>CM048744.1:132307233-132933733 GCA_026315105.1 Locusta migratoria | reverse complement strand
ACAACGGCGCAACTCTCCACGAGTTAGAACTGCAATCTGGAATTTCACACAGTCGTAACAGAAGTGGGACACACCTACGCTGTTCGTCGATAGTGGAAGTCACATCAAACATATGATTGGCAGTAGTTGTTTGTAGTGACTCCGGCTACATATTGCAACAACGAAACCAGAGAGTGTGTGTTGGGGAGAAAGTTCTGGTGTACTAATATATAAGAGTAGCTATTTCAGTAACAAGAAATAAAGCGCTCGACTGGAAACCGAAGGATCGGGGGTTCGAAACCCGGTCGGACCTCGGAAATTTTCAACCTGCGTTTTACCCCATTCTTCACCTCTCAACGTTGTGAAGAGTCGCCAGAAATGAGACGTGGTTCGGATTTCACGTTGACCTGTAGGTCCTTTTCCCTGGTTGGGTAACTGGGGTAGGCTAGGGACACGCAAATCGACGAAGTGACGACCAATTGAAAGACTTGCACCAGGCCAACGAGCCACACTAAATTATATTACCCACAAGGGAAACTCCCCATAGCACCGACCTCAGATTTACTTATAAGTTGGCGCAGTGGGTAGGCCTTGAAAAACTGAACACAGATCAATCGAAAAAACTGGAAGAATTTGTGTGGAACTATAAAAATAATCTATATATAGAACGGTCCACGCGAAAGATAGGCAATGAATAGCAAATTCTAAGCACAGGAGCGCCGCGGTCCTGTGGCTAGTGTGAAGAGCTGCGGAGCGAGAGGTCTGTGGTCCAAGCCTTCCCTCGAACGAAAATTTCAATTATTTTATTTTCGCAAAATTATTATCTGTCCGTCAGTTTATGTGCCAAACACTTATGTTTTCATCACTTTTTTGGGAGTAATTTTCACATCCACAAGAAAACCTAAATCGGGCAAGGTAGAATCTCTCTACCCATTCACCAAGTGTACAACTTAGGTGGGTCGACAAGAGATTCCTGTCATATGACGCACATACCATCACCATTGTCATGTAGTATACAACAGATGTGTTGTGGAGGAATTGGTTGACCAATCACCTTGCGATAAAACTTTTTAGGTTCCGATTGGAGAGGCACTTCCTTTCGTCTGCTAATCGCATGATTTTGCGGTGCGGCCGCAAAGCACAGGCACTAAACTAATTACAGCGAACAGATACGTCAATGAACGGACGGACAGATCATAATTTTGCGGAAATAAAAAAAATTAAAATTTTCGTTCGAAGGAAGGCGTGAACCAATGACTTCTCGCTCTGCAGCTCCTCAGGCTGGCCACAAGACAACGGCGCTCCTATTCACACGGTGTGCTCGACATTGCCAATTTTTCGCGTGGACCGTTCAGTTTTCCTTTTTTCCTTATTTTTTTTCATAGCTCCACAAAACTTCTAGTTTTCTCGATTGATCTGTGTTCAGTTTTTCACAGCCTATCCACTGCACCAACTTATAACTAAATCTGAGGGGGGTGCAATGGTGCGGTTCCCTTGCCAGTATTAAAGCCGTTAACGGTGCAGTAAAGTGTTCAATATCTAGCAACAGAAAAGTTTGTTCTTTTGCCTAATAATATAAAATATCTGACAAGTAGCGAAGCAGTTTTTAAACCTAACGTAAGATCATTTATTTTTGACTAGTTTTAAATGTGTCTGCATAACTAGGACTGAGAAATAGTATGTTGATTAACGTTAAATTTAGGCCAGTGAGTCGTTTAGAAACTTGTAAATGGCTATCTACTGAAACTCATCATGTATGCATAGCCTGTAAACTGACCATTACCATATCATTTCAGTACATGAAAATCGTTCACATGATCTATGGAACATGTAACTGAATTATCAAACACTGCGGAGATGTTGATCGCATAACATCTACATCTACATGGATACTCTGCAAAACACATTGAAGTGCATGGCAGAGATAGTAAATGAATTTATTTGATTAGATAGGAACTGTTGTCCATCAACAACTTCATTATGAGTTGTAATATCCAGAGGCAAAATACATGAAAGTATATGTCCACTGAATATGAACTTGAGGGTTTTTTTGCCATACACGTAACATATGCTACCTTAGTAAATGAAGATTGCTGGCTGTAATCCGTAAGCAAGTATGCGTCTCCCCATCAGATATGCCACATAAATAACGAATCAGAGAACGGCTGACCGATGAAGACGCATGTGGAGTGAACTGCATTATCTTGTTGAAATATGCTATTTGGTACCCTGCTGTTGAAGAGTATCACAACAGGGTGTAACACACGTACTAGATACTTCCCTGCAACAATTACCAAATCAGTCCTGTTGCATTCAATATATCCCCACTCGATGATTTCGGGAGTTAGAGAATTTTGAGTTTTCGAGACCGCTGCTTCCTTTGGTCTTTCGCTATGTCGTCTGCGGAGACGATGATATCTATCTAACCGCCAAAAAATTATGTGAATCTCGTCGCTAAACACCACAGCATTCAATTTAGCGTCTCAGTCTTCTCTCAACTGTACTAACATGCAAATTCCTGTTGTCTGCGGAATAGTTTCAGCCATAAACGAAATATGGGAACTGGTGGTCTGAACCCAGATTCCAGCAATCGATTTCCCATATTTCGTGGTGACTTTCCCTTTGCGATGACTGCTCCGATTGCAGCTGCTGTCGTCAATCGTTACAACCAGTAGAACAATCCTACGAAACTCAGCTTGCCCTTTTCTCTCATGACACCTTGAGAGCTATGAATGAAGGGCAAAATGCAGACTGCATATTTCTAGATTTTCGAAAGGCGTTTGGCATGGTACCGCACTACAGACTGCGAATGTACGAGCTTATGGAATAGGTGCCCAAATATGTGAGTGGCTCGAAGACTACTTAAGTGATAAAACCCATTACGTTGTACTCGATGGCGAGTATTCATCGGAGACTAGGGTACAAGGAGTCGTCATTAAATGACTATGGTAGGATTCAGGAGGACTTGGATCAAATTTCTAGGTGGTGAGAGGACTAACTAACACTAAATTCTGAAAAATGTATCCAGTCACGGTCTGCACGGCCACTACGGTCGGGGGTTCGAATCCCCCCCTCGGGCATGGGTATTTGTGCCGTCCTAGTTCGTAAGTAGTTCATAAGTAGTTTGTAAGTTTAGGGACTGATGACCCCGTAGTTAAGTCCCATAGACTATACAAACATTTGAACATTTTAATCTGAAAAATGTAAGGTGGTGCAGATGAGTAGGAGAAACAATCCCGTAATGTTCGAATACAGCATTAGTAGTGTGCTGCTTAAGAGAGGCACGTCAATTAAATACCTATTCGTAACGCTGCAGAGCGATATGAAATGGAACGAGCATATAAGGACAATTGGCAGGAAGGAGAGTGGTGGACTTCAATATAGTGGGAGAATTTTCGGAAAGTGTGATTCGTCTGTAAAGGAGACAACATATAAAACGCTTTAACGACCACATCTTGAGTATTGCTCAAGTGTTTGGAATCCCCACCAGTCGGTTTAAATGTTCAAATGTTTGTTAAGCTTATTGGACTTAACTACGGGGTCATCAGCCCCTAAACTTACAAACTACCTATCAACTACCTTATACTAAGGACGGCACAAATATCCATGCCCGAGGGGGGATTCGAACCCCCGACCGTAGTGGTCGTGCAGACCGTGACTGGAGCGCCCCAGTCTCCTCGGCCACCGCGGCCGGCAGTCGGTTTAAAGGAGGACATAGCGGCATTTCAGAGGTAGGTGGATAGGTTTGTAACTGGTAGCTTCGATCAATACGCGATTGTTGCTGAAATGCTTAGGGATCTCAAATGAGAGTCGTTGGAGCGAAGGCGACGCACTTTTCGAGAAACACTGTTAAAGAAATTTAGAGGGCCGGAATTTGAAGCGGACAGCAGAACGATTCTAATGCCGCCAACCTACATTTCGTGTAAAGACAAGGAAGTTAAGAACAGAGACATTAGGGCTCGTACGGATGCAAACAAGCATTCGTTTCTTTTGCTCGTTCTATATGGGAGTGGAACAGGAAAGCAAGTAACTAGTAGTGGTACTGAGTACCCTCCGCGATGCGGAATAGCGGAGTATGTATGTAGATGTAAATGGAAATCTTTATTTGGAAAAAGAATCTATACTCCCCAATTCAAGGTGGAGGCAATAGCCTCCTGTTGCATCCATTTGCGGACGCCTGTAGACAGGCAGAATATCAGTGTGTTTTCCGAGTAGTTTCTCCTCCGAGTTAAAATTGAGGAAATCTTAGGAGAAACTGAAGCACGAAAGCAATTGAACATTTTTATTATAATGCAGCGAGTCTCTGCGGAGCGTTTGTACATCTGTAGAACACGTAATTAATTACGGCGACTATCTCAGCCGTAAGGAGGGCGGCCGCCTGCGTTCAGTACACAGGAACGTCGCGGCACCTAAACTTATTAAGGGGAGAGGCACGGCTGTAATAAAGGGAGGAATCTCTGGCCGAGAATAAGTAATGACGACAGCGGAGAGACAAAGGGAGGGAAAAGGCGGCAGGTGGGAGAGGAGGTGAAAGGGCGAGGGGTAATAAGGAGGGCAGCGGCCGCCCCGCCACTAATGAGGAGGACCGCGATACGGCCGGCCAGAGGGAGACGTCTGCCAACCAGCCGCCCAAATCGACGATTACTTCCTGTGTCCACGCTAGCTGCCGCAAACCTGACAACTACCGGGGAAACCTTGCCGCTTATCTATGGCGAAGGACAACAACATGGACACACCAACAACACGACTTACTGCCGTACCTAATAGGGCGTAGACAGGGGCGTAGATACGACGGGGTAGGGTGGAGGGGGGGACAACGGGATTCAACCCCGACTTTTTTTTTCACTTGTGCTAAAATTAAACAATTTCAATAATTTGGTAGTGAATACGAAATTTAGACTGAAAACTTTGCCAACACGGAGAGGTACCAAGGTGTCTGTAATCGATGCTTAGTTGAGCTTTGGCTTCTTACTTGTTGTCGGGACACTTCGTCTCGAGTGTCTTATTGGTGGCATTCGTGAGGCCTAGACAAGCGTCGCACACATCTTTCACGACTGTAAATCTTGCCAGGTATATATATATATATATATATATATATATATATATATATATATATATATATATATATTTGCTCAGGTAACCGCCACCTAAACTTCAGTATCATTGAACAGGTATTGTTGAATTCCAGCCAGAATCACGCCACCGTGTCCTATGTTCACTACTGCACTACTGCTACCAACTTCAGTGTGATCTACTAACTTTATTACTACACTAAGGCGGCGAACTTGTATGTGACACAGACAAATATATTTTTTAACGAGAACAAATGTATGACATCACAACCTTATTACTTCCGTGTACAATTTAAACTACAAATGCTGATCACCTGCACGCACGCAACCTGAAGTGGCAGCATTGTGTAGCAGACAGATTAAATTCACCATCTCTTGACAGGTATTAATCGTGTGAAAGGAATTGTTAGTTTCGACGTTTTGGATCAAATTTTCGAGTTTGTATTTTATTGAAATAAGTACCTCTATAGGCTGTCAGTGTTTTTAATACTCGTATTAACGTAATCTCTAGATATTTAGCTTCGATTTCGTGACACTAAACTAATTGTTTCGCAAAATCTTAGGCTTTAAATTGACGTTATTATACATATTTCGCAACTGGGGCAATAACGCCACGGTGGGAAATTTAGGCAAAATAAAGGTTTGACTTCTTGTGTGTGTGTGTGTGTGTGTGTGTGTGTGTGTGTGTGTGTGTGTGTGTGTGTGGTCTTTAGAATAAGTTAAGTATTTTGTAAGTCCAGGTACTAACGACCTCAGCAGTTCATCTACATCGATAATCTGCAAATCACATTTAAGTGCCTGGCAGAGGGTTCATTAACCACTTTCATAACTTTTCTCTACCGTTCCATTCTCTAATAGCGCGCGGAAAGAAAGAACCCCTAAATCGTTCCGTTTTAGATCTGATTTCTCTTATTTTATTGGGATGGTCATGTCTCCCTAAGTAGGTAGGTGCTAGCAAAATATTTTCACATTCAGAAGTAAAAGTCGGTGATTGAAACTTCGCAAACAGATCACGCCGCAATGAATAACGTCTTTCTTTTAATGATTTCCACCCCAATTCGTGTAACATTTCCGTGACGCCCCCCCCCCCCCCCCCATCCGTAACGTGATAAAACAAAACGAGCTGCCCTTCTATGAACCTTCTCAATGTCTTCCATCAGTCCCACCTGGTGAGGGTCCCACAAGGGGCAACAGTACTCCAGGAGAGGACGCACAAGTGTGATGTAGGCAGTCTCTTTGGTGGAGCTGGTGCATCTTCGAAGCGTTCTGCCAATGGAACGTAACCTTTGGTTCGCCTTCCCCACAATATTTTCTGTGTGTTCTCTTCAGTCTAAGTTGTTCTTTATTGTAACTCCTAGGTATTTGGTAGAATTTACGACCTTAAGGTTTGACTGATTTTATCGCGTAATTGAAGTTCAGCGGATTTCTTTTAGTGGCCATCTGTATTACTTCACACTTTTCTTTATTTAGTGTCAATTGCCAATCTTCGCACCATGTAGAAATTTTGTCTAAATCGCTTTGCAGTTGCTTTTGATCCTCTGTTGACTTCGCTAACCGATAAACGACAGCATCATCCGCGAACAGTCTAAGGGAGCTATTCAGATTGTCTCCTAAATCGTTTATAAACACGAGGAAGAGTAGGAGACCTATAACGCTTCCCTGTGGAACACCAGATATCACTTCTGGTTTACTCGATGACTTACCGTCAATTACAACGAACTGTGTCCTTTCTGATAGGAAATCGTGAATCCAATCGCACAATTGGGGAGATATTCCATAAGCACGCAATTTCATTCATCTACGGCGAGGGACAACAACATGGACACATCAACAACACAACTTACTGCCGTACCTAATAGGGCATAGACAGGGGCGTAGATACGGGGTTGGAGGTGGGGCAACAGGGTTCAACCCGCCCCCCCCGCACAACTTTTTTTTGTCACTTGTGCTAAAATTAAAAATTATCAATAATTTGGTAATGAATATGAAAGTTAGACTGAAAACTTAGTCAACAAAGAGAGGTACCAAGGTGTCTGTAAGTTGTAATCGATGCTTAGTTGAGCTTTGGCTTGTTTGTGCTGCCTCCAAAGCATTGTGCTAGATTACGTGAATAACTAAAAATTTAACAGCGCCAACGCATTACTTGTGCGGAAAAAGACAGTTGCGAAAATAACTGTGAAAACAGAAGACAAAATCGTCATAAGAAGACACATGACACGGCAGCTCACCTTTAACATAAAAACGAGGCCACAGCATGTAAGCAGTATAACATCTTATGATGGATTTATGAAAGAAATCCGAAACCGGTCATGGTTAAAATAAATCAATATTTTATATTCATACTTGTGATTGGTAGCTGTTTTTTTATTATAAACATTTTAAAGCAGTCCAGATCGCAGAATTGTTATTTTTTATTTCATGGCCGGTTTCAGTCAACGTAGACCATTATCGTATGAATAGCACAGCAAAGCAACGCCGTAGTTCAGAGGACATATACACCAGCGCAAGACTGCCTGGTGGCAGTTGGTGGCAGTGAACACGGCGAGCCGAACAACCGTGGACTGTTGATGAGTACCTTGTTCATCGCCAACAGCACCTGCCACCATGGGTATAACTTTTTGTATTTGTATTATTATTTTAGATGTTTTTCTATAACATGTTTCGTGCTAGCGTATATATCCTCTGAACTACTGCGTTGCTTTGCAGTGCTAGACATCCGATGATGGTTTAGCTCCATTTTAACAAATAAAATTCTTGAATATCAATCTCCAGATCGCTTATATTTTCTAAAACATGACCGGTTTCGGGACAGCTGCCCATCTTCAGATCAAATTTTTGAAGTTAAAGAGTAACTTGTCCTGTGATGAACGAAAATGTTCACAGTCGTTTAACAAATGTTGAAATGTTCGTAAATCCAAGGGACTTAACTGTTGCGGTTATCAGTCTCTAGGCTAACAAACTAATTTATGCTAAGGACAACACACACATCCATGGTCGGGGAAGGACTCGAACTTCCGACGGTGAGTAAAGGCGCTCTCCGCGCAAAGGCGCCTTAGAGTGCTCGGACATTCCACCGCGCCGAACCCTCTGCCAGGCACTTGAATGTTGAAATGTTTGTAAACGCAAGGAGCGAACTGTTGAGGTAGTTAGTCCCTGGACTTACAAAATACTTAACTAACTTATGCTAAAGACCACAGACACACACACGAACAAGAAAGGAGTCGTCAAACCTTCATTTTGCCTAAGTTCCCCACCATGGCGTCATTGCCGCAGTTGCAAAATATGGCTAAGAACGTCAATTTAAAGCCTAAGATTTTGCGAAACAATTAGTTTAGAGACACGAAATCTAAGCTAGATATCTACAGATTACTTTAATACGAGTATTACACTGACAGCCTAGAGAGGTACTCATTTCAATAAAATACAAACTCGAAAATTAGATCCAAAACGTAGAAACTAACAATTTCTTTCACACGATTAATATCTGTCAATAGAGGGAGAATTTAATATGTCTGCTATACAAAGTTGCCACTTTAGGCACGCGTGTGTGCCGATGATCAGCATCTGTGATATTAATTTTACACGAAAGTAATAAGGTTGTGATGTCTTACATTTGTTCTCGTTTAATCACATTCTTTAAAAAATATATTTGTCTGCGTCCCGTACAAGTTTGATGCCCTACTGGAGTAATAAAGTTAGTAGATCACTGAAGTTGGTAGCAGCAGTAAACATACGACACGTTGGCCTTCGTTACGAGCTAGGCAAGCCTTGCGCGGTACTTTCAACAGTCTATGGAGCGTGTTTCTGGCTGGAATTCAACAATACCTGATCATTGATACTGAAGTTTAGGTGGCGGTTACCTGAGCAATTATTATTATTATTATTTTTTTTTTTTTTTTTACCTGGCAAGATTTACAATTGTGAAAGTTGTGCGCGACGCTTGCCTAGGCCTCACGAATGCCACCAATAAGACACTCGAAACAAAGTGTCCCGACAAGGGCAGCACAAACAATAAACACATACAGAACGTGACACAGCTTCACAACGAAAATGTAAACAATAAAGTGAGAATACCCTCGAAGCCTAAGACAATAGTTCAATCGACCAGTGCTTCTTCAAAGAAAACTTCCACGGTATTTGTATTGAACTTATCGGAAAATATGTAGCAAAGCTGGGATCTGAATCCCACCGCTCCTGAATACTAGTCCAGTTGTGCGATATAATTAAAAATTGATAACCATAACTATGTTAGAGAAAAATGAGTACGGGGTGTTAAAGTGCTTTAATATTCTCCTTAGGCGTTCCAGAGAAACTTAAAATGTGGATGCCTGGACGAGCATTTGTAGCTCGCTTCCGACACAAAAATCCATCGCCTCAGGCACGGCACAAGCTCGCTTCGGTATACTGGAGGACAGCTCTACGGATGTAAGTACAATTGATTATTATTGTATTCTGATTCTATTGAGACAAATGCGGATATCGTTTCTTAAAGGATCACATCACAATTTACTTTCCTTGCTACTGTCACGATAGGTTACTTAGTTCTCTGCTGGGGAAATGTGATTGGTCAATAGCACATACCAGTGGCGCCGTCGCAGACTGAGAATTGAAACAGCAAATGTCAGATTCAGTAAAGGTCAAAGCCACGTTTTGTGTGACTTCAGAACAAGTGACTGGGAGCTTTATACATACCAGACACATTCCTCATATATACTCGTATGTAGTCGAGTGAGTGGTTGAGCGCTGGTGGTGAAACGGACTGGGTCCCACTTGTTGCGTGGATGACGCCACACCGGCGACCCTTTCGTCACTTACATTCTGTCCTACATTTTAATCATTGTGCCGTGTCGCTCGTAGTTTGGTCGGAAGCATTTCTGTATTGCCACAGTGATTATCAGTTACTGAATGCTATCTCGTGAAATCCATAAAACGTAAAAAAAAAAAGAATTACATATATATGCAAGTCTCGCAATGGAGTCCTTTCATCACAAAAAGTTGTGAGATATCGTGTAAAACCAGACAGTTATTCTAGTTAGTATTTACGGAACCACCTATTGAACAACTTTGTCATAAATTATTATCTATTAGTTACCTACCTGACGGCTGCGGTGGCCGAGGGGACTGAGGCGCTCCAGTCACGGTCTGCACGGCCACTACGGTCGGGGGTTCGAATCCCCACTCGGGCATGGATATTGTGCCGTCTTTAGTATAAAGTAGTTGATAAGTAGTTTGTAAGTTTATGGACTGATGACCCCGTAGTTAAGTCCCATAAGCTTAACAAACATTTGAACATTTTAGTTACCTACCACTAATTATAATGGCCGTATCAATACGAGATACCTTATTTTGATCTGGCGATCCCGTTGCAACATAATCTACTGTTTAAAATATTTTAATTGTTTGCACTGCATTGCTATGAGAATTTGTTTGGTTACATAATCGAGTTTTAAAATTCCTCTATTAAATGTAATATTCTTTCGATTTTGCTAGATTCCGTAAACAAAGTTTTTCTGAGCAGCTTTTATGTAACATTTTGACAGGTCTGACAGGTAGTGCTCCTAAGTCGATTATATTCAGCGATTGCCGACTCTTGGGGTTTTATACTATCGAAGTCGACAATGAATGCATAAAACCACAGCCAAAGTTCGGTGAATAGTCCTGCAACATTGATGAACTATGAACTACAGCTGCCTTACTGTCCTTCGAAATAGTCACCTCCAATAACTATGTAGCGCTGAGGTCTGCGATACATGTCTGGAATCTGCACGAAATCTTCCTTTTGGATGGTTTTCAAAAGCCTCGTCAAGTTTCGTTGGATGTCAGGAATAACGTGAAATCTCTTTCCTTTCAAAGCGAGTTTGAGTCGAAGGATTAGGAAGAAGTATGGAGGGCTGATATCCGCCGAGGATGGTGGATGTTCAGGTTGCACCACCTTCTATTCTTTTCTTTTCTTTTCTCTCTCTTATTTTTTTCCTTGTTGCCAGGAACGCTTTTACGACATTGGTTGTGTGTGGGCAAGCGTTGACGTGCAACTTTAATATTCACCATATTCCCCGGATCTCAATCCTCGAGACTTCTTCCTATTCCTCAACTCAAACGCGCTTTGAAGGTAGTATAATGCATCCATATTTGTCACTCTCGTAAGTGCCAAGTATGCTTGGCCGCACTTAGGACACTTTAGAACCGATGATGTTATAGCCGCGACGGAGCGGCCGAGCGCATCGAGGCGCTATGCTATGATGCGCGATGCCGTTACCCGTCGGGGGTTCGAATCCCCCCTCGGGCATGGATGTTAGTGCCGTTTTTCGTGTAAGCCAGTTGATAAGTTGTTTGTAAGTTTAGGGACTTATGACTCGGCAGTTAAGTCCTATAAACTTTAAAAACATTTGAATTTGAACGGATGTTTATCAATACAGTGTTCAGACTTAGCCCTTGACTTTGGTGTACAATATGATAATAGCTACACATATCGAACACCGTTCGCATTCACTATAAGCTCTGCTAATTATTTCTAATTTAGTTTTGGCTGATTCAAGCTCGTAAAGCTGACTGTTATTAAATGTTGTGTGTGTGTTTATTTATTTTTATTTTTGGGGTCAACCTTCACTACTTGCACTATGTGTTTTTCAAACTGTGGGTCACGACCCCATGGAAGTCGCAAAGTCTTGCAAGGGGGAGGGGGGTGGGGTCATCATCACTGTAGGAAGTACTTGAAGTACTTGCACCATAAAATAACCGGTCCACTGCATGTCTACTACTAGCGGTTCAATAGTAGGCCTAATAAAGTGAATCGGTTCAATAGTAGGCCTAATAAAGTGAATGTGTTTTACATTAGAATTACGCAGTTCCTTGTTAACATTAACCAGAGGACTCGTGTGAATACTTCGCACCAGTGGAATGACAAAAAAGTTGGAAAAAATGGAAGTCAAGTTGAATGTTCCCGCATAGCTTTCTTCAGAATCAATCAATGCAAGTGTTTAAAAGTGCAGTAGAAAGAGCTTGATCTGCTAGAGTGTTGTTAGGTCAAAAAGAACTGCGTACCTTAATTAGAACCGAAGATATCGTAAAACAAACCGATTAAAATATTCAATGCAAGGACAGAATGATATCGCGTTTGAATAAAAATAAAGGATGGAGAGAGTTAAATTAATTCTGATACTTGATGACAAATCTGCGAATGAATACCTTTCGTTTAAATCAAAAATGAAGGAAATCAGTCGGATAGAACGGCCTTACTGACTGATTTTAGTTTACAGCAAGCACATCGGCATAAGAAATATAGAGGGAAATCGCCTTTGAGTATAGGAAAAGGAAGACGAGAGTGATGTAAATTCTGATACCTGATGACAAATCTGTGGATGGCTACCTTTCGTTTAAAAGAAAAATGAAGGAAATCGGCCGGGTAGTTTGGACTGACCGACTAACTTTACTTTTCGTTGATTTTTTTACTATATAAGATTTTAATTTGAATAGACGTAGTAAATTGTTATATAATAAATATGATTAGTAAACGAAAAGCATGAAGACTGTTTACATGAATCAGTTGATAACTAACTGGACAAGTTGTAGGCCTAGTGAGTAATTGTTAATAAATTTGAACGAAAAGCCTGTGTACTTGACACTCATTATGCATAATGTATTCTCTGTAGGAAATCTTGTAAAGGTAGAATGCGTTCCATTCCAGAGTTATGGCTTCGGAGGGGGGGGGTGTCGGGTGTCGCCGAATATATGTTTCTTTGAAGGGTGGTCGCGTATTTTAAAGCCTCGGCGGAGCGGCCGAACGCATTGAGGCGCCATGTTTCGATGCGCGAGGTCGTTCCCCGCCGGGGATTCGAATCCACCTCGGGCATGGATGTTTGTGCTGTCTTTAGTATAAGTTTGCTCATAAGTAGTTTGTAAGTTTATGGACTGATGACCCCGCAGTTAAGTCCCATAAGCTTTACAAACATTTGCGTATTTTAAAAAGGTTGGGAGACATTGCACTATACCAATAGAACCGTTCACTAAGCCGTTAGTTAGTAACAAAATTAAAGAATTTCGACTGGTAATACATCGTAAACTGTAAGGTATAAATTATAGTAGTAATATGGGGATGTAGCTAGTTATGGTATGTCCTCTTGGCCACACGCTTGTAGCTTTGTTCGAAACGAAGTTACAGGGGGACGAATGTGGCGTTGAGTGGCTTCGAGGAAAGTGTGGTAACGGCTGTGCACTCGACTTGGTGGGGGAGGGGGGGGGGGGAGTACGACGTGCTGGGTCGTTACTCGAATCTCCTCGCCTGCGCTTCGCGGAGAGTTTGGACGGCTGAACGAGCTTCCCCGAGCGACACTGAGCAGTAACTTACGTCTAGCTGCCTTCCAAATACTCAGAGGGGGAATTACTGCTAAGTTAAGGCTCCCTGGCGTCGCCTGCTGACTCATACGGTAGAGAGAACTCGACTTCACAGATAGACCAGCAACTAGAGCTTCGGTTCCGTATTCTAACGAAGCTTATTATTAATTGCCTGTTGCAGAGGAACAGACACAGACATATAAATTGCTAAGTTTTCGACGCCTGCACCTTCTGTAAAGATGGTCTATCGACCTGTAACGTATGAAAATTTTGGCGCACCGGGACTCGAACCCGGGTGTCCCGCTTTACGCGCACAGTCGCCTTAACTTCTCGGCCACCCGTATATATAACGAAGGTTGAAGAACTGACACGATGCCGACGATTCGGTATCGCGTGGGGAGACGCCATTTTGTGTTTCGCATTTGATGATTTTTCTTCCCGGAACTCACTCGTTGTCAAACTCAAATGTTTACAAAGCTTAAGGACCTTCACTGCGGGGTCATCAGTCCCTAAACTTACAAACTACTTATGAACTACCTTATACTAAAGACGGCACAAATATGTATGCCCGAGAGAGGATTCCAACCTCCGACGGCAAACGGCTTCGCGCATCGTAGCATAGCGCCTCAATGCGCTCGGCCGCTCCGCCGCGGTCACTCGTTGTCAGTTCAAAGCAGAGGCACACTGAAGATTATATACAAAAAAATCGCACTGACGTGTTTAACGGCCCACTTTAGTTTTGTAGTTTTATAAGTTTTTGCAAACATTTTGCACTAAAATAGTAATGTAAATAATAAAAAATTGTCTGAAACCAGTTTAGAAAAAATTTTTTTAGGTACTGGCGGGATCTGAATCGCTGACCTTCAGTGTCACACTCTGACGCATTGCCCACTACGCTACAAGTAACAGTTACGTGTTGCGTTCTTTAATCTCGTACTATTAATGGCCGTTGTTAACTGATTCTAATATGCCGTTTGTAGACACTAGATTATTATTTATCGTACAAAGAACGACGTGTTTTCGTTAATTCTACAGTCCGCCATTGCTTTGAAATGATAACGTGTAAGTTACAATAAGAAAATCATCAAATACGCAACACAAGATGGCGTATGCCAGAGAGAGTTCTGGGCGACGAATGTCACGTGACATCTGCGAACGGCTGGTTTTCGTTAATTCAATGGAGTCAAAAGTCCATTATTTTTGCAAATATCTCTCCAACGATACGAGATATGGAAAAAAAAAAAACCATAAGGGAACAAAGTTGTAGAGAATTTTCTCCTCTACAAATTCGTTTATTCAATTTTCGCGTTTATTTGCAATTAAAGTTACATTACAAACGGCTTTTTTTGTATTATTAACGTATTTCTTGTCCGAAATATTTCAAAAATGCAGACAGAGATCTTCAAATCGCCGTTATTTTTGTAAATATCTCTGCAACGATGCAAGATGTGAAAAAAATAATATAATAGAGCGAAGTTGTAGTGAATTTTCACCTCTATCAATTAGGTTATTCAATTTTCGTGTCAGATGAACGGTTCGTTTGCAATTACAATGATATTACAAACGGCTTTTTTTGTATTACTACCGTATTTTTTGTCCGAAAATTTTGAAAAAGGGAGGTTCTGGTCTCTGGCGGCCTACAATTATGTGTGCAAAATTTGGTGCTGATCGGTCTTAAAAACAGGGAACACGATACGGACAGACATACATCCAAAAATCGCCGTTATTTTTGCAAATATCTCTGAAACGATACTAGATATGGAAAAAAGAACCCTAACAGAGCAAGGTTGTAGAGAATTTTCTCCTCTACAAATTCGGTTATTCAATTTTCGTGTCAGATGAAAGGTTAAGCCGTTATTTTCATTTAAATTTCGAGCTGTCAAAAGACGATCGGAAAGGACCACTTTTAGTGTTACTACCGTAACCTAAAGTGTGTCTAAAACTCGTTCTCAGTACTATCTATAAATGTGAATGTCTGTTCGGTGTACGTTTATCACGTCTGAACCACAAGACTTAAAGAGCTAAAATTTTGTACAGTTACTAATGTCTACCCGGAGAAGGGTTTTGGCACTGTTTTATGGCGATCGGACAGCTATTACCTTTATATATTAATGTGAATGTCTGTTCGGTGTACGCTTATAACGTCCGAACGATAAGACGCACAGACTTAAATATATGTACAGTTAGTAATTTATACCTGAGGAATGTTTTAGGCACGGTTTTACGGCGATCTGATAGATGTTTAGTAATTTGAAGAATATAACGCGAAATGCGGAACAATAATTACTCTTTGAAAATTATATTTACTCTTTGAAAATGGATTTGTTGGTTGCATTGTTGCTTGAGGTTTGATAATGATAAAAGGTTGGAGTATATTGGGATGGAAAGTTATCTATAAAATTCTACGTGTGTGTGTGTGTTAATATTTCGGTCTGCAGTGAAAACTACAGAACGCAAACGAATGATCTGTGTGTAATTATTGTCCGAAGTTTCCCGTTGCACACCATAGCAGTTCCATGGCGGTAGCAATAAAGGGGGTGGAAGGTATAGTGGTTGAAAGTCGTCAAATTACGCACTGATGACCAGCGATGACGTTTGCGACTCAATAGCAAGGAGGATACAAACACCGAAACGTGATGCCACAGACCATATCTTTGGTCTATGCGTCCTACATTGCCTTCAGCTCTTTCTCTGTAAGGAGAAGCATACGAATAAGGAAATATAAGAATAAATAAATGAAGCAGTAAAAAAGAAAAATCTTTTAATACATCTCTTTAAAAAAAATTGATTTGACGTTTCGCGCATGACATCAAGTGATCGATGTGCGATATTATTACAATCATTATTGTTGAATTTCGTGATTGGATTCCTCGAAAAGAGAGCATTTTTACGTGCGATTTCTTATTACTTACATATTCTCTGATAAATGTAACATGTTTTTAGAAAAAAGGTGATGTACAGAGAGAGAGAGAGAGAGAGAGAGAGAGAGAGAGAGAGAGAGAGAGAGAGAGAGAGAGAGAATGGATAGGAAAAGGACTAACTCAAGGCTCGAATAAATAAATAAATACCCGGGCAACGCTGGGTTTTCAACTAGTTAATTATAATCCGTTGTCTGCATAATGGCGGTTAAACCCACAGTCAATGGGAAGGAAAAATAAGGACAACATTTGCGGGTGTTCGTTGTAGCGTAGTGGGTAAAGGCGACGGGTTTCGAAGTAGGAGTTGACGTTTCTCCGGTGTATTGATTAGACCAGTGTTTTCATCCTGTGGGTCGCTACTCCCAGGAGCGTCGCAAAGTTTTCTTCGGAGGGTCGCCGCGCCAGACCAATGCTTGTCTAAATACCAGGGTTTCCGTAATGCAAAAACATGTGCCTAAGCAACTGAAATGTACTTCATTTTAAAACTGTTGATCATCAGTATTCAGCTGAATAGAACAAAGATTGTTTTATAATAAATACACCGTGTTAACAGTGAATAAACAAAAGGCCTGAAAACTGTTTTCAGGTACAAGGAAAAAAAAAAGTCTGTAAATCTATCGGACCAAACTGCGTGGTCATCAGTCTGTAGCTTACAAACTACTTAAGCCTAGGCATACTAACCTAAGGACAAACACACACACCCATGCCCCACGGAGGACTCGAATCTCCAGGGCGAGCAACCGCGCGCTCCGCAGCGAGGAGCTTTAGACCGCTCGGCTACTCCACCGCGGCCAGGTATCAGACGATAGCTAAATTTACACGATACAGTAAGTAATTTTGACAAATTCGATTATTTACAAATTAACTAGGCACCTGGACCGTGTTCAATGAGCATAATTCGTTTCTGAGCTGTACTTGCAATGCGAAACGTCGTTATACAAAATATTTGTGTTGGAATTAATGTAAAATAAGATGTGTTCCATTTTCAAAAATAGACTAAAAATTTATCCTATAATGTACAATACTATTATGTTGTTTATTACATCTCCATCGGATACTCTGCAAATCACATTTAAGTGCCTGGCAGAGGGTTCATCGAACCACCGTTATACTATTTATCTCCCATTCCATTCTCGAATAGCGCGCGGGAAGAAAGAACACCCGAATCTCTCCGTTCCAGCTCTGATTTCTCGTATTTTATTCTGATGATCATTCCTACCTTTGTAAGTGAGAGTCAACAATATAATTTCCGCATTCGGAGGAGAATGTTCGCGATTGGAGTTTCGTAAGTAGCCCACGCCGCAGCGATAAGCGCCGTTGTTGTAATGATTCCCATCCCAGATCCTGTAACATTTCCGTAACGCTGTCTCCCCTGTATCGTGACAATACGAAACGAGCTTCGTTGGACTCTTTCGATATCCTCCGTCAAACCCACCTGATAAGGTTCCCACACTGGGCAGCAGTACTCCAAAAATGGACAGACAAGCGTAGTGTATGCAGTTTCTTTGATAGTTCTGTTGCATCTTTTAAGGGTTCTGCCAAGAAAATGCAGTCTCTGGTTCGCCTTTCCCACGACATTATCTACGTGTTCTTTCCAATTTAAGTCTGAAGTAATAGTAATTCCTAGGTATTTTGTGGAATTTACGGCCTTCACTTTTGATTGATTTATCTTGTAAACAAAGTTTAATGGATTTTTTTTCGTACTCATGTGGACGACTTCACACTTATCATTATTTAGAGTCAATTGCCAATTTTTACACCATAGTGATATCTTATTCAGATAGTTCTGCAGTTGATTTTGATCTACAGATGATTTTACTACAGGGTAAGTGACGGCGTCATCTGCAAACAACCTAAGAGAGCTATGTAGATTTTCCCATAAATCGTTTATGTAAATAAGGAACAGCCGAGGACCAATAACACTACCCTATGGAACGCCAGATATCACCTCTGTTTTAGTCGATGCCTTACCATCGATTACTACGAACTGTGTCCTCTTTGACAGGAAATCCCCTATCCAATCGCAAATTTGGGGCGATATACCGTAACCACGCAATTTTACTAATAGCCGTTTGTAAGGTACGGTGTCAAAAGCCTTCTGGAAATCAAGAAATACGGTATCGATTTGCGAATCCTTGATAGAAGAAAATTGTATTAACAGAAGAAAATGAAATTCGTTGCCTTTGAAATTGCACACATAGTTGTGATATGGTTCGAGGATTTGGGGGGGGGGGGGAGGGAGGTCGCCAAAAGATGTTTGGTTGTAAAGGGATCACGCATTCAGGAAGGTTGGGAAACAGTTTAAATGTTTGTAGAGCTTATGGGACTTAAATACGGGGTCATCAGTCCCTAAACTTACAAACTACTTATGAACTAGCTTATACTAAGGACGGCACAAATATCCATGCCCGAGGGGGGATTTGAACCCTCGACCGTAGTGGCCGTGCAGAACGTGACTGGCGCGCCGCAGACCGCTCGACCACCGCGGCCGGCTGGAAAACAGTGGTTTAGACTATCGAGTCACTTGCGCAGTTATTAACATCAGGTCGGCGCTATAGCGATCGTCAAATCGACAGTATCGTTTCAGGTAGATGTCATAGTACCACAACGTCAGTTCCTACAAAAAGTTGTGTTCTACCCAATTCTTCCACGGCAAAGCACGTATATACGCATATTTAAAACTGTCGTTTGAAAGCGGCAAAGCGACGAGCACGACACGCCGTCTTTCGTGGGTCCAACTATAGTTGACGTTTTGCGTATAAGGTCAAGTAAGTGAGCTAGCTACCAAAGTAAAGCGTGTGTCCTGGTTTGTGTCCCGGTCCTTCAGAAGTGTACTACTAATGACCAGCACGGCCAGCGCCACGCTGCAGACGACAGTACAGTATTGCATTTGGCGCGGCTGCGGGGTCGCGCCCGCCGCCTTGTGGACAGTGGCTAGCGGTCCGGCTCGGCGCTAATGGCTGCGGAACGCTGATTCAGCGGTCTGTGGCTCAGTTCTTGCCAGCCGGCCAGCGCGCCATTCAACAGCGCCGGTTTTTCCCCGCCGGACGGCCACTGCACCCCTATGGGAAAACGGAGATTCACGCTGCCGCCGCCTCCTTCCCAGCGGTCGTTATGGGGTCTGGCTCGTTACAGCGCCACCCAAATACCGCCAGCGTCATCCTTCATCTTACAGCTGTTGTGGGAACATAGGTTACTATCCTTCTTGTAAAGTATAAAGCTGCCCTCTAACCTGGAGGTTGGTGTGAACAGTAAGGTAAAGCGGTCAACAATCCGAAGATTATATATACATGTGGCGTCTGTTCCGAAAGAACATACGTCACTTCTGATCCTGCAGTTGTTATTCTTTAATATTCACAGAATATATGACATCAAATGCGATTGGGCAAAGCTGAAAATGTGTACCCAGCCGGGATTCGAACCCGGGTCTCCTGCTTTCTAGGCAGTTGCGCTGACCCCTACACCACTAGGGACAGAGTGATCACCGTACCAGCAAGGACTACCTAAGCACACCTCCCGTCAGATACAAATCCCCAGCTTCGCCCTGCCCACAGTACTCAAACTCGTAGTTATGAAACTAGTCCCCGTAAGAGTAAGGGCTTTCAAACTTGCCCAAC
This sequence comes from Locusta migratoria, assembly GCA_026315105.1. NCBI lineage: Eukaryota > Metazoa > Arthropoda > Insecta > Orthoptera > Acrididae > Locusta > Locusta migratoria. The sequence continues at coordinate 132,913,816 of CM048744.1, read as the reverse complement.
CCTCCGCACTAACGATAGGATAATTACCCGTCACCGGCATATTATATATATATATATATATATATATATATATATATATATATATATATATATATATATATATATATATATAAGTGGCGTCTGTTCCGAAAGAACAGACGTCACTTCTGATCCTCCAGCTGTACTTCTTTAATATGCACAGAATATATGACATCAACTGCGATTGGGCAAAGCTGAAAAATGTGTACCCAGCCGGGATTCGAACCCGGGACTCCTGCTTTCTAGGCAGTTGCGCTGACCCCTACACCACTGGGGACACAGTGATCACCGCACCTAGTCTCTGGAGAAATTTGGAGAGGGAGTTAAAGTTCAGGGAGAAGAAATAAAAACATTGTGGTTTCCCGACGGCACAGTAATTTTGTCAGAGACTGCAAAAGATCTGGAAGAGCAATTGAATGGAATGGACAGTGTCTTGAAAGGAAGATATAAGATGAACATTAACAAGAGTAAAACGAAGGTAATTGAATGTAATATCAGAAAATAAGGTGATGCTGAAAGAATTAGATTAGGTAATGAGACAATAAAAGTTGTAGATGAGTTTTATTATTTGGGTAGCAAAATAACTTCTGATGGTCGAAGTAGAGAAGATGCAGAATGGCTACGGGAAGAAAAGCATTTCTAAAGAAGCGAAACTTGTTAAATCCAATATTAATTTAAATGTTAGAAAGTCCTTTCTGAAAGCATTTGTCTGGAGTGTAGCATTGTATGGGAGTGATACGTGCACGATAAGGAGTTTAGACAAAAACATGATAGAAGCGTTCGAAATGTGGTGCTACAGACGAATGATGAAAATTAGATGGGTATATCACGTAACAAATGAGGAGGTGCTTACCCGAATTGGGGAGAAAAGGAGTTTCTGGCATATCCTGACAAAGAGAATGGATAGAGTGGTGGGGGCCGAGGGGACTAAGGCGCTTCAGTCACGGTCTGCACGGCCACTACGGTCGGGGGTTCGAATCCCCCCTCGGGCATGGATATTTGTGCCGTCATAGTTCGTAAGTAGTTCATAAGTAGTGTGTAAGTTTAGGGACTGATGACCCCGTAGTTAAGTCCCATAGACTATACAAACATTTGAATACAAACGTTTAGAGTGGTGGGACACATTCTGAGACGTCAAGGAATCGTCAACTTAGCATAGAAGGAAGTGTGTGGGGTAAAAATCGTAGAGGGAGACCGAGGGACGAATACAGTAAGCAGATTCAAAAGGATGTAGGTTGCCGAACGTATTCTCAGATGAAGGTACTTGCACAGGACAGGGTAGCGTGGAGAGGTGCATCAAACCACAACAACAACAACCACGGTGCTTTACTATGTATGAACCTGTTTGGAGGTGGTACCCGTTACCTTCCTCCAACCTTCGAACAGACTTACCTAGCCATGTATAGGGAGACCTACAATTTAACGAGAGTTCCGAACCACAGTGCTACTCGATATTTTTCACAGTAGCAAAACCGCCAAAGGACCAGGTAAGGGGTGGAGGGTGGGGCGGATCGAACCCACGACCTTTGGATTCATAGACTGGCACCCTACCACTGTGTTACTGAGCCACACTACAGGCCTTTATTATTTCCGTGTAGATGCTAATCAATCATCAAGTTCTTCTTCTTTGGTATGGGCCTACTGTGGACCGTGCTTGATCAACCGTTTGCTAGTATTGTCGCATCTTTTCCCAGTGTGATTTCTCGTTTTTTTGTCCATGCGGTGTCTTTTCTCGCTGGTTTTTTCATGAAAACTGGAGGATTTCTTTATAATTTGTTCGTCATCCAGCCTGTTTCACAAGTCTGTATGACCCAATTCTTTAATAGCACAGTAAAAAGCAAACCACATAGGTATCGGATATTTATTTTTATACTACTTGAAGTTCAGAACTCAAATACCTATCAGCCAAAGCCATTCGTTCCAACTCTGTAACATTCTCGAGAAAAACTTACTTTGAATGGTTTTGAGGATCTCAGTTAAGAGACATTGTCTTCAACAGTCGCCGTGGCACATCGTTGAAGACTGGTGACCTAAATACTTCTACCGTAGATAGTTCGAATCCTGACATTTCTTTTCTTTTCTATTTTTTGTTGTTAAAATACACACACGATATAAAGTTCATGTAATATGTGTCAATTATAACACATATAACCTTTTTTCATGAAAAATGTGCGCCTTTTGTTAATTCCAAATTTTCAGTATCTTGCGAAAGGTAGGTAATAATGATGCTGTCAATTTAAAAAATAATAAATTACCTTTTTTTTTACAGTATACACTCCACTGTTAATTGAAAACGTGTGTTGTTGCTTGTTAATCTCGTGTACAGTTTTCCAGTATTGCTCCAAAAATTGAATTTTTGTTGTTTAAAATGTTAGTAAATCTGAGGAACAAAACTGCTAAGGTCTTCAGTCCCTACACTTACAAATTACGTAAACTAAAATACGCTAACAACACACACACACACACACACACACACACACACACACACATTTCCATCCCCGTCGGAGGACTCCTACCTCCGACGGAGCAGCCGCACAGTCCGTACGTAGGCGCCATGGACCACGCGGTTTTTTATGTTTATTTCATTGAAACTTCATTATTATCGCCCTTTTATAAAGTATTACAAATTAAAAATAAACAAAATAACAACATTTTATTTCCTTACGACGAAACATAAAACGAAATAAAAGGGGAGATGGAGGTGTTCGACTCTACTATTTCTCTGATTATCAATCTATAACGGTACCCATGATCCACGGCGACAGTCACAATGGTTGCTGATACACGTAATTAAAGGACCTAAAGAAAGTACAAAGTCGATTTTCTCTAGAATTTTTGAGAGTAGCACGACTTGGGTTGGTTGCTATTTGAGTTCTGAACTTCTCGTACCATTAGCGTACGAAAATACAAAAAATGCGATATCCATGTGCTCTCCTTCAGAGAGTCGTGTTGAAGAATTTGGTCTTACAGGTATGCAAAACAAGGAGGATGTGAAACAGATTCTAAAGAACGTCCGCAGTTTTCCGAAGTAAGATACTCCATGGTCAGGGAAAATGAAAAGATGCAACAATACGCTGTCATCTTAGATTAGATTAGATTAGTTTTTCGTTCCGTAGATCCATGTTGAGGAGATCCTCGTGGATGTGGAACATGTCAAGAAACAAAATTTGCAAGCTGAATAATAGATAATACTAATAATATAAATAAAGATACATACATTTTTAAGTGTTATTCTTTTTTTTTTTTTTTTTTTTTTTTTTTTTTTTTTTTTTTTTTTTTTTTTTTTGAGCTGATAATATAATAATACTAATATAGTATGAATACCGATACATGCATCATTTGGTACAATTTAGAAATTCACTAATGAAGTAGGAGGAGTTGGCCACTAAAAAGTCTTTTAGGCTCCTCTTAAAATGATTTTTATTTCTAGCTAAATTTTTTATACTTGATGGTAAATCTTTTAAGTCCTTGTGTAGATAATTTTTGTTCCTAGTATTGTATGTATGAACTGAGCTGTTTGTTGGGAAAAGCGATATATTATTTATAACAATTTTCATTAAGGAGTAAATATACTGAGAGGCAGTAGTTAATATACCCAGTTCTTTGAAGAGGCTTCTACAATACGACCGTGAATTTACTCCACAAATAATACGTATTACATGCTTTTGGACTCTGAAAACTTTTGACTGACTTGAAGAGTTACCCCAAAATATTATACCATATGACATTATGGAATGAAAGTAAGCAAAGTATGCAAGCTTTGTTATTTTTATGACTCATATAGCTGATAATACTCGTATTGAAAATAAAGATTTGTTGAGTCGTTTCTGCAGTTCTGTGGTGTGCTCCTCGCAACTAAATTTATTATCAAGCTGTAATCCCAGGAATTTAATACTACCAACCTCTTCTATCTGCTCTTCTTTATACGTAATGCATATGCTGGCGGGAAATCTCTTACATGTTTTGAACTGCATGTAGTGAGTCTTTTCGAAGTTTAATGACAATGAGTTGGCTTTAAACTATTTATTAATGTTCATGAAAATATCATTAGCAGACCTTTCTAAAACTAAGCTCGACGTGCTATTTATTGCAATACTTATATCATCTGCAAACAAAACGAACTCTGCTTCTGGCAGTGTAACTGATGTGGAGCACCACATGTAATTTCTTCCCAATCTGATGATGACTGTTGGCTTAATTCACTAGTCCCTTGCACTGACACCCTATGTTTCCTGTTAGCAAGGTACGACTTGAACAATTTTGCAGCACTTCCCGTGACACCATAGAATTCTAATTCACTTAAAAGGATGTTCTAGTGAAGTAAGAATGTGTTTGGATAGTGCATGCAAGAGGACCCATGGTATGTATACCAAGCAATGAATTAATTTGCTCTTCCTGATGACTCTGTCTTACGTCGCCTGTCGCGTCCTTCTATATAATATGTTGTTTCGACTAGCGGCAAAAGCGTCTCTGAAACTTTGTGTCGTAACAAGATACATCGTTCATCGAACAGTGACGCTGCACCAGTTAAAGGACTTTGGTGGCGCGCTGCCAGGCTATAATCTTTGGTGGCTTCTTCTTCGAACCACTCGGCTGGCGTAACTCAACAACCGCAGTGTCGGTTAAGCATAACGGTATCTTAAAAGCACAAAGTTGCGAGAAAAGAAAATTAAGTGTACACAATTTCCGAGAAGACAGATGACTATCTCCGGAGTAACTTGTAACTGATGACGATTACAGACCTTATTTTCGAGGAACGAGTGTCAATCTGTCCTCACGAAAATTAGCAAACGCGTTTAAATGTGTTATTTGGGCAGTGTCGTAGCTGACATTATGGAGTGGGTGATGAGTAAAGCAAGACCTTCACAAACTCTTTCGTAATACACAGCAAAGCATCGTTAAGAGTTCAGCAGGAAAGGAAGCGCCATAAATTGAAATTCATTTTCCAGAGACATAGGTAGTCTCATCGTATCAATGATATAGAATATACTTATTTCATTATTTAATCATTGAATAGTTACCGAGTGTGTATTTACTCCTTTCTTATTTCAGCCCGTCTCATTCTTCCCCATGGCTATGGCGTTCTACCTTATTGCAGAGATCCAAGATCGCTGATCATCAATTTTTATTTAAGACGACCGGTTTCGCTGAACTATGTCAGCATCATCTGGTCCAATAAAATCATTTCACAAGGCCAATCTTGTAATGTCAATCAGTTGTTATATAACAATTTGCAGTGCATAGGTGCACTATGTCATTATAATAAAACATAATTATCACAGTGAGTGACAATAGTTAGCTACTGTGTGTCGTACGTTCTGTTTACCCTTGTAGCAACTGTTTTCCGACGGTAGGAGAGAACCGCTATGTGTACCTCTACATCGTTGGAAAACCTTGTTCGTCGTAGGTGTTCTTTTAGGTTACCGCAAAGATGGAAATCTTGTGTACTTTATGGCAGATGCTTCCAAACTCCTATCGAAAACATTGAATTTAAGCTTGTGTTTTGCATGTCCGGGAAGGGAGGAGGGTGTTGCATTGTTGTACAGGAGAACAATGCCTTTGGTTAATTTTGCACGCCTCTTGTTCTTTCTGGACTAGCACAGTGTTGCACGCTACGAACTGGCATTAATGGACGTGCCCTTCGCCATAAACTGTGAGTACACAACTACTCTACAACAGAAGAAAACTGTGGCCGTGACATTACCTGATGATGTCGTAACTTAGCATTTCTTCTGCAGAGGCGAAGAAGTGGGTCAAAATTCTGTAAATACAATGTTTCTTCCTGTGTAAATGATGGATTTTCATCCCGTTGTGTTATCTCTCCAATATTTATACTGCCTCTTCAAAACTGTCATTGTTCTTGTGTAATGTGGTAGATTCCCCAAGAAAGCTATTACTTTCATTCTTGCGCCGCATATCAGTTAAATACGACGAAATATTGAATTTATTCTGTGCCAGATTTTGAAATATTCTTCGTGCAATAATATAAAATACACTGTAATATATATGTTTGATTTCTTTTATTAAGAGCTGCACTCATTCTGATATTGTATTGCCACCAGAAACCTTGTTACTTCCTTTCGCCGGACGGGGATTGCCGCGGCGGTCTGAGGCCATGTCACGGATTTTTCGGAGGCTCCCACCGGAGGTTCGAGTCCTCCTTCAGCCATCGGTGTGCGCAAGAGTCTGTTGTCCTTAGCATAAGAATAAGTTAGTTTAAGTACTTGTAAATCTATGGACTAATGATCTTAGCAGTTTGGTTCCTTCATTACACTAAGTTTTTTACCTCGTTTCTTAAATGCACGGAAAAAGTGTTTAAGAAGAAAGAAGATGCAAGTAAAATACTGGAATGTGAATATACTGTCGACACTCATTTAATTTTCAGTAATTGTATAAGTAAATTTAGTTCTGTACAAGGACAGTACAAATTACGCTTCCATCACGACTCGATAATACTTGCTCCCACAGAATTCCTAGCCATGTACCATGCAATAAAAACATTATATACTTTCACCACATAAATTAACCCTTCATAGGACAAAACATTTTTCTGAAATTAAACTTGTATTCATTCTGGATGTGTGGAACCTGCGGCTGTGTTGATTAAAGAAATCAGAAAATAACAGCAACCAGTCACTTTTCTTAGATGTTTATTTACCACGAACGGTTTCAGTTATGAGCAACATATAAAACATGTATACCGCCTGATGATGAACTGCCAGGCAGTTCGAAACCGGTCGTGGTAAATAAATATGTAAGAAAGGTGACTGGTTGCTGTTATTTTCTGATTTCTTTTATATTTCTGAAAATTTGAAACGTAATATTTTTATTGCATCTCATTCGACTTATATACGCATGTCATATACCCAGAATTATTTTAAGTTCATTTAACTTGTAAGTGAAGAAATTTGCCTGATATACACACCATTATCCATTTTGGGTGGGGCTTAGACTACTGTGTATGGTGATCATTTAAAAGACCACATTATTATATCTGGAATAGACAACTAAAAAATGTCATACGGAATGCGAAGAAGATACAATTTATTAACTAATTTACTGTATTACAAAAATTGAACACATTACAATATTCAAACAATAAAACATTACTAAACACTATTTCTAATGAAACGGGTGAAAACAAGGAAGGCAAAGAGCAACTTTAAAACGTACACTGTTTCGCACTTACGGTAGGTGTGCAATATATCGACTACCATCCTGTAAAGGGTTAAATAGGTTTTATATACCTCCAGTGTAACACAACAATTTAAAAATGTGTTTACAAATGTCTGTAAATGTATCGGACCAAACTGTGTGGTCATCAGCCCGTAGCTTACAAACTACTTAAACCTAGTTAAACTAACCTAAGGACAAACACACACACACACGCATGCCCCAGGGAGGATTCGAACCTCCACGGCGAGCAACGGCGAGCAACCGCGCGCTCCGCAGCGAGACGCTTTAGACCGCTCGGCTACTCCACCGCGGCGACTCAATTTAAAGAGACCTATGATATGGTGTATTACTGAAACCGCGTTTTTCCGGATATGCGGGTATATATACGAAAAAACAATCCAGCAAGTGTTGGCAGTCTTAAAACCGAGATCCGCCTCATTTCCTTGAGGCTAACCGTCGGAGGGCGGCTTCAGCTTTAGAGCCACGGTCGAAAGTGGTGTCACTCTGGTGGCGCCACAGAAAATTAGACGATTACATGTGAAATCTCAGTGACGTCACTCGTATGGCGGCGAAGCAGGGTCACTTTTGCTGCATATGAAAACGTGAGCTTTAGCGAGGGTTGACACGTGCTGATTGACTTCCTGGGTAGGTACTGGGCCGCGTATGGCGCATTTACAATGGAGAGCAGCGGCTGTGTCCTAGACAGGGCGCCAGCGCGCCCGCGTCACGAGCTGGCCGGAAGCGAGTCAGCCAGCGGGCGCTCTCCATTGTAAATTGTCTGCCGCCGAAACGAACCGCCGCTTGCCCGCTACTCCGCTTACTCACGCGTCCCAGTCTGCCTGCCGCCCCTCGTCACTTTGGTCTCCCGAGACCGACGCGGAACACACCCACCACTGTTTACAAAAGCCCAACGAAATGGAGATTTAGATGGGTCTCAATAAAGGTTATGATAGGTAGCGGGTATTCTGTGTAACTTAGCGTCATTTCTACATAGATACTCTGCAAATCACATTTAAGTGTCTGGCAGAGGGTTCATTAACAACTTTCATAACTTTTCTCTACCGTTCCATTCTCTAATATCGCGCGGGAAGAAAGAACACCTAAATCGTTCCGTTTTAGATCTGATTTCTCTTATTTTATTGGGATCGTCATGTTTCACTAAGTTGGTGGGTGCTAGCAAAATATTTTCACATTTAGAAGTAAAAGAGCCGGCCGCGGTGGCCGAGGGGTCTGACGCGCTTCAGTCACGGTCTGCACGGCCACTACGGTTGGGGGTTCGAATCCCCCGTCAGTCCCACCTGGTGAAGGTCCCACAATGGGCAACAGTACTCCAGGAGAGGACGCACAAGTGTGATGTAGGCAGTCTCTTTGGTGGAGCTGGTGCATCTTCTAAGCGTTCTGCCGATGAAACGTAATCTTTGGTTCGCATTCCCCACAATATTTTCTGTGTGTTCTCTCCAGTCAAAGTTGTTCGTAATTGTAACTCCTAGGTATTTGGTAGAATTTACGACCTTAAGGTTTGACTGATTTATCGCGTAATTGAAGTTCACCGGATTTCTTTTAGTGGTCATGTGTATTACTTCACACTTTTCTTTACTTAGTGTCAATTAGAAATTTTCGCACCATGTAGAAATTTTGTCTAAATTGCTTTGCAGTTGCTTTTGATCCTCTGTTGACTTCACTAACCGATAAACGACAGCATCATCCGCGAACACTCTAAGGGAGCTATTCAGATTGTCTCCTAAATCGTTTATAAACACAAGGAAGAGTAGGGGACCTATAACGCTTCCCTGGGGAACGCCAGATATCACCTCTGTTTTACTCGATGACTCACCATCAGTTACAACGAACTGTGTCCTTTTTGATAGGAAATCGTGAATCCAATCGTACAATTGGGGAGATATTCCATAAGCACGCAATTTCATTTTGACCACAGACGAGAGCCAGCATGTATGCAACATACACTCCTGGAAAATGAAAACAGAACACCATGAATTCGTCGACACAGCAGAGGGAAATTTTACTGATACATTCTTGAGGATGTATACAACAGAGCCCTACGCACGGACTACAGTCACCAGAGCGTGCGCAATGTCAATGCTAGTACCGTCCATACCCTCATTTTGCAGCAATGCAAGCTAACATTATCCCAAGGAGAGGATCGTATTGGTGACGAATGTAGCCTTGCGGAATGGTCTGCCATGGAGTTTCCACCTGGTGCCTCTGCTGAGTCAGATTTCATACCGGTCGTGGAGACCGCGCAAGATTGCGTTTCATGCGGTCCCAAACATACTCAATGGGTGATAGATCTGCGGATCGTGCTGACCAGGGTAGGTGGCGTACACATAGGGTGGTACTGGACACACGCGGACCTGCATTATATTATTGGAAAAGCATATCGCCTTGTTGAACAGTAGTAAGATTGGTCGAATGATGGTTTCAATTAACCGTTCACTGTTCATTGTTCCCTCAACGATCGCCAGAAGAGAATGGCCGGCGTAGGATATGATTCCTTACACCATGATGACGGGTGTCGGCCCTGTGTACCTCTGTCGTAAAAACTCCAGATTTTCAAGCTGCCCCTTACGACACCTTGCACGTGTATGGCTATCATTGGCACTGAAGCAGAAGCAACTCTTATCACTGAAGATGACACCTGTCCAGTCATCCTTCCATAAGGAACTACCTCGATACCACTGGGGATGGGTAAACGATGTTGGGGCATGAGCGGAAAACGCCCAACGGGCGCGGGCCATTCCGCTCAGGTGATCGTCGAGGGAAGATTCAACAGTGTACGAAACTTTGAAACCATTATTCAATTCATCTTGCTACCGTTCATGCACCAGCAAAGCGATATGTTTTCCAAACACGACGATGCATGTCCACGTGTATCCTCTACCACCCAACCTGCTCCTCACTGTGTACGTAAGCTACACCTGCGTTAGACCTCATTGGCCGTAGCGTAGTTAAATAGTGGGCGCGTACGACCTGCAGAGTGTTAAACGATCCAGTGCTACGCTGACAAGAACAGCTGCCAGCATGCGTAATTTAGAAATAGATACCCCCGGAGTATTAAAGCAACTTAAATCGCTTACAAAAGTAGGTCTCCCGATCACGATTGAATACCAATTAGGATCCTTGTATGCTGATGCAATAGCGCGATACCTAACTACAATATACATATCACATACAACCGGTCGCTCAGCGAAAAATTCGTACCCAAAGACTGGAAAGTTGCACAGTCACTCCAATATTCAAGAAAGGTAATACGAGTGATCTGCCGAATTACAGACCTATATCATTGACGTCGGTTTGCAGCAGTATTCTAGAACATAGAATTTTCTCAAGTATTATGAACTACCTCAAAGAGAACGACCTATAGACCAATAGTCACCATGGATTCAGAAAGTATTTTTCTTGTGGAAGACATGATGTGATGAGTACTATCGACAAGGGATGTCAAATAGATTCCGTTTTTCTAGATAACCGGAACGCTTTTGACACTGTACCTCTTGTAATCAAACTGCTTGCTTATGGAAGACGCCACAGTTGTAGGATTTGATTCGTGATCTCCTGTCAGAAAGGACACAGTACGTTGTAACTGATGGAAAGTCATCGAGCAGAACAGAAGTAATATTTCGCGTTCCCAAGGGAATTGTCATAGGGCCCCTACTGTTCCTTATTTTTATAAACGATTTAGGAGACAATCTGAGTAGCACTCTCAGACTGTTCGCGGATGATGCTGTCATTTATCGGTTAATAAAGTCACCAGAATATCAAAAGTAACTACTAAATGATTTAGCCGGCCGCGGTGGCCGAGGGGACTGAGGCGCTCCAGTCACGGTCTGCACGGCCACTACGGTCGGGGGTTAGAATCCCCCCTCGGGCATGGATATTTGTGCCGTCCTTAGTATAAGGTAGTTGATAAGTAGTTTGTAAGTTTAGGGACTGATGACCCCGTAGTTAAGTCCCATAAGCTTAACAAACATTTGAACTAAATGATTTACATAACAGATCTGTATGGTGCAAAAATTGGCAATTGACCCTTAATAATTAGAAGTGTGAAGTCATCCATATGACCACTAAAATTAATCCGTTAAACTTTATTTATACGATAAATCAGTCAAATCTACTGGATGTCAATTCAACTAAATACCTAGGAGTAACAATTACAAACAACTTAAATTGGAAAAAACGCATAGGCAATATTTTAGAGAAGGCGAACCAAAGACTACGTTTCATTGGCAGAAAACTTAGAAGGTGCAACAGTTCTACTAAAGAAACTGTATACAACACACTTGTGCGTCCTATTTTGGAGTATTTTCCACCTCGTTTTGTTTACTTATTCACTGCAACAGCTGAGGTTAATTAAAGCTAACGGTGTTATCTAGACCCTGTATCTCACAGATACAACGTGAACACCAATGTTCCTCCTAGTGACGTGACCATTGCAGTGTTCTACAGTTCTGCTGGACTCGGAAGAACGAAGTCCAGACGGAAACACGGACATACGCCTTGGGAAGTTGTTTTGTTTGGCGGCTTGGATTTCGCAGCCGTGGCCAGGTCGTCAGTGGTGCCTGCCCCGTCCGGCTCTGTTGATGTTTCCGAAGCCTTCCGATCGCCGTCGTTATTTTGGCAAACAGTTACTCGCTAGCCCCTGGATTTTGCTTCGGTTTATTATTGTTTGTTTGTATACTGTTCGCTACCGGTAGGGCCTCTTCCTGGTTTTCACGTTTTGGATTACTCTCGGTTTTGTTTTTTCGCATTTCTGTGCTGTTATATACCCACCACTCAGTCCGTTAGAGAACTCGTCATTTCTCAGAAACTGATTTCCTGTCATTGATACTAAATACCATTTACATGGAAGTTTATATAATCTTCTTCTAAACACACGCCGGCCGCGGTGGCCGAGAGGACTGAGGCGCTTCAGTCACGGTCTGCACTGTCACTACGGTCGGGGGTTCGAATCCCCCCTCGGGCATGGATATTTGTGACGTCCTAGTTCGTAAGTAGTTCATAAGTAGTTTGTAAGTTTAGGGACTGATGACCCCGTAGTTCAGTCCCATAAGCTTTACAAACATTTGAACATTTTTTTCTAAACACACAAGTGTTCTCTATAAATGTTTAACGCGTACACTGTCTCTACCACGAACAGCAAAGGCAGGAATTAGAAGTATATTTCGTATTTATAAAAATAAATCCGATAAGATATTCTGATGGAGGAAGCGCCGATATAACGTTTTAGCTTGCTTACAGTAAGCAAGAAGTGAGACAAACATTCAGTATATATATATATACGAAATCCGAGAATAACGACGACTGCACTGCACCGTATATTCTAAAAATAAAAAAAATAAAATTATATTTTAAAGAATATACAGCATATGCCAAGATCGCTTGTTTAATATTTTATTTTAGATGACCGGTTTCGACAATCTTAGTTGTCATCTTCAGATCTGTACATTTTTTAAAAATAGCACCGCATTTGACGTAGTGCTTGATCACGATGTCATATGAGGTGGTATGTTAATTTTTTTTTAAATTTAGATATCTGAAGATGACACCAAAGATTGTCGAAACCGGCCATCTCAAATGAAATAAATGAAGCGATCTTGGCATATTCTTAACAAATAATTTAGAGCTCCCCCTCGCTTGAAAAATGTCAAGCATATATAAAATTTTATTGTTTCAGTTTCTGCCACAGTTGTAGTTAATAATTCCATTAGTGTTCATTACTTTAGAACTAATTTTAATCCATAGCCTTCGTTATAAACCGTAATGTGGAGCTTTACCAGTGCACAAATGTACAATAGCCGTAACTGGTATTTTATATGTATAGAATAGTAAGGCTTTTGCAGGATCGAGTAACTGTTCAAAGGTAAGTATAACACCACTTACTATTGTACAATTGTGCATTGGTGGAGCTGTAATGTTAATACTTTCTTTGTCGAAAAAGTTACAGGTCTTTTTCCTTTTTTTTTTCTTTTTTTAAATTTTTGGGTTTTCCCACTAAAAAGGAACAAATGTTGTAATTATGCTACCTAGTACGGATACATCCTTGAAATGACCTTTCCCTTGTTTCCGCGAAAACGCTCTAGGTGACAGGGCCGTGGTTAGTAACATCCTGTTCGGGTTCTTGGTGCAATAGTTACGAAGGCACAATGGATGCCGACAGTGAGCTAAGTGTGAACATTAAGTTCTGCGTTAAGCTAGAAGCAACTTCTAGTGAAACGTGGAGTATGATTAAGCAAGCATATTATAGCGAGGCACTTACAAGGAGTAGTGTGGCACAAAAGGTTTCGTGACGGCAGAGATTCAGTTGAAGACGAACCCGAGATTTGTATGTCACGTATTTCATGCACAAAATATACGTTTGTATCGAGGTATTATATTACTTCGAAGTTATGTTTTCGATAGCTAGCATAATCTTCGCACCAAAGACAAGACAATTCGCTGCTGGAACAAAATAAAAGGAACCACACTCACGCTCACACTCGCAGCCACGTACAGATGGCAAAGCAACACAACCTCCAAGATGGACAGATTAATGTCAAGCAGCAAAATGACGCACTAGAAGCATGATGTTTATCAACCAAAATGCAACTTTAAAGATTGATGCACAAAATATGGTATACATCAACTTTTAATACGCTGTTATCCAGGAACAACACTGGGAATGAAAGACTTAAACCGGCTCCTGCGATAGAAATACCGATCTTGTGGAAAGGCATATTTTAGCTCCATAAATTTAACTGCCGGTGTTTTTCTGCGCATATGAATACTGCACAATACAGAAAAGAACTCACATATCTGATTTCTAAACTGTAGTAAATATATTCGTTATTGCGTGCGGCTATAACCGCGACGCACAGGAAGTTATGAACCGGTTCGCCGCGTCAGCCGCCTCGCGTAAATCGTCACAGTTTCTACTAGTTTTCTGCGGGCCGTCTTATGCGGATGAAGTCAATGTTTTATTCAGCGTCGGCTCGAGTTGCTCCCAAGTTCGTACAGGGGCGAATCGGGCGCGGTTTCCGTCGTGCGAGCGGGTCCCGATGACGTGCGCTGTATTCAGAAGTTTGTGCGGCGACTCGGGAGGTAGGGAGGGACGGGGAAGAAAGAAAGAAAGTAAGAGACAGAGAGAGAGAGAGAGAGAGAGAGAGAGAGAGAGAGAGAGAGAAGAAAGCGGACGGGCGTGGTCCGCGGTGGGCGTGGACTCGGCGAGCTGCCGGTAAGCTGGATGATAATTAGTGGTCTGGAAGCGATCCAGCGGCGGCCTGGATAAGCACCCTGCTGACCGCCTGCGGAAGGTCGCGGGTTCCAATCCAGGTCGCTAGGTCGCGCCATACTGGTGCTCAGCTATGCTTAGTGGCGGTGGTGGTCGTCTGGATTTAGAAAAGAAGGATAGAGTTCAGTGGTTGGTGTACGTTGAGGTCGCGTGAAACTAGGGTTGCCAGATCTCCGGGCGCCGCCCGGAGTGCCCGGATTTGGAATGAATTCTCCGGGTCTACGGGCCAATAACTCTCATCTCCGGGCTTGAATGGTACCATCATCTTACCTTTTTTTTTTACAGACGCTTTTTAAGTACTATGCTCATATAGCGACATCTACATCGAACTTAACGTAACTTAAACTAAGGACGAACACAATATCCATGCTCTAGGGGGGATTGGAACCTCTGGCGGGACCAGCCTCGCGCACCGTGGCAAGACGCCTCAGTGCGCTGGGCTATTCCCGGCCGGCTCCTCTCTAGTAATTATGAATAACTTTATATAAATGTCAATTTCTTATTGCAACAAAACGCAACTTCTCTATTCTTCCTCTGAAAACTTTTCGCTGTTGCGTCGGTAGTTATCGGCTAGCGCATTACTAAGCAAACACTGTTGCGGCAACGTGTCAACTGGCGACGTCTATTATTTGTGTTCGTTCGTTCATTGTTTGTTATCGGCAATTTTTGGAATACTCGGATCGTGTGTGAACAGAAAAGCTTAATTTAACTCAGATTAGTGAGTAATAACAGTGAAATGAAGAGACGATATCTAAGTTCGTTCCGTGAAGAATGGTTGCAGGAAGAAAATTATAAAGAGTGGCTACAAAAGTTTATTAGGTATTTGGCGCTCTTCTTGGTGACCAGTTTGAGGAGCCTCAAGCGGTAACTCTTCGAAGGCGCAGCTGTTGATGTGAGCAGCTGTGATGCTACCGCCACTTCTGCTGCCAAGCCGACTGAAGCGTGCCGATTGTTGATCCCCAGCAACTGGCGGCCTGGCCGGTCAGCTGCGGCATGTGAAGGCCACCCCTAGCAATGTTCCACCAGAGGATACTTGCTGGGAGGGAGGAGATGATTAGTTTTTTTTAGAATTCACGTGTAATCCTGGTTGGGGGGGGGGGGTGAATCATTGGCCAAGGGGGAGGGGGCACGTCTGGTCTCCGGGCCTGCCTCTAGTTCAATCTGGCAACTCTACGTGAAACGGAACACATTCTTGTATTGTTGTTGTTGTTGTTTGGGGGTTTAGAGGGGACTAAACTGCATGGTTATCAGTCCCCTGTTCATAGCGAAGACAAGACATCCAAGTAGGAAAAGGTAAAATACAGATCAATACCCGGAAGGGCACACTGTGGCTATGAATTTGATACTCTCAACAACACTGAATGAGACAGGAATAAGAGAGACTAAGTGTGGAACTGAGCTAAAATAGAGCAGGGAACAGTGGCTGGCTGATCACAAACAAATGCAAGATGAGCCAGTCACTCTGCCCAGACTAAAAACTGAGGTAAAAACAGGATAGAAGTAAGAAAAACATCATAGTAAAATATGAGAGGTGGGAGCCTGAGATACCAGGCACAAGCCCACCACTACATCTACATACATACTCCGCAATTCACCGTAAGGTGCGTGGCGGAGGGTACACTGTACCACTACTAGGCATTTCCTTTCCTATTCCACTCCCAAATTGAACGAGGAAAAAAAGAATGCCTGTATGCTTCCGTACGAGCCCTAATTACTCTTATCTTGTCTTTGTGATCTTTACGCGAAATGTAAGTAGGCGGCAGCAAGATCGTACTACACTCAGCTTCAAATTCCGGCCCTCTAAATTTACTTAACAAAATTTCACGAAAAGAACGTCGTCTTTCTTCCAGCGATCCCCAATTGAGTTGCCGGAGCATTTCCGTGACACTCGCGCATTGGTCGAACCTACCGGTAACAAATCTAGCTGCTCGCCTCTGAACCGCCTCTATGTCTTCCTTCAAACCGATCTGCTGCGGATCCCAAATACTTGAGCAATACTCAAGACGTGGTCGTACAAGCGTTTTATACGCGGTCTCCTTTACAGGTGAAGTACATCTTCCCAAAATTCTCCCAATAAACCGAAGTCGGCTGTCTGCCTTACTCACAACTGTCCTTACATGCTCGTTCCATTTCATATCGCTCTGCAATGTTACGCCTAGATATTTGAACGACGCGACAGCATCAAGAAGCTCACTACTAATGCTGTATTCGAACATTATAGGATTGTTTTTTCTACTCATGCGCATCACCTTACATTTTTCTACATTGAGAGCTAGCTGCCATTCTTCGCACCAACTAGAAATTTTGTCTAAGTCAACCTGTATGCTATTACAGTCAGTTACAGACGACACCCTCCCATACACCACAGCATCATCAGCAAACAGCCGCAAATTACAACTTACTCTATCCATCAGATCATTTATATAGATAGAAAATAATACCGGTCCTATCACACGCCCCTGGGGCACGCCTGACGATACACTCGTCTCTGATGAACACTCGCCGTCGAGAACAACGTACTGCGTTCTATTACTTAGGAAGTCTTCCAGCCAGTCACAAATCTGTGAACCTATTCCATAAGCTCGTATCTTCGTTAGCAGTCTGCAGTGTGGCACCGCGTCGAACGCCTTTTTGAAGTCGAGAAAAACACAATCCGCCTGTTGCCCTTCGTCCATGGCTCGCAAGATGTCATGTGAGAAAAGGGCAAGCTGAGTTTCACATGAACGATGTTTCCTAAACCCGTGCTGATTCATGGAAAGAAGCTTTTCCGTTTCAAGGAAATTTACTATATTCGAACTGAGAATATGCTCCAAAATTCTACATGAAGCTGATGTCAACGATATTGGCCTGTAATTGTATGGGTCAGTTCTCTTTCCTTTCTTACACACGGGAGTCACCTGCGCTTTTTTCCAATCTCTAGGAACTTTGCGCTGAATTAAAGATTCGCTATAAATGCGAGCTAATAGAATGATAAAATCCAGTTGCACGTATAAAACCTAAAACTCGGTCAGCCATAGGGGCATTGTCAGATAAAATCATTAAGTTCTGCGTTAAGTTCGAAGCAACTTCTAGTGAAACGTGGAGTATGATTAAGCAAGCATATTATAGCGAGGCACTTATTTGGTGGCGGTGGTGGTGCTTCGGATTTAGAAAAGAAGGATAGAGTTTGTAACGTCACAGCTGCGTCCACCTAATCCACGATGGGCGAAGTTGCCGTTATATTCTATTTGCTGCTTAATCATTTAATAATTGTTCCAATGATTTGACGGTATGGGATGCGGACAATTACTAGGTTGATCCACAGTGGCGGCGCTAGACGAAAACTGGGCGTCGGCGAACTCGTCTTTGCGAGGCCCCTTTCATTTTTTCATTAATGAAGAAAATGTTAAATGAGCTGAATTACACATCAATAATCATTATACTAAAATTCTATTAGCATAATATACGAATATTATTGCAATGACAAAAATTACAATAAACAAACACAAATTAGAGGAACTTTTCACCTTTTCGTCTCACTGAATTTTTTAAGACCACATGTTAATACTAGCCGCTATTTCGGCTCCAGTTGATAGTACTGACAACGCAGATAGTCTTTCTTGGATCATTTTGCTTTTCAAGTTAGTCTTAATCAATTTTAACTTGTGTGAAGCTTCTCTCGATCGAAGCTGTAATGACTGTAACGGGGCATGATTCTGATTGTTATAAAAACATTTGGATATACTCCTTCCAAATCGTTTTCTAAAATATACTGAAGAAATTATTATGTAAATATTTAACTAAAAATTGCATCACTACTGCACTCATATGGAAATGGCCGAGTGCACTAAGGCAACATATCACGGTGAGCGAGATCGCTCTCGCCGGGGGTCGAATCCCACCCTTGGGTACGAATCTTGTGTTCGTCCATTGGTTAAGCTAGTGTAAATTAGATGTAGGTCGCCGCTGTATAATCTAGCAGTTGGAAAGCGCCGTTTAACATCGAATATAAGAAAAAAAATCCTAAAACTTTAACAATGTTTTGCAAGGCCCCCACAGGCGCGAGGCCGTCGGCGGTGGCCGACGTCGCCGACGCCCAGCGCCGCCACTGTTGATCCATAATAATAATCTTTGTTATCTTCCTTTATTACGGAACGACAAATGTTAAAAACTCTTCCTTTAAATACACTGATTAAATAACTGCGTGCCACTACGATGAATGTCTACAAGTCCACACTGAAACATTTCAATACGCAACTGCAACCGAAACTCATATGCGATACGACTGAAGGGCAAAAACTTTAGTCGCCGCTAAACGCAGGTCACGGACGCACTGTCAACATGCTACTCCCTCGCTCTGCGGTCGGCGGGAGACTGCCGCACACCTGCCAACAAACAAAAAACATTCCAACCTAAGCATTGTTGCCCAGCAGCTATCGCTGCACGATAACGATAACTCTCGTTCGACCAAAAAGTACCAAAGAGATTACTAAGCTAAAACCCTGTATCCTCACAAGTTCAATGGTTGGTGTATGTTGAGGTCGCGTGAAACGGAACACATTCTGGTATTGAGGGAAGGCGGAACAGGTAACTGGCTGTGTTTTTGTCTGAGCAGGAAGGAAGCTTGGAGATTAACGTCCCGTCGACAGCGTGATCATTAGAGACGGATGTAGAAGGAAATCCGCCGTACCCTTTTAAATGAACCATCCCGGCTTTTGCCTGGATTGATTTAGGGAAATCACGGAAAACCTAAATCTGGATGGCCGATTCGAATTCGAGTGTAGTGTGTTACCACTGCACCACCTCGCTCGGTTTTGTCTGAGCAATGATCGAGTTAAATCACGAATAACCTACAGCACTGTTTTCAACCTTTAAAATGTGCGATCCTCTTCCAAATAAATATTTTCTGGTCCGCATAAAAACTTATCTCAAAGGAAAGAAATTTAACCTTCTTTCTTTTGCTAAAGCTTTATTTTAAATTGTCGGGCCGGCCGCGGTGGCCGAGAGGAATGAGGCGCGTCAGTCACGATCTGCACGGCCACTACGATCGGGGGTTCGAATCCCCCCCTCGGGCATGGATATTTGTGCCGTCCTTAGTGTTAGCTAGTTCATAAGTAGTTTGTAAGTTTAGGGACTGATGACCCCGTAGTCAAGTCCCATAAGCTATACAAACATTTGAACATTTTAAATTGTCGGACGAAGTTTTTTGTGTATTTTTCGGAATGGAACACATTATCCTTCTTTTATATGATTTCCGACCAAAAAAAAATGTTTTTCTTAGTGACTGTTTCGAATTTCAGGCATGATTCAGAAACGAATTATGCTAATTAAGAAACGTTGCACGGTATAGACAATTTATAAAATAGAAGATTTTTTTCGAATTTTTTATCATTACTTGTTGTACCACGTTCTTTTACTTATCGTTTGGCACCTTAAAACAGTTTTAAGACTTTCCGCTTATTCATGATTAACACACGGTATTAAAATACAATTTATGTTCAATTCATGACGAAAGTTACACAAAGAACTCCGTATTTTTAACATGACTTACTAGCTTAATTCCCGCTGCTTCACACGCGTAGAGTGTGTGGTTTGCATTGGTTGTTTCTACTTCTAAATGTAAATTTTCATAGATTTAGCTTTAAAAAACACTTTCCTAATGAAGTATTTTGATACAACTTGCCACCTCCTATTGCACCATTGATGGCAGAATTCAAAACATCCCGAAACTTTTTAAATTCTAACCATGGTTCCAAATCCAAATTTTCGATTTCTAGCATCAAAATGTTTTTAGTAGTACCCTTAAAATATTTTCCCTTATTTCACTCGTTTAGTGGTTGAATTTCAAAAAACATGGAAAGAAGTGTTTTTAAAATTCCCATCAAAAATCTAAATCCGAAGTTTTGTATTTCTTGCTTCAAAATTGCCTTAATCGCTACGTAAAAATAAATAAAAATAAAAAAGTGTTTATCCCCTATTTCACCCCCTTAGGGATGGAAATATCGAAAACAATCTGATGCCTATAGTGTAAGAAAAGAACGTCTACAAATTTCAAGTCTCTATTCACTTTTCAGCGCCGTTTTCTGTCTTTTAGAAACGGATCGGCATCGCGAAAATTCTTTGTTACGCTTTGGCATCTTTCTTGGTAGTTTCACTTTTCAAACTGCAATATTCACTTATTTTTCTTTATTCGTACGCTTGTTGCAGAAAAACAACTGAAGAATGTGCATCACGTTTGCAGTATATAACCTCTTTGCTATTTTAGTGTCAAAAGTCATAGCTGATATGCAGTCTGAAATTTGTATAAGCTGCCGACTTTCAACCACTATCATATCTTCCACCCTCTTATAGGTATCGACACGGAGCTGCTATGGTGTACAACGGGAGACTTTGTACTACAACAACACAGAGAGATCATTCGTCTCCGTTGTGTAGTTTTTGGTTAAGAGCAAAACATTGATACCCACGAGTAGAATTTTATATAATTCGGTTACTTTCAATTCCCATATCTTCCACCCCCCCTTATCGTTATCAACCCTCTACCACCATAGTGCACAAAGGGAGACATATCACATACAAACACTATTTGTTTGCGATGTGTAGTTTTGGCTGCTCAGTAAAATATAGGCACAAACACCTCAATTTTTATATATGGTAAGATATTTAACTTAGCCATAAGTTTTTGTATTAGTGATCCTGTAGTCATTTTATGGTGCAAGCCTTCCCCAATTCCCATATGACGCCCCCCCCCCCCACCCCCCGTCCCCGTCCCGAGCAAGACTTTGCGACATGTCTGGGGGTCGTGCCCGGAGTTTGAATAGGCGAGGACCTCAGCCCCATGCCTGGGTACGACTCCACCACCTGCTTCGTTTAGTATCTGTAGAGCTCAACAAACGGGTCATTAGTGTACGTACTAATTTTCATTTGTGGAAGTATAATTAGGTGTAGTGTTCTTGACTAGATTACTATTTCAAACCAGATAACATCTTCCAACGGTGTCGTGAGGTTTCCGGCCGTGGGGTTTCCACCCAGAACGACGGCTAGTAGAGGGGAGCAACTGCAGTAACTTCCGTTGGGCTGTGCTACACTGAGTTAATTAAAATATTCATTTCTCTAGGAACTTGGCCACTGCACATACTACGTGCGGAATTATGCACACCAGTTTGTATACTCTTCATTTTTTCCTGTGGCTACGATACCGATTACCACCCTTGACAAGACACGGCTTCCCTTTCATTGTCGTTATCACTTACATGAAGTAGATTAGCAGAACAGAAGTAAAGTACGAAAATGCACGGATCGAAAGCTATCAGCGACAACACTGAGAAACGGTGACAAGCCGGCCGCGGTGGCCGAGGTGACTGAGGCGCTCCAGTCACGGTCAGCACGGCCACTAGGGTCGGGGGTTCGAATCCCCCCTTGGGGATGGATATTTGTGCCGTCTTTAGTCTTAGGTAGTTCATAAGTAGTTTGTAAGCTTAGGGACTGATAACCCCGTAGTTAAGTCCCATAAGTTGTACAAACATTTGAACATTTTTTGAAACGGTGACAACATATACGCTAGTGATGACCGACTGAGATAGAGACAATCTGTGGGTGAGGCTCTGTTCAGAAATTCCATATTACTGGGTCGTAAACAGCACGTAGCTCTTCCAACGGTACTTCCCAGGTAATGAGGATCTATACGGAATTTCTCCTGCTCCAAATAAGAGGAACCCTCTTTGTTCCCGGTTCCTTTAGTAAGCGCGAAAGCATCAAAAATGTGCTCACCCTGATCAACTGGCAGACACTATATGACAGGTTACGATACGGTTTTCTGAGAAAATCCCAAGAGCGAACATTCTTAGAAGAGACAGTTAATATACCATGTATTTCTCCTAAGAGTGTTCGCGGTAGGACCACGGACAGGTTACTGGGATTGGTGCAGTGCTACTTGCAGCCACTTTACGCTCGCCATGTTCGCTGGGAATATTGTGTTTGTCAGTTCAAGCATTGTCACAGTGCAGCATCCATCGAAAATGTCTCCTAGAGTTCACTCCATATGTTTACCAGTAACAGCCTATCATAAAAGTGGGCGCCAAGCGCCATAAGGTTAACACACCGATAACGGATCCATAACCGCGAATGTCTTCCAGTAACGGTATTAAACACGTCTTCATCTTTGACACGGCCACACAATTCTCTTCTGCTGCAAGGTTTTTGTTATACATATTTTGCGAGACGATAATATGGATAAAAACATGTCTATTGGGTGCGGCGGATTATCCGTGCGCGCTGGGTCGCCGTACAGCAGTGCGCGCGGCCGATCGCCGTCGGGGCTTCGAATCCTCCTTCGGGCTTGGTTATTTGTGTTGTCCTTAGGTTAGTTTACCTTAGTTTAACTAGTTTGTAAGCTACGGACTAATGACCAAGCAGTTAAGTCCGATAGGTTTACAAACATTTTTGAACATGTCTAGTAAAAATGGAATTTAAAATAATACTTTAAGAGCCACGAGAATTTGACCAGTAGAAGAGACTTGTCCACCGATTCGAAGATGAAGACGAGCTCACTGTTCTAAAGTTATATTAAACATTGTTTTGGTCAACACAACATCCTTCCAAAATATCGAAACAAAGAGCTTGAAGTAGAAGAGTTTTTTTCACAAAGATAAAGAAATGCCCTTAGGGTCACTGGATGACGTTTTACAACATGGATTCCCAATCAAAATATTACGAACTCACTATCGTCTGCAAGTCATCGAAGTTTCGTTACGGGAATTTCTGGATAGGCAATAAGTCAGAGAACTGCATTACGAATCCACAAAAATCGTCGTACCACTTGTAGGATAAATGTCCAGCCGCTACGAAGAGTGAGCATTCATGGGGTACACTACAATTGTAGTGCGCAACAAGTAGAGAATTTGGGTAGGATGTAAAGCATATCCGTATGGCCGAGACGGTTAAGGCAACCTGTCGCGAGAAGCGGGAAACCAGGTTCGACTCCCAAACTGGCACAAATTTGCAACCTTTCTTATAGAAAATAAATAAATAACTAAACAGCCATTTCGTCAAGAATTATTCTTACAATGCTACCAGTAAAAACCAAGCAATCTTCAGGCCAAACTGAGGGGTATGTTTGGGCGCACCATTTGTAAGAGTACATAATACGTCTATTCTAAAGAGTATACAATAAGGCTGCTTGATTGGTAATAAAGTAAAAGTCTCTGGACAATAAGAATCTTTGATATCAGCAACGAGCAGTCAGCTGCAGCAAGCAAGAGAGTTAGGAGTTAGTCAGCAGTTGGCTGCGGGAGATGGCGTATGGAAGTTTATAGTAGAAGCGGATTCAGGCTGTTAATAGTTGGTTCTTGGTCGCACTCACTCATTTTATCATGAAAGTAAAGTTTTATTGAAAATAAATGGTGGATTTAACATATGTAATCTGTTAGTGAATCTTACAACGCAATCCAGTGGTAATCATGATCGCAAGAGTACAATAAGTCATGTACTTAAACATTTTATGAAAGATATAATCAACTGCAAGGAAAGCAAGACATACGAACATTATAGAGATGGTTACTCTGTGGAACTTCTGTCAGTGGTGTCTGATGGAAACTGCCATACAGCGTAAATATGTACTAGTACATGTTGATGCTAATAGCACATATGGAAGTTTCTAACGGACACCAATGGCAAAACGTCCCATAAATGAATAACATGGCATGGTGATCCGAACATACTACTTTATGGGGCCTGACGATGGTAGGGCTGGAACTGCGAAACTGGTAACTCTTTAATCAAATTGCGTGGTTATGGTATATCGTCCCAAATTTGCGGTTGGATAGGGGATTTCCTGTCAGAGAGGACACAGTTCGTAGTAATCGATGTTAAGACATCGACTAAAACAGAGGTGATATCGGGCGTTCCACAGGGTAGTGTTATTGGTCCTCTGCTGTTCTTTATTTACATAAACGATTTAGGGGAAAATCTAAGTAGCTCTCTTAGGTTGTTTGCAAATAACGCCGTCATTTACCGTCTAGTAAAATCATCTGAAGATCAAAACCAACTGCAGAACGATCTGAATAAGATATCACTATAGTGTAAAAATTGGCAATTGACTCTAAATAATGTGTGTGAAGTCATCCACATGACTACGAAAAGAAATCCGTTAAACTTTGTTTACAAGATTAATGAATCAAAAGTGAAGGCCGTAAACTCCACAAAATACCTAGGAATTACTATTACTTCAGACTTAAATTGGAAACAACACGTAGATAATGTCGTGGGTAAGGCGAACCAGAGACTGCGTTTTATTGGCAGAACCCTTAAAGCATGCAACAGAACTACTAAAGAAACTGAATACACTACGCTTGTCCGTCCATTTTTGGTGTATTGCTGCACAGTGTGGGATCCTTATCAGGTGGGTTTAACGGAGTACATCGAAAGAGTCCAAAGAAGGGCAGTTCGTTTCGTATTGTCACCATACAGGGGAGACAGCGTTACGTAAATGATACAAAATCTGGGATGGGAATCATTACAACAACGGCGCTTATCGCTGCGGCGTGGGCTACTTACGAAACTCCAATCGCCAACCTTCTCCTTCGAATGCGAAAATATGTTGTTGACTCCCACTTACATAGGTAGAAATGGTCATCAGAATAAAATACGAGAAATCAGAGCTCGAACGGAAAGATTCAGTTGTTCTTTCTTCCCGCGCGCTATTCGAGAATAGAATGGAAGATAAATAGTATAATGGTGGTTCGATGAACCCTCTGCCAGGCACTTAAATGTGATTAGCAGAGTATCTCTTGTAGTTGTAGATATAGATGTAAGAATAAATCTTAAAGAAGCTGTTATTGTGTGTTTCTCTACCAGATTTCCAGTAGACTAAGTCCCACTGACTACACCAGGGATAGATTAACATCAAATTTACAACTGTCACCGTAGAATGTATCTGAAGTATTGCAACAACCAAGAAGTCACAAACTTCTGTTTCGTAAAAGTACGGCTGTATGCCGATTTATGGCTAGGTGTTTTCGGTCGTGCTCGACACCATACATACAATTGTATGTAGATTGGTTTTTCTCAACCAAGTTTACTGTAACGTTTATTCACTGGGCAATTATGAAATGTCAGTACAGTTTTTTGCGGAATGCCAGCTACGGGAAAGTGCCGCCGAAGCTCGGAATTAACTTGCCGAGTGGGGTTACACGCGGACACACACACACACACACACACACACACACACACACACACACTCTGAATAAATGTCAATATCAAGAACAGTTTTCATCTCTCTGCGGTGTGCGCCCTCTCCTCCTACCTCGTTCAAACACCGTTATCTGATTATACAGACTCGATTAAGTCCCATTGGATGTTTCCTCCGCCGGCCGTGGACTCTGACGGAATCTAAATCTCGTCGTGTGTTGCTGGAAATTAAAATGTTTCTGCCTACTTCAAATGAAAGCGGCCTTTCTGAGCAATTTTGTTGAATAACATTAGTGTGGCTAACTACGTTGGAACCAGATTTACAAACTTCTGAAATATCCCGGTAATTAAATCTGTTGAGCACCTTCTCAATATTGAATCTGTTAATTATTAAATTTATCAACTGTGTCGCAATGACAATGTTAACTTCTTTTTATTTGCAGACTACCCTCGGAGCCGTAGCTCGTCTAATTCATACAATATCAGCACCAAAACTTCACACGCACTGCTTGTCACTGTAGAGCAGATGATTCTCATTAATATTACCTTATCTGGCGGTCAATTACGCCTAATTATACACTTTATGATCCTAGCCTTTCAAATTCGTGTTGACCGTCCTGTGGCCTTTCGCAGACTGGGTACAGAGCCCACGCTCTGACTTGGCGTCTAGATGTTAGAAGCTTTCACCCGATTGGCTGATAACAAATCACTTTCTATAATTTTTAGTTTATGGTAAAGCTGCACTTTTAAATGAATCTGAAATTGTAAGTAATCTAATGAGACATGTTCGTAATCCTTCGGTAGGTTGGAGTTATGTCTCAGAAAATATTATCGGCAAAATAATGAAATGAAAAGCACGCGGTTCCCGCCTCGACAGCGGCCGGGAAGAACCGCCCTGACTACCGCAGCGAACGAATGCTTCCAACGGTACTGCACCATATGTCACGTCCGGTATGTTGTTCAAATGTTTGTTAAGCTTAAGGGACTTAACTACGGGGTCATCAGTCCGTAAACTTACACACTACTTATGAACTACCTACAACTAAGGACGGCACAAATATCCATGCCCGAGGGGGGATTCGAACCCCCGACCGTAGTGGCCGTGCAGACCGTGACTGAAGCCCCTCAGTCCCCTCGGCCACCGCGGCCGGCCGGTCGGTATGAACTAGCTCGGCTCGTTTCCGTGTGCGGCCAGCTATCCGAAACAAAAATGTATGGACTGCAGAAGGCAGGCCAGACGAAAAGAAACGAAAGTGTAATGAAATAAGTCCAGAAATAAAATAGGGATCAATGTGGGGTAATACCACACTGTGACGGAACTCTGGTCGTGACGATTTGGTCACCATCTCTCCATCTCAACAAAGAAGCTCATTTCTACAGCGTAGTTTGGACTCTGATCGTACTGCGTGAAATGCAATAAATTCGCAAGCAGACGGTGTGAAGGTTGTAGCGTTCGTAGCGGCGGCGACATATTGGACTCAACTGGCGCGTGTCGGTTGATAGGAATGGCAGGGAGACGATGTTTAGAAGCAATTTATTTCCAGAATAGAGGCAGGTTCGGAACGCATTTGCTCAGGCGATGCGGCCGCCTTCGCGGAGAGGCCTAATCCGTAGGCAGCAAAATGGTTCCCTCAGCGGGATCCGCGCGAGGAACTCGCAATTTGGTGTAAGCTGAGCGGAAGCCCAGGCCCGAGGTACACGGCGAGGCGGCGGCCACGGCTACGGCGAGCTGTAATTCCGGCGTTGCGGGAGAAAGCCTTTTAGAAGCGATTAAACGCCGAGCGCGGTCCGCCGCCCAACACGCCCGCGTTCACCGCGACTTTGCGCCGACACCGGGCTCGCTAAATTATGGCCTACTTACCATCGAGCACTGCTGTCAAGAATAAAAGCAACGAACAGGGCTTTTGCGGTATTACCACAGTCTAACATATACAGTCACAACACTCCCACTGATTTTTGTTATACGCTGCGATAGCAGCGCTCCAAGCGGCCGGCAAGCTACGTTTCTGAATACGATAGTTGATGAGTGCGAATAGTATAATTTAGATTGATTTCAGCATACTTTTTACATTAGGGAACGTATGTAGTACCTTATAAATAGCTAATAATTTAAAAATAGCTCCCCATTTGCCTTTCTCAGGTTTCTTAAGATCCCTGATTGGGTAAAAAATTGTATATTACTGGACAGTTAATTTACAATCATCCTGTAAAATATAGGCTTTTAAATGAGTAATTTCATTTTCTATTAAAAATAAAAATGCCTCGGAAACACTAGGAGACATACCCTCTAGCAGAGAGACGTCAATTTCTACGCAGGAACGTTAAGTATTCTTCATTACAATTCCAGTAAAATGTTCAAATGTTTGTAAATCTATCGGACCAAACTGCGTGGTCATCAGTCCGTAGCTTACAAACTACTTAAACCTAGGTAAACTAACCTAAGGACAAAAACAAACACCCATGCCCCAGGGAAGACTCGAACCTCCACGGCGAGCAACCGCGCGCTCTGCAGCTAGATGCTTTAGACCGCTCGGCTATTCCAACGCGGCACAATTCCAGTAAAATCGGTCAGGTTGGAACATAGGAAACCTATATAGAATGCAATAAATACGGTATTTAACATACCAAATCAACCATCCCAGCTGTAGCTGAAGGAAAAACGTCACAGACATGGCAATATAACGATAAAAGCAACCAAACTGTTTTCCATCAAAGGAGAACCCAATTTCACAATTGTTGCTACATCTGAACCACAAACGGCAAGAATAATCAAAACATTGGTTTTTTAAAATTAAAGTAAATACACTTATGTAAAAAATGTGAGAATCATTACACTCCGTACCGAATTGATACACGTCAAAAACTGGCTGTCATAGTAAGAACAGACCATAATAGAAATTTATTATATCATTATGTTTATATGCAACTTACTTTCAGCGGAATAAGCTGCAAATATACACATATTCGTAAGTATTCGTTCATGACAGAGTTGTTCTTTATTCCATTGAATCATTTAAATGAGGATGTTTTTATATTAATTGTCGTATTATGTTTGTCTCTCGATATTTTTATAATGCTTGTAACGCAATAATTATAGTAAGTATTTCGTTAATTACGTACAAAAGCGATTATAAACAAACATCACTACTTCGGCAGCTTATCCACAGCTAGGAGCGCTAGTGTCGCAGCAACTGTCTGTTGGTAACAACTTTTACAGCAGTGAGTTTCCTGACTGTATATGTTAAGACTGTGGTATTACATTTATTTTGCCACACAACAGCACAAGCAGCTGATAGTAGATTGGGAACAATCTAAAGAAAACAAAGGAACGAATACGTTGCTTGTAGTGGCCATTTGAGCAGCAGCTGAATATTATGTATTTCACTGTAATGTTTTTAAAGGAAACGCCTTTTGCTACTGCAAATCAAGGGTTTTATTTTTATAAGTCACCCATATTCGTTTCGCCTTTGTCATAAGGCATCATCAGTGGGTGTCTTGAAATATTTAGATGTTTCTGTTTACACATAAAGGTTAGGTTTCTTACATATATACAAAACATTTCGTTTCTGATTTAAAACAATTCGTTGTTTGCTATAAAAGGTGTACTTACAAACTACTTATAAACTAACTTTTAATAAAGACAACATAAACTTCCATGCCCGAGGGAGGATTCGAACCTCCGACGGGGAACGGCCTCGCGCATCGGAGCATAGTGTCTCAATGCGCTCGGCCAGTTTATCTCTTCAAAACTATGGCGGAGAGGGGAAAAATGGATAGAGGCTTTTATAGGTGTTGGCTTGGAGGCTGAAAGCTGTGAAGTGGGTAGGTGAACTAATGAATGAGGTTACATTACAAAGGGAGAATGGGAAAAGTCAAATACCGGATGCAATTAAGACGAGGAAAATAAACTGCTTAGGGCAATGGATGAGAAAAGTCTGCATCATAAAGGATGCAGTAGAACGGATGGTGACTGGTAAGAAGCGAGGAAGGAGAAGAATATGTACCAGCTAATTCACGACATCGAGATAAATGCAAAACGCGTAGCTACGAAAAGAATGAAGTACTGGAGAATGTCGAAAGTGCAGTGAAGGGCCTTCTTAACAGGCAGAACGCGTCATAATCATGATCAGCAACAGTGTTTTAACATCCCGTGCTGGACAGTGATTTCATCTAGATATTTCCAGGACAAGGCAGCCATGAGCTTCTCTATGCTTTAAAATGCGGTCTGCCACTTAGCTATCTTTTAAAACTCTGTTAGAAACGTCGTTGCTCTATTTATCATCGATTGACCCACTGCTTCCGGAAGTGGAAACTGAGTTGGGCGCGCTCTATCAATTATGAAGAAGAGCATGTTCCAATTACGCCAAAAGTCAAAATAAATATAATTAAAAAAAACATTTTCAAATTAAATGTCTGAAGTTGTTGAACCAAACCGCAGTGGTCACTAGTCCCTTGACTTACGAACTACTTTAACTTATGTTAAGGACAACTCACTTCAAGGTGGCGACATTATACTTGTCACTGTCACTCTCTGGTCAGAGAAGTTGGTCGCTGTGGACTGTGAGTCGGCGGTATGGAGTGATAGGCAAAAACAAAAAAGTTTAAATGTTTGTAAATCTATCGGATCAAACTGCGTGGACATCAGTCCGTAGCTTACAAACTAATTTAACTAAGGTAAAATAACCTAAGTACAACACACAGCCATGCCTCAGGGAGGACTCGAATCTCCGACGGCGAGCAACCGCGCGCTTCCGCAGCAAGGCGCCTTAGAAGGCTTTTTTTCCCCAGATAGATCTATTCGTTGCGGTCGTAGGTTCAATTTGTTCTTAGTTGTTCGTTGAATATTTGGCTCAGTACAAGTTCTTTTTGTCGGTTTCAGTTACTTTTAGAGTTAGTCGTTTAGGTAATAAACTGTTTTGACAATACAACATTTTGTTTGTTAATGAGCTAGGTCTTGTTCACAGCATATAACGTTACATATAACTGTCACAACTAAGGTCGCAATAGGAGTCATGCTCAGTCTGTATCACATTAGTAATCACAACTTTGATCTTCAATTAATTAACACATACATAATTCGTTAACTTTAGAGTTCTCACTATACCATAGTTTGTTGTTTGTAGAGCTTATGGGACTTAACTACGGGGTCATCAGTCCCTAAACTTACAAACTACTTATGAACTACCTACAACTAAGGACGACACAAATATCCATGCCCGAGGGGTGATTCTAACCACCGACCGTAGTGGCCGTGCAGACCGTGACTGAAGCGCCTCAGTCTCATCGACCACCGCAGCCGGCTCACTGTACCATAGCGTTGCATGTTATTTTACTGCTGTGAACCAATATTAGAAATTGTCTGCTACTCCACCCATGATCACATTTATTTTGGACGTCAAATTTGTGTGAAACATTGGACAGTATTTAATTTAATTAATGAACTATTTGTCTGTCTGATTAACGAATCGGACCTTGAGCTACAACCGGACTTCTCATTCATTGTTTAACAAGACACTTGTTCTAAATAGTTAAGGGCACTAATAGGGCCACACACATTGCTATCAGTCGATACTAGTACTTGAATTACAAACATTCAGATCAGTTTTTATATTTACAGCGTTGTTTACAGGCACTGTTGCATCAGCAGACAAACAGAAGTCGATTCACTCACTCACACACACACACACACACACACACACACACACACACACTATAGTTTCCGATCCAGAACATAAGTTTATTTTATTTAAACATATATGTTTCAACACACACGCGCCCATGCCCCCGGGAGGACTCGAACTTCTGACGGGGAAAAGAGGCGCACTCCGCAGCAAAGGGCCTAATGTGCACGGCCACTCCCGCGCGGTGAAGGAGAATAAAAGTATAAGGTAGGCGAGGCAAAAACTTTGTGGAATTTTACGGACTTTTTTGAAAAGACCGCGTATTCATGGTATCAGCGAAAAGAGATAAAAAAGGCGGAGTAATATGCATGACAGGTAGTACCTCATCCGATACTGAGGGTAGAATAAAAGCAACGGGAGGCATTGCTTTTCAGAGGATGTGCTGAATTGTAGAGAACAGGTGGACTGGACGGTGAGGCTGGTGGGGGAGAGAGGGAGCAGTTAGTTGGTGGTGTGGGGAGCTGGAGGGGCGGGGCAGATGCGGTGGGCCCTCAGAGGGGCGGCGAGGCGTCGCTGGACGGCCGATCGAGCAATCAGCCGCCCACCAGCCGCCAGCCCTGATGGACGCCCCCAGCTCCGGATGGCCACGCCACCCTGTCTTTTTCCGCTTTGCTTCCTCCCTTCCCTTAAAGCAGCACCGCTGCCTGCGTCCGCCTCACCGCCTTACCAAATCCCACTACATTCCCAGCAAAAGTCCAAAAACCAATCCGTCTTCGAAAAGTTTCCATGTGTAGGCCGTACAGGAAGAAGAGTTGAATCCTTGACAGTAGCGACGCGTCCTGTGTGTTCAATGGTTCAGTGAACCCCCATAAAAGAGCTCGCTGTGAAAAAAGTAAATAAATAAAATTAAGAATGTTTCAAACTGTTATTCTATCAGATCATTTTATATGCACATTCAAAGTACAGGGTGTCTCACGAAAGACGCCTGCCAGGCGTCCGCGGATCGCGCGGTACGGCTCCCGGCCACCGCCACCACAACCTCCGGCCACGGCAGCGCCAGATTCTCGGACTCTATTGTGCCGCGGGCGCATACACTGAGTTAAAGTGTAAAAAACATTGCCATCTGAGTAACCTAAGCTTACCTATATTTACAGAAGATGTTCAAAATGATGTCCCTCTATGGAAAGAGCGGCCTGACATATCTTGAACACATTTGCCAACACTCGATGAATTTCGGCTGCCTGGCAGGCGTCTTTCGTGAGACACCCTGTGTTTGTTTTTATCATTTGAGAAACGTTTTACGTCGCGGAGGCAGCACGTATACGAGTCGTAGCGCGGCCTCATATTAGGCGGCAGTAGCCAACGCGTTGCAATGTGCATGTGCGGCTGAGGTTCTGATTTTCTTCTGAACCCCCTATGGTCGCTCCCGTGTCAGGGAGGGGCGAGGGGAAACGCCGCTTTTAACATTGGCGTTGGAGCTGGTAGACACATCAGCTCCAGGCTACCCAAGCCCTAGGGGTTACGCGCGAATGGTCCCGATCCAAGGCAATGGGGCTTCAGCGTACCTCCCCTTGGTCGTGGGCAAATACTCCATGAAGGCAACATCCGCCCTTCATATTGGTTTTTGGCGCATTGTAGATTTATCAACAGCACGTCATATTTGGTAAAATATATCTATAAATTAAAGACGCAGCAACTGTAAAAGCCTTCAGAAGATCAGATCGTGAATAATAATTAATACTATCCCCCTCATAAATATGAAAGTAGACACAAGTCACTTCACACGCAGAAATACAACCACTTTCGCGGACTTGTTCACAATCTGTATGTAGTTAGCACACTCACAGAGATGGTAGCACAAGTTAGAAGTGGGAACACGGATTACCTCTGAACTTATAGCGAGAACAAGTAAGTGGGAACTACAGTTTCCATTGGTCACTAAAGGGTTAAACTGTAGGTCCTCCTATAACTGCCTGGGTAAGTCAGTTCGAAGGTCGGAGGAAGGCAACGGCATACACCGGATTCAAAATGCGCACTACCCTCTCCTAGAGAAATACCAGCTCGACTACTAGGGCACGTGGCGCCGGGAAGTCGTCGTTAGCATCTGGCTGGCAGCGTGACACGCAAACAGCGCAGAGCGCGGCTCGGAAGCGACGAGCGGGCAAACGCTGTCTGGCAGGCGGCGCGTGCAGCGGGGCGCGCGTTTTGAAATATGACGGCTGGCATGAGGGGCCGCGGGAAGCGCTGTGACACAAAACCCTCGTGACGGCCCCGCGCTATTTTTCATCCGCTAATGTCCGGCGGCGGCGGCGGCAAAAACAATGCGCGGCTGCGGGGACACCGCGTCCCACACGCGACAAGTATATTTTTAATGAATGCTCTTATTCATAATTAGTCAGCCGCACTTTCCGACGCCCAGAAAAACACCTTCCGTATTTATTTTTGCTGAACGCCATTAAAGTGGAAGAAGCAAGTGTGGCAAATTCTGTAGAGAACGTCGCAGCATGTATTTTTCTGGCTGCAGTGAAGTACTACAAAGACGTTAAGTTTCCCTATGTTTAAAAAAAAACAAAACAAAGAGAACATAAATATCGACAAATAATACAATTCCTTGAGACAACATTGTCTCGTTATACCAAAGGTATTAAGCATAAGGAGAGGCATTGAATTAAAATGTATGCTGTGGCCGGGATTCGAACCCAGGACCTCCCACTTACTGGGTAGTCGCTTTAGACCACTTACGCGACACAGCGTTGTAGGCAAAGCAACTACACGTTTTGGTCTCGTTGCCGCCAGTTGTCCTAGGTGTCGGTGGCTGAGTAGAGAGAGACCGACACAGGAAAATAGGAAGCACGCGTGTGCGGGTACAGAGTCTGAGGTGACCAGCCTGTGGGACAGCAGAAACTAGAAACACTGAGCTAGATTAGAACAAGATATATTTCGAAGAGAGAGTACAAATACTTAGCTTTGTTAACTGAAGTCTTGTGGAAAACAGATACATAGTTTAAGTCGATAGAGGCCTGCCTACTGATGAGTACTAGTGCCTGTCCTAATCCCAAGTGACCGATGAAGTTCAGTGGTGGCCACGAGCGGAGTTGCAGCAGAGGGCGCTCGTGGCTGACGTAAGAACGCCGCGCCGTGCTTGCATGGCGGCGCGCGGCGAAAGTACGTGGTGGCGCGCACTTCAGACTTGTGCGACACCACAACACGGACTGTCTTAAAGCACGTCTCCCTCCACACCACATACTTTAATTCTGCCTCATGTTTGGTATAACAAGACAATGTTGTCTCAAGGAATTGTATTAATTGTTGATATTTATATCACCTTGGTCTGAGGAACAAGGAGGGATAGTTCCTATTCGCGTTCTTTGCTGGGCTGCTATTCCAATGTAGGAGAGCCCTGGCAATATGATACGCATTTCACAGGGAACATGAGGCAGAATTAAAGTATGTGGTGTGGAGGAAGACGTGCTTTAAGACAGTCCGAGTTGTGGTGTCGCACAAGTCTGAAGTGCGCGCCACCACGTACTTTCGCCGCGCGCCGCCATGCACGCACGGCGCGGCGTTCTTACGACGTCAGCCACGAGCGCCCTCTGCTGCAATCCCGCTCGTGGCCACCACTACAACGTTGTGTTACCTGAGTGGTCTAAAGAACCTACCTAGTAAGTACAAGGTCCTGGGATCGAATCCCGGCCATAGCATAAATTTTAATTCAATGCCTCTCCTTATGTTTAAAGAGAACATAGTTACATGAAAAACTTTATTGGAAACAGGTCCAGCAATGTTGAAGCTATTTTTTTCGACACAGTTATCAATAGAATTGAGACATTTGCCATTTCGTGGAATCAACTTTTGTATTCCTGTATTATTAAGGCGGCCAACCGTACCGGATTCTGCGGGACAGTCCTGCATTTGGACTCGTTGTCCCGCATTGGGATAGTTACTGAAAATGTCCCGCAAAATGGAAAAAGAGCCCCACATTCCAGTAACTTTAAAATTGTTGGTCTAAGAGCACAAGCCGAAAACCATTTGTGTCCGGCACGCTATGTCATACTGCTTGCAGGTCAACATCACAATGCATCACTTACGAAAAATGACAGTCTTCTTACATTAAAAAAGAATATACACGTCATCTATTTCAAAATGACAAATTCGCTAGCAGTGGTAGTTGTTTTTGCTTTACGCTGGTACTGCATTTAGCGATACATTAACTTATTAAAGAAACTGTTTTGGCATATTTTCTGTGTCTTCTTAAGTACGTTTCATTAAGTATAAAGGAATATTTTTCGGTGCTCAAGGTGGCAAAGAAGATATAATATTACCGTAGTCTCTATAAATGTATTTAAAATATGACATTCAAATACAATATCAGCATTCATCTTACTTCTTTCAGGAATAAAAAGGTGGCGAAATTCTGAAAATGCACCGTCGAAAGTAAGTGAGCATTGCATGTAGTAAGGCACTTCATCGAAAGAACTTCTATAATAGAGTAGTTCAAATGGTTTTAAAAAGTAATTTTTATCAAATTTAATCTTAGGTTATAGCAGAACATAATTCTTTGGGCGGAGTAAGCTACTTATCAAAATGTGTGGAGCACAATGCTCTTAAGAGCAGGAAAAGATAAAAATAGAACAGACATCGAAGGTGATAGGAAAAACGTAACGGAGAAAAAAATATGTAAAAATTATCAGGCTCTAAAATTCATAATAGGAGCATGAGAAGAGATTTATGAACTGTAGATAAAGATTGAAAATTAAGAATAAAATGTCACTCATGTTAGATGTGTTACTTTAAAAGTAAAATTTCTTTGCTAGCTTCAGAATAATTGGCACAATCGCACTGAGGCGCAGCGCAGCAGTGCGCACGACCGTTCGCCGTCGGAGGTTCGAGTCCTCCGTAGGACATCGGTGTATGTGTTGTCCTTAGGTTAGTTTAACTTAGTTTAAGTAGTTTGTAAGCTATGGACTAATAACCAAGCAGTTAAGTCCATTGTTTTACAAACATTTGATTTGAACTGGCACAATGAGTCACGTGATCTTAGCCCCCCTTCACATCCTCGAAATGTCCCGCATTCAGTTTTGAAAAAGTTGGCCGCCTTATGTATTATAGAAGTCTGCCTTTGTGAATAGAACCAGTATATGGCAGTAATCCTTAGCTCTTCGTCGTTTTTTTTTTTTTTTTTTTTTTTTTTTTTTTTTTTTTTTTTTTAAGGCGGAAGTAGGACTGATGGGGAATGTAGAAAAAGAAATGCACCTCGCTTTGTATTATCGCGATATACAAAAGAACAAATGTTCAAATGTTTTTAAATCTATCGGACCAAACTGCGTGGTCATCAGTCCGTAGCTTACAAAATACTTAAACTAAGGTAAACTAACCTAAGGACAAACACGCACACCCATGCCCCAGGGAGGACTCGAACCTCCACGGCGAGCAACCGCGCGCTCCGCAGCGATACAAAAGAACAAGAAGGCCTCAAGGTCCCTACAATAAACTGGGAAGGTATTTCACTAAAACATGTCACCCCTAAATATCTGGGTGTGACTCTTGACCGAACGCTTACCTACAAAGAGCACTATATGAACACCAAATGCAAAGTAGCTGCTAGAAATTTTGTTCGCAAGCTTGCAGGCCCAAACTGGGCTGCACAACCCAATACATTAACAACTACAGCTCTGTCCCTACGTTACTCAGCCTCAGAATACGCGTGTCCATTATGTATAATTCATGCCACGCTAAACAAGTGGATGTGGCTCTCAGCGAAACTTGCCGCATTGTCATGGGATGCCTGAGCTCAACGCCAGTTAAGACTATACTGCCTTGTTGGTATAGCGCCAGCTGTGGTTGGAAGGGAAGTCACAGCCAGAGTGGAACGAACAAAGGCATTGACATCATCGACACAACTCCTTTTGGGTTACCAGCCTGCCCATAGCAGAATCAAATCAAGAAACGACGGAGCTCGACAAATCACCACAACTGAACAGGCTGGAGACGTGGAGAGCAAAGAGCGGGGACCTTGGTGGTTGGATGACTCCACAGGAAGCGCTCCCACCTGGCTACGAGGACTGGATGACGTGGAAGTCCCTCAATAGACCGCGGACCAACGTAGCAAGAACCGAAGTAAACATGTGTAGGTGGGGCCTCTCTGACGCATCTGGTATGTGATAATGTGGAAAAGAACGACCTAACGAGCATATGCTACAGTGTGAGCTTTGTCCAGCTTGTTGTACCATGGCCGGCCGCGGTGGCCGAGGGGACTGAAGCGCTCCAGTCACGGTCTGCACGGCCACTGCGGTCGGGGGTTCGAATCCCCCCTCGGGCATGGATATTTGTGCCGTCCTTAGTTGTAAGTAGTTCATAAATACTTTGTAAGTTTAGGGAATGATGACCAAGTAGTTAAGTCCCATAGACTCTAGAACATTTTTTGTTGTTGTTGTACCATGGACGATCTGACTGGTGCTACCCGTGATGTGCGTGATGTAGCCTCTACAACATAGACTCTAGAACATTTTTGTTGTTGTTGTACCATGGACGATCTGACTGGTGCTACCCGTGATGTGCGTGATGTAGCCAGATTTTGGGCTAGTATAGTTTAATCCTGGGAAAAAGACTTTTGTACTGTTAATACAGGAGTTGTAAATATGTGTACTATTAATGCCTAATTTGTATTTAGATTTCTTGATTTTCATTTTTTTATTTCTGTTCCAGCTATATTTTGTGTCACATGTATATGTTATAAGATGCTTCTGACACGAATAAATAATATTAAAAAATATCACGATATTGGAGAGTGTCACGGAAATGATGCATCAGTTGGGGGGGGGGGGGGAATCATTAAACGAAAGGCGTTATTTCTTGCGGCGAGATTTTTCGTCGAAATTACGTTAGCGCCCAGTAACATAGGGAGATATGATCATCATTTTAAAATAAGAGGAATCGGATCGAAAACGGAAAGATTTAGGTATTACTTCTTGCTGCGCGCTGTCAGACAATTGAACGGTGGCGAAATATACTGTATCATAAATGCGTTTCGATGAACCGTCTGCCACGCACTTCAGTGTGATTTGCGTAGTATTTATGTAGATGTAGAAAATGTGGAAAACGTCGGGAGCAAAATCAGGACTGTATGCTGGATGATGAAACAGCTCCCAGCCGAACTTTTACAAAACAGCTGCTGTGCGCCAAGCCTTGTGAGGGTGAGCATTGTCGTGAAGCAGAACAAACACCTGCAGTAAGCATTCCATCTATTCTTGCATCTCAAGAAATTCCTGTCCTCCTGCTAGAGTTTTGACAACATCGAAGGGACAAGAGGACTGTCGCAAGGTTTTTTCATTGACAAGCGGAAGACTTTTACGACACGGAAATACAAAATGTTAATCCCACGACCTGACAAGAGTCTCAATTCTTTTGGTGTCTATGGCGAAACATAGCTCAAATAAATGTTCTCGTGTAACTACGTTCTTTTGAATTTTTAAAGAGAAATTTACTCTCCGATGATGATCAGATGTGGCCAAATTTGTTGTTGTAAACACAAATAAAACGAAAATTGATCTGAAAGTAACACCAAAAATGAGGCCTTAGTGGGAACCTCAGAAGGCATAACAGGTAACAGACAACATCCATCGAACAGTGTAGTTAGATTTATTTCTAATGCCAGAGTTACATCAATATTACCTTTCCGCTCTCTGGTGGCTTACAGAATATTTATCTAAATGTAGATGTAAGAGGATGACCTTACGCTAGGTAGCCAGGTAAAGCATAAGGTAATTACAGAATGATGCAGGGACTATACCTAACATACTTTATCTTAACCACGGTGTGTGGTATTTTAATGGATCAAAGCGTATAGAAACATTTGTTACGTTAACTACACCTAATTCATTAGGATGTACTTCATACAGTATTTTCTTCAAACTGCATTTCCTGACTGTCAGACGCGTTGTTTTTTCCTTTATCACATCATCCAGAACGTAACACAAAAAGTTACTGTATATTCGGATTGCCGCGATGGAGTAGCCGAGCGGTCTAAAGCGTCTCGCTGCGGAGCGCGCGGTTACTCGCCGTGGAGGTTCGAGTCCTCCTTGGGGCATGGGTGTGTGTGTTGTCCGTAGGTTAGTTTACCTAGGTTTAATTAGTTTGTAAACTAAGGACTGATGACCACGCAGTTTGGTCCGATAGATTTACAAACACACACACACACACACACACACACACACACACACACACACATATATATATATATATATATATATATATATATATATATTCGGATTATTAATCATAACATAATTACTTCAAAAGTTCAGAAATAATGCAATCTTAGTCATTACATTACAGCTGTAATTTATAAGTAGAGATGTAAAGATCATGTGCATAGCCCCATAAAAAACTGTGTCAATGGGATTATTGTGTCACTGTATATGATTTGCCGTAAAAGTTGACAGTTGTAGTGTCAGGATTCTGTTATTTCACGAATTACTTTCGTGTCGATCTTCAACGAAGAAATGTCTTCGAACTGCCAATTAGTTTCTTCGGTCGGTTTGATAAATAAACTATCATCAAATCAAGGATTCAACTCTTACATTAGAGAGACTTTAAGTTCCATGGTTTCCCTGCTTTGCGCCGAATGGAATGCCTCGACCACCACAATTAGACATGCAAGTCGGTATTTGATCTTCAACAGCCTCTTACATCAGAATCAAACAAAAAAGTTTGTATAAAGATTTTTCCCCATAACGTAATAACAAATGTTTAGTCAGTGTAGCTTGTTCATTATACTAAAAATCAACTCCAGGCTTCACTCAGCATCAACGAAAGTGTTTATTTCAGTAAATGTTATGCTTCCCAATATTTGGAAAACCACGAACCTAACATTTGTTATCTACGTTCACTGGTAGTTAAATATAATGAGAGTTTCTGTTACATAATTGTAAAATCAGAGTCGATTTTTTTAAAATAGAAACGTTTGAGCTAAATCATCCAACATTTCTAGATGTCCACTGTGGACAGTAACCGCTAGTCGACTTCATATAATCCTGGCAGTTGCTGATAGTTCGCTTGTAACTCGCTTTTTCTATGACAAACTACTTAGTGGAATACATATTTCCTTCATTAGTTTAAAAAGACGTTTTTAATGACATACTAGGATATCTGCTATTCGGTCTGGTTGCCACAATTTCAGTATTGTATTATGCCGCTATTAACGTGATTTATACTCTGTTATTCAAAATGCTCAAATGTTTGTAGTTCTATCGATCTTAGCTGCTTGGTTATTAGTCCCTAGCTTACAAACTACTTAAACTAAGTTAAACTAACCTAAGGACAACACCCACATCCATGAACGAGTCAGGGAGGATTCGAACCCCCGACGCAGGAGGCCGCGCGATTCGTAACGTCGCGCTCTAGACCACTCGGCTACTCCTGCACAGCTGTGTTATGCTGTAATTTAATTGGATACATTACAAATGAAATCACTCGTGATATCTGGAATATAATGTTAATCAACACTACGAAAATATCAAAGTCGGTATATTTTATAATATGTTGCCACGAACTGCCGCGTTAGTGACCAGAATACTGATGTCTGGCTACCACATCAAGCCATATCTGGAACGCGCATAAATTAACGAAATATACAAATGGAAAAACAGCTATGAATGTTTTGACTGTGACTGAATTACAGCGCAGCTGAAATGGGACGAAGCCCAACAAACAGGACGCAATAGCATATAAAATTTCATAACAGGGTGGACTTTATTTAGAGACGCAGCGGTATGAAACAAAAGCAGATTGAAAAATCATGCCTTTGCTTTCGCGAAGGCCTGGAGGCTTGCGCCGTAGACCGGATGAGCCGTGACCTTTCTCGGTCGACTTCACGAAAGAGAAACTGATGCACAAGGTTGAACGTCTAGTATTTCACTGGAATTTAGGTGTTCCTAGACTGTTGCGGTAGGAAAAGTAACAGGGATAATTTTAGGGTTTTCGGAATGTTCTCTGCTACAACAGCAAATACTGGTTCTTCAACCATCCATTCATAGTTAACCAAAGCACTAGTTGATCCAAAAGTTAGAGAAAAAGTGGTAATTCAATAGTTCGGCAAGTCATTTCCAACGACATCAAAATTGTTTTCACAGAAATACGAGGTGTTTATTTCAATAAGACAAAAAATTGCGATAATTATTACATTTTTCGTCGATATGCGCCTCGGTTGCACAGTGGTAAAGTGCCAGACTATAAATCCAAAGCTCGCGGGTTCGATCCCCGCCAGGTCCTAGGATTTTTATCTGTCACTTTCCACTTCTTTCACCTCTGGCAGTATTGCTCATGTGAAAAATACCGAGTAGCACCGTGGAACCCACGTTAAACTGTAGGTCCCCCTATAACTGGCTGGGTAAGTCGGTTCGAAGGTCGGAGGAAGACAACGGCATACCACCCCCAAACAGGACCATGCCTAGTAAAGCACTGTGGTGTTCAAAACAATCTTCGGATTGTTGACTGCTTTACCTTTTTATGCGATGCTGTAACGGAACTATGGCCCGTAATTATTAAATCAAATTCCCTGCTTGGTGCAAATGGTCGACGGTGAGGACATGGCTAAAATTATTGATGGTGTGGACATGCTGTACTTTAAGCCAATGAAAATGGAAATACATACACACTACTTACTTAGCTTAAGAACTGTGTCCAATTTGTGCTAACAATAAATACTTTTATTATTTTCGATTATTCCCATTTACAGAGAGCTTTTGCACTTGAATATGTATATGATGATTGTTTATGTTGTCTCTGTGCCCAGATTTTCTTATTTTACTCACTGTTGTTTCTTTCGTTCTGCTGCTCATTTACATCCTGGTCTCTTCTTTTTTGTGGTGTCAAATGTATGTTTTTTTGATAAAGTTTCTGAATTATTTTTTAATTTTCTACATCATTTTTTGTTATGTATGCTTGTTTGAGGTCCCCTTCAACTTCTTTCATCCATCCTGTCTAAGTTGATGACTTTAAGAATCCGCTGGGAAATTATATTTTCATTCATCATGTGGATATGGCCGTAGAACTGTATATTCTTTTCCTTGTAGTAGCAGCCATAATTTTGTCAGTGCATTCATATATTTCGGCTGTTGGTTTCTTCTTCGAGATTCCTTGTTCTTGTACCGGACCAAAATATTTACCTGAGACTCTTTCTTCCTTGTTTCTCCATTTCTTTGATTTTAATTATTCCACCGATTTGTGTTGTTTCAACTGCATTACTATTATTATTATTAGTAGTAGTAGTAGTATTAGAAAT
Source organism: Locusta migratoria (assembly GCA_026315105.1). Classification (NCBI taxonomy): domain Eukaryota; kingdom Metazoa; phylum Arthropoda; class Insecta; order Orthoptera; family Acrididae; genus Locusta; species Locusta migratoria. Next base: position 132,871,269 of record CM048744.1, on the reverse strand, counting down.
CATAGTTCTAGTTAATTCCTGTGAAAACCACATCGCAAAGCGGGAATGATTTTCGATTTTGATTTTCCACTTTGATTACAGCTTTTGTAATATTAACGTGTTATACTCTGTTAGAAGTCGTGTGCGCCACGGCCACCACACCAGTACTGATGACAACGGCCATTTCAGCATTGGTCGTTAGAAATCTTTTGATTTGAATTTTGTACACTGCATCTGAGTAATCCTGATTTATGCACGGTAACTGTTATAATTTACGCAATGTACCTGAGTCTTCAGGGCTTGATTACTGCACTGAAGATGATCAATTATTAGTCGAAATCAGTATGCTATTTTTATGAATAAACATTTCTGTCCCAACGACCAAAGATAAAATTACTTTTGTCATTTTGTTTTAACAGCTATGTATTTTAACAGAAAAATGTCCATTTCCTAATTTCTCAAGCTCTTTCTTAAAAAGAAACCTACCATTTTAGATGTGTTGTAAACGGTATTAATTTTTAACGTAAATGTAGGACTAAATAGAACAACACTGCGATCTCAGTCTCTTTATGGACTACGTAGTTATTGTACGAGAAAGTGTTATCCAATAAAAATTCTAGGAATATTCGATTAGATCTCAAAATACAACTATGAAAACACGTAGGAATTAGCTGTTACTTTAAAGCAGGGTGAAATTGTGAGGCCGCGGTGGAGTAGCCGAGCGGTATAAAGCGTCTCGCTGCGGAGCGCGCGGTTGCTCGCCGTGGAGGTTCGAGTCCTCCCTGGGGCATGGGTGTGTGTGTTTGTCCTTAGATTAGTTTACCTAGGTTTAAGTAGTTTGTAAGCTACGGACTGATGACCACGCAGTTTGGTCCGATAGAATTACAAACATTTGAACATTTTTTAAATTGTGAGGTTTAGAAATCATGAAATGAATCCTTTGATTAAAATACACGTAATTGGAGTATGTTAAGTTACACAAATATGTGGGACTAACTACGCATTCCACTTGATCGTTTTCCTGTCTCTGCAATAAGACCGAAATGCATCTCCTCAATGTGAACTAAACATCTTCAGTTCTTTAATAGTTCTCGGTTTGGAAGTCCACATCTTACTGCAATTAGTCAACAATAGGAATACACATTGATTGTGTTGTTTTAATCCCGTTTTCAAGACTCTAGTTTTCGAAAACCGCTGGAGATCATTTGTACTCTTCTGTTTATTTCTTTTTATGTTTAACAGATGTTCGTCTTCAGTTGCTCTAAATAATTCCTCATTTTAAATTCTTCAAGTGGTTTATTCATCAAACTGCGAAATCGCTCACAGTGTCAGCAGAAAGCGGGTGATTAAAACATGTTCTATGTATTCCTCTTACTGTCACCACTTAACAAATCTGGAGACTTTCTGTATTCTGCATCTATGTAAATACGAGACTACTAGAGTATTAATTAAGCAAATGAAAATATTTAGCCACACATAGAAATGAGGATAAGGAAAATTATATATTAATGTTATCAGTAAGACTATGAAGTCATAAATAATATTTAACAGTTTTATACGCTCCGCGTTCAATAAAACAATGATTTTACATTTTTATCGTTTTATTATTTAACCAAAGCTGTTTAAACCCCGAATTTCGACTTCAATATTGCACGTCTTCTTCTTGTAAAAATTTAATAAAACTTTCAGTCCAAAATTAGATATTATCAATTTTATGTTCTGATTGCGAGCTGAATCTACAATGATTTTAAACATTGGATTGCTCAGCTTGGTCTATTTTATGTCTTGGCATCTACTATATGAGTATAAAAAAATTAATCTTTGCTCAAAACATAATTGTTTTGTTCGTTTTCATCGAGAGTAACAGTAGTGGATGATCTTTAATTATGTTTTCCTCTATGGATGTACAAGACGATGGAAAATGTAGCCACAGTACGTCTACCACTGCTAACATCCGTGAAGAAGTGAACAAAAATAATTGTTCTTTAAGTAGAGAAACATTTTTCTACTAGTTTGAACATGACATGCTTTTAAGGAATAGCACACATTAAAGATGACCAGCCAGTGCCAATTCATCTTAAAAATCTACGTAGTTTCAGGTCAGGAGTCACAATAAAATAATACTGCCCTGTCATAAGTTTTGCGGCTACAATGTCGAGCCAAGTGGCAAGTCGTTTGCCAGGAAACTGCAAGGTCGAGAGATCGAATACCGGTCGGTCAGCGGAATCCAATCAGCTGTCGAGCCAAGGTCCACCTCTCCACGATGTGACGATACGCACCCCAGCGAAACGCATTTCGGATTCTCCTTCCCCCGGAAGAATTACTGGGGTAGAAACACTAATAGACAAATGAATGTCTTTCAAAGGATGCCGATTTTATCCACTTCTTGCAACACCAGTGAAGTCGTCCTGTGATGAGATGGCAAATCACAGCCTAGGTTACGGAACTTTATTTTCATGAAATGTTAATGACGCGTTCGCCTGTACCAGACTAAGATACAGGATTAGATCATTAACAACAGAGAAAATTACAACACGTTAGGAAGACACCACGGAATAGACGTATTTATGTGATCGTATCATTCAGTATGATTGTCCGGTCCACCTGACAAGGGATTACTGATTTAAGACGAATAAATTTTGTAATTACAAAATCTTTCGTAAGTTCTATTCAGACCACAGGTTGGGGAAGACGTCTATCGTACGTGTCAAGAATCCCATACCGCTCAATAATATTCTAGCAGAGGACGGAAAAGTTTAATGAAGGCTGTCACTTTACTAGGTTTGAGGTATCTTCTAATCGATTTGCCAACAATGCGCAGTCTTTGGTTCGATTCTTCATAATATGACCTAACTGGTATTTTCAGCAACATCTACGTATTTGCTGTGCAAATCACATTTAAATACATGGCAGAGAGTTAATGGAATGCCTTTCATAATATGTCTCTACCACTCCAGTCTCTAATAGGGCCGGCTGCAGTGTCCGAGCGGTCTGCGGCGCGCCAGTCAAAGTATGCACGGCCGCTACGGTCGCGGGTTCGAATCTCCTCTGGGGCATTGATGTTTGTGTCGTCTTTAGTATAAGGTAGTTCATAAGTAGTTTGTAAGTTTATCGACTGATGACCCCACAGTTAAGTCCCTTAAGCTTAACAAACATTTTAACATTGATTTTCACTAATAGCGAGCGAAAAAATGAACAACTGAATCTTTCCGATTTACATCTCATTTCTCTTACCTTACTATTATGATCATGTCTCCCTATGTAGGTGGGTGCTAACAAAATATATTAGCATTCGGAGGTGAAGAAATTTCGCAAATAGATCTGCCGCAACGAATAGCGGCTTTCTTTTACTGTTTTCCATCCCAACTCTTGCATAATTTTTGTCTCTCCCCGGTATCGCGATAATTCGAAACGATCGGCCCTTCTCTGAAGTGTTTTGATGCCGTCAGTCGGCTCCATCAGGTGAAGATAGCATAATCCCCAGCAACACTCAAATCAGGACGAACAAGTGTATTGTAGGCATTTTCTTTAATAGAACTGTTGCACCTTCTTAGTGTTCCGCCAGTAAAACGTAGCCTTTGGTTCCCCTTCCCTACGATATTTCCTACATGTTCTTTCCTATTAAAGTTGTTAGTAGAGGAAGGTAGGGTAAGACGGGGACTCTAAGATGACGAATCATTAATTTAAAGTGGTTGTCGAGACAAAGCAGCAAATGAAAGTCTTGCCTTAGCATCGAATAGCACTCTACCTGTGTTACACTAAAGCCCTTCGTCAAGCACTGACACCCTATCATTTATGTTTACGGACAAGTTCGTTCTAATATTTCAGAGCACCGAAATAGCACAAGGAACACGAGAGATAAATTTTTCCAAGCTGGTTTGTGTTTTTTAGTAAACTATAAATCACGCTGTTTCTGCAAAGAGAATTTAATGAAGTATTGTTCTTATGTTTAAATTATTAATGGCCGTTTCGGGTAAGTTGACGAATTAACTGGGAGGATAACATCACGAATCCTCTTTTTTTTCCAAAGAATTCGTAAACCTTTTCATGAGCTTTTCATACTAACTTGCAGTACTGTCTACGTTTAACTGGTAGCAGTCTGTTTACACCGCCAGTCACATACAGTGAATTCTGTGTATCGATTGTCTGAAACTCTCTGAAGACCCACGCGTATGAACGCACACATGCACCAAGTTGTCGTTGAGATATGATGCCATTCATTGAACTTTTTAGACACACTACGTAGAGAAGCATGTAGAACTGAGTCTTCAGCAGTCTGAAGAACGCAATAAAGTTCGGAGCGGAGTGCCGCGCGGAAATCCGAGCGGTTCTAGGCACCTTGTCAGGGACTACCGAGCGAGGTGACGCAGTGGAAACACAATGGACTCCATTCGGGAGGGCGGTAGTTTAAATCCACCTCCGGCTATACAGATTTAGGTTTTCCGTGATTTTCCTAAATAACTCCAGGCAAATACTGGATGGATCCTTTGAAAGGGCACGGCCGATTTCCTTCCCAATCCGTACCCTAAATCCGAGCTTGGGCTCCGTCTCTAATGACCATGCTGTCGACGGGACGTTAAATCGTAAGCTCTCTTCCTTCCTTCAACCACACTTGGTACTCGTATTACTATCAGACAGCAATCAATGTAGTGGTAAGAACCATCTAAAACAGATACTTCAGAAAATATTTCCTCATAAACTATGAAATTCACCAAAACAAAGCCACGTTATGCGACAATGTTTTCATCTCCTACTAAACTAATGCAGCGATTTCAATTAAATTTGGTACAACGAATCTTTACTGCCAGGAACCAATCGTCTCTAATGACCACGCCGTCGACGGGACGTTAAACCCTCAGCTTCCTTCCTTCCTTCCTTTTGTCAGGGAATGCGTGGCTGCGGGAGATTCCAGTCCCTCGGGCATCGTTGTGTGTGTGTGTGTGTGTGTGTGTGTGTGTTGTCGTTACGTTGATCTAATTACACTCCTGGAAAATGAAAAAAGAACACCATGTGTTCCTCGAGTCAGTAAAGCGAAATTTTATTGACACATTTTTGAGGATGTATACAACACACGATCACAGAGACAGAGCCATACGTTCGTGACTACAGTCACCAGAACGTGCGAAATGTTGACGGTAGTACCGTGCATACACTCTTTTTTCCAGCGAACGTGCAGAATGGGGGAAAGATCTAGGGTTCGTTCTGGCCAGGGTAATTTAGGTAAGTCTTGAAGCGCACGTTTGGTGGTTCGGGAGACTTGTGGACGTACATTGCCCTGTTACAAAAGTTTATCGCTTTGTTGGTGCCTAAATGGTAGCAAGACGGGTTTAATGATGCTTTCAACGTACCATGCACTGTTCATTTTTCCTTCGAGGATCACCAGTGAAGAACGGCCAGTGTAGGATATGGCTCCCCACACCATGATGTCGGGTGTCGGCCGCGGATACTTCTGGTGTACACACTGCAGATTTTCGTGTTCCCCTGCACGACACCACACACGCGTACGACTATCATTGGCCGCGGTGGAGTAGCCGAGCGGTCTAAAGCACCTCACTGCAGAGCGCGCGGTTGCTCGCCGTGGAGGTTCGAGTCCTCCCTGTGGCATGGGTGTGTGTGTTTGTCCGTAGGTTAGTTTACCTAGGTTTAAGTAGTTTGTAAGCTACGGACTGATGACCACGCAGTTTGGTCCGATAGATTTACAGACATCTGAACATCTGAACTATCATTGGCACCGAGGCAGAAGCGAATCTTACCACTGAAGACACAAATGTGTTCGTCTGTCTATAAGTGCCTGTCGTGACACCACTGGAAGCGGTTTGAAAGATATTGGGGCGTGAACGGAAGACGTCCTATCGGCACGCATGATCGTGCAGTGCACGGTACATTGAAACCTTCATTCAACCCATCATGCTACTGTTCATGCACCAACAAGGCGATATGCTCTACCAACGTGACAGTTCTACATCTATCCCGTACGACTCAACGTGCTCTTCAAGCACGATCCGTAGATCTGTTCCCAATTGAGCGTGTTTGGTTCTGGATGAACGTCATTTCGCCGAGGTCTGCACGACAGACACGAAATCTGGTCCAACTGAGGGATCAGGTAGAAACTGCATGGCAGGCCGTACCGCAAGACTACATTCGGCACCTCTACGATAGTCTCCATCGGAAAATTGCAGATTGCATTGCTGCAAATAAAGGATATACACGGTATTAGCGCCGACATTGTTTACGTTATGGTGACTATATTCACGTGTGTATGTCTCTGTCTGAGTGAAGAATGTGTCCAAAAAATTTCGTTCTGCTGGGTCGATGAATCCATGGTGTTCTTTATTTCATTTTCTGGGGGTGTAGTTTGTAAGCCTAGGGACTGGTGACACGGTAGTTCTTCTTCTTCTTCTTCTTTCTTGGCTCTACAGCTCATGATGAGCCTTGGCCTCTTCTACAATTTCCTTCCATTTCTCTCTGTCCTTTGCCAATACTCTCCAGTTTCTATAGCCCATCTTCCTAAGATCTTCGATTATTCCATCTTGCCATCTGGCTCTTGGTCGATCACGTCCTCTCTGCCCTCCTGGCTTTCCTTGTAACACTCTTTTTGGTTCTTCTGCGTCATTCATGGGAGCCACGTGGCCTGCCCACCTCAATCTGGATGATTTCACTATCCTTCTGATGGGTTGGTCTTCGTATACGGTATATAACTCATGGTTGTGTCTCCTCCTCTATCTCCCTCTTTTACAGATTGAGCCGACAATTCGTCCGAGTACCTTTCTTTCAAATGCGTCCAGTATTTCACTATCTTTAGTTGTTAATGTCCAGTTTTCACAGGCGTATGTAAGCACTGGTCGTATAAGTGATTTATAGATAGTTAATTTAGTGGTACGAGTCAGGAGCCTTGAGGATAGAAGTCTTGTTAGGGCAAAATGGGCTCTGTTGCTAGACTGGAGAGAACAAATAGAAAATATTGTGGGGAAGGCGAACCAAAGGTTACGTTTCATCGGCAGAACGCTTCGAAGATGCACCAGTTCAACCAAAGAGACTGCGTACATCACACTTGTGCGTCCCCTCCTGGAGTACTGTTGTCCCTTGTGGGACCCTCACCAGGTGGGATTGACGGAAGACATTGAGAAGGTTCAGAGAAGGGCAGTTCGTTTTGTTTTATCACGTTACGGGGGAGAAAGCGCCACGGAAATGTTGCACGAATTGGGGTGGAAGTCATTAAAAGAAAGGCGTTATTCACTGCGGCGTTATCTGTTTGCGAAGATTCAATCACCGACTTTTACTTCTGAATGTGAAAATATTTTGCTAGCACCTACCTACTTCGGGAGACATGACCATCCCAATAAAATAAGAGAAATCAGATCGAAAACGGAACGATTTAGGTGTTCTTTCTTCCCGCGTGCTATTAGAGAATGGAACCGTAGAGGAAAGTTATGAAAGTGGTTAATGAACCCTCTGCCAGGCACTTGAATGTGATTTGCAGAGTATCTATGTAGATGTAGATATTAATCTCTGCTTAATTTCATAGGAGGTATCATTTAGATGGGTAACTGTCGAGCCCAGGTACTTGAAATGTTCAACTCTCTCGAACGTATAGGGTAAGGTGGTACAAATTCGATATAGGTACAATTCCGATCAACATAATTTGTCAGTCTCGTAGTGTTGGTAGCACATGCCTTTGTGTGGCGTTGTAGTGTAGCAGGTTTCTACAGCTCCTCCTGTCTTATCCAAGAATACACCACTTTGCGCTACGGAGATATAATTTTTTTCCTGTTAAGAGGTACGTGGAGCAACGTCGTCGAGCGCGCTCTTATAAATTATCTAGTTTCCACGCGATTGCAAATTCTATATTATGCAATGTTTGTTACCTAAGAAGTATGCGTCGGTGCCCAAGAGAAAAAGTGCTTTTTATGTGGAAGAAGCCAGTGATCAAAATTTTACGAGCAAGTGATCATAATTGTACCTAGTGTGGTACATTTTCGATCGATTTTTCACACTTGTCTTACATTTTTTTGTGTATATACCAACATTTTTAATGGTCTAGTATTTGTGTTACATATTCGTTAAACATCCAAGAATAAGTGCCATAGTTAAAATTATCTCTTTTCTCAACATATTTCCAGTACCAACAACATTTGTCCGAAATGATCGGAATTGCACCACCTTAACCTAATTGCCCATTGTTACTGCATTTGGCATATTTTCTCTGTATGCTTTTCCAGCTGCCATATATTTTGTTGGCCGGTCGCGGTGGCCGAAGGGACTGAGGCGCTCCAGTCACGGTCTGCACGGCCACTACGGTCGGGGGTTCGAATCCCCCCTCGGGCATGGATATTTGTGCTGTCCTTAGTATAAGGTAGTTGATAAGTAGTTTGTAAGTTCAGGGACTGATGACCCCGTAGTTAAGTCGCATAAGCTTAACAAACATCAATAAACATATATTTTGTGTTCTGTTCAGACAACCGTAGTTCGGTTCCATAAATTTACACACATTCGAAGATTTGAAACAGAGCGGAATGGGCGTGACGAATACGAGATATTGCGGGGTGTGGCTACGTCAGCGCGCCCGCCGTGACATTGCGGTAGGTGACGGTTGGCCCGGGGCTCACGAAGTAGCGACATTTAGCGGGCCGAGCTGGCAGCAGGGGAAGGCGGTCGGTGGCCGTGGGTCGAGGCCCGCGCCAGGTGAAAGTGTGCCGACCGGTTGTCCGGCCGCCCAAATTGCCAGCGCGGCGCGGCGCGGCGGCGGCGGGCCCGGGTTCGATTCCCCGGCCGGCTAGACGGCTGGCGAGACGCGCTGTTGCCGGCTCTCGCCGCCGCCGCCGCCGCCGCCGCCGCCGCCGCCGCCGCGCTTCTAGGACAAGGCCCGGGCCGCCGAATCACCCAGCCACGGCGCCGAGCGGACACAGCAGGCCTACCGGCTGCTCCACAGGCCGGCGCGGGCAGTCTACAGCGAGGCTGAAGCGCTGCTGCTGCTCCCAGCCGCCGGTACATACCAACAGAGCAGCTGACAAGCTGCTATATTTAATGCTGTCACTTTGATATTCAGTAGTCACCAAACGTGGTGCTAGGTTTTCTAATGACCTGACGTGCCGGTACTAATTTCCTGCCGCGGTGGAGTAGCCGAGCGGTCTAAAGCGTCTCGCTGCGGAGCGCGCGGTTGCTCGCCGTGGAGGTTCGAGTCCACCCTGGGGCATGGGTGTGTGTGTTTGCCCTTAGGTTAGTTTACCTAGGTAAACTATAGCGAATCTTTAATTCAGCGCAAAGTTCCTAGTGATTGGAGAAAAGCGCAGGTGACTCCCGTGTATAAGAAAGGAAAGAGAACTGACCCATACAATTACAGGCCAATATCGTTGACATCAGTGTCATGTAGGATTTTGGAGCATATTCTCAGTTCGAATATAGTAAATTTCATTGAAACGGAAAAGCTTCTTTCCACGAATCAGCTCGGGTTTAGGAAACATCGTTCATGTGAAACTCAGCTTGCCCTTTTCTCACATGACATCTTGCGAGCCATGGACGAAGGGCAACAGGCGGATTGTGTTTTTCTCGACTTCAAAAAGGCGTTCGACGCGGTGCCACACTGCAGACTGCTAACGAAGATACGAGCTTATGGAATAGGTTCACAGATTTGTGACTGGCTGGAAGACTTCCTAAGTAATAGAACGCAGTACGTTGTTCTCGACGGCGAGTGTTCATCAGAGACGAGTGTATCGTCAGGCGTGCCCCAGGGGCGTGTGATAGGACCGGTATTTTTTTCTATCTATATAAATGATCTGATGGATAGAGTAAGTTGTAATTTGCGGCTGTTTGCTGATGATGCTGTGGTGTATGGGAGGGTGTCGTCTGTAACTGACTGTAATAGCATACAGGATGACTTAGACAAAATTTCTAGTTTGTGCGAAGATTGGCAGCTAGCTGTCAATGTGGAAAAATGTAAGATGATGCGCATGAGTAGAAAAAACAATCCAATAATGTTTGAATACAGCATTAGTAGTGAGCTTCTTGATGCTGTCGCGTCGTTCAAATATCTAGGCGTAACATTGCAGAGCTATATGAAATGGAACGAGCATGTAAGGACAGTTGTGAGTAGGGCGGACAGCCGACTTCGGTTTATTGGGAGAATTTTGGGAAGATGTACTTTACCTGTAAGGGAGACCGCGTATAAAACGCTTGTACGAGCACGTCTTGAGTATTGCTCAAGTGTTTGGGACCCGCAGCAGATGTAGTTTAAAGGAAGACATAGAGGCGGTTCAGAGACGAGCAGCTAGATTTGTTACCGGCAGGTTCGACCAATGCGCGAGTGTCACGGAAATGCTCCGGCAACTCAATTGGGCATCGCTGGAAGAAAGACGACGTTCTTTTCGTGAATTTCTGTTGAGTAAATTTAGAGGGCCGGAATTTGAAGCTTAGTGTAGTACGATCTTGCTGCCGCGTACTTACATTTCGCGTAAAGATCACAAAGACAAGATAAGAGAAATTAGGGCTCGTACGGAGGCATATAGGCATTCTTTTTTTCCTCGTTCAATTTGGGAGTGGAATAGAAAAAGAAATGCCTAGTAGTGGTACAGTGTACCCTCCGCCACGCACCTTACGGTGAACTGCGGAGTATGTATGTAGATGTGGATATGTGCTCTTTTATACCAGAATAGTTTGGACTGGTACAATTCCCCCGTTCCCATTCCACTCTTTTTATTTGGACACTAGTGAATATTCTTTTTTGTACATTTGATTGTTTTTATTTTGTTTTTTACGTTGTCAGTGGTTAAACCGCTAATGTCCATTTCTTTCACGATACCTCACAAAGCATTTTCCCGCACATCTTTGTTTTCGTAAGTATCCATACGACGATACCACAGGCATTCGCGCTTATGGTACAGTTCTAAAAAATAAATAAATAAATAAATCATCATCACCACGCTTTCTGACCTCTTGACACTCATTCTGTGAGATATTTGAAAATGTAATACTTTAACAATACGGAAAACACCGGCACTATATCCGCAATGAAGTTTTAAAACTCAAAGTTGAATCGTCACTTGAACGGAAAAGTTTGACTCGGTTAATCTTTTCTTGATCCACTAAAAAGTTGATCAACTCAATTGATGATGATCGTGTGGCATTTATGACCGTTAGACCCCAACTGGGGTCGTGTTCAGCCTGCCTGGTGCAAGTCTCTTTATCTGACGCCACTTCGGCGACTTGCATGTCAATGATGATGGAGTGATGATGAGGACGACACAACACCCAGTCCCCGAGTGGAGAAAATCTCCTACCCGACCGGGAATCGAACCCGGGCCCCCTGCGTGGCAACCTACCACGCTGTCCACTGGACTACGGAGGCGGACATCAACTCAATTGAAACGAAGGTTAACTCAATTGAAACGAAGGTTCACACAAGGTTTTTCTGTACCCCACAAGCGGCTTTTAATGAAACTGCGTGCTTATGGAATATATCCCAAATTATGCGATTGGATTCACGGTTTCCTATCAGAAAGGACACAGTTCGTTGTAACTGACGGTAAGTCATCGAGTAAAACAGAAGTGATATCTGGCGTTTCCCAGGGAAGCGTTATAGATCCCTACTCTTCCTTGTGTTTATAAACGATTTAGGAGACAATCTGATTAGCTCCCTTAGACTGTTCGCGGATGATGCTGTCGTTTATCGGTTAGTGAAATCAACAGAGGATCAAAAGCAACTGCAAAGCGAGTTAGACAAAATTCTACATGGTGCGAAAATTGGCAATTGACACTAAATAAAGAAAAGTGTGAAGTAATACGCATGACCACTAAAAGAAATCCGCTGAACTTCAATTGCGCGATAAATCAGTCAAACCTTAAGGTCGTAAAATCTACCAAATACCTAGGAGTTACAATTACGAACAACTTTGACTGGAGTGAACACATAGAAAATATTGTGGGGAAGGCGAACCAAAGATTACGTTTCATTGGCAGAACGCTTCGAAGATGCATTTGCTCCACCAAAGAGACTGCGTACATCACACTTGTGCGTCCTCTCCTGGAGTACGGTTGCCCATTGTGGGACCTTCACCAGATGGGACTGACGGAAGATATTGAGAAGGTTCAGAGAAGGGCAGCTCGTTTTCTTTTATCACGTTACGGCGGGGAAAGCGTCACGGAAATGTTGCACGAATTGGGGTGGAAATAATTAAAAGAAAGACGTTATTCATTGCGGCGTGATCTGTTTGCGAATTTTCAATCACCGACTTTTTCTTCTGAATGTGAAAATATTTTGCTAGTACCCACCTACTTAGGGAGACATGACCATTCCAATAAAATAAGAGAAATCACATCGAATACGGAACGATTTAGGTGTTCTTTCTCCCCGCGCGCTATTAGAGAATGAAACGGTAGAGAAAAGTTCTGAAAGTAGTTAACGAACCCTCTGCCAGGCACTTAAATGTGATTTGCAGAGTATCTATGTAGATGTAGATGTAAAATCCACCATAAGGTGCGTGGCGGAGGGTACACTGTACCACTACTAGGCATTTCCTTTCCTATTGCACTCCCAAATAGAACGAGGAAAAAAAGAATGTCTATGTGCCTTTGTACGAGCACCAATTTCTCTTGTTTTTGTGATCAATACGCGAAATGTAAGTAGGTGGCAGGAAGATAGTTCTACACCCATCTTCAAATTGCGCCTCTCTAAATTTCCTCAACATAATTTCTCGAAAAGAACGTCGTTTTTCCTCCAGCGATTCGCATTTGAGTTCCCGAAATATTTCCGTGACACTCGCGCATTGTTCGAACCTACCAGTAACCAATCTAGTTGCTTGCCTCCGAACTGCTTCTATGTTTTCCTTTAAAATGATTTGTTGCGGGTCCCAAACACTTGAACAATACTCAAGACGTGGTCGTACAAACGTTTTATACGCGATCTCCTTTACAGAAGTACATCTTCCCAAAGTCGGCTGTCCGCCTTACAATTGTCCTTAAATGTTCGTTCCATTTCATATGGCTCAGAAATTTTACGTCTAGATATTTGAACGATGCGACTGTATCAAGAAGCTCACAAGTAATGCTGTATTCGAACATTACGGGTTTGTTTTTCCGACTCATGCGCATCACCTTAAATTTTACTACATTTAGAGCTAGCTGCCATTCGTCACATCAACTAGAAATTTCGTCGAAGTCATCACGTATGCTATTACAGTCAATTTGAGATGACACCCTCCTATACACCACAGCATCATCAGCAAACAGCCGCAAATTACATGTTACTCTGTTCATCATATCATTTATATAGACAGAAAATAATAGCGGTTCTATCACACCCCCCTGGGGCACGCCTGATGATACACTCGTCTCTGATGTATTCCGTGGTCTGTCTCTTCTCCTGCTACCTTGTGGGTTCCACTCCATGGCTTGTGTTGACATTTTGTCTTTATCACAGCTTAATGTATGCCCAATCCACTTCCATTTCCTACGTCGTATCTGAGTATCAATGCGTGTTTGGTGGGTTCTTCTCCATAGCTCTTCATTGGAGATTACTTGAGGCCACCATATCCTAAAGATATTCCTCAAACTTCTGTTCACTAATGTTTGGAGACTAATGTTAATCAGCTATTTGTTTGTTTTTCCTAGAGTGACTCCCATAGAAATGTACTGACTTCACATCTGTATTGAAGATGTGTAGTTTTATATAGCTGTTAAGTTCGCTTGATTTCCAGAATGGTCTCAGCATTGCAAATGCCCCTTTAACATTATTTATTCTGTTTCCTATATCCTTGATAGTTCCACCCTCAGAGGTGACTTTACTTCCCAGGTAGCAAAACTGCTTGACTTGCTCGATCTCTTGGTTTCCTATTTAAAATATAATCGTGCTTCATTATGAATATTAGAGCGGATCTCCTTAGTTTTCTTTCAATTTATCTTCAATCCCACATCTGATGCTTCAATTTTTAAAACTAATATGAAACAGAATTTTCACTATTTCATTTAATGAAAATTGTTTGTTGTGGTCTTCAGTACGCCGACTGATTTGATGCAACTCTCCACACTGTCCCGCCCTGTGCAGACGTCTTCATCTGAGTTTTGAATCTGCTTACTGAGTTCGCCTTTAGGTCTCCCTGTACCATCCCCCCCCCATCCTTCCTTCTAATGCTAAGTTGACGATTCCTTAATGTCTCCAAATCTCTCCCACCAAGCCGTCCTTTCTCTTACTCAGGATATGCTAGAAATGCCTTTTCTCCCACACTCTGTTGAGCACCTACCATTAGTTACGCGATATAACCATCTAATCTTCATCATTCGTCTTTAGCACCACATTTCAAAAGCTTCTATCATCTTTTTGTCCGAACTCTTTATCGTCCACGTTTCACTCCCATACAACGGTACACTCCAGACAAATGCTTTCAGAAAGGACTTCCTAACATTTAAACTAATATTGGATGTCAACAAATTTAGCTTCTTCAGAAACGCTTTTCTTTTGCCGACCTCGGGGAAGATCAGTTTGTATTCAGGAGAGATGGAGAAGACATCTTCGAAGATAGATTTCTAGCTTTTGTAGATTTGGAGAAAGCTTTTCACAAAGCTGGTTGAAATACACTCTTTCAAATTCTGAAGTCAGCGGGGGTAAAATATAGTGAACGGAAGGTTATTTACAACTTCTACATCAATAAAACAGCTGTTATTAGAGTTGAAGGGCATGAAAAGGACGCAATGGTAAGGGAGTAAGACAGGGTTGTAGCCTTTCCCCAATGTTGTTCAATTTGTACATTTAGCACGCTGTGATGGAAAGCAAAGACAAATTTGGAGAAGTAATTAGAGTTCAGGATGAAGAAATAATAACATTGCGTTTTGATGATGACAATTTAATTCTGTCAGAGACATCAAAGAACTTGGAAGAACAATTGAACAGAATAGACAGTGCGTTGAAAGAAGCGTGTAAGATAAACATTAACAAGAGCAAAACAAGGGTAATGGAATGCAGCCTTAGAAAATTAGATTAGGTAACGAAACAATAAATTTGGTAGATGTGTTTAGTTACTTGGGCAGTAAAATAAGATATGAAAGTCACTGTACAAGGGATATAAAATAGCATTGGGAAGGAAAGCGTTTTTGAAAAATTGAAATTTGCTTACATCGAATATTAATTTAAGTGTAAGGAACATTTGTGTGGAGTGTTGCTTTGTACGGGAGTGAAACTTGGACGTTAAATAGTTTAGACAGGAAGAGGATAGAGGCTTTTGAAATGTAGTGCTACAGAAGAGTGCTGAAGATTAGATGGGTAGATTGCGCAAAAGGAATTTCTGGTACCTCTTGACTAAAATAATGGATCGATTGGTTGGACACATTCTTAGACATCAAGGAATCTTAAATTTATCATTGGAGGGAAGTGTGTGGGCGAAAAATCGCATAGAGAGACCAAGAAACGAATGTGGTAATCAGATTCAGATGGATGTGGTTTGCCGTTCTTATGAGGAAGATGAAGAGGCTTGTTCAGGATATAATAGGGTGGAGAACTGCATAAACCAGTTTCGGGACTGAAGACTGAAGAATAAGCCATTCTGCATTTTATATCTTCTTAATTACTTTTATGATCTCATTACCTAATCTGATTCCTTCATCATCGCCTGATTTTCTAACATTAAGTACCATTAACCTTGATCTACTTTTGTTAATGTTCATCTTATACTCTAATTTCAAGACACTGTCCATTCTGTTCAATTGTTCTTCCAGGTCCTTTGCTATCTCTACAATATTTATGCAATTTAAATAATGCGCTTCGCAATACAACAATCGTGATCGTTTCTTTCACAAATAGTTTAAGAGCAGATGTGAATTGAAACCGGATGTGCTAAAGTTCAAAAGGATCTGATTATGATTATTAATCGCGTCTGTCGGTACATACTTTGAATTGCACGAGTTTCGTTTTAGCTGATTTCGGATATTGTAATATTTTCGAAACTAGACACAATTTTGCATTCTTGGGTCCTACGTCCTAAATCTTTTTAAAACGCACTTTTCACCTCGTCCTTGTTTCTGTGCCTTGCGCGTACCTATCATAATTCTTTTAGCTACTTGGCAGGTATCAAACTGAATAACTTCATGAATGTGTTGTGTTAATATTAACAGAATATACACGGACATATTATTTATTTATAAGTAAGCTTTCAGTTTCTGAAATTAGTAGGTAACCGCTAAAGTATGACGATATATAGCCCTATAACTTTTGTGAAATTAATCAGGTTCTACTGAAATAGTTGACTAACTGTAATCGGAAGCGTTCAGGTATTACTTTTATACAATAGTAATATTATGAAATAGTGGTTAAGCTACGCGATTATCATTAAGAGCCGAAGTTTCGAAGGGAATGAATTGTTAACAGTTTTATTCCACGCCTAAAACTATAACAAACCACCATCAATGAACATTTGTTATTCGTAACATTATTCTTTTACTTCTCAGCAACTTTTGCAAATGAGAGATTTTCCGTTCATATTTTTTGTAGCTGCTATAATTTATAGCGCCACAATAGCTCACAAACAAGATGTGCTGCTTCACTGCAAATACACAATACATACCTGTTCCGCGGTATGCTTATAGAACCCAGCCGCTTGTGGCGCTGTATTCCCGAAGTTGCAGAAATTACCTGGGAGGTTCGTGACTCTTGTGTTAGACCGTGGCTATACTCCGTCGGTAAATTCATGACAGAGCAGCGCTCTTGCTGGGGGAAGTGACCGGGGAAGAACCCGGCGAAAGCATTATATTACCGCAAAAAATCTGTTGGCCGTTACCTTTACAGAACATCAATATATAAAAAGTGTACCCCGAGTTAAGGTACGGAAACAGAGGACAACAGCAATGCTCCAAGTGAGTGAAAAGTGAAAAAAAAAGCATAAAAGTCCCTACTTCCAATTCGAAATAGGCGATTTACGTGTCAACATTTTTCATTTATATTTAATGGGTTTGTAGATGACATTGTAATTCTGTCAAAAACAGCAAAGAACTTGGAAGAGCAACTGAACGGAATTGACCGTGTCTTGAAACGAACATATAAGATGAACATTAACAAGAGCAAAATAAGAGTAATGGAATGCAGTATAAGAGGCAATGCTGAAGGAATTAGTATTCATCATTTTGCATTCGCAGCTCTTCCGTTTCTCCGTGCTTGTAGCAAAAGGTCCGCCTGATATGTAAAACACTGTTTTTCTGGTTATCCAAACATGTATTGACACCTCTGTGTGATCATCCGTGTATTTTGTAAGTTACAGCTTGGGTGTACATTGTGAGGTGATGTGTTTTGTATATCAGGCGGACGTTATAGCCAAGCTGAAGGAATCAGGTTACGCAACAAGACAATAAAGCTGGCAGATTAGTTTTCCTTTTTTTTCTCTCTCTTTTTCTACTTGGGCAACAAAATAACGCACGATGTCGCGGTACAGAGGATATAAAATGAAGAATAGTAATGGGAAGAAAAGCTGTTTTGAAAACGAGAAATTTACTAACATCGAATATTAATTCAAGTGTAAGGAAGTCTTTTCTGAAGGTATTTGTGTCGAGTGTTGCCTTGCACTGGAGTGAAACTGGGATGATAATTACTTCAGACGCATAGAGGATACATGAATGCTGAACATTAGGTGGGTAGATCACGTAACTAATGAGGATGTACGGAACAGAATTGGGGAGAAAAAATCTGGCGTATCTTGACTAAAAGAGGAGATCGACTGATCGATTATTAGGGTACGTTCTTGGACATCTCAGAAGGCATCTTCAATTTAACACTGGAGGGAAGTGTATGGGGGGGAAAATCGCAGAGGGAAACGAATATAGTAAGCAGGTTGAAGTAGATGTGGGTTGCCGTTCTTCTAAGGAGATGAAGAGGCCTGCACAGGATAGATTAAGATGGAAAGCTGTATTGAACCAGTCTGCGGACTGAAGACCACAACACCTACTTCCTGGGCTCGACTGTGGTCTAGTGGTAAAAAGGATTTTCAGGCCATGCAAAGTAATATATTCAAGAAATCTTAAAACTTTTCGTAGCTTTTGATTGAAAACTTATTAATTTGTGAGAGAAAACATTGCAATTTTAACCGTATTATTTAGTGAACATACTTGTGCCTTGGAACATGTCAAAACCACCTGTTATGACGTGACAGAGACGCTGCTTTCATAGCATTGTGATACAGGTAACTTCTTGTGTGTATTCCTCTCTTTGAATTGCATTGTGAATTTATTGTCTATACTCTGCCTAATTTTTGCACGATCACACAATATTTTGTGGCATAAATGATTGCGTTTTATCTCATATAAAACATAAGCTGGTTTCGTTACATTATATTTTATGGGATCATGTATATTTGTTATTGTGTACGAATCTGTATAAACTGCTTCATTAAAATGCGTTGTACCTATATTCTTCGTGTTCTACTTTATTTTAGTTTGCTACCATTTTTCGTACTTACTCGCATTCCATGGAGATCTATGTCACAGACTTTTAAAAAATCGGCATTCTACATTATTACATTTTTCACATATTGAGTATGTAATTTTGCTTTGAATGGTGTCGCTTGTTGTCACTGAATGTGCTTTGTAGCCTTATTAAATAAGGCATGTAACTTCCAAATGCAAATAGTTACACGAAAGTATTCACACGTTATTAAAAGGTAGGTAATACAAAGAAGACGTAATTATCACGATTTGGTAATAAAAACATAACGGTTAAAAACTTCCTACTGTACTACGTCTTGCTGTACTTTTGTTTTCTTTTCACCAACTGCCCAGTAACTTTTCGGCACCCTGTGCATGAATTCCCTTAGTTCCTTCAATCACCGGCCGATCTACCAGATGCTTTGGTCAACTGCTTTAGTTGAAACTGCGAAATGAAACATTTAAAAACATTAAAAAAGGTATGATAAAATATCGTTTTAATTACGAAGAAATTCTGATTATTATGCACTGTGTCTATGATTATTCATAAATTAGTCTCCCAAATTCAAAATAAAATGTCCCGTTAATTGTATAATTTGTAAATAATTAGTTATATTTGAAATTATTAATGAAATCAGAGATAGGAAACGTCAAATTCCATTTCGCCTTTTTAGAACAAAGAGTAATAAATTTTATTAAATTCTAAATTATTTTAATGTGTTGCATATACACTTCCGACTATCACTTTGGACAGCAGTTGGACAGTATATTAAGTCCGACCCTAAAATTCTCTTCGCATTGTGGCCCAGGTAAGCTAAAAGTTTGGAAAAATCCTGCCTTGCGGTCTGGCCCATTCCATTCTTTTATGCTTACATGATTAGAAAGTCACTGCATGGATATCTAATAAAAATTCTTTGAGGGAAAGTACAGTCGCCAGTAGCTGAATGTGTCTCGCGCTCGTAAAGATTCTGGTTTGTTTCATTACAAGCAACTTTTCATATTTATTTAAATTCAAATTAATGAGCAGATTGAGTAATTTGTCCATCTCAGCAACTTAGTTTGAAAAAGGCAGCAATCAATTGCAGTCTCGTAGTCTTTATTTACGACCTATTTCCAGCAGTTGTTGTCCTTCTTCCGGAGTATAAATGTGCCCTATATATTCGATCTGAACACAGTGGAATGACGCTGAACATGAAGCTCATTATATATTTTTGATCAAATCTTTCACGCTATGCACGCAGCAACCGTCATATTTCTTAACTCTCGAAATGCATTATACTCAAAAGCGTTAAATCTTCTATTCTTCAAACTGGATATTTTCGATTATTTTTTTCTCAGAATTGTCTCGCCGCGTGGGAGTAGCCGAGATGTCTGGAACGCCACGTTACGGATCGCGCGGCCTCCCGCGTCAGAGTTTCGAATCCTCCCTCGGGCATGGATGTGTGTGTTGTCCTTAGGGTAGTTTAACTTAGTTCAAGTAGTTTGTAAGACTAGGGACTGATGACCAACGTAGTTTGGTCCCAAAGGATTACAAACATTTGAACATTTTCAGAATTGTCTCGCATTGTTTTACGAAGTAACTGATGTCCTTGGATATTCATAGTTGTCGGCAATTTCGACCATATATATAGTGACGACAACCTGGCGAGAAACTTAGGTTTTGTTCCTTTAGATGATGGAAGAAAGAAATGTAAGACTTTAATGTCTCGTCGACATTAAATTAAAATTTTGCGCATTGGAAGTTTTGTATTTTTTTCCTTTGCTTGATAGTTCTGTTCCTTGCGGTCACTGATCGTGTTTGTTCGTTGTTGTTGTTCGACGTGTTCTTGGATCAGCTTTCTTTGTTGAAGATGGTGTTCAGCTCTCTTGCTGAGCCACGGTGCCCGGGAAGGTTTGAACCAGGGAACTGGCTTCGCCGTTATTCACCATAACCACAGGACCACGACGCTCTCGCTCAAGTGTTTGCCTTTCATTTTACATGATGCGCTAGGGATGTGTACTGCTTCTACTTTGCTTCTTTTTCCATATTTCCACACAATTGCTTCATGTTTTGCTGCTTACTTCATGTACTGCTCTTTTTCCATAGTTCCACACACTTGCTTCATGTTTTGCTGCTTACTTCATGTACTGCTTTTTTTCCATAGTTCCACACACTTGTTTCATGTTTTCATGCCTACCCTTTGAGCAGTGTTAAATGGGCTATCCAATGCGCCATACCACCACTACATCTGAGAGGAAAGCGATGGTGAGTTTACTTTATTACATGTCATAACCAAGATACGACGACCTGAGCTGAAGAATACTATGTTTTACAGTGATATCAACAGAAATTTTATCCATTTTAGATACATAATGTGATTCATAAATGTGAAGATCCGTCTACGAGCCAGAGGTAAGAAGATTTAATTAGTTCGTGAAGCGATGTGACTGCACGTATAGAATTTTAGGCTCTTTTCCGTAACTTCGTAAACGGATGGTGTCAACGGCCGTACCACGGTGGATACACCGATTCCGCCAGATCACCGAAGCTAAGCACCGTCATGCGTGGCCAGTGCTTGGATGGGTAACCGTCTGGGTACGCCAAGCGCTGTTGACAATTTTCCCTTCGCCTTATGGCAGGGGGACCGGAGGGGCGGTGGTGCAAACTCCCTGATCACCAGTCATTGCACCAATGTCCTGGATTAAATTACAAATCTCTGCGCAGTGACTAATAGCGTGAGGGCATGGGACACTGTTGGTGGTGATCCGTCCGTTGGATGGGGACGTTAACCTCGGCGGGCCCCTTGGTGCTTTTCGAGAGGATTAGGCTGTGTGCCGGCCCCAGGTTTCACTGTCTCCCTTCTCCCATCATCTCCAACGCGAACACTATACTTAACATAGACACTTCAGCACATAGTTCTCACACTCCACGAAGGAAAGGTGCCTGCGGGCGCGGAGAATAGGAAAAACCTTTCCAATTAGGCGGCTGAACCTGCCCTTAGGTATCATTCATCCCATATTTTACTTTATAGACGGATGGTTCTCTTAGAAGGAACGGTGTCAGTAGATCAGTATTTGTAGTTCCAAGAGATCTGCTTCGCAACGACAGCAAATTTCTTGGGTGTATATGCCGCTGTCGCAGCCGTACCTTCTTTATGCAATGTTTGTACTTGGTGGCCACTTAGTTTCAATCACGAAGAAGGTCCCCTGCAAAAACGTCGTTCCATCAGGCCTTAAGCATCGTTCGTCGGTCGCGGTCGCTTACAAAGTTGCAGCACCGGTAACGGAAGGGAAAGAAAATATTTAGAGAAGAACTGAGCGCGCTTAGTCACGGGCCGGCGTGGTCGGCGCGGAAGTGGTTGAGCTAACTGCACCGAGCGACGGCGCGCAAGAAACGCACAGCACGGCGCCACACCGCAAAGAAGCTAATGCGAGCCTGCCGCAGCTCAGCCGCCGTCTACAACTTCATCTGCACTGCGCAAGCCACCGCAAGGTGTCTGGCTGGGAGTTACTCCCTCTCAACCTGTTCCAGTCGACTATGGTTCCTGGTAGAGTCCAACTGAAACATGATTTGTGGCCGAAAACGAAACCGTAACCGAATATTCGGTTCTTCTTCTAGTTTCGGCCGAAACCGTGACCGAAACTTTCGTAGATAAATTAAATTTTTTGTATATTAACGTTACATCACCATAGCTGCCAACCTTGAGAAGAGGCTGTCAGTAATAATGCTTCGGCCCAAAGGAAGGTTGACGTCGAACAGCCGGGGGGGGGGGGGGGGGCACCCGACGACAAGTTCTCGCTCCGAGAAAATTTTAAAAATTACAAACCTGATTTAGATCATAAATGCTTTATTTCTGACACTTTCCATTCATATATAATGAGTTTCCATGGATAAAAACTACTGTAAATGAAAAGAATTCAGATTAGCTGCAAAAACAAGTAACTCGAAATCCACACTAAAGTTCCGACACGAATTGACCAGCCGCCCGCGGTGGCCGAGGGGACTGAGGCGCTCCAGTCACGGTCTGCACGGCCACTACGGTTGGGTGTTCGAATCCCCCCTCGGGCATGGACATTTGTGCCGTCCTTAGTGTTAGCTAGTTCGTAAGTAGTTTGTAAGTTTAGGGACTGTTAACCCGTAGTTGAGTCCCATAAGCTATACAAAAATTTGAACATTTTTTTTTTTTCGAATTGACCAACTTCCCGCCGCCCGGTAAACCACGTGGACTGTTATGCTGGGACTAAAGACCGTGTACTCGTTGTAGATCAAAGAATTAAGGTTCTGCAACTCTTTTGTGCATTTGTTAGGTGTGGTGGAGGATGAATAGGAGGGACTTGTTCCAGCGAAAATGCTACCGTTAACGTTTCGTGAAGGAGGTTAAAGTAACATCCTTGCGTTTCATACAGCTTTGCTACGTATTCGGGAAGAAAATCATTACGATATTTAAAATCCTTAGTAACGCTATGATTAGCGAAATGTAAACAGTCATTTTTCCGAAATTTTTTTAAACATAAGATCCTAAAATCTCTTATTTCCGTAATTTTTACGACCTTTCCCCAACTGCGTAAATACGGTGATAAATCCGTAACAATTACGGATAATCCGTAATAGTTGGCACCTATGCATCACAAATCACTAGTTTCTCCACATTTTTCAAGATCCCCTCCCTGTACTAAGCCTTCTTGAGAGTGTGTAAGCCTAATCAGGAGTCCGTAGAATATGACAAGTTTAGTGGAATCTCTATACTCCGAGTTCCGGAATTACGAGTTTACCAGAAATATGAGCATCATAAAACAAAATAACTACGAGTACATTCTATTTTGACAGAAAAAGGCACTTCACTATTATAACGCGAAGTAAATAGTCAAAAGCTATAACCTATACGCTGCCAATGTAAATGACTATTTAGGAACTTTGTTTTAAAAAAGTCATATTTTTTTACACGTGTATTCTTTTCAAGGTCGATTATCTTCTTTTCAACATGTAAATTTCGATAGTTCGATGTGATCCCGGTTCCTTTCGCCTCGAATTAACGTGACTACCGTATAGCCAATACAAATTCCACAGTCCTGCATACCTTCTTGTAGCGAGATAGTCTTTAGGTACACAACAAACATGCCAAATAGGTACTGCGAAATGTCAGAACCTCAACATGACTACCACAATAAAAAATACGAAGAAAGTAATCATTTGTTTGGTTTCATAACTAGCCTTTACGATTTTGTTCTTGAGAACGCTAGGTTTATGTCACCATCTTCACTTCCGTGTTTTGCAATCGACAAACAACTTTACGCATCTCCATTTTGGCATTCCTGAATACATAGCTTCAATCTGTGCTGCAGAAGGTATTTCAAAATATAAAGTCACAGAACAATATGATTGTTGTCAGCGTAAATTCACGCAAAATGAACAGGAAAAGGTGTGTACCAAATTATCATTGTTTCCTAAACTCATATTAGTTATTAGAAAAAGCTTCTCGCTTTTAAGGAAAGTCATAATAAAATTTTACAGCATAACAATAAGATAACCCGTTCCATTACGTACAATACTGATTAAGTTAAATTGTTATTAACATAGTATATCACTATAAGCTACGACTGCTTTAGCTTAACAACAAAATAACCACAATTTTTACGCGGGAGGAGAGATTGCTAGCAGTTAAACGGCGCACCGTCAATTCAGGTAAAGCCCATTCGTTGACTGAAACCATCCAGAACGCGTCCGGACTTCTTCAGTAAGTTCACGGAAGCTAATTTCGGCCAAGCCGAAGATTCTGCTGATTTCTGTCCGAAACCGAAACTGCGGTATAAACCAATGTTTTGGCCGAACCTGGCCGTAACGGAAACCGAATATTCGCTCGGTTCTTCCCGAGAAAAAATAGTGCCGGTAAGTGTCCGGTTTGACTCTAGTCCCTCTAACTTTGTCCCAAAAGTCTATTCGCTTGATATACATGGGAGGACTAAGAACACTGGTTGTCTACTAGAAATGTACGCTCTCTGAACTATGATAGAAGCCTCTACTGCGATGCGCAACGCCTCTTTCGCAGTATCTGCTACGTGAGTTGGCCGATCATCTCTGTGACGCTTTCACGCTTACTAAATGAACGTCTACATGTACATCCACATCTGTACCCCGCAATCCATCTCACGATGTATGTAGAATAATAGTCACTTATTAATCTGTCAGAAGAAGTACATTACAATAATACGAGGGTTGGAACTTAAATAGTGGCAACTATTTATTCACAATCGATACAAAAGAATTACATGTTTGCACCTGTTACTGTCCTTCAAAGTAGTCACCAGCGTTGTGTAGAACCCGTTGTCAGCGATGTCGAAGAAGTAGTATACCGTTAGCAGAGCCTGTTCTGTTGAGGGTACATGCGAAGGAGTAAGAGACAGTACTGATAAACATAGTATCATAGTAGCATAAATCGGCCCATTAATGTATTAGGTGATGGGGTATATTGATGATTGTTTATAACGAATTAAAAAAAAAAAAAAAAAAAAAACTAGAGGAAGAGCCTTACAGAATCCGATTAGAACAATAATGCTAAACTTCTTCTTACTTGCCTTTTTTCGGTTTGGCAAGTGGGGCACCCTGACTACATCAATCAAATCGTGATGAAATTCGGTCCCCTATATGTCTGTAACGGTAAGAAAAGACGATTGCCACGGCAGAATAGCCTTGCGCATTAAGCCGCCTGGCTGCAGTGCGTGCCGCCGTTCGCCGTCGGGGGGGGGGGGGGAGGGGGGGAGGGGGTCGAGTCCTCTCTCGGGCATGGGTGTTTCTGTTATCCTTAGCGTAAGTTACTTTAAGTTAGTGTAAGTAGTTTGTAAGCCTAGGGACTGATGACCACGTAGTTGTCCCTTAAATTAACAAACATTTTTTTGAAAGACGATTATGATTTAACGTCCCGTCGACATTTTGGTCAATGGAGACGGATCTCACATTCGGATTGATTGTTCCTAAGGATGGGGAAGGCCATCGGCCACGTCCTTTCAATTATCGAAATGACAGCAAAGCTAAATCGGGATTGCCGGAGGCGGATTTGAACCGACGTCCTACCGAATGCGAGTCCAGTGAGTGACCGCTGCGCTTCCTCGCTTGGTGAATCTAGATAATGTTCTCTAAATGTTTGTTTTGCATGCATCTGAGGCGGAATGTAGGACAAGCTTAGCGTTAATCTGACTGGAAGTAGAAAACCGCCAGAGTGTCCCACCGAGGACGGACGAATAACCAACCTTCGTCGTTAACCTGTGAGGCGGATCCGACCCCGGTTAGGCTCTCTTCCTCTGATCATCGAAACTGTGGGTTAAAGAACTCGGCTATCCGTTCAAGTGTTTGTTAAGTTCCTAGATTTACAAACTACTTTAACTAACTTCCGCTAAGTACAATACACGCCCATGTCCAAGGGAGGCCCGAACGCCTTAGACCACGCGGCCATTCCGCGCGACTCTGCTATTCCGATTGGTGAAATTGCAGCCTGTAGTCTCTAGTAAATATCAGCGAAGCGATACGAAATGAAATGCACACATCAAACCTAGAGAAAGAAAAGCGAAATGAGGGCAAGATTTATTCTGGTGAGTAAAATGCAACGCATATAATCTATATATGTAAATGTCTGTTCGGTGTACGTTTATCACGTCTGAACCACAAGACATAAACAGCTAAAAATTTGTACAGTTACTAATGTCTACCCGGGGAAGTCTTTAGGCACGGACTTATGGCGATCGGATAGCTATTTATCTATATATATATATTAATGTGAATGTCTGTTCGGTGTACGCTTATCACGTCCGAACGACAAGTCGCAGACTTAAATATTTGTACAGTTACTGATTTATACCTGAGGAAGGTTTTAGACACGGTTTTATAGCGATCTGATGGATATTTAATAATTTGAATCACATAACGCGAAATGCGGAACAATGATTACTCTTTGAAAATTATATTTACTCTTTGAAAATGGTTTTATTGGAGACCGTAGGAAGGAAGGCGATGTCGTTCTCGCGAAAACCTGTTGCGTAAATTTAGAGAACCGGTATACGAGGTTGACTATGTAACAGCCCTACTTCGTATATCTCTCGAAGGCATCACGAGAATAAGGCTAGACAGATTAAGGCACGCGTGGAAGAATACAGACAGTAATTTTCTCTTCATTCCACCGAACAAGAAAGGCAGTAGCTTATACCGATACAAAGTACACTCGTCCAGTGACCTGTAGAATATATACGGACTCTCTCGATAACGAGGAGTCGATTCTACATTAGTTACATGATTTAATGTACTCAGGAAGAAATAATCTGCAATATGAAAAATATATCACTCATTATTTACATTGGATAATTTTTCTGGGCTGAATCAACGTGAAATATTACAGCGCCCAAAAGACCAACCGTGGATTCTCGTGGCATATATCGTGGGAGACGGTCTTTGACAATGCACCTGATCTTTAAGTGGAATTAGTGTGTCAAATGGCTGCTGATGAATCCAAATATGCAATGACTGTTACGAAAATCTATCTGCATTGAACTGTAACACTGCAAGTGTTTATAGTTTATACGTAAATATATCGGTCCCTTTCACTTTCTCCGGTCTTATTTTTGGATTTACTGCAAATGAAATATTTGTCGTTTCAAAAATTATGATGTAATGTTTATATATATGATTTGACAGTTGTAGAGTACAATAGCAACACTGGAAATTATGTTTCAACATTTTTTTATATCTCGTAGTGTTTCGACAGCAAGTCCTCAGAATGGTAATAATCGCATTTCGTTTGGGAGAGTTTTGACCACTCCAACGGCTGTATGAGCTCATATAAAAAATATATGCGTCTCATATTTTGACCTAGACTACAACATATTCGAACTATAATGGAATTGGCGAGTGGTACTTGGGTAGTGTTATTTGTCAGTGATTACGAGGTCCCCCTATTACCCGGCTGGTATAACGGGACCATACTCTGGTAAGTGATAGTGAAGCATCCGATATGCCCAACAACATTTACTGAACCAAGCGATCCCAGCACAACTTACCACGTAACACCAGTTTCACTTACTTTTAACATGTGCTACAGACATTCTGTGACCATCCTTGTTTGTATACATGTGGACAAATAACATTGTTATTAATTAAACAGAGACAGATTGAAACTAGTGGCTGTACTTTCCCTGAAATCATCTGTAAATATGGCTGGTTTTGAACAGCATTACAAGTATTTATGGGCTGCATACTTGTATAAAGGACAACATTTATGAATGTGAATCATATTGTTACCGAAATCCGTAAGTTAATTAATACAGTAATGAGCTAATTTGTTACATTCACATTTATTCCTGTCTGTTACTTTCTTGATCTCTTTTAGCAACAATGTATGAATGGAAATTACATTTCTAGACATACAGGGAGAAAATGAAATATGTATCCAGTTAGAAAGTATTACGATGACTCAGTCTATTAAAGTTGTAGAACGTTCGCTATAGTTTTTCATATTTTGTCAACTTTTTACCTTTTACCTTTTACTTATGAATGTAAATAACATTTTTAGACCTATAGACTAAGATAAAATATGTAAATAATCAGTAACTCGTATAATTAATTAACGTGATTATTAAAATTTTAGAACATTTACTCATTTAAACAATAGACATTTATCAGTTTCGCACTATAAATAAAATTTTCAAGAAATAGCTATAACATGGAAAAATGTTGGATGACATTCCAAAAATCTGTAAATGATAGGTAGATCATAATGTCATTTTTCATGCAATTTGTTAAATAGGTGTACGTATTGTTTTTAAGACATTTCACAGATATTTATTAAATTTTTAGCATAATATTTTATAAAAATAGGATTTCATTTGTTTACATATAAAATTACGACTGTTCCGTAACCTCCATTCCACTTAATGCAGTGAAATGTAACTTAAAGTTATAACGTTAATTGTTTATGACAAGGCACAAATTTGTAATCTTCTGGGCCCGCTGCGTCGTAAATGTCATTTAGAGACATTGTAAAGTATTTATTCCAAGGACGCTGCTTTTAATTAAATTATTTATTCCGACAGGTCTGTTTCGGCGTGAATGCCATCGTCATCTGGAGTAATAAAAAAACATCCATAGAGGCAGCTGATTGCAATTATTTTAACGAAAATAAACCGCTAATTTACGCTACAGTTGCAGTTCGTATCCATCATGGATACTTTGAAAATAACAAATGTTCAGGTGTTTGTAAACCTATTGGACCAAACTGCTATGGCAAACTACTTAAACTAACTTACACTATGGACAATACATACACCCATCCTCAAGGGTGGAAGCGGCCGCTCAGTCCGTAGCATGATGCCTTAGACCAGGCGGCTGCTCCCGCACGGATTTAAAATAACACAAGTGGAGTATAGCGACCTAAGAACCGAGGAACATTATACTGGGTACGTCAGTTCAAAGGGTGGAGGACGACAAAAGCACGGCGGTGCTAGTAAACCACTGTGCCGTTCACAACAGTGTCAGTACTGCTAACAGCTGAACAGCTGGGTAGACGCGCCGTCGGCTGAGCGTTGCCTGGCAATTGGAAGAGTGGCCTTCCGGCGGCTGACAATCTGTGCGGCTAAACGAGCTGAAATAGAGCCGCCGACCCCACGAGGCCAGCCGGCTGACTTATTAGCGGGCCGGGCGGCGGCGCGGTCCACGAATTAAGCCACGCCGACACTCGCCAATCCCCGCGCCCTAACAACAGACGCAAACACCTCCTCCAGTCCCAAATGTGTCAACTGGCCACTTGAACGGTGCGCGTTAACTCACTAATTTGTCACCATTCAGTAGCCATGTTTATGTAGTGACGCTTCTTGTGTTCTTCCGCGCATCTGTCGTAAATCAGGGATTCCCCGAATTGAGGACGTAGTCACAGGCATCCTTTCCTCTTCTTCGGCACTACAGCTCTTCATGGGCGTTGGCCTCCACAACACTCTTCCTCCAAAACTCTCTACCCTATACTTTCTTCTTCCATCCTCATATCTTGGTGAGGTCATGCAATTACGCTGTCCAGCCATCTAACTCTCGGTAGGCCCTTTGTCCTGATGAGATACAGTCTGGTTTCAATTACTCGTTTGTGCATTTCGTCATCTGTCACCCTCTCCATATGTCTTAAGCAGTGTATTCTTTGCGGTTACATAAGCTACACTGTATCTCTCACTTGTACGAGGGTTGCCCACAAAGAAAGTTCCGTTTGTATTTCTATCCGCGGCTGCGCTACGATCGCAATTCCGAGCAAGCGCGGCAGTTAATGTGACTCAAGGAGAAGACATGTACGCCATTTTCACATCGCTGCTGCCGACGTGTGCTTTTTAGTGCTTCTTCATAATGCCAGCCGTAATTGAAAATGCTACCGCGAGTGAAATCAGATCTGTGATTCGTTTTCTGAATGCAAAGAAAGTTAAATCAAAGGCAAATCTGCGAGGTTTACGGACAAACTGCTATGAGTGATTCAATGGTTAGAAGATGGGCCAGACTGTTCATTGAAGGACGTGATCAAGTGCACGATGAAGAACGAAGTGGACGCCCGTCTGTGGTTACTGATGAACTGCCGGCCGCGGTGGCCGAGGGGACTGAGGCGCTCCAGTCACGGTCTGCACGGCCACTACGGTCGGGGGTTCGAATCCACCTCGGGCATGGATATTTGTGCCGTCCTAGTTCGTAAGTAGTTCATAAGTAGTTTGTAAGTTTAGGGACTGATGACCCCGCAGTTAAGTCCCTTAAGCTTAACAAACATTTGAACATTGAACTGATGAACTGGTTCACACAATTGAAGAGAAGATTAAGCACAACCGTAAATTTACAGTTAGTGCCCTTGCTATGAAAGTTCTGGAAATCTAACGAACGTGTTACCAAACGGTTGAATACACAGGCGGCAAACTTCTATGAAGAAGGCATACAAAAAATTGCGCCATGCTATGACAAGTGCCTACAAAATTTCGGAAGTTATGTAGAAAAGTAGTTTAACAGCTGTAGATTTTTGTACAATAAATGTTTTTTCTGTATATGTACATGATTGTTTTATATAACCAAATGGAACTTACTTTATGGACATACCTCGTATAAGCTCTTCACCCTCTGCTTCTCTCACTTGCCCAGAAATTTATCTCACGCTCTACCTTTCAAATACTTAGAGAGTGTTCACATCTGCTTCTGCCATCGTCCACCTTTCTGAATCATATGTACCAACAGGTCGTACAAGGAAATACTACACTCTAATTTAGTTGGCCTTGTAATTAGAGAGTTCTTGAACCCACACTTAATATTATAAATTCGAAAGCATGGCCAAGCCCATACTATTATTAGAAATGCGAAAGAAAGTTTGTTACACTTTCACGACTAAACCGCTTAACCGACTGTGACGAAATTGGGTGTAGAGAGAGCTTGAACGCTGAAGAACATACGCTACTTTAGAAAGTGTATAATTCAAAATATATGTTGATTTTATGTATATAACTCGAAGTATGGAACAGCACAGCATCAATCTTTGTCTTATAGCTACTAACGCGCCTGTAGACTTATATTCTTTGAATTTTGAAATGTATCACGTTTATTAAAATACTTTGAATGGTTGATATGCTGTACGTAGTAGGATTCAACTTAATGAATACAACGCTTACACAAGACGCCAGAGTCTTCAAAGCGCCGAACCGATTTCGATGTCATGAATCCTGCGTAATTTACACTTTGTGTAAGGTACAGCTTCTTCAGTCAGAGGTTTAGTCACGATGTAACAGAGTTTCTAATGCGCCACACTAAGATTTCGCGCAAGGACCACAAAGATAATATAAATTAGGGCTCGTACTGAAGCATATATGAGGTCTGTTCAAAAACTAAAGTGACTATTCAAATTACTAGGCGACTTACATTAGCTTATCGATCTTTTTTTTTTTGTTATGTTGGTACACATGCCCCAAACGTATATTCCAAGTTTCAATAGTTCAGCATAGTTCGTTCGTGTATGATAGAAAGGTTAGACATGATTTAGTGTTACTCGGTGGTTTTCTGTTATTATAAGAAATGAAGCAAAGAATATGCGCCGCGGCGAAGTGGCCAAGCGTATTGAGGCGCTAGCTCCGCAGCGCGAGGCCTCTCCCCGTCAGGGGTTTGAATCCTCCCTCGGGAATGTATGTTTGTGCTGTCTTTAGTATAAGCTAGTTCATAAGTAGGTTTGTTTAGGGACTGATGACCCCGCAGTTAAGTCCCATAAGCTTAACAAACATTTGGACATTTTTTGAAAGAATATGCATGAAATTTTGTGTGAAAAAAGGAATCAAGTGCTCAAAAAACTCGAAATGTGGATAGTAGCATACCGCGAGTCTGCTATACGTAAAAAAAAGTTTACAAGTAGTACAAACTCTACCGACATGGCTGAGAAGGTACCATTGACGAACCTCGCTTTGGGCGCCCCAGCACATCAACAACAGATGATAACGTCGAAGCTTTGAAGAAAATTGTTTTGAAAAATTGGCGAGTTACCGTAAGAGATGTTGCCTAGAATGTTGGCATATGTGGGCTCCTGTCAAACAGTTATTTCGGGTGTTTTCAGCATGAGAAATGTGTCAGCGAAGTTTGTTCCAAAACTTAACAATTTTGATAAGAAGAACCGTCAGATGAGCATCGCTCAGGAGCTCTTGAATGACGTCATTCATGATCCTGATTTGCTTAAAAGGATCAGAACTTGTGACGAAACGTGGGTTTACAGTTATGTCGTCGAGTATTACATTGACTCTATGCGCCATTTGCGAGAAGCAATACGCAAACAAAAGTCCGGTATTTTGAAAAACAATTCATGGCTTTTGCATCACGACAATGCACTTGCTCATTCATCGTTGGTTGTGAGCGATTTTTTGCCCATAAGAAACACGACAATCTTGCATCAGCCACCATATTCAATGGATTTGACCCCCTACGAGTTTTTCCTATTTCCCCAACTGAAGAGAAAAACTGTCAAAATGTTTGTTAAGCTGGGGAGTCATCAGTCCATAAACTTACAAACTAACTTATACTAAAGAGAATACAAACATCCATGCACGACGGAGGATTTGAACCTCCGACGGGGAACGGCCTCGCGTATAGAAAATGTTCAAATGTTTGTTAAGCTTAAGGGAATTAAATACGGGGTGATCAGTCCCTAAACTTACAAACTACTTAAGAACTACCTTATACTAAAGACGACACAATCATCCATTCCCGAGGGGGGAATCGAACCTCCGATCGCAGCGGCCGTGCAGACTATGACGGGCACGCCGCGTACCACTCGGCCACTGCAGCCGGATCGCGTATAGAACAGAAGACACCTCTGACAGGACGAAGATTTGCAACGACTGAGTAAATACAAACTGCGTCGTCAGTAGTATTCAAGGCTGTTCCAAAAAAGTGCTTGTGCGGAGGCTTCGACGATTGGAAGAAGCGTTACCACAAGTGAATGTATTTGAGGGAGGATTACTTTGGAAGGTTGTTGTTATGGTCGTCAGTCCGCAGAATGGTTTGATGCAGCTCTCCATGCTACCCTGTCCTCTTCATCTGAGAATACGAACGGCAACCTACATCCTTTTGAATCTGCTTACTGTATTCGCCCCTCGCTCTCGCTCTACGATTTTTACCCCACACACTTCCTTCTAAGGCTAAGTTGACGATACCTTGATGTCTCAGAAGGTGTCCTACTAACGTATCCCTTCTCTTAATCAGGATATGCCAGAAACTCATTTTCTCTCCAATTCTGTTGAGCCAACACTACCTAGAGAGAAGGCCGCGGCGCTCTCGTGTGACGTCAGGCAGAGTAGGTTGCGAGCACGAAGCTGACTGGGCAGCCGATGGGGCACGGCCCACTATGCCGAAGCAGCGAACCAGTCAGCTATGCGCGCGCAACCTACTCTTCCTGACGTCAGACGAGAGAGCCGCGGCCTTCTCTCTAGGTGATGGTGGTTGAGCACCTCCTCAGTAGTTACGTGATCTACCCATCTAATCTTCATCATCCGTCTGTAGCACCACATTTCGAAAGTTTCTATCATCTTTTTGTCTGAACTCCTTATCGTCTACGTTTCACTCTCATACAATGCTACACTCCAGATAAATGCTTGCAGAAAGGACTTCCTAAGATTTGAACTAATAATGGATGTCAATAAATTTCGCTTCTTCAGAAAGCTTTTCTTCCCATTGCGAGAGGACAACATGATTATTGAAGAACAACTAAATATATTTTTTTTTAAATATAAAGTCACCTTACTTTTTGAACCTCGTAGATAGTAGTTTTACCCTCGTTATATTTGTTAGTGGAACGGGGACGGATATTAGTAGTACTGGTAAGAGGTATCCTCCGTCACGCACCGTGTAATGTCTTGCCGAGTATGTATGTACATGAAGACGTTCTCTCATTCCTCTCTACCACTAATCTAATATATAAAGCAGAGTGTCCGAATATTTTTACGTGTTGCATAGAAATCTACAGTTTTGTTGCAATCTTTATGAAATTTTGTACACGTAAGCTGCAATCCATGAGAACGGTCGCCGTAAGTGTAAGAATCAGGTACGATACATAGTTCACAAGATTTGACGTCATAGACAATGAGAATCGCAAAAAACTGTTGCATTTAGAGACAATTTTGCTCATTTTCTCCTAAACCACTGGACCGATTTCAATCAAATTTGGTACACACATTCCTTACCGTGAGGTACAATTGTTGCAGGGCTAAGAGTCATATAGGACACATGATTCAGAAGATATAGCGTCATAAACAATAGGATTTGCAAGAAACTGCCACATAATGCGGCGAGACTTTATAAATACGCTATACGAGAATCAGAAATGAAATGAAATGTTTGTAAATCTATCGGACCAAACTACGTGGTCATCAGTCCGTAGCTTACAAACTACTTAAACCTAGGTAAACTAACCTAAGGACAACACATACACCCATGCCCCAGGGAGGACTCGAACCTCCACGGCGAGCAACCGCGCGCTCCGCAGCGAGACGCTTTAGACCGCTCGGCTACTCCACCGCGGCGAGAATCAGAGTACTTAGCGACTTGTAACAAATTTTATACATAATTTAAAACTTTTATTAAACTTTCTCTCACTGACAACCATAGCAAAATGATGAAAGGAAAAAAAGTTTCTCGCTTACTACTTTTTTGCTGTTTATTGAGTAAAACTACGGCTCTCGGTAAGACGTTACAATTTGTAATTTGAACACTACAAATTGTCGCGACAGGAAATTTTATAGACAGTATACACACATATAGTTTAATGTATATTCTAAATTATATCACCGTACGAGACGCAGTTAATGAGATATGAGCACATAAAGTGATGTTCTGCTGTTCGTGGACTACAACTACGGCATTCTGTATGACGTTATAGTTTATAATTTGTACATCATGAATTGTAACCACAGGAGATTTTACAGACAGTATACACGCATATAGTTGAGTGTACCTTCCAAATTGTTCAAATGTTTGTTAAGCTTATGGGACTTAACTACGGAGTCATACGTCCCTAAACATACAAACTACTTATCAACTAGCTTATCCTAAGGACGTCACAAATATCAATGCCCGAGGGGGGATTCAAACCCCCGACCGTAGTGGCCGGGCCGACCGTGACTGAAGCGCCTCAGTCCCCTCGGCCACCGCGGCCGGCTTCCAAATTGTATCGCAATACGACAAGTGGTTCATGAGATATGAGCACATAAACAGCAACGTTCATGGAAAACGGCCCCATCACGCACTAAGTTTTAATCTGTTACTTCTCTACTACTAATTGTATTTTCAAGAGATTTTACAAACATACAGCCCTTATACAAATGAATGTATATCTGAAAAATTGCAGAAATAAGTAAATAAATACCCGGGCAACGGCGGGTTTTCAGCTAGTCTTATATACTTGCAGGCATACAATTAAATTTTCGTTCGATTACAAAGAACACTCGTTAGCTGTATGAGAGACGGTATTACGGTCATCGAGGTTAAAAGCTGTACGTGTGTTGTGGATGTTGAACCTATCGTTAGATCAGACAACAAATTGTTCCTTGACACAGCAATTTGGTTTAATTATGGCCCTGATACTGATGTATATGCTATAAAGTGAGAAACAGTGCATGAAACTGATTATGTGCGCAACGGATATTTTTAACAAAACAACTGTGACATGTAGCCTTTTGAAACAGACACTGACTATACTCAAAAATTTTGACTGCGAGAAAGATATTAAAAAAAAAAAAAAAAAACCACAAATCACTTTCTTAATGCTTGACTGTGAGAATTTTATGCAGATCAGTTTCTAATTATTGAAATTTAGTATCAATTTAGTATCATAGTCAATTAACTATCATTTACTATGGCACCAGTAATGCAATCCGTTCAACAATATTATTCACATCAATACTGCACTTTAAATCCACTAATAATTAATTATCAAATGAAGGAAGTAGGTTAATTTCTAACTACGTAAATGAAATATGAAAGAAAGTTTAAGCTACTTATTATTAATAATCAGCATTACATTACCTACATAATACAACTTCTGACTTGCTGGCAAAGCAGCCTCTGCTCTACATCGGAGCCATACACACAACCCAACCGCTCTCTAAGCGAGCTGAACCACTAGTAGTACTCTCTCTCAGTGCGAGCTACAATGCTATGCAATACATGATCTTTGCCAAAGATGAAACTTCATAAAGGACACATATCGATACATACAGTAGAAGCGATATTATACATTTTCTTGCAAGCAAGTTACTCGATACAAAACAGGAGGCACAATATTGGACATTTTCTTACAAAATAATTTTTTATGGACACGTTTCAAGGTCACGGCTCGTAAGTCCGCGGACGTGGCATCACGGCAAACTAGCAAGTGGCCACTGGTTGAAGGAGGCGAGCACTTCCTGTAGGTAACGCGCCCACCTGCAATCACCATAGAAATTAATGTTTCCCGTAGCGGCCGCGGAGCAGGAAGCGCTCTTGTTGCGACCGCCCACGCCCCGGGCGGGCAGGTCCAATCTACGCCGCCGCGCTCCAGTATCCAGGAGCCAGCCACGCGCTCGATGCGTTCTGCTCCAATACAGCGGCTAGAAAACTACTTCCTGTGGCCGAGCTGGCACAACTCGTTTTCTGTCACGCACATACACACAAGTAATACCTGGCAAGAAATGCTACACTTTCTGCGGAGCTATGAACATAGTTTATTGTATCATTTTCCAAAGATTTACAGCACAAAGATATAATTTTTTTAAATGGAACAACAGTTTTTTCTATCGTGCATTGGATTCGTTGAAACCAGCTGCGTCCAAATCAATTTAAACTACATTCCTATCACTGTTAGTTTGGGATCTACGACCCTTCAAAGTTTCAGGGGCAGATACCACAAACGCTGTACATAATACATGGCTGTGTGGTGGGTGATGGATGTTATGGCGGTGGGAAGTTGATTTACATGAGATGTTCAAATGTGTGTCCATGTTCAAATCAAATGTTCAAATGTTTGTATAGCTTATGGGACTTAACTACGGTGCCATCAGTCCCTAAACTTACAAACTACTTATCAACTAGCTTATCCTACGGACGGCACAAATATCCATGCCCGAGGGGGGATTCGAACCCCCGGCCGTAGTGACCGTGCAGACCGTGACTGGAGCGCCTCAGTCCCCTCGGCCACCGCGGCCGGCTGTCCATGTTCCTCAATACATAATGCAATGCGCAGTCGAAAGGATCTGCGGACGAGATGTAACATCGCCGGTGACACGGAGCGACATGCGTCCCCGATGTGCCGTTTTAGATAATCTGGGCATGTTGTAACGTCTCACGGAGCAAGAAGCTTCCTCGATGCGCTGTTAGACTGCCGGCTGTCGCCCAGCCCATACAGCGCTTGCTGTCGTGGAAGAACTAAGCAACAGGTTTGCAGGAAGATGGTGGGGGCGCCATGGTCCTCATTCATGGCCCGCAAGGTCGCCCGATTTAACACCAGTAGATTTCTTTTTGTGGGGATATCTAAAGGATGGTGTTTATGTCACTGAGCCCACATCCCCAGATGATCTAAAACGGCGCATCGAGGACGCATGTCGCTCCGTCACACCGGCAATGTTACATCTCGTCCGCAGATCCTTTCGACGGCGCATTGCATTATGCTTTGAGGAACATGGACACACATTTGAACATCTCATGTAAATCAACTTCCCACCGCCATAACATCCATCAGACAGCCGTGTATTATGTACAGCATGTGGTATCTGCCCGTGAAACTTTGAAAGAGTTGTAGCTCCCAAACTAACAATGATAGGAATGTAGTTTAAATTGATTTGGACACTTTCTGCGGAGCTATGAACATAGTTTATTGTGTCATTTTCCAAAGAGTTACAGCACAAAGATATAATTTTTTAAATGGAACAATAGTTTTTTCTATCGTGCAATCGATTCGTTGAAACCAGCTGCGTCCAAATCAATTTAAACTACATTCATATCACTGTTAGTTTGGGAGCTACAACCCTTCAAAGTTTCAGGGGCAGATACCACAAACGCTGCGCTTAATGCAATACGCCTTCTAAATGTGGTGCGGCCGAGTTGTAACGTCGCCGGTGTCACGGAGCGGGAAGCTTCCTCGATGCGCTGTCACAGAATAGGGAGCATACAGAAGGAAAAGCTGGGGGCGGCGCCTTTGATCTCTATGTTACCAAGCGTTGCGCTCGACGCCATTTTGAAAAGCAGTAAACGCGGAACTATAGCCACTTAGTACTTTGGCTAGAAATGGACTTTTTACGAACTATAGCTAATCTCACCGACTTTTACGAAAGGAAACGGCTTTTCATTATGCTCTCATCTATTTTGCGCCCTCCTCTTGCACCTAATTGTAATCCAACGAAAAAAAGGCCTAAATTTTAATACAACTACGAAAATGCACAGTGGAATCGATGATCGTTTTATTTAGTGCTTATCTCTAGAAAAATCTCAAATAACGCGGAGTTATGTTTGGGAAATTAGTTATAAACAAGAAAGTGACTTTACAACTGCCAGGTTTTATTTGACACGAATAAATTCGCACAAAATATTGAGTCAGACTTAGCAGTACAACGTGATTACACAGAACTAATGACGTCTGGGCATATATAAAAGTTGTATTTGCTTTAGGAGTATCATTAATTTACTGATCGGAGAAGGGCATATAGAGGAATCTGTCAACCACAGAGCAGGAACAGCAAAAAATAATTATTCCCCTTAATCTATTTGTTTGAGTATCAGAAGAGCATTCGTTGCCAACATTAGCACACTACGCCTCCAATACCGCAAGTAAAATTTTACCTGCCTACTTACGCACTATTCTTTGTCATTCATTTAATATTATTCCCTGCAACGTTAAACTTATAAAATATAAATCTACTTCAACATTTCGATGCTGTTGAACTGCAGCAATTGCAACAGCGAGAGTTATCGTCAAGAGAAGAAGCAAGGCTAGTTTTAATAATTATGCACACATTGCTCTCATTCGAAACTAATAACATTTAACTTTCACTACACATATACCGACGTTCACTTACTGCTCAGCAACTTTTGGGAAGGTGAAGAAACTTATATCCTTATTTGTATTCGAATTATTGCGGCAATTAGGTGCTGGCCACCATCGGCCGCCTTTTCTTTTATTGCTGCTCATAATAAAAACGGAACAGCTCCAACTACTGACACACAGTTCTTTCTTTTCACTGCACTGCACTGTACCAAATACTTTTTTACCTTTATGCGATTCAGGCTGTTAAAATACACAATTAACAAACAAAGACGGCTCATTACCACGCCACAGAGTAGGGAGTGACCACACGTTTACTGCTTTTCAAGATGGCCGATTCCGCGCATGCGCACTAAATTTTGGTCGACAGACTGCAGCGGGAGTTTCCTTTCTGTATACTCCTTATTCTGTGGCGCTGATAGACTGCCGACTGTCGCCGCACACGGCCGTATACCCGACAGTTGGAGCCACACAAACAACCGGGGCTCAATATACCACAGTTACTGACATCGAATGACGATGGCATACACGAACAACGAGTACGTTGATGCTCGGCGAGTGCCGACACAATGCCACTCAAGCAGCCACGGCGTATGCCGTGAGATATCCTAGGCGAAGAGCCCCGGCAGCCATTACGTTCTCACGTTCCGAACGACGACTTCGGGAAACAGGCAGCTTGGTAATGCGCCGCAGTAACAGACGAAGACCTGCAAGAAGTGAGGAGACGGAGGTGTTTGTTTTAGCTGCACTACACCACGATTCCCATATCAGCTTACGAGCCGTTGCTGCAGTCGCTGGTGTCAGTCTCAGATATGTGTGGCGTATAGTACACGGCCACAGGTTTCACCCGTACCGCCTGTCATTGACCCAGGAGCTGCATGGGAACGATTTCCGTGAGTGACATTCTGTGAGTGGGCCATGTGTAATTTCACGCTGGAGTCTTTACAAAGTGTTATGTTCTCTGATGACTCCACGTTCACAAATTATGGTGCAGTGAATCGCCATAACGTGCACTACTGTGCACTACAATCCTCGGTGGGTACGACCTGTCGACCGTCAATGTAGGTGGTCTATTAACGTGTGGTGTGGAATCCTTGGGGATGAAATCATCGGTCCACACTACTTCCCAGGTACAATGACAGGTGAGTTATATCGCGCTTTTATAGCCGACAGTTTTGGGTGGTCTCCTTGAACATGTGTGTCTACACACGTGAGTCCATACGTGAATGCAGCACGATGGTCACCCAGCTCATTCTGCGCGTGCTGTTGTGGAAGAACTAAACAACAGGTTTGCAGGAAGATGGTTGGGGCGTCATGGTCCTCATTCATGGCCCGCAAGGTCGCCCGATTTAACACTAGTAGATTTCTTTTTGTGGAGATATCTAAAGGATGGTGTTTATGTCACTGAGCCCACATCCCCAGATGATCTAAAAAGGCCCATCGAGGACGCATGTCGCTCCGTCACACTGGCGATGTTACATCTCGTCCGCAGATCCTTTCGACGGCGCATTGCATTATGCATTGAGGAACATGGACACACATTTGAACATCTCATGTAAATCAACTTCCCACCGCCATAACATCCATCACCCACCACACAGCCATGTATTATGTACAGCGTGTGGTATCTGCCCCTGAAATTTTGAAGGGTTGTAGCTCCCAAACTAACAGTGATAGGAATGTAGTTTAAATTGATTTGGACGCAGCTGGTTTCAACGATTCCAATGCACTACAGAAAAAGCTATTTTTCCATTTAAAAATTATATCTTTGTGCTGTAACTCATTGGAAAATGATAGAATAAACTATGTTCATAGCTCCGCAGATAGTGTAACATTTCTCGTGTTGACCTACCGCATTAAAATTTCCCGTCACCTATTATTTTATAAGTTACAGAGGCAAACACACTTAGTGAAACACCCTGTATACATATAATCAGTGGCGTAACTAGGACTAGGCTTTGGAGGGGGGGGGAGGGATAGATCTGCTTGATGAGCAAAATTTTAGTCAGTTTCTAGACAGACTACCATCTACCACTCCCGTTGAAGAAACTAATTCACTCCCTCCCAATGAAAGCTTATGGAAAACACCCCAAGTTTCAAATCTTTACCTTTACCAGATTGCTGTTCAAAAATGTTCAAATGTTTGTTAAGCTTAAGGGACTTAACTACGGGGTCATCAGTCCCTAAACTTACAAAGTACTTATGAACTACCTACAACTAAGGACGGCACAAATATCCATGCCCGAGGGGGGATTCGAACCCCCGACCGCAGCGGCCGTGAAGACTGTGACTGAAGCGCCTCAGTCTCCTCGGCCACCGCGGCCGGCCCAGATTGCTGTTATACGATTTATTTTCTTCTCTCACCCTTTCTCTCTCTTTTTTTCTTTTTTTTCCTCTCTCTCTTCGGGTTCTGGGGGGAGGGGGTTCTATCCCCCTCATCCCCCCCATAGTTACGCCACTGTATATAATTGTTACCCAGGGTGTTCAATACGTTTGGTGATGGGTGAACATATACTGTTCCCGACGCTGCACCAACCTTGATCGGATCGAAATGGACGTCGTCTTTCCGGGCGAGCTAATTTTTGCCCGCAGCGTACGTTGTAAGGCAGACTGCTGGCTCCCCTCTAGTGTGTCGCCTGGAGGTCCAGACGCCTCGCCTCGGGCTGCAGCGGCGTGTGACAGACGGCGTGTCGTGGCGTGACGCCGGCGCCTGAGCCGCACCCCTCCAGCCGTCATTTGCACACAAATAACATATATACGGCGGCGCGTTTCCACACCGCGATACGCCCCGCAGCCCGTCCTCACCGTCGCACCACCCCTCACACACCATCCACTCCTACGTCTTTACCAGGCTCGTTCAACAAGTACCGCGCCACATTTTATACGAATATATTTTATTGCTAATAGAATTCGGTGACATCAATATGTGGTGTCCGTGTCCAATTGGCCCACTTTAGGTTACGGTAGTAACACTAAAAGTGGGCCTTTGCGATCGTCTTTTGACAGCTCAAATGCAAATGTTTGTAGAACTTATGGGACTTAACTACGGGGTCATCAGTCCCTAAACTAACAAACTACTTATGAACTAGCTAAGACTAAGGACTGCACAAATATCCATGCCCGAGGGGGGATTCGAACCCCCGACCATAGTGGCCGTGCAGACCGTGACTGGAGCGCCTCAGTCCCCTCGGCCACCGCGGCCGGCTTTTGACAGCTCGAAATTTAAATAAAAATAATGGCTTAACTATTCATCTGACACGAAAATTCAATAACCGAATTTGTAGAGGAGAAAATTCTCTACAACTTTGCTCTGTTATGTTTTTTTCATATCTCGTATCGTTTCAGAGATATTTGCAAAAATAACGGCGATTCTAGGATGTCTGTCTGTCTTTCCGTAACGTGTTCCCTGTTTTTAAGACGAACCGCTCAACCGATCAGCACCAAATTTTGCAGACATAATTGTAGGCCGCCAGAGACTAGAACCTACTTTTTTTCCAAATTTTTCGGACAAAAAATACGGTAGTTATATAAAAAAGCCGTTTGTAATATAATTGTAATGGCAAACGAACCGTTCATCTGACACGAAAATTGAATAACCTAATTGGTAGAGGGGAAAATTCTCCACAACTTCACTCTATTTTTTTTCATATCTAGCATCGTTTCAGAGATATTTCAAAAATAACTGCGATTTGACGATGTCTGTCTGTAACGTGTTCCCACTTTTTAGCTCGAACCGTTCAACCGCCCGGCACTAAATGTTACAGACACAATTGCTGGCTACCAGAGCTACCAGAACCTCGCTTTTT
This sequence comes from Locusta migratoria, assembly GCA_026315105.1. Taxonomy (NCBI): domain Eukaryota; kingdom Metazoa; phylum Arthropoda; class Insecta; order Orthoptera; family Acrididae; genus Locusta; species Locusta migratoria. The sequence continues at coordinate 132,828,581 of CM048744.1, read as the reverse complement.
GAAATATTTCGGACAAGAAATACGTTAGTAATAAAAAAAAGCCGTTTGTAACATAATTTTAATTGCAAATAAACCGTTCATCTGACGTGAAAATTGAATAAAGAATTTCTAGAGGAGAAAATTCTCTACAACTTTGTTCCGTTATGTTTTTTTCATATATCGTATCGTTTGAGATATATTTGCAAAAATAACGGAATTTTGACACCCTCCATTGAATTAACGAAAACCAGCCGTTCGCAGATGTCACGTGACATTCCTCGCCCAGAAATTTCTGTGGCATACGCCATCTTGCGTTGCGTATTTGATGATTTTCTTATTGTAACTTACACGTTATTTCAAAGCAATGGCCCACTGAAGAATAAACAAAAACACTTCGTTTTTCGTACGATAAATGATAATCTAGTGTCCACAAATGCCATATTGGCATCAGTTAACAACGGCCATAGTATGAGATTAAAGAACGCAATTTGTAATTGTTAGCAGTAGCTGCAGGTCAGTGATTTTTTTTTTCCTTAAAAGGTTTCAGACACTCTTATTAAATAATTTGTTATTATTTTGGTCCGAAACGTTTACAAATAACTTATAAAACTACAAATCTAAAGTGGGCCGTAAAACACGTCAGTGCGAGCTTTTTCTACGTAATCTCCATCACGTTCTATGGCACCACTGGTAAAAGCTCTTATCCTGTACGCAAAGCCATGTTTTCACTGTGCGACTGACACTCACCTCATCTTCAAAGTGTATTCCGCGTAGAGAATCTTTAACGGCCCAAATAGATGAAATGCAAATTTGCCAGGTATGGATTGTAGGGCGGATGAGAAAATGATGTCCAACCCAATTCAGCGATGTATTCCCGGTTTTTCAGATTTGTGTGTGGGCGTACAATATCCTGACGTAGCAAAGATTTCTGTAGAGCCAAATTCGATTTGTGATGCGCCGGTCGGCACGAATAATGATATGCACACGACACAACATGTCCGGAGCAATGGCTGTGACAGGATGTGGCTGATCATGGAGCTCTGTTTCTTCATTAACTGAAGCTGTAATTTTGTTTACCAATCAACCAACTATACAAAAATGTTCAAATGTTTCTAAATTTATCGGAGTCAACTGCGGGGTTATTAGTCCGTAGCTTACAAACTACTTAAACTAAACTAACTTAAGGTGAACACAAACACCCAAGAGGGACTCGAACCCCCAACGGTGAATGGCCGCGTGCACCGCAGCACTGCGCCACAATGCGCACGGCTAATCCGCCGCGGCGCCAACTTTACACCGATCAATTACAGCATCGCCATACACTGCCCATAAACGGATGTTCACCACGGTTTCTTTTTCTCGACGCAAGAATTCATTAACAGCACGCTGCTTATAACCTGAGTCGTATATAGTCGCCATTTTGACGCTACACTACGACTATGCCACCTGCCGGAATGCTTCGAACAATCTTATGTGAAGCACTGACAAAGATATTTATCTATCTATATTAACGGCATTACAAATATGTTGGGCATAACTTATCGAAGGACCCTCGTATATGGCTTGCGTTTTCTGTAGCTCTAAGCAGGTAACACCGTATTGCGTTGTTTCTCAACCATTTGCTATACGTGGCCAAATGGAAGAAATCGAAAGATTTCTGAAGTACCCTTCTCTTTAAGATGACTGCAGGGGTGACAACAACGGAGACAGCCAGAGATTTTTGCGGCGAGTGTGGGGATAACACCGTTGGACAGATCAATCACTTTAAAGAGATTTAGTTTTGTAATTAGTGTCTCTCCATGTTTAGGAAGACCTTTGGTGTTAGATTAACATTTTTATCTGCTTTAATTCAGAACGATTCACATCATTTTACTCCAAAACTGTCAAATTTGACGAAATGTGAGCATTTTGCCAACGTGCAACAACATTTGCATGGGCCGGGGAATGTTAAAAAATAGAGTGTATGGGCACCGCATGCTCTGCACCAGTGGTTTCCAATCTTTTTTTGTAATGGGACGCACAATCGTACCGTAGAAACTTTCGCGACCATTATATAATTGCTGGCATGCGATGAATCGTGCTGCGAAGGCCGAGAGCGCAAATTTCACTTCATATAGTACGTCTACCTGGACATACATACTCTACAAGACATTATACGGTGCGCGGCGGAGGGTAATAATTAATTGCCAATTAATACTAATATATGACTCAGCACCGCCAGAAGCTTCTCTGAGGATGTCCAGCGTAGCTCTAGACGAAACGTCAGGAACGGAAATTTTTCATGGACCACGGCAATACAACTCGGAAGAATCATCAACAATTAGTGTCAAATACATTGCAAAGTACCCTTTCCCATGAATCATACGGTGGGTTGCGGATTATAGAAACATTCCCCATGAAATCATACATGCATCAGCCAACTTACATTGTAATCGGTAAAATAGTGATAAATTCTGTTGTAAGAATAAGATCATTATGTACGTAATGACCTTATTCTTCTTCTGTTGACCAACTGTGCAAATGTTTTTCAAGATCGGAAAAAATGTAAGTGTAAGTTTTGTTGAATTCCGAAGCTAAACTACCCGGCGCCGTACACCATACGAAATTTTATTTACACAGAAACCTTCTCCCTCTTTTTAAGGTCATCCAGATGGGAATGAAACTCAAGATTTCGAAAAGTCCGAAAGTAAAGTACCCTCCGTCACACACCATACAAAATTTTATGTAGACTCTGACCTTCCTCTTGTTTTAAGTCAAGTGTGCAAAATTAGATCAATAGCGGAATAAAACTATAGATTTGAACGCCACAGAAACACACTGACACAATGAAAAATAAGTTTTTCTCAAATTTCCCAGGTTTCCGGTAAATTTTGCAAAAACTTTACTTCATGCGTACCGCGTTCTGAAAGTTACGAACACAACAAAAAAAGACCAGCCAAATCGGTCGAGGAGTTCTTAAATTATGGCGTGTAAGGGAAATAGGGGCTCAATTATATATATATATATATATATATATATATATATATATATATATATATATATCTGCGTGGTCATCAGTCCGTAGCTTACAAACTACTTAAACCTAGGTAAACTAACCTAAGGACAAACACACACACGCCCCAGGGAGGACTCGAGCCCCCGATGGCGAGCAACCGCTCGCTCCGCAGCGACGCACCTTAGACCGCTCGGCTACTACAACCCGGCAATACTTAATAGAAGTCGACTAATGTGACACTACATCGAAAACTGAAATTTCATAACTCATCATGGTTTATTGGGTTTGGCACTCCATTTATGTCTGTAAAAGTAATTCAATAACATTAAAAAAGCCGATAAAATACACTCACGAATAAACAAAATACAGAACAGCAAGTGCTGCCACAAACCGTAGGCAAAAAACGCACATACCATATCTGCACTCCGCTAGCCGTATTACTGTGTGTGTGTGTGTGTGTGTGTGTGTGTGAAGGGTGGGTGGGAAGGGTCCTTCCAACACCGCTATCCCCCCCCCCCCTCCTTTCTTCTCATTTCCCCCAGAGACTACAATTTACTTATATCAAAGTGTAGAAAAAATATCCCTGAACAAATTCTGAAATTTTATACGAAGATATGGCCCCACTTTCTTGATTATTATTGTCTCCCGCCAGTTGTTTCTTAAAATGATTATCGCTCTTTGTATAGAAGCCGTGCAGTGATAATCTAACTTGATCTTTTACCACAACTTCTATATTGTAGACTAACTGCCAGATTACTTTAGTGGTGTTTGTGATAAACCGAACGACGATTGCCGGATAACAAGTTAACTGACTCAGTTTGGCAAGCGCTCGTGTCGTCTTGCTCTGAAATACTGTGAACTTGACCACAAATTACGGCAGCAATAAAAGAAACTCAAAGGCTTAACAGCTGGCTCTAATTGCAACAACGAGCCATAGTAATGGCAGCTATCGGTGTAGGCGGCTGGTACTGAAGTGGTAGTGCCCTCTGGGAAAGTCCGCGTTCATATCTTGGAAACGTAATGGAATCCGGGTGAAGGTCTACGGCTAAAAGTACGGCTGGTTGCTTTGTGGACGTACAACGTACTAGTATTGTTATTTTCTAGGGCAGCTGCTTTTGTATCCTTACATGTTTGATGGCATATTTCCTCCTATTTCTAAGCACGCATGTGATTACGTCGGACGATTCTTATCTGTCACTAAAAGCCAAAATAAGGACCGATTAACAACCATGAAAACTGTTGTTGTTGTTGTTGTTGTTGTCTTCAGTCCGCAGACTGGTTTGATGCAGCTCTCCACGCTACCCTGTCCTGTGCAAGTCTCTTCATCTGAGAATACGTTCGGCATCCTACATCGTTTGAATCTGCTTACTATATTCGTCCCTTGGTCTCCCTCTACGAGTTTTACCCCACACACTTCCTTCTAATGCCAAGTTGACAATTCCTTGATGTCTTAGAATGTGTCCAACAAATCTATCCCTTCTCTTATTCAGGATATTCCAGAAACTCCTTTTTTCCCCGATTCGGTTAAGCACCTCCTCATTAGTTACGTGATCTACCCATCTAATTTTCATCATTCGTCTGTAGCACCATATTTCAAAAGCTTCTGTCATCTTTTTATCTGAACTCCTAATCGTCGCACGTTTCACTCCCATACAATGCTATACTCCACACAAATGCTTTCAACAAGGATTTCCTAACATTTAAATTAATATTGGATATTAACAAGTTTCGCTTCTTTAGAAACGCTTTTCTTCCCATAGCCATTCTGCATTTTATATCTTCTTTACCTCGGCCATCAAAAGTTATCTTGCTAACCAAATAATCAAATTTATCTACTACTTTTATTCTCTCATTACCTAATCTAATTCCTTCGGCATCGCCTGATTTTCTGACACTACATTCCATTACCTTCGTTTTACTCTTGTTACTGTTCATCTTATATCTTCCTTTCAAGACACTGTCCATCCCATTCACTTGCTCTTCCAGATCTTTTGCGGTCTCTGACAGAATTACTATGTCATCGGCAAACCGTAATGTTTTTATTTCTTCTCCCTGCACTTTAATGCCCTCTCCAAATTTCTCCTTCCACTCCTTCACTGCCTGCTCAATGTACAGATTGAACAACATTGGGGAAAGGCTACAACCCTGTCTTACTCCCTTCCCAACCTCTGCCTCCCTTTCTTGCCATTCGACTATAATAATCGCTAAAGAGCATTAAAGCACAAACGTATGCACGAAAATGTTGATTATAAAGTGGATTATTACACGATCATGTAATCTGATGCATAATGTCCAATATAACTTTTTCTTCTTTGAATTCATGTAGCACCAACATTACGTTATCTTACAATTTAGGCTGTTAAAGAGGGATTCCATCTAATCGCCGAAGTGGAATAGACAAGGCGAGTAAATAAATTGTGGCAACATTATTGTGCCTGGAAAGTAAAATGTCTGTCTTAAGGCCAACAAGAAGGGGTCGTATTTTATCTTCTTGCTGACGAGATATTTTATTCTTTTTCGCGCAAACATTTGCTGCAATTTACAACCATCACTATAATGCTACAGGACAGGTTCTGCAGATACAAGACCATACACTAATGTCCTGTGAAATATTTACTAAGGAAGTTTGAAGCGAAGCAGCGTCAGTAAATTAAAATGCCGCAGCGGCTAATAAGATAGGATTAAATTCTCGTCCAGTCGTCCAACTATCAATTGTCGAATGTCGTGTTGGTTAATAGCACTAGGTCAAAGTCGACTTCTTAATACGTCCTCTGTGGTGATTTAGACGTTATGATGACGCTTATTTCGCAACTAACCTTCCAGACTGATTTTAACCAAAGTCAGATTAACCGAACTGTGGGACGGTTTATATCTGAAATCCTAGCTTATTAACATGAAGGAGGTTTCAATACCAAAATGTTTTAATAGCCGTGTTTCTAAAAGTGGCGATTTAGTCTAGCCTTCCAGCTTAGCCGATCTGTCGTAAGCCCTACAATTTATCATCCATTGTTACAGTATATATTGCCGAGACAATGGGAGCTTACCAGAGCACGTCGAACATGTAAATCGATCTTAGCTTTTAGGACGTAAATGAGCGTGAAAATGCTTTGTCCTCTTAGTGCTAGTTCCTTTCGTACGTCCTTGCAACGGTTGATGTAAGTATAGTCGTAGAACAGAATTTATTACGAAAAATTAAGGTTTTCGCGAACGTATTGCGTTGCTAACAGTGGCCTTAAAGGAAAGACTCATTTGACTCAAATTGCGGAGCGGTAAATCCAGTTCCTTCGATTCAGTGTCTGCATCGTAATGCTTTCGCATAGTGGAGAAAATTGAATTATCATTTATCGGTAATTGCACTTTCTAGAAGAACAGCTGTAACTGCATGTGAAACAACCAGTGATGCCAATAAAAGCACGACCGACAACTGCAGTGCTTTGTAGCTCTGGAAATCTTGACGGTCTATTAATGTTAGATTGGCAACACCGTACGTATAGGTCTGGTAGTTGTTTTGTGTTTCGCATCATTTGAAGAAAACTAACGAACGACTGATTATTATTACTCATGTATAATGGTAAAGTATTGTTTACTTTATGGTTGTAGAGAACTCCAAGGAAAGGAAAGGAAATGGAGTTCGGTTCCATTACGCGAATTATATTTTTTATTCAGAATTAGTGTTCCTACCTTATGGCATTTACTAAATAAATTGCACTTTGTAGACGGTACTTCTCGTGTTCAGTTATATATATATATATATATATATATATATATATATATATATATATATATATATATATACACCTCCTGTCTATGCCGTTTTCCGTTATGATGTCACTGGATATGCACGCCTCGAATCTGTAGTTTTCACACCTTTTTTCAGATGCATACAAAAGGGCAATCGTATCTTAATATCATGATATATATAAAAATTGAGGTGTTTGTGCCTATATTTCACTCTGCATCCAAAACTACACATCGCAAACGAATAGTGTTTGTATTTGGTAGTAGGTATCAGTCTCCCATTGTGCACTATGGTGGTAGAGGGTTGATAACGATAAGAGGGTGGAAGATATGGGAGTTGAAAGTTACCAACTCATATAAAATTCTACGTATTGGAGTCAATATTTTGCTCTTCATTAAAAACTACACAATAGTGACGATCGATCTCTCTGTGTTGTAGTACAAAGTCTCCAGTTGTATACCGTAGCAATCCCGTGGCGGTAGCTATAAGAGGGTGGAAGATTTAGTGGTTGAAAGTCGTCAGCTTATATAAAATTTGGACTGAAGACCAGCGATGGCTTTTGACACTATAATAACAAAGAGGTTATATACAGCGAAACATGATGCACATTATTATGTTGTTTTTTCTGCAACAAGCGTACGAATAAAGAAAAATAAGTGCATATTGCAGTTTGAAAAGTAGAACTACCAAGAAAGATGCCAAAGCGTAAGAAAGAAATTTTGCGTTCTCGACCCGTTTCTAAAAGACACAATACGGCGTTGCTATTAAGGCAATTTTGAAGCGAGAAATACAAAACTTCGGATTTAGATTGTTGATTGGAATTTTAAAAACACGTGTTTCGATATTTTTGAAAATGTAACCATTAAGCGGGTGAAATAAGGGAAAATCTTTTAAAGGTGCTACTAAAACTATTTTGATGATAGAAATACGAAAATTTGGATTTAGAACCATGGTTAGAATATTTTTAAAAATGTGTTTTTCGGGATGTTTTGAATTCTGCCATCAATGGTGCAATAAGGGGCACCAAGTTGTATCAAAATACTTAATTAGGAAACCATTTTGAAAGCTAAATATATGAAATTTATATTTAGAAGTAGAAACAACCAATGTAGATCATCCAGGCTTAATCATTATGGTTTGACTGGGACCGTGCACAAATGGTTTAATTCATACTTAACTGAAAGAATGCAGAAAGTTGAAATACGTGGTTCATGTAATATCAAAACATCAGCCGATTCCTCAAACTAGGGGACTATTAAGGATGGGGTGCCACAGGGTTCGGTCTTATGTCCTTTACTGTTCTTGATATACATAAATGAGTTGCTATTCTACACTGATGAAGATGCAAAGTTAGTTCTTTTTTATGATGATACAAATATAGTAATCACATGCAAAAAACAAGAACTAAGTGATGTAATCGTAAATAATGTTTTTCACAAAATTATTAAGTTGTTCTCTGTAAACGAAGTCTCATTAAATTTTGATAAAACACAGTATATACTGTTATGCAAAGTAAATGGCACAACTACAGTAATAAATATAGACTTTGAACAGAAGTCTGTAACTAAGATAGAATTTTCAAAATTTTTAGGTGTGTGCGTTGCTAAGAGTTTAAACTGGAAGCAACACATACACAGTCTGCTGAAACGTTTGACTTTAGATACATGTGCTGTTAGGGTTATTGCAAATTTTGGCGATAAGAATCTCAGTAAATTTGCTTACTATGCCTATTTTCATTCACTGCTTTCGTATAGCATCATATTCTGGGGTAATTCATCATTGAGTAAAAAAGTATACATTGCACAAAAGCTTGTAATCAGAATAATTTCTGGAGCCCATACACGATCATCCTGCAGACATCTATTTAAGGATTTAGGTATCCTCACAGTAACTTCACAGTATATATAAATTCACTTATGAAATTTGTTGTTAATAATCCAACCCAGTTCAAAAGTAATAGCAGTGTGCTTAGTGGTCGTCACTATGTAGTGCTAAATCTGTGTTTGGCACGAACAGCGGTAAATTATGGTGCCGCAAAAGTCTTTGGTCACCTACCAAGCAGCATCAGAAGCCTGACAGGTAGCCAACTAGCATTTAAAAATAAATTAAAAGAATTTCTGAATGGCAACTCCTTCTACTCATTGGATGAGGTTTTAGATAAAAATTAGTAAAAAAAAAAATGTGTCATGTAATATTTTGTGTAATGTAACGTCTTGTATAGACACCCTTAATTGACCTGACACATTCCACATCATTACGAAGTGTCGTATTAATGATCTATGGAACGAGTATTAATGTAATCTAATCCAGTCTACGCATGCGAAGCAGCGGGAATTAAACTACTTTATTCAATAAATCTACGTCGTAGAAACAGTAGTTCTGAATAAAATATAATTCACCCATAATTTTTATGTAACTCTTAATTTTTCCAGCTATTATGTTGCAACTATTCACGTCTCAACTATTTTGGCCCACTTTAGGTTACGGTAGTAACACTAAAAGTGGGCCTTTGCGATCGTCTTTTGACAGCTCGAAATTTAAATGAAAATAACAGCTTAACTATTCATCTGACACAAAAATAGAATAAGCGAATTTGTAGAGGAGAAAATTCTCTACAACGTTGCTCTGTTATGTTTTTTTTTTTCATATCTCGTATCGTTTCAGAGATATTTCCGAAAATAACGGCGAATTTGGGATGTCTGTATGTCTGTCTGTCCGTAACGTGTTCCCTGCTTTTAAGACGAACCGTTCAACCGATCAGCACCAAATTTTACGGACATAATTGTAGGCCGACAGAGACCAGAACCTCCCTTTTTCAAATTTTTCGGATAAAAAATATGGTAGTAATACAAAAAAAAGCCGTTTTTAATGTAATTTTAATTGCAAATAAACCGTTCATCTGACACGAAAATTGAATAAACGAATTTGTAGAGAAGAAAATTTTCTACAACTTTGTTCCCTTATGTTTTTTTCATATCTCGTATCGTTTGAGAGATATTTGCAAAAATAACAGAGTTCTGACACCCTCCATTCAATTAACGAAAACCAGCCGTTCGCAGATGTCACGTGACATTCATCGCCCAGAACTCTCTGGTATAATTATGCCATCTTGCGTTGCGTATTTGATGATTTTCTTATTGTAACTTACACGTTGTCATTTCAACGCAATGGCGCACTGAAGAATTAACAAAAACACCTCGTTCTTCGTATGATAAATGATAATCTAGTGTCTACAAATGCCATATTAGCATGAGTTAACAACGGCCATCAATAGTATAAGATTAAAGAATGCAACTTCCAAATGTTGGCCGTAGCGTAGTGGGCAATGCGTTGGACTGTGACGCTGGTTCAAAACCCGCCACTACCTAAAATTATTTCTTTCCTAGAAGGGTTCTAGACATTCTTATTAATTAAATTTTTGTTATTTAGATTATTATTTTTGTCCAATATGATTGCAAAAGCTTATAAAACTGCAAATTTAAAGTGGGCCGTAAAACACGCCAGTGCGATTTTTTTGAATAGTATTAAAATTTTCAGACTAGGTAGCCTCATTTGTGTACGACTTAGTTTCTACGAAAACGACAAGGTCAAACGATTACAAATTTCAGAATATTAAATTCTTTGTAAGCACATAACACCGACAACTCGATAGAGAGAAAGACGAATGTAAGTTCACCAATGTGGCGTCGATCATCACGGATTCGTAATATACAGTATAGCCTACAGATCTTTGCACTATCTGGAAACAACATAACGACGCTGTCTAACGAACATCGTAGATCTACGCAAGTAACGCTACACAGAACGGGAACAAAAACGTAAAGGAACTTGTCGTTCGTATCAGGCATCCGAACTAGCTTTGTCACTGCAACAAAAGAGACACCTGGTGTTATCTCGAGGTCAACACGTACTAACGGAAACGGGAAAATCAAAAACGACGGCCGGAACCGTACGTATTCATGAGAAGAGTGGTCCAACAAAGACAGGGAAGAGGATGCGTAAGCAAACCAGCAACGGCCGCATCTGTGGCGCAGCGTCCAGATCCAGCCCCCTCCCCCCGCGCTGGACCGGGTTAACTGCTCCCCGGCAGGCGCAGTAAACTCGTATTAAGGAACACTTGCCGCGCGGCGAGTCAGCCGCTCCCCCCACCCTTCCCACTCACCCTCCGCAGGTTACCGGCAACCGGGTGCAGCCGGCACAAGTCGGGCAGCTCGGCGCTACAAGTTGTGTGACGTGGGGGCCCCGCCGCCGCTCTTGTTGATTTCAGATGTGCTTGATATCGGGAAGGCACAGAGGACACGAATGCAGTGTGACCAAAGCTGAAAAAAAGAAATAGCCTGCTTAGCCATAACAGGCGGAATTAGCAGTACACCAACTGCTGGGATGGAAACCATGCTGGATATGCCCCCATTACACCTTTGGGTCAAGATGGAGGCAGCGGCTGGTGCATACAGACTCAAAACTGGCAACAACTGGAACTCTTTCGGATATCCAGAATCACACACTAAAATAGTGAGTGTGGTAAATATAGGAAAGGTTGGGGAAATGCCAGCCGACTATATTATAACCCCATACTGCTTCAACAAGCCTTTCAATATAACAACTGGAAGTAGGGAACAGTGGGAGAAAATAGTTCGACACCGTACAGGGGATATTGTCTGATTCACTGACGGGTCAAAATCAGACCAAGGCGTTGGGGCCAGGGTATACGGGGTGCAGCCAAGACTGGAGGGCGTCATCTCTCTAGGGAAACTGGCCTCAGTATTCCAGGCCGAAATCACTGCCATCAGGGCATGTGTGGAGGAGAATTTGCGTAGGTGCTACAAAGATCGTAGTATCTATATCTATTCCGACAGCCAGGCAGCCCTGAGATCACTGGCAGCTCCTGCATCGAGGTCTAAAATTGTTGCAGAATATCACAGGGTTCTGGTGGAGCTAGGGGAAAGCAATAGAGTAAATCTATTGTCGGTCCCTGGCCACTCGGGGATCAGTGACAACGAACATGCCGACAGATTAGCCAGGATGGGGGCAGGGACTCCATTTATTGGACCGAAACCTGTCCTGACAATTACCAAGGCAATGAGCAAATTGGAGCTACGTAACTGGCTCAGAAGACAGCACGTAGAATATTGGACCAAAGTCTACCAACAAAATCATGGCAAGGTAATGATGCCAAAGACATGTTTTAAAATACGTTCTGCAATCCTGGGCCTGAACAGGAGAGAGATTAGACTAATGGGTGGATTGCTGACAGGCCATGGGAATTTCAAAAAACACCTACATACAAAGGGAATAACAGAAGAGGATCCTAAATGTAGGATCTGTGATGACGGTGATGAAACTGCTTCACATCTAATCTTCGAATGCATTGCATTGGAGAGTAAAAGGCACAGAACATTTGGGACAACCACACCCGAAGAAATTGTGTCTAATAAAGAACTGGTAAAGGGACTCCTTGCACTGTTCAAGGGCATTGGTTGGCTTTACTAGATATACAGGGAGCGATACCGCACAATAAACTTAGTTTCGGTGCGGGCAGTGGCGGGTTGGACCAACACTGTTTTGGCTTCCCAGAAAAAAATCAAATCAAATCAAAATCAAAGCTGAAGAAACGGGGGATGGAGAGCAACTTGAGGTTATGAAGCCGATATCCCTGGACTTTCGTCTGTTACAATGAAAGTAGTGTACGTTATAGGCAGGTATTACACCGTCAAATTATTGGACAAATAATTGAACGAAAAAATTGGATGTAATATTGGTCCTATTCTTTGACAAAGATATTGGATGAAACGCTAAAGAGGGTATTACAATATCATCCAATTTTTGTCAAATTTGCTTCAAAATGGCGGTGTTATGCTCAGCTGTTGTTTATACTACAGTTGCATTGGGTCTGCATTTAGAGCCGCGGTGGAGTAGCCGAGCGGTCTAAAGTGTCTCGCTGCGAAGCGCGCGGTTGCTCGCCGTTGAGGTTCGAGTCCTTCCTGGGGCATGGGTGTGTGTGCTTGTCCGAGGTTAGTTTACCTAGGTTTAAGTAGTTTTTAAGCTACGGACTCATGACCACGCAGTTTGGTCCGATAGATTTACAAACATTTTGAACATTTCTGCATTTAGAAGAGAAGTAGGGAAAAAAGAAAAGGAAACACACTTGGATGAAACCGTGGGTGTAAGTGCGAGATAAATAAAATTTATTACGGGAACGGTAGAATTTTCTTTTTTTCTTCGGCAGTACAGCCGGGCCGTAATTAATTGCTAATTAGCCTATTATGTTCAAAATGTTCAAATGTTTGTAAATCTATCGGACCAAACTGCGTGGTCATCAGTCCGTAGCTTACAAACTACTTAAACCTAGGTAAGCTAACCTACGGACAAACACACACATCCATGCCCCAGGGAGGACTCGAACCTCCACGGCGAGCAACCGCGCGCTCCGCAGCGAGACGCTTTAGACCGCTCGCCTACTCCACCGCGGCCTTATTATGTAGCTCTCCATTCTTCACAATAATAGAGCAACAGAAAAGGTTGACGCAAACGAATAAGATCGTAAGTTGATAGAGCAATTTATTTACTAACGTTTTAAATGAAAAATGTCAGCACTGGCAAAGAGAAAATCTAAGTTGTTTATGACATTATTAACAATGTAAGGGGGAAACATATTTGATTATTAAATAGGCTTTATTTATTTTCTTGCGAAAACTGTCTGACGTATTTATATGTACATATTTCTGCTTGCAGAGAGATGTCGATGTTTTGAAAGTTGTTTCACTTCCCAACCCTTAGCACACCAAGTTGACCAAAATCATACTATATAGTAAGTCAGCTTTAGCCATAAATAACGTTAGGGGTTTTACTTCAAGTACTATGGTATATTATGACTTTTTTCGTTGCGTATTGTAACTAAACCTCACTTTCACCATGGGGTATTGGGCTATGCGAATTGACGTAGCGGACAATGTGAACTGGCCTTGTCGCCTGTTATACAACGCCCCATCTGATTTATACTTTCATATATATAATTTTTTTCTGTAACCTCTACACAAACTTGCCACTGCTAGCCATGTCTACGAATACGAACGTCGTACATTTAACTTCCAAATAAAACTGCTTAGTAGCAAGGGGGCTTAATACTACTAGCGCTCCAAGCGGTCTCATTTCTCACTGCAGGAAACAGAAGACGAGCGATTTCTTTGATAAAATCTAAGCCGAGTCCTTAGATTTGATGAAATATTAGACGACGTTCCCATTACACTACGTCCAACTTTTCTTTGTTCAGTTCTTTGTCAAATAATTTGATAGTGTAATTCCGGCCTTACAGTGTTGGTAAAAAATGGTGGTGCACTTCAAAAATCTGTTAAGGAGGATCCATATAGACTATTAGTGGGCTTCATTCAGAGTGCCAAATTTTCGGCACGCTGTTTCATCAGCTGACCTTTCTGATCTGAACCAAGACGGCACATAAATTTTTGAATTAAATTTAGCTAATAGAGACCTGTTACTTCTTACGAAAATTATTCTCCAGGTTTGTACTACCAACAAACTGTTTTTTTTTTTTTTTTTTTTTTCGTGGGGGGGGGGGAGCGTGATTGAATCAAACTATTTTTCTGCGTGTATTCGGTATTTCGAAAATGAGTAATTTCCCGTATCTACCCAATCTTTAACTGGTTTTTCAAATGTTCAAATGTTTGTATAGTCTATGGGACTCAACTACGGGGCATCAGTCCCTAAACCTACAAACTACTTATGAATTACTTACGAACTAGGACGGCACAAACAACTATGCCCGAGGGGGGATTCGAACCCCCGACCGTAGTGGCCGTGCAGACCGTGACTGGAGCGCCTTAGTCGCCTCGGCGACCGCGGCCGGCCTGGTTTTTAATGTTGTGCCTTGTTGAGCTCCCAAACCCTACAGCACAGTAACAACAACCACGCTTTTATATCACTAGCCAGCTGTTTTTAATCCTAGAGTAATTGCACGGGGACAACTTCAATTTGTACATTGAGCAAGCTATAGAGGGAAGCAAGGAGAAATTTGGAAAAGGAATTAAATTTCAGGGTGAAGAATTAAAAACATTGCGTTTCGCCGGCGACATAGTAATTCTGTCAGAGACAGCAAAGGATCTGGAAGAGCAGTTGAACGGAATGGACAATATGCTGAAAGGTGCATATAAGATGAACATTAACAAGAGTAAAACAAGGGTAATTGAGTGCAGTCTAAGAAAATCAGGTGATGCTGAAGGAATTAGATTAGATAACGAAACAATAAAGGAGGTAGATGAGTTTTGTTACTTGGGCAGTAAAATAACAAATGATGGTCGCAGTACAGAGGATATAAAATGCAGAATGGCAATGGGTAGAAAAGCGTTCTTGAAAAAGAGAAATTTGTTAATCTCGAATATTGATTTAAACCTAAGGAAGTCCTTCCTGAAGGCATTTGTGTGGAGTGTTGCCTTGTATGGGAGTGAAACTTAGACGATAAACAGTGCGGACAGGAAGAGGATAGAGGCTTTTGAAATGTGGTGCTACTGAAGAATGCTGAAGATTAGGTGGGTGGATCGCGTAACTAATGAGGAGGTACTGAACAGAATTGGGGAGAAAAGAAATTTCTGGCATATCTTGACTAAAAGAAGGGATCGATTGGTAGGACACATTCTTAGACATCAAGAAATTGTGAATTTAGCGTTGGAGGGAAGTGTGTGGGGTAAAAATCGCAGAGGAAGACCAAGAGATGGATACAGTAAGCAGATTCAGACAGATGTACTTGTAAATGTAACACAAACATAATTCAAACAGTAACTAACGAAGCACATCCAATGCAAATAATGGCATAACGTGCCGCCAGAACAATCAAAGCTGACAATATTACCAGCAGCTGAACATGTATTATACATTCGGACAGTTGTAGAAGCGTTATTCAATGAGAATAATTTTAGCTTCTCTTTTAGTTCCGAATTGTGCCGCGAAGTAACAATGAAGAACTAATTACTAATTTCCCATTTTTCTATCTGATATCCATTCGACAGGTTAAAGTTGGGCTATTTTTTACAGATACAAACGAGGTTTAGCCTGTATGATTATAACAAATTTAGATTTTTGGGAGATAGCAAAAATATTCGTTTCGCTCATTTTTTGGGCTAATTGTGGACGTAAAGAGACGCACATTGCTTTTATGACAATTTTTTCAGGCGCATCTTTTGTTCAATAAAGATCCTCGATTAATATGTTTGGTAAAGTCTTATCGTTTGGTCAGGGTGTGCAGTGCATAACATTTTCTTTTATTACTACCTGAAGTGTTACCGGAATTGTTGCAGAATAAGACAGACACCATCTGCTTCTTATTTTCTACAATCGTTGGTTTGACAGGATATATAAATATCGCGCCTCTCCCATCAAACACTTTTTAGTGCTTGTGTATAAACATCTGGCGAACGTGAACCCATTGCTGTAATAGGAACCATAGCTGCATTTATTATTCAAGAAACTCCCTGGAAAGTTTTAACCGTTATAAGTAAATCATTAATTCGCATTTGTGTTTTTGTGTGCAAAATTGCGGGCCAGATTGTATACCAACTAGATTCCTCTCAGAGTATGCTGATGCAATAGCTACATTCTTAGCTATCATATACAACCGATCACTCAACGAAAGAACGGTATCCAAAGACTGGAAAATTGTCCAGGCCACTCCAATATTCAAGATAGGCAATGGCAGTCATCCCCAAAATTACAGGCCCATCTCATTGACGTAGATATGCAGTAGGATTTTGGAACATATACTTTGTTCGAATATTATGAACTACCTCGAAGAGAACGACCTATTAACCAACAGTCAATACGGATTCAGAAAGTACCGCTCTTGCATACATGTTTTGTATTTAACAGATGTTAAGTATCTTCTAATTTACGAAAGGGATCTTTCTGAGTCTATCTAAGCTTCCAATCCTGTAAGAAGAAAATTTATGAGAAACAATTCGTAAGGTCCCCTTGTTTGATATAATCGTTCATACGTCAATTACAATTTTTTAAATTGGTGACCTGAGTGAACGAAACAGATTAAAATGTACTTCAGGTAGTCAGACTACTCTTCAAAGGATTACCGACTGTACCTCAAAAGCTGAAAAATGACAATGGTACAGGGAATTTTTCTTTAAAATTTAATTTTTATGAACAATTTATAACGAAAAAGTTCACATTGATAAGTATTATTTATATAAATGAAAATTACGGGACCTTTGTTTAAAAAAATAAAAATAAAAAACACCCACTAGCTCAATAAAAATAGATACAGCGAATCGGGACTACTTTTGTAATTTTAGTACATTATTATAACGCGGATCGTCGATGCAGTACAGCGTACACGAAGGTTGAGAAGTCGATATCTCTAGGTCGTTTTAAAACTGAACAAGAGCCGACATACGCGATGAACGAAGAACGGTGAAGGTGGAACGAACAACGAACGACTGTCCAAGAAGAACGACACCACAGAATGACACATAGGTGACAGAACGAACGAGACCAATGCGTGAACGAGATCGACATGACAGGGATGGTGAACTACCGTTCCTTACACGTCGTTCCGTGGCGCATCCCTTCACTTTTTAGTGGACACTTCCTTCAGACCTGTTCCTTCGTAAACGACCCACCTGTGTTTACAACACTTGCCTTAAGGAGTTTCCCTTCAACAATCACCATGTCAAATCAAATTGATCCCAGAATTCGGAATATATGCTGTTCAAGAATTCTTGCTTCTTGTGACGTTTTACCGGACTATTTAGACACGTAAAAACTGTGGCGAGTCTCACCGCTAAATAAAACAGATTGCCTCTCACTGCCTCTTTTCTTTCTCTTCCGTACTGAAATTCTGGAAATAAGTCCGCGTAAGGAGAGAATTTTAATAAATCCTACAGGCAAGGGAATATTGAAGTTTCAGCTTGGCATTGTTCGCTGAACGTGTTCACGGAATAGCACTCTGCCAATGATACGTGTCTTGTGGTACATAACACCTTCCCACGACTCGGTGCCAACAGGATATGATATTTCCAGTCGTATCGCGTACCGATTAAATGGTATTTCATTAATGTGGAGTAGAGGTAAATTCCATTGTGTTCTCGATCAAACAGAGATTTATGCTTCATCAAACGTATTGTATTTTTTAGGGGCTATTCTGCTGTTTGACGTATTATGTCCATTCCATTTTATTAATAACTGCAAAAATTGATTATGCTTGTGTCACTCCCCAGCTTATTAAATTTTACGACGGCCTTGCGAAAAGGATAATTGATACTTCATAGTGGTGTTCACGAGAGTTATTTTCAATTACTGGGGTTTATGTCCTACCAAGGAGCAGAAAGCCCCTTTCATGCGTGCTTTATACGTGTTCGCGGCTCCCTGCTAAAATTATCAGTCGTAAACGCGGTATTGCCGTTTATGTCTTGTCTGGGGGCGAAATTCAGTATTTTTGCGGCCGCAGCTGAATTTTCCTTATTCAACCGAGCCTCCCTATACTTTAATAGATGTTGTAGAATTCTATAATCCTTAGTTTCAGATAACTGAACAGATCTGAATTTGTTTCTCCATACGGTAAACTTTATAATTTCAATCGCTTTAAAACTTGCACCGTTTATTTCCAGTAAAGCGCTAAATTTCCCGTATAGTTGTTATTTTCTAATCATCTTATGACTTCAAACAAATTTAAATTTTGCGCCAATACAGTTTTTTTAGAATATACCCATATTTTGATCATAATGACGAGTATTATATAGTGGTGACATATTTATATGACTCAAACTGTAATGAAAGGAAAATAGGTGAGAGAGATTATGTCTTAGGCCTAATATCTCGTCGTTGACGAGATCAAGCCAGAAAGACTAGCCGTTCACGCAAACACACACGTGATGGCCAAAATTTTATTGTCACTGTCTATGGTTGCTGTAACGCTTTGAAAAACAAAGTGCTCATCTGTGTGATTGACTTCCACGTTGGTACAGTAGGCATGGCATTACTAGAGGTGAAATGCTAGTGCAACTTATAGCGCATCGAATCTGTTGGGGTGTAAATGATAATTTTGTACAGTATAGGACAGCGGTTTAAAGAGCAGAAATGTTATTTTATATAGAATACTAATGGCCTTTCAAGCCAGAAAATTACGCAACTTTCTCAGCTTATTTGAAATTCAACTATTTCATTGAAAGTGTGTTTCAATGAAATAGTTGGATTTCAAATAAGCTGAAAAAGTTAGCAACACTACAAAACAAACTACAGTGGCCACAGTATGCCAGCAGCTGACAGTGGCCGGCCGCGGTGACCGAGGGGACTGAGGCGCTTCAGTCACGGTCTGCACGGCCACTACGGTCGGGGGTTCGAATCCCCTCTCGGGCATGGATATTTGTACCGTCCTTAGTATAAGGTCGTTGATAAGTAGTTTGTAAGTTTAGGGACTGATGACCCCGTAGTTAAGTCCCATAAGCTTAACAAACATTTGAATTTGAGATGACAGTGGAACCAGAAAAATGCGAAGTTTTTTTGAAAACAGTGGAACCTTTCGACCTGGTTGCCGGAAAGAGACTCAAATGTTTTAAATGTTTGTAAATCTATCGGACCAAACCCAAAAGGTTCAAAGGTTTGTACAACTTATGGGACTTAACTACGGGGTCATCAGTCCCTAAGCCTACAAACTACTTATGACCTACTTAATCCTAAGGACGGCACAAATATCCACGCCCGAGGGGGGATTCGAACCCCCGACCGTAGTGGCCGTGCTGACCGTGACTGCAGCGCCTCAGTCACCTCGGCCACCGCGGCCGGCCGGACCAAACTGCGAGGTCATCAGTCCGTAGCTTACTAACTACTTAAACCTAGGTAAACTAACCTAAGGACAAACACACACACCCATGCCCGAGGGAGGACTAGAACCTCCACGGCGAGCAACCGCGCGCTCTGCAGCGAGACGCTTTAGACGCTCGGCTACTCCACCGCGGCGGAAAGAGACTGACATGGAGTAGCAAGTGCTGTACGTACACCATTTTATAGCAAACAACGAACTGTTTTTAATCAGAAACAATATGTTTTATACATATGTAAAAAACCTAACCTTTATGTGTAAACAGAAACATGTAAATATTTCAAGTCACCCACTGATGATCCCTTGTGACAAAGGCGAAACGCGTAGGGATGAATTATAAAAATAAAAACCTTTCATTTGCAGTAGCAAAAGGCGTTTTCTCTAAAAACAGTAAAGTGAAATACATAGTATTCAGCTGCTGCTCAAATGACCACTACAAGCAACGTATTTTTTCCACAACTTAGCAGCAGTTTTCCCGCTTACTATCCAAAGTGAAGACGAAATATTTTCGAGTTGTTAACGCGTGTATACCAAGACGTTTACGATTATTGTTGACGGGTCATAAAATTTTGTTTTACGTAGGGGTTCTGCATCTAGATCTACGTGCTAGACGGGAGCTGCGGCGCTACCCGCAGGCCCACCGGCATGGGATTTTCATTTCGGGCAGGGCGGCGTGATGCAGGACTTGTCATTTACTGTGGCACTTTCGACTGCACCCACGTGCGGAAATACGTCAGAGGGCGAGTTACGTTCCCCCCGAGCGATCCGGGCCCGCTATAAATCCATCAGGCTGGCCGCAATAAACATGGCCCGGGCAGTCGGCGTGGCATGTTTATTTCACGTCGCCTGCTCGTGCGGCCGCTTTCCTGATATCAATATGGGCCCGCCGAAGACGACGGAGATCTGCGCCACAATCTCAGCACGAACACTCCGACACCCTGTTCAAAATATTCAACTGTTTGTTAAGCTTAAGGGACCTAACTACGGGGTCATCAGTCCCTAAACTTACAAACTACTTATCAACTACCTACAACTAAGGACGGCACAAATATCCATGCCCGAGGGGGGATTCGAACCCCCGCCCATAGTGGCCGTGCAGACCGTGACTGAAGCGCTTCAGTCTCCTCGGCCACCGCGGCCGGCGACACCTTGTTAATCTATGTCTATAAATGTGAATGTCTGTTCGGTGTACGTTTATCACGTCTGAACCACAAGACATAAGGAGCTAAAAATTTGTACAGTTACTAATGTCTACCCGGGGAAGGCTTTAGGCACGGTTTTATGGTGATCGGATAGTTATTTTTCTATATATATTAATGTGAATGACTGTTCGGTGTACGCTTACCACGTCCGAACGACAAGACGCAGAGACTTAAATATTTGTACAGTTACTAATTTATACCTGAGGAAGGTTTTAGGCACTGTTTTATAGCGATCTGATAGATATTCACTAATTTGAAGAATATAACGCGAAATGCGGAACAATAATTACTCATTAAAAATTATATTCACTCATTGAAAATCGTTTTATTGGTTGCATTGTTGTTGGAGGGTTGATAATGATAAAAGGGTGGAGTATATTGGGATGGAAAGTTATCGGTGTATATAAAATTCCTCGTGTGTGTGTGTGTGTGTGTGTGTGTGTGTGTGTGTGTGTGTGTGTGTGTTAATATTTCGCCCTGCAGCGAAAACTACAGAACGCAAACGAATGGTCTGTGTGTAATTGTTGTCCGAAGTCTCCACCATATCTTTGGTCTATGCGTGCTACAATGTCTTCAGCTCTTTCTCTGTAAGAATAAGCATACGAACAAGGGAATATAAGAATAAATAAATAAAGCAGTAAAAAAGAAATTTCTTTTTATACATCTCTTTAAAAAATTGATTTGACGTTTCGCGCATTACATCAAGTGATCGATCTGCGATATTATTACAATCATTATTGTTGAATTTCATGATTCGATTATTCGAAACGAGTGCATTTTTACGAGAGATTTGATCTACGCTATTTACTTTCCTGATCTTGTTGATTAAAAATGTTTTTTTCTAAAGAAGGTATTGTATTTCATTTCATCCTTCAAAACCAAAACCTCATAGCACACTATTGAAAGATAGCTTATCTATCATTATCAACCAACACGCGAGCGGAGCCGCGGGGCTTAGCTAGTCGACAAATATTCGTGCGACATTTACAACTGGACTTGTTCCTTAGCTCATACGTAAGTCTATTAAGAGTTGGAAGAAAATAAACTCAGTCTGCAACACAACATGGAAAATTCTTCATGTTTGACGAATGGAGAAAACGTCGGCAATAAAATTATACCGGACACCAGTCATTCAAAAGGCCAGGCGTCATCTTCTGTTTATGTGTATCTATGTATTAATAATGCAGGATAGATAACAACTCACCGTACAGAGGCTCGCTGAGCTGCTGTCAGGGTCGAAAAATACACTGTCACATTCACACAACTTAAATTTTCGCCCATGGCTTTCTGCAGACAAAGAAACACACACATTCACACAACTACACACACACACACATTCTCCATGTCCGGCCACTCCAGCACCACAAGCATGTAGTCTAGATGTACAGTTGAGTGAGTGATTGTGTGAATGTATGTGTTTCTTTGTCTGAAGAAGGCCATGGCCGAAAATTTAAGTTGTGTCAACGTGACTGTCTATTTTTCGTGCCTGTCAGCAGCTCAGAGAGCTCCTTTACGGTGAGTTGTTATCTATTCTCCATTATTGACATTCCAATCGAATTTTCCATTGTGTATTAATAACTCCACTTTTGTACTTTCGACCGTGGGCGTCATCTGCCAGCATGCTAAAAAAAATGTTAAAATGTTTGTAAAGCTTATGGGACTTAAATGCAGGGTCAATCAGTCCCTAAACTTACAAACTACTTATAAACCAACTTATACTAAAGGCAACACAAGCATCCATGTCCGAGGGAGGATTCGAACGCCCGACGGGAAACGGCCTCGCGCATCGAAGCATAGAGCCTCAATGCACTCGGCCACTCCGTCGCGGCCATGCTAAGGTGGAGAGGGGCTAGTTTGAGGAAGAGAATGGCGAAACTAAGAATTAAGTGTACAATAAATATGGCAGGAAATTGTTGAATGACTGGGAACGTTATAACAATTAACTCTAGAAGTACCACGTGGGTCACTTTTGACCTATGGGGGTGTTTCCAGTGCCCTAGACCCCTCCATATTCATCGTAGCACCAAACCCTCTCGAAACTTTTAACCATTTATACAGTTGTAGAAATCACCAAAATTTCATCCCCCTAGGCGACGTAGAAGTATGAAAATTTTATCTGTTATACCAGTATAACCGTGAAGGTCATTTTTCACCGATACACAGTTCAACACAATTTGCTGTCAGTAACACCAGTTTTTAGACATAAAATAATTTTTGGGCGTGCCTCAATGTTAGTGACGAGATGATGGAGTATATTACGACACTTTACGCCAAAAATGCGTGAAATACGTAAAATTTGTACGTCGGTCGACGCATTTTATCGGCGCGACTTTCGGTTTCTCTGAACTGGCAGCAGACCCACAATCACTGTCGTTGCAGTTGTTTCGAAGTGTTGTCATTCTTTATTCCAGTCGTTTACTAGTCATCCTTCAAGTGTTGAAATGTTTGTAGAACTTATGGAACTTAACTACGGGGTCATCAATCCCTAAGCTTACAAACTACATATGAACTAGCTAAGACTAAGGACGGCACAAATATCCATGCCCGAGGGGGGATGCGAACCCCCGACCGTAGTGGCCGTGCAGACCGTGACTGGAGCGCCTCAGTCTCCTCGGCCACCGCGGCCGGCCAGTCATCCTTGGAGCGAGCTCTGTAGTGTACGTATTAATTTACTTCACTAGCCAACCCTTAGGTCTAGTAGTCGGAAATGTTGTTTAACGTACAGGTTGGTGAGAATACAACCACAGTCAGTGATGGAGGGGACTTCTGTGTCTAAAAGCAATAAAATATTGTTGCCGTGTGCGTCCCGATCGGTGAAACAGGCCACTAACAGCGTGTAGCTGATGACGAGCAAGAATCAGCCAGATGTCGTAGCTTATTTCAAATGATGTGAAACAAAACAGTTTTCCGTTGTACTTGGTCTTATAATGATGGGTGCGCCAAGCTAGAACTGAGTTCTAACGTACATAATTGTAGCTTAAGAGTCAATTCCAGTTAAGGAATAATAACTGGTCTATAGATACGAGAAAATATTGCGATGAGTAATTAAACCATATTTGGCTGCGATTGGTGTGTAGAATGTAGAGAAGCGTTTAGTTGAATTGATGGAACGAACTTCGTTATCTTCCACTGCACTACAGCTTCTATCCCTTCCACCGCAACTCGGTTTACCGTCATTTCTGGCTTCTTCCCCAAGCTCAACGTAAACCATTTGAAGTTTAAGAAAAACTTTTTGTCGTAGTTTATTTACTCGGTCAATTTTAACGAAACTTGTCAATTTGTGAGAAGGAAGACCAAGCTGATTAACGCTATCAACGAACTCCACCAGAAAGTGAAGAGCATCGGCTCCTACTTCACCCGCTTAGGGGTGAAATTCGAGAAACATTGAAAACCGAGAAGCCAAATACAGTACTAAATCGATTTTCATAAATCTTTCATCCATTATGTCACCCCCATAGTGGTTGAAGTTCCAAAACACTTAAGCAAGTAATTTTTTATTTCTCTCCGGTAGTAATTGCAGTACATCTAGTTTTTTAATTGGCTTAATACCGACATTTCTCAAATAAATGTTTCAGCCCCTATTTCATCTCCTTAGGGGAAGAATTTGTAAAAGTCCCTTCTCTAACGGTGCGAACTGTAGGACACCAATACCCTAGTAAAAGATCGTGTTTCATCCTCTATTTCACCCACCATCCCTTAGTGGTTGAATTACCGAAACCACTGAAACACGTAGTTCTACCTCACAAATTGCCTTTTCATCCATTATTTGACTCCTTTCGGGGCAGTATTTCGAGCAATAGCGGAACACTTTCTTCTCTCTCTCTCCCCTTTTTTTTCTTTTTTTAATTTTATTTCTGACAATCTAAAAACAACTTTTAATGGATTTAGATTAAAAATGATTCCATAAAACGTGTTACTTTCCTTTCAAGCTAAATTTCCAAAAATAAAAAAGCCCACTGCAACACACATTGGTTTATTTCTAACCTAAAAGTCAAATACCAATTCCCATAGATGCAACATTAAAAATGCTTCAGTATTTCTTTAACAGTGATTTATTTTTAAACATAACTCCCATCACTCATTTCACCCCATTATGGACTGTATTTCCAAAAATGCCGAAACGCGTATTTATCAAACTGTAGCCAAGAATACAAATAACAATATTCGTAGTTGTGGCTTAAAAACTGCCTATCTAGTGCATAATTCCGAAATGTGTTTTTATCCCCTATATCGAATACTCCCATATTAAGATGTCCGCAGTATAAGATCAACATCCTCTGTAAATTTCAAGTTTCTGTCGTCGGTGGTTTGGGTTGGGTGGTGATGAGCCAGTCATTCACTCGATATATTGACTTTATATATAGAGATTCTTCTAGGAGCATACACTTCGACATGAAAACAGTATGAAATACAAACCTCTGGGGGACTGATGACCTTGCAGTTTTGTCACCCTAAAACATCAAATGTTCAAATGTTTGTAGAGTCTATGGGACTTAACTACTGGTCATCAGTCCCTAAACTTAGAAACTACATATGAACTAGCTTATACTAAGGACGGCACAAATATCCATGCCCGACGGGGGATTCGAACCCCCGACTGTAGTGGCCTTGCAGACCGTGACTGGCGCGCCGCAAACAACAACAACAAAGCCTCTTTTGCTGCGTCTGCAACTGGAGTTGGGTGTGTATCTCCACGAAAGTTTGGCGTTTATAAAACGAGCCAATAAAGAAACCGATACTCTCCCTTTGATCTTCTGCATTTCCTATAGCAGTCCTACCTTCCAAGCGTTCCATACTTACTGCCAATACTCCAAGTACCAGTAGAACCAAAGTGTTTTAACCCACGGCATTCACCAGTGCACTACACCTCTAGAATGCAATAAATACCTGTCCTATGTTCAGTTTTACGTAATAGGTTTACTTCAATCGTCTCTGAACGCAAACTATCGGATATTAAATGATTGTGACTGCTTCCAGTGATTCTAAGCAATGGTGCATTCATACAATAACTTACAATGTTACATCACATTTGTTTGTGTTCTTTGACCAAGTATGAATACTGTGCAGTCCCTTCTGCAGTTCAGTGACTTTTTGCAATTTTTTTTTTTTTTTTTTTTTTTTTTTTTTTTTTTTTTTGGATATAGTGTTTTGAAAGGAAGGATAAAATGAGAGCTGATATTTCAGATGTAAGGGAAAACACGTCATATTTGTCAGAAATATCTTCTCTTAAATTAGGAATGTTTGAATTTGATTTAAACCACACACGTTTAATGGCACTTTAATCGCTGTTGCTCGTCGTTTATGATGGCCTATTTTCCTCTTATTAATTAAATGCATAATTGAATTCAAGCCAGCCATATCAGCTTGTCCAAACCGAGTACGCTGGGAAATGAGAAAGGATTTGTGTTTTAATTAAATTCATTTTTAAACGGGTTTTGTATTCCTTTTTTTATACCCTCATTAGCCACTGAATTAGAGACACCTGTCCACTAATGTGGGGAGCCCTTTTCGGCGTGATGGTGGTGGAGAAGGGTCGATATGTCGGCTCCAACAGGCATCGAATAACTTGGGATGTGAAAAGGATAGAGGAAGACTGGGATTTAACGTCCCGACAATATCGTGGTCATTGGGATGTCGTTCTGATTAGTTATCGCGGAGAAGGCTCCCGTAAGTCAACGTGAATGATAAGAGCTAATGTGTTTTGTTTGTGCGAGAGTCGAGTTCGACGTCAGCACTATTCAAGAACATGTATTTACGTGGAATATTTTCTGACCTTCTGATACAATTTTGGAGCGACGGTGAGACGCATTGTATTGTTGAACTTAAACATCGCCTGCAGAGTGCTGTAGGCGTGTGGCTGATTGTACCGTAAAGTGTGTGTGTGTGTGTGTCATGCAGGGATATATTCCTTCCCCACCAAATCGAGAGCTCGCAAGTACATGTCTGGAAGGATGGTTGAGCAGGTAAAGTACCAGAATGTGTTAAAATTACATAGATGAAAAAAAGTGTAACATACTAGGACTGAAATTGAATGTATTATACAACATGTAAATTGCTTTATATTGAAAGACACTGAAAGAATTAAGTCGAAACAAGGCCCTTGGAGTGGACGACATTCCTCCAGAACTACTAAAGTCTCTGGGAGAGCCAGCCATGACAATACTATTTAACCTGGCGTGTAACGTGTGTGAAAAAAAATGAAATACCCTCAGACTTCAAGAAAAATGCAATAATCTCCGTTCCAAAGAAACTAGGCGTAGACAGGTGTGAAAATTACAGAACAATCGATTTAATAAGTCATGGTTGCAAAATTTTATTTGCAGGAGAATGGAAAAGCTGGTAGAAGACGACCTTTAGAGAATATCAGTTTGGATTCAAGAGAAATGTAGGAACACGGGAGGCAATCGTAACTTTACGGCTTATCTTATAAAATAAATTAAGGAAAGGCAAACCTACATTTCTTGCTTTTGTAGATTTGGAGAAAGCTTCTGACAATGTTGATTGGAATACTCTCTTTCAAATTCTGAAGCAAGCAGGAATAAAATATAGGGAAGGGAAGATTATTTATGGCTTCTAAAAAAACAGACAGCGGTTATCAGAGTCGAAGGGCATGAAAGGGATGCAAAGGTTGGGAAGGGAGTAAGACAGGATTGAAGCCTTACTCAAATGTTATTCAATTTGTACATTGAGCAAGATGTGAAAGAAAACAAAGAGAAATTTGGAGAAGGAATTACAACTCAGGGTGAAGAAATAAAAGGATTGCGTTTTGCCGATGGCATCGTAATTCCGTCAGAGATAGCAAAGGACGTACAAGAGCAGTTGAACAGAATGGACAGCGTGTTGAAAGGTGCGTATAAGATGAACATGAACAAGAGCAAAACATGGGTAATCGAGTGCAGTCTAAGGAAATCAGGCGATGCTGAAAGAATTAGGTAAGAAAACAATAAAGTTAGTGGTGAGTTTTGTTACTTGGGCAGTAAAATAACATATGATGGGCGCAGATATAAAATGCAGACTGACAATGGGAAGAAAAGCGTTTTTGAAAAAGAGAAATTTGTTAACATAGAATATTACTTTAAGCGCAAGGAAGTCCTTTCTGGATACGATTAACAGTGAGGACAGGAAGAGGATAGACGCTTTTGAAATGTGCTACAGAAGAATGCTGAAGATTAGCGGGGGGGGGGGGGGGGTGGATCGCGTAACTAATGAGGTAAAAAGGTAAAGCAGTCAACAATCCGAAGATTGGTTTGAACACCACAGTGCTTTACTAGTCAAGGTCCTCTTAGGAGGTGGTATGCCGTTGCCTTCCTGCGACCTTCGAACTGACTTACCCAGCCTGAACCACGGTGTTACTCAGTATTTTTCACATGAGCAATACTGCCAGAGGGGAAAGAAGTGGAAAGAGACAGATAAAAATCCCAGGAACTGGGGGGGATCGAACCCGCGACCTTTAGAGTTGTAGTCTGGCACGCTACCACTGTGCAACCGAAGAGGTATTGAACGGAATTGGAAAGAAAAGGAAAAGGAATTTGGAAAAGGAAACACCTCAACTAAAATAAGGGATCGATTAGTAGGACATATTCTTAGACATAAAGAAATCGTGAATTTAGCGTTGGAAGGAAATATGTGGGGTGAAAATCGCAGAGGGAGATCAAGAGATGAATACAGTAAGCAGATTCAAATGGATGTAGGTTGCCGTTGTTATGAGGAGATGAAGTGGCTTGCTCAGGATAGGGTGGAGAACTGCATCAAACCAGTCTCCGGTCTGAAGAGCACAATACATTAAAATGCATCAAGGTTTTAAACGAGAAATAATGAAATGAAAGGGCCACATCAGTTTGAGACGGTCCTGCTTACATTCTTCCTAAGGCCCTGTAACACAGACATCTTCTTTGTGCCACATTGAAAAAAATGTTCAAATGTTATTAAGCTTATGGGACTTAACTGCGGGGTCATCAGTCTCTAAACTTACAGACTACTTATGAACTAACGTAAGCTAACGACAACACAAACATGCATGCTCGAGGGAGTAACCGAACCCCCGAGGGGAACGCATTCGCGCATCGGAGCATAGCGCCTCAATGCGCTCGGCCACTGCGCTGCGGCTGTGCCACACTCGTATGTCTTTGTCACTGGACTCGCAAACGGAAGGAAGGTGGTTCAAATCCACCTCCTGCCATCCAGATTTAGGTTTTCCGTGATTTCCCTAAATCACTCGAGCAAATGCCGGGATGGTTCCTTTCGAAGGGCACGGGCGATTTCCTTCCCCATCCTCACCCAAATAATCCGAGCGTCGATGGGTCGTTAAACACTAATCTCCCTTCGTCTTCCTTGCACTGTCTGTGTATGTGTTCTCAGCGATACAGGACGTGCGGCTACTCAGCAAACGCTTTCCCGTTTGCCACGTGTCTTGACGTCACCGTTGGCACAGTCATACGGCTGACTGCAATGACAGCTTCCGTGCGGAACACCACTGTACGGACATCTGTTCACAGTCTGTATGATTATATCGTGAATTTGACACACGTCGTGGGAATAACGGACTGTTTCTTTAATTTTGGACAACAGTGTCTGTGCTTTGGGGCATGAATTAACTAAGTACTTCAGTTTTGCTCTTCCTGTACCTCACGGATCATTCTGGCGAAAACAGGCATGTAGAAAATGTTGGCAATTAATTCCGTTTCTTTCCAGTACACCAATTAATGCATCAAGTAGCAAAGAAAGGCAAAAAAAAAATTGAAAATGCTGTTCGTGTCACCATCTCCACAGTGTAAGTACTCCCGAGAAATGATACGTTACCTCCGTACGCGGCACGTGCGAAGGAAATACGAGCAGCACATTTCTTTACCGTGGTGGTTGCGCGGCGAGATATACCGTACGGAACGATGTTGATAATAACTGGCAGCTATTCTTTTTCCGTCCCCGCGGATAATGAACGAGATGGGGCGCCTGACGCAGGCTCTAATTAGAAGCCACCGTCCGTGTGTGTACAAACGCCCCCGGCAGACAGAAACGGGCCGCCGTTACGTGCGACAGGTTAAGTGAGGTTCAGCACGCGGCCGGCTGTGGGGCGTGGGCGCTGCCACCAGGTGGTAACGAGAGGTTCCGCGCGTTTTGTGTACGTACCAACGGAAAAGTAACGGCACCTCCCATTGTAAGTGCACTGGCTGCTTTTCTTTCGCGCGGTACGCCTCTCCGCCGCCCGCGTCGCTAACGAACACTTTGTGTGTGCTGGCGCCCGCCCGACCCGGATCTGCCGAATCGAATCCCGCCGCTGGAAAGAATTTGCATCTCGGACAGTCGGCCGGTAAACTGGCTGACGTCGTGGAGTACAGTTGCTCAACAGCGCACTCTACGCCACAGCCCCGAATTGAACCGCAAACCTGCTTGCCTTGACTCTTGATTTGTAGACATGTAAAAAGCCCTCATCGTATATTTTCGAAAGTAGTTGGACACTACAATATTGTCGCCTGAAACCTAAGATACACGACTGGGCGATGAGTTTCTCGCAGTGGTCCGATTACAGTTACTACGCAATTATCTTATCCATTATTTTTGGCCGGCCGCAGTGGCCGAGGGGACCTTTTTTTTTTTTCTTTTTTTAAATGTCCAAATGTTTGTACAACTTTTGGGACTTAACTACGGGGTCATCAGTCCCTAAGCTTACAAACTACTTATGAACTAGCTAAGACTAAGGACGGCACAAATATCCATGCCCGAGGGGGGATTCGAACACCCGACCGTAGTGGCCATGCCCGAGGGGACTGAAGCGCTCCAGTCACGGTCTGCACAGCCACTACGGTCGGGGCTGATGACCCCGTAGTTAAGTCCCATAAGCTATACAAACATTTGAGCATTATTTTTGGTTAGAGAACACCGCAGCTGTATTCGTAATAATACTGTAGTAAATAAATACTGCAACCAGCCACAAGATATTTATAAATCAATTTATTTCACCGTTTCTAGTTTCGGGCCTAGCGGACTCTACGCCACAGCCCCGAATTGAATCGCAAACCTGTTTGCCTTGCCTCTTTGATTTGTAGACATGTAAAGAGCCCTCATCGTAAATTTTCTAAAGTTGTTGGACAATGTACAATATTGTCGCCTGAAATCTAAGATACACGACTGGGCGATGAATTTCTCGCTGTGGTCCGATTACAGTTACTAAGCAATTACTTTTTCCAT
The DNA here is from genome assembly GCA_026315105.1 of Locusta migratoria. Lineage (NCBI taxonomy): Eukaryota > Metazoa > Arthropoda > Insecta > Orthoptera > Acrididae > Locusta > Locusta migratoria. Next base: position 132,797,649 of record CM048744.1, on the reverse strand, counting down.
TATTGACCCACTTTAGGTTACGGTAGTAACACTAAAAGTGGGCCTTTGCGATCGTCTTTTGACAGCTCGAAATTTAAATGTAAATAACGGCTTAACTATTCATCTGACACGAAATTTGGCCGAATTTGTAGAGGAGAAAATTCTCTACAACTTTGCTCTCTTATGTTTTTTTCATATCTCATAGCGTTTGAGACATATTTGCAAAAATAACGGAGATTTGACACCTCCAGTGGATTAACGAAAACCAGCCGCTCGGAGGTGTCACGTGACATTCCACGCGTATTCGATGATTTTCTTATTGTAACTTACACGTTGTCATTTCAAAGCAACGGCACACAGAGGAATTAACAAAAACACATCGTTCTTCGTACGATAAATGATAATCTAATGTATACAAATGCCATATTAACATCAGGTAACAACGGCCATCAATAGTATGAAAATAAAGAACTCCTCTTTCGGTTTATATTCGTAGCGTAGTGGGCTAGGTGCTGCTGCACTGTGACGCGAAAGGTCAGTAGTTCGAAACCCGACACTACTTAAATTATTTTCCTAAAAGGTTTTCAGACACTCTTATTAATTAATTTATTATTATTTTGGTCCATAATGTTTGCAAAAACTTATAAAACTACAAATCTAAAGTGGGCCGTAAAACACGACAGTGCGATTTTTTTTTTTTTTTTTTTTTTTTTTTTTTTGTTAGAGAACACCGTAACTGTAATAATACTGTAGTAAATAAATACCGCAACCAGTCAATTTATTTCACCGTTACTAGTTTCAGGCCTGAGCCTATCAGCAGACGGTATTATTAATAAATACATAGATGTCCTAAAATAACACAAAGTGATGTGAATCATTAGGTTACAAGGTTAAATATATTTATCCTAAATATAAGAAAATTTTCTTCATTTTATTATATACAGTTGTATTAAGATTATATCTATTGCTTAGACACTGAACTTAGTTCACAGAAAGGTCTTTTTATACATTATTATAGGCGAGAGATATGTTTGTAGACATGCTGATCTATGAGGTACACTAAATTTACGATGGCGGCGTTTGTTTAATCAGCTGATATGATGCGCCAAAGAACATGACACATTTACAGGCATGGCATACTGCAGTGCAAGTGCGAAGATACTTATGCTCATTGTTAAAAAATACATTTAATTTTACATTTGAAATCAGCTTCTAATGGCCAATGAAGAAACTTTCCTGTCAGTTAAATGTCATCTTTGTTGGTTGGAATTATAAAAGCTGTACAAAATTTTGGAGGTACAATTGGTTTCTTAATTCTAGCTGATCATTCAGGATACAATAAGGTTTATTCGGAATGAGACTACATATTTCAATTTCTTCAAGCAAAGCTGTTGTGCAAATATGATGTTCCAGACGCTTCTGAAAGTTGTTGAACTTCGCCTACTAGGAAAAAGAGTGTCTTAGAGAAGTACAATGGTATTGCGCGCTATATGAACAGTAATAAAAAAAATACATCCTAAGACACATCTATCACTGATCATGTCAACCCGAGCAGATGACACTGTTGACCTTTCCAATCAAATACACCCATTTGGATCTCTTAGAGTTGCATGGAGCTGTTGCAGGAGTTCTTCTAATGAAGATGATTTGTTTTTGACATAATTTTTTTATTTTAAAAAGGTATAAATATAGGATATGAAATACTGTTTAAAATTGTGTCATTTTTCAGGGAAGTACGAATGTTGATATCAGTATCACAAGATTGTAAACAAATTGACACACATGGACACAGTGGGAATATTATGCAGAGGGAGTGTTTAACGATTAAGGTTCCCGCGGTGGGATATCAACAAGTTGTCAACAAGTCTTTCTTGCCGCCATTGTAAGTGTAATGGAAGTTTGCCGACTGCTGGTGTCACACAGTGTAGAAACATGGAACTAAAACACATTGCGCAGTTACCACAGTCCATCCACGTTTGTGTGTCGCAGGCCTGAATTTCCTAACGTCAATCACAAAGAAATACAGCGAGCAAAATCAGGACCGCACAATTGTGCGTGCAGGGCCTGAAAGGGTTAAGCAGTTTGTAAGGCTAGCGACTCATGACCAGAGTAGTTACGTTCCACAGATTAACAAATATTTGAACATTTTTTTATTCAGGTTCTCACAAGAAAACATTATTGCGTCAAATAAACTTATTTTAATTTACCTTTTAGGACGTATAAATTATTAGCAGAAGAGATTCTGATGGATGGTGATTTATCTGATATCGAAGAACTGCAGGAAGATAATGACAACTGTAAAAAATGTGGCAATATAACTTGAAATAACTGAAGATATAAAGGTGATGAGGCAGAGTCCAGTATTGGCTTGTATTCACAGTCGATACACATACACACCACCGAATGTTCCTTCGATATTATATTGCAGTTAGACATACAGTTAATGAGATATGAACTCAAGCAATTTGGTTCATGAAAAATCACTTCATCACACATGAGGTTTCCATTTATTACGTCTTTACTACTAATATCATTCACGATATATTTTGCAGACTTTTCAGGAGATATTATGTCATAAACAATGAAAGTTTCGAATAATTTCTACATCAAGCGCGATTTTTCCACACCTCCTCCTAAAATAATGGATCTGCTTCAACTAAGCTTGGTGCACATACTGCTTACTATCAGACAACAATCGCTGTGGGATTAAAAACTACCTACAACACATAGTTCAGGAGATATGACGTCATAAACAATGGGTCAAGACGTTTTCCCATCACGTGACGCGTGATTTACGAGATTTCGATCATCTACTATTTATTCATCGTAGACAGTTTACTAATATTACACTTTACAAATCTGGAAAACTGTATTATTGTAGGACACGTAGTCAAGGATATATGATGTCATAAGTACTGAGCTGCATGAAAAGAAAAGATTAATGGACGGATACTAAGGGAGAACCTGATGGACAGAAAGAGAAGAACATGATAGATTAAATATAGTTAGATGAAATCTTTTAGGAATTTTTATTTTCGTTTCCAATTTAAGACTGGAAAAATGAGTATATATATATATATATATATATATATATATATATATATATATATATATATATATATATAATGATTAGAAGCTAGTTAAAGAATAAATCCGCTGTTTTTCCGTTATTTAACAACTGTTATCTCCTTACGATAAGGCCACTTTAATGAAACAGAAATACATAGGCTCTGACGTTGAAAGGTGTACTACTACGGGAAAGTAAAACACTCTTAATAATTGGTTGACAGTGCCTTATTTGGACTCTACAGTTCTTGGAATGTACTTTCGTTTATGGTATAGCCTGCTTCCTGGTACCGGTTCCTGCGTGCGCCTTATTCGAACACCCCCTTACCGCTGGCGTTGGCGTCGTCGAAAATACCCGTCTGCCGGTATTCAGTGGCTCTACCACCTGGTATTCCGGTATGACAACTCCTATACTTGCTCCACAGGGTGTGGGAGGCGCATGTGACCTACTGCAATCTGCATATCAAGGCGCGGGTCCAGGTCGGGTTTCTTTTTGGATAAAAATAATTCGACGTCAGTCACACTCCATAACGGCTTTGCCGGTCAAAGCTGAAGGCGCGATGGCACTCGATCTCTTTGTAGCTAAGTGAACGATTTTATCAGAAATCATGGGAAGTGGACGAAGTTACGTCTGTATACTCTTAATAGGCTCCGATGTTTGCTTTAAATGCGTAACGTGGGAGAGAAATGCCTTTTCCTGCACAAGAGGGAGACAGAGAGAGAGGGGGGGAGGAGGGATAGAGCTACAAATAATCATTTTGAACTTTGACTCTTGAAGACGACAACGAATTTGTTGATACTTGTTGATGTTAAAAAAATGAATCATATATTAAGTAATAAACCGTAGAACGACATGACTAATTACATGTACAAAATTATTTAAAGAATTATTAATGCGTAAGTCTAAATTCGCGGTAGAAACATTGTGCTTTCAAATGTTCAAATGTTTGTATAGCTTATGGGACTTAACTACGGAGTCATCAGTCCCTAAGCTTACAAACTACTTATGAACTAGCTAAGACTAAGGACGGCACAAATACCCATGCCCGAGGGGGGATTCGAACCCCCGACCGTAGTGGCTGTGCAGACCGTGACTGTAGCGCCTCAGTCCCCTCGGCCGCCGCGGTCGGCCATTGTGCTTTCGCCATAAAATAAATAAAATGTTTGTGTGACGGTTAATAAGTGTTGTAACAAATGTAACACAGCGATAAAGAAGCCTAAAGTATATTTTAAAAAAATCATGATCAGCTACACGATGTAAGACACATGTAAAACAAGTAGCAAAAAACAAAACAAAAAATAACAAAAACAAAAACTTTTAGCATAATTTGAGAGAGAACAATGAACAAAAACCCATTTAAAATGGCACATAAAGCCTTGAAACATGTTGAAATAAGTGAAATTTCTGCCCAATTTTTTTTCCAGTAGATGCTGCAAGGTACTTTCCTTTTACTTGGATGATGAAGGAATGAATGACTCTCTAGACCGAACTTAAGTTCGAACTGGTCCAATATTGCACAGTTGATTTTCATTAGAGTCAGTGCCGTTAACTGACTAATGTCAATCGTTTTGCTGTATTTAAACTAAAAACATAAACAGAAATTTAGCCGTGGGCTATCCGTGACTGTACCTTATAGCTTAGGGATATATTGTGGTAATAATAAGCCATCTTCAGTCACCATGTTTGTATTATCCGACTCGTTTTCGAGGACTTTATTAAAATGTTTTGTGTTGGATCTGCTTTAGTTTTTCACCTAACGGTAGAAGATCGACACAGCTGCTAGTTTTTGAAGAGAAAAATGTCTCAGTTGTGTTTAATAAAAGGACTTTAGAATAAATATGCAGTGAAGTATTGTGAAATGCCAGTAAAACTTCAGAATACTTCAGTGCAGAGTAGGGAATCCTGGGTTAGTTTACCGTTCCTACAGAAAGTTCTGGTAAACACAGAAAACACTCGGAAACTGGACAACCTTCAAGTATACAGGAAGTCTTCTGTATTGTGGACACGATGTTGCAAGATATGAGAAAATGAAGAATCATCATCGCTGCTGGAGGAATGCTATTTCAAGAGTACTGTTTCAGAGTTTTGAACCCCTATCAAATGGGCAAGACAAGAAATATCTAATAATTGTCAAACACGTAACAGGACAGTACAGCCCTTGCGGATGTGTAGCAGTAATGCTCGAGCGACTGGCAGTTTATCAGTTGATAAAGGTAGGATTGTAGCATATCGCGATTGCGGTTTATCGTATCGCGACATTGCTGCTCGCGTTGGTCGCGGTCCAGTAAAAATATGGAATCTGTGGGTTTAGAAGGGCAATACGGAACGTCGTGCTGGATCCCAACGGCCTCGTACACCAGCAGTCGAGATGACAGGCATCTTATCCGCATGGCTGTAACGGATCGTGCAGCCACGTCTCGATGCCTGAGTCAACAGATGGGGACGTTTGCAAGACAACAACCATCTGCACGAACAGTTTGACGACGTTTGCAGTAGCATGGACTGTCAGCTCGGAGATCTGCGGTTACCCTTGATGCTAATCACAGACAGGAGCGCCTGCGATGGTGTACGCAACGACGAACCTGGGTGCACGAATGGCAAAACGTCATTTTTTCGGATGAATCCAGGCTCTGTTTACAGCATCATGATGGTCGCATCCGTGTTTGGCGACATCGCGGTGCACGCTCATTGGAAGCGTGTATTCGTCATCGCCATACTGGCGTATCACCCGGCGTGATGGTATGGGGTGCCATTGGTTACACGTCTCGGTCACGTCTTGTTCGTATCGACGGCACTTTGAACAGTGGCCGTTACATTTCAGATGTGTTTCGACTCGTGGATCTACCCTTCATTCGATCCCTGCGAAACCCTACATTTCAGCAGTATAATGCACGACCGCATGTTGCAGGTCCTGTACGGGCCTTTCTGGATACGGAAAATGTTCGACTTCTGCCTTGGGTAGCACAGTCTCCTAATCTCTCACCAACTGAAAACGTCTGGTCAATGGTGGCCGAGCAACTGGCTCGTCACAATACGCCAGTCACTACTCTTGATGAAGTGTGGTATCGTGTTGAAGCTGCATCGGCATCTGTACCTGTACACCCCATCCAAGCTCTGTGTGACTCAATGTCCAGGCATGGTTGTTCTGGCTACTGAGTTCTCAGGATCTATACACCAAAATTGAGTGAAAATGTGATTACATGTCAGTTTTAGTATAATATATTTGTCCAATGAATACCCGTTTATCATGTGCATTTATTCATGGTGTAGCAATTTTAATGGCCAGTAGTGTATTATTCACAGCATAGAGATACGAACAAAACATTGCCTATAACTTGAAAACCTTGCCTGACACGGAAAAACTAATTACAGATTTGAATTTAGGCGGTGTGTTTCCATATGAATCACGTGTGAAACCCCCAGAAAAAAAAAAAAAAAATCGCACTGACGTGTTTTACAGCCCACTTTAGAGTTGTAGTTTTATAAGTTTTTGCAAACATTTTGGACCAAAATAATAATGTACACAATAAAAAATTAATTAATAAGAGTGTCTGAAACCCTTCTAGGAAAGAATAACTTTTAGGTAGTGGCGGGTTTTGAACCAGCGTCACAGTCCAACGCATTGCCCACTACGCTACGGCCAACATTTGGAAGTTGCGTTCTTTAATCTTATACTATTGATGGCCATTGTTGACTCATGCTAATATGGCATTTGTAGACACTAGATTATCATTTATCACACGAAGAACGACGTGTTCCTGTTAAATATTCAGTGCGCCATTGATTTGAAATGACAACGTGTAAGTTAAAATAAGAAAATCATCAAATACGTAACGCAATATAGCTTATGCCAGAGAGAGTTCTGGGCGAGGAATGTCACATGACATCTGCGAAAGGCTGGTTTTCGTTGATTCAATGGAGGGTGTCAAAACTCCGTTATTTTTGGCAAATATCTCTCAAACGATGCGAGATATGAAAAAAAAAAAAAACATAACAGAGCAAAGTTGTAGAGTATTTTCTCCTCTACAAATTCGGTTATTCAATTTTCGTGTCAGGTGAATGGTTAAGCCGTTATTTTTATTTAAATTTCGAGCTGTCAAAAGACGATCGGAAAGGCCCACGTTTAGTGTTACTACCGTAACCTAAAGTGGGCCAAAAATTATTTTTTATTTGCAGAACAGTGTAATTGGACTAAAAATGGCCTACAGTGGTTAAGAGGCACTCTCCGCAAGCAGAGTGAGTAGCAGAGGGCAGTAGGCAGACAGAAGAGATGAGTGTTGTGTGAGCACAAGAGCGGCCGCTTGGCGGGGTGGCGTGTTGCGTGCGCCGGCAGAGGACAGGCGGGGTCACGTACGAGATGGCGCCTACACTCCAAATCGCCCGTGACCGGCGCCGCCGCCGCCCACGCCATCCGCCGGACACGCAAAGCGCGGCAGGCGCTTCGGAAACGCGTGGCGAGCAGTTCCTGACAGGGGCGAGGGGCCACGAGGGCCACCTCTCTGCTACTCTCAACAGTCCGATACTTCAAAAGGGGCCAAAGATGGACGCCAGAGGTTGACCAAGTGATCAGTGCTCCACATGCGTTCTGCCCCCAAAAGGACTATCGAGAAGCTCCGTGGCCTCTCCCCCCTATCAGTCTACTTACAACTAATTGCTTCCCTTGTCGATCTCCCCCTTCTATTCCACCAATATCGCAATTTTACTTTTTGACGTCATCAAGTCTCCCCTTAGCCAAATGCACGTTTTGCTCTCAACTACCAACCCGCCCCAGCTTCGCACAGGTAGAATATATGCCAATTTTTTTTCCTGTGTTACAAGGAGACCACATGGGTAGACAAAAAATGGACAAATGTTTGTATAGCTTATGGGACTTAACTACGGGGTCATGAGTCCCTAAACTTACAAACTACTTAAGGTAAAGCAGTCAACAATCCGAAGATTGGTTTGAACACCACAGTGCTTTACTAGGCATGGTCCTGTTTAGAGGTGGTATGCTGTTGCCTTCCTCCGACCTTCGAACTGACTTGCCCAGCCAGTTACAGGGGGACCTACAGTTTCACGTCGGTCTCGAACCACGGTGCTACTCGGTATCAACTACCTTATACTAAGGACAGCACAAATATCCATTCCCGAGGGGGGATTCGAACCCCCGCCCGCAGTGGCCGTGCACACCGTGACTGGCGCGCCGCAGTTCTCTCGGCCACCGCGGCCGGCGAGTTTTATAATTTTTCTTATATTTATGGTACGTGAAGGTCAGAACTTATATAACAATCAGCCAGAACAATTAGACGCAACCCTCAAAATTCTCGACAAAATCGACTTCCAAGTTTTGCAAGTACATGTGAGTACCAATATTGAAAAAGAATTACAGCATCTGGCGGTGTAGCTCAGACAGCCGGGTGCCGTGGCTCAGCTGAACGCCCTCTGTAATAAAGAAGCTGAGCCAAATACTCAGCAAACAACTAAGAACGAACATGAACGAACGACCGCAAAGCATCGACATACCTTAAGAAAAAAGAGTGGTAGCGTTTTGGCCTTACAGCCGTAGTCGGTGGTTCGAAACCCCCTTTAACAATTTTTTTTCTTTGTTTTCGAATACTTAGGAAGGAGGAAGGAAGCTTGGAGTTTTACGTCCCGTCGACAGCGTGGTCGTTAGAGACGGAGCTTGCGCTCGGATGTTTGAGTAAGGATTTTGAAGGAACTCGGCCGTGCCCTTTCAAAGGAACCATCCCGGCATTTGCCTGGAACGATTTAGGGAAAGCCCGGAAAACCTAAATCTGGATGGCCGGAGGTGGATTTGAACCACCATCCTTCCGAATGCAAGTCCAGTGTGTTACCACTGCGCCACCACGCTCAGTTTCGAATACTTACATCATTTTAATAACTAATGGTAAATTTTATGAACAATGCACGTATTTTTGTTTATTCGTAATTTTCTATATTTTTTACCAGGTTGTCAATAACGATTATTTAAATAAAAAATAGGAGAAAAAAAACATTGCAAATTCCATATTTGTGGCAATACTGAAATATTAAAAAATCCTTCTTTTCGATGTGGTCTTACATATGCTAGGAATATTAGGAAACTTAAGAAAGGCAAATGTGGAGCTGTTTATAAGTTATTACCTATTTTTATGGCATTAAATACGTTCCCTAATGTAATAAGTATGTTACAATCAATATAAACGGTACTATTTGCATCCGTTCTACACCGTATTAAGAAATGTTGTCTGCTGGCCGCCTGGAGCGATGCTATCACAGTGTATAACAGAGATCTGTGAGAGTGTCGTGACGGTGCATGTTAGACTGAGACATAGCTTCTCCTCAGAATATTTCCCCTGTCTTTCGCGGATTTTTTGCTCACTGCAATCACGCACACCTCAACCTCCCTCTATTTACGAAAGGTCAGTTACTAACTATCTCCTGGGAATTGGAAAATATTTTGTTTATTACTGTATGGTGAATTACTGTATGGTGACGATTTACTGGGTTGATATATTTATCAATGTATACCTTATGCAGTATACCTTTATACAGTAACGCAAAGTGAAATTCGCTATTGCGAAAAAATATTGATAAATATATCAACACTGTAAATTGTCACCATACAGTAATTTAACAGATGTCTAATCGAGGCAATGACAACAGCGTAGGTTAATGCCTCGTTGTTTTCATTTTCCCGGGTGCGGGAATACAGATCAAGCTGCGAGTGCTAAGGGATGAATGTAGTTGACTCATAAGTCCAGTCAGTGTGGCATATGGAAGTTTGGGTCGGTTCTGGAGTCGTGTTCGGGTAGCCTAGTGGTTAAGGCGAGCGCTCGCGAAAAGCGGGAAACCCGGGTTCGAGTCCCGCCCCGGCTCAAATTTTCATGTGTCACCATTTGGTACAACATCTATACATTATACAGTGATGCAAAGTGAAATTCGCTATTGCGAAAAAATATTGATAAATATTTTGTTGATCTCCACCTAAGTAATGAGAAATGATCACGATCATAAAATAAGAGAAATCAGAGCTTAGGTGTTCGTTTTTTCTTGCGCGTTATACGAGAGTGAAGCGGTGGAGAAATAGATAAACCCTCAGCTGGGCACTTCAGTGTAGAGTAGTAATGTAATGTAGATGAATACCGCGTGCAAGCAAGCATATTAAGACGCTAAAACAGAATGACACGTCATAGGAAGAACAATAAATGTTATAATCGCTAGAAGTATCTCTAGAGCCGAAGTCGAGGACAACATTACTGATATACCACTTTGTTCTACTAACATACCGTTTTTGTACCATTCTGTTTGTCAGAGAATGTGATGTTCAAATTTTTGTTAAGCTTAAGGGACTTAACTGCGAGGTCATCAGTCCCTAAACTTACAAACTAGTTATCAACTACCTTATACTAAAGATGACACAAACATCCGTGCCCCAGGGGGGATTCGAACCCCCGACCGTAGCGGCCGTGCATACTGTGACTGGCGCACCACAGAACGCTTGGCCACTGCGGCCGGCAGAGAATGTGATCGAACTGAAAATTTAAAAACCGCAAGTCCTTGCAGAGTTTGCTGTCAGGATGTCAATTAATGAGAGTAAATATCTGTTTAATCTGGCACTTTTAAGTCATTTACCTCCTCGTTTTGGTAAAAATTACTTGGACAGTTCTAGTTTCCTGATATCAGCAAGGCAAAAGCAGCTGGAAACAAAAATATTAACACAAAAAATCTAGCGTCCATTTTATACTTAATTGAATTTAGTCGATTACATAAGAGAAGATCCAATCTGCTCAAAGCCCTTCAGAATAATCTTGTAAATTTTTTATCTCAAAACTGCTTAAGGCGAAAGTTGGATGACTCCTTTGAAATATGATGCCCGTCAATTCCCTTCTACTTCAATGTCCGCTTGAAGCAGTAATCTCTTTCTAATTATCTAACTGTAGAGGAGACGTTTACATCTGTCTGGATTATGTTTGCAGGCTTGTCCCGTTATGTTCAAATTTTTGTAAATCTATCGGACCAAACTGCGTGGTCATCAGTCCTTAGCTTACAAACTACTTAAACTAAGGTAAACTAACCTAAGGACAACACACAAACCCATGCTCCATGGAGGACTCGAACCTCCGACGGCGAGCAACCGCGCGCTCCGCAGTGAGGCGCCTTAAACCGCTCGGGTACTCCACCGCTGTCCCGTTATGTTTCTCGTCGATGATAAGGTATGAAGTGACGCGTTGCGATTCCGAACACTCAATTTCAGTTAACACAGTAACATTGAAGAGTATTAATTTTCAGTGGACAGTACCTAGAATCTCAGAACTTCAGTTTTTTTTCATATTTATCCTTATTTTTACATGGAGAAAATTATTTCCTCACACTGGTCGCTGTCGTTAGGCAAGAAAGAATGCCGTCGATGCAGGGCAGGGAACCTGCGTGAGGTAAAGTGAAATCTTGCATGCCCTCTTCAGTTTGTAGGAGTGAGCAAGTGTCAATTCCGTTTCCACGCGTAACTTCAGAGGAGTTTAAAAAAATTGACGTTGTAACTAACAGCTTCCACGGCTCCTCTTTCGATTCTAGCGTTATTCTGAACAAAAGTTTCCTTTTGTTTGTCGTCTTGTAGTCTACTAAAGATTAGCAAGGCGTTTCTAGCGTGTTATCGAGCAGACAAAGATAGGACGCCCTGCAATAAGAAGACAGCGCCGCACAACATTCTTGCAGCGTCACGACATGCCTCTCAACGTGTACAAGAAAAATACTTCGGTTACGCAGCATCACGAGTAATTGAATATAACAAAGCGGGAGGTCAAAGATAATTGGTCTAGACAGATGATATACGGGTGAAGCAAGCTGGAGGCTGCGGCCTAGCAACACATTTACCTGCATTTGTCCGACCGACTGGCTTACAGCAGTCTTGTAGAACGCAACAGTTGTCTAAAAAATTAAGTGTTAGACTATCTGTATGTAGCACGTTTTTGAGTGCATTAATAATATACATCTACCATCTTATTTTGTGAGGATACCTTGTGCCACTAATAATCAGTTTCTTTCATGTTACACTCGAAAACAGAACTAGGGCAGAACGCCTGTCTGTAAGCCATCATACGAGCCCTAATTTCTGTCATCCTATCTTCGTGATGCTTACACGAGATGTACGTAGTACGTAGACGACAGTAGACTCGTTTTACAGTCAACATCAAAAGCCGGTTCTCTAAATTCTCTCTAATGTGCCTGCACAAAGAATGCCTCCTTCCCTCCAGGGATTCCCAGTTGAGTAAACAAAGCAACATGAACTTGCAAAAGTGCAAAGTCGATTTTCTCGAGCTTTTTGAGAGTTGCGTCGAATGGCTTTGGCTGATTGTTATTTAAGTTCTGAACTTCTCGTGCCATAAATAAATAAAAAAAAAAAAAAAAAAAAAAAAAAAAAAAATCTAAAATCCGATACCATCTGGTCCCCGTATAAGTCATCTTGTATTGTCACCCAAAAAATCGGCACCTCTTTCTGTAACACAGCGTAATTAGCAAACAACCGCAGATTGTTACTCGCACTGTCCGTCAGATCATTTTGGTAGACGGAGAATAACAGTGGTCCTATCACACTTCCCTGGGACAGTCCTAATGATTCCGTCGTGTCTGAAGAACACTCGTCGTCGAGGACAACGTACTGGTTTTCTTCACTCGAGAAGAATTTCATTCACTCACAGTGCTGAGGAGTACGCGGCTGCTCACCGTCGGAGGTTCGAGTCCACCCACGTGTTTGTGTTTGTGTGTGTGTGTGTGTGTGTGTGTGTGTGTGTGTGTGTTTTGTCCTTAGCATAAGGTAGTTTAAGTAGTTTGAAAACCACTACAGTTAGCTCCCATAACTTTACAAACAATTTTGAAGTAATTTGAGCCACTCACATAACTGGAAGTCCATTCCGTAAACTCGCATCTTCCGTTACAGTTATGCAGTGGGACCCCGTTGTAAACTGGTATCAGAGTATACTGAGCCAAAGATACGTTACTGAGAAACAAATGTCGGCGAATTTCATCAGTAAAAGAAATATATTGTGCCAAAATATGTAATATTGTAAAATGTAAACTTTCACAGCCGGAATGTTCAAATTTACTAAAAATTTCCGGGTTGTTATGCCGTGGTCTAGCGGATTTATTATTAAAACGCAACGTTTCGTCCCCGACTGCGGAGGACATTCTCAAGGGGGATCGTGGCACTTTTGAATGTCCGATTCACACCCTGGCTCGCTAGTCAGTAGTGAGCCAGGGTGTGAATCGGACATCCAAAATTGCCACGATCCGCCTTGAGTCATTAGCGAGCGAGGGTGTGAATCGGATATCCAAAAGTGCCACGATCCGCCTTGAGAATGTCCTCCGCAGTCGGGGACGAAACGTTGCGTTTTAATAATAAATCCACTAGACCACGGCATAACAGCCCGGAAATTTTTAGTTAATTTAAAATATGTAATATACAGCTTAATCAAAGATGAAACAGCAGACGCCGGTTTGTTGGGAACTATACCCGCTTCTACCCAAGAGAAGAATCTGTCTTTGCCTTTTCTTTTCTTTTCTATAGATTGCTTTTATTTCGGGACACGGCAGGCAAAAGTAGGTTGTTATGTTTCATTATTGCACTTACGAAGGTTGGAACTTAAATAGTGGTAACTATTTATTCACACCGGTACAAAAGCGTTACATGTTTGCACCTGTTACTGTCCTTCAAAGTATTCACCAGCGTTGTGTAGAACCCGTTGCCAGCGATATGGAAGGCGTAGTACACCGTTAGCAGGGCCTGTACTGTTGATGGTGCAAATAGAGCTGTCTACTGCCTGTCGAATCTCTGGAGCAGTTATGAAGCGAATGCTACGGAGTGTTTCCTTTTATCTTCGGAATCAAATGTAAGTTACACAGATTTAAGTCCTGGGAGTATGGTGAATTGTACAGTACTTCCCTGACCCATCTACCGAACAGAGCAGCCACAGCTTGCGCTGTATGCGCCCGCGCATTGTCGTGCAAAATGTTGGGCGGATTGCGCAGAAAGTGTTGCCGCTTCTTTCGCAAAGCTGGTAGCAGGTAATGCTCCAAGTCCGAGAAGTAATACTGTGCATTGACGGTCTGTCGTGACATGTCTGCCAAAGTTGCCGAACTCCGTTGAAGCTTCTACTCGACGTGCCACTGTTCTGTATGGTAATGCCGATTCCCCGCACGTCTCTTGAAGACCTTGATAACTCTATCGCGCTGTACGACCTCTGGCACATTCAATCTTGATACAACTTCTTCCTGCTTCTAAAACATAGTGACACCTTACGTTAGACCGCTCGCTCACAAGTGACTGAGTTTCCCTCGATTGTGCACACGCCGGTGATGGGAGACTCCATTTCCTCGGGGGTAAGGTAGGTATGTCAACAACGTATGCTATCAGCGCCAATAGTAGATTCCGTTGCATAGTGATCCCACAGCAGTGTTGCCACCATTTTAGTTCCAACCCTTGTATTTGTGGATTGAATACTTATCGGAGACAGAATTTACAAAATTTAGTGCTTTAAGAATTTCGACCCATACGCAGAAGAAGTTATCCATACTTCAGTTTACACGTGTGCCCGGTGTAACGTCCGAGCAGTGTGACTGCGAACCATTACGATACAAAAAAGTATCGCATGTGGTTACACGGTGCAAAAAGTGCCGTTCATAGAATCAGAGGGGCGGAACGAATACAAACACAAACTGTGTTGTAATGAGCGTCACTTACGTAACATGAGTCGGCAGAATGGTCCAAAGCTGTTTGAAGGTTCCGCCCTGCACTTCGTCCGGCCAACATGATGCAGCTGCGTTGCAGACATACGCGCCTGAACTAACCGGCTGTTAACATTCTCCCCATGTTTGTCATAAGGACGAGTGGGAACAATCTTTATCCTTCTGTTGTTAATCCATAAACGGAGACTGCTCAACAAAAACGTTTTAGTGTTATCGAGTTCAGCAGAAGTGAATCGAAGAGAGTTGTTCAGCTTGTATTTCGAACCAAGTGTGGTGTTCAATCACCTGATAGGTGGTGTAACACGTGTTGGTAATCACAGAGGAAAGGTGTTTTTGGTTCTTTTTTCTTCTAAAATACAACTGTAACTGTCTAAAATTACCTGTAAATGTTGCAGAATATGCTATTTCCTCAACTAGAAGAAGAACGTCAATTCATATTGCAGCGGAATGGGGGACCACCACATTGGCACTTATCTGTTGGCGCCTATTTGAACGACAGGTACCCATAGTAATGGATCCACCGCCAGGCAGCTAATGACAGAGAGCTTCATCACTAACCTTCTGAGCTCACGCCATTTTTTCCTTGTGGGGGTACTTTAAAGATATGGTGTTTCGACTGTCACCTCTACCAGCTTACATTGAGGAAGGAATAACAGCAGCTATGCAAAATGGTTACGCCTGAGATTCCACAGAGAGTGTGCAACGAATTCGAGTATCGGGTCGATGTTATTAGAGTGTCTGGAGGGGGTTATATTCAACGACCATGAACTTGTTTTCCTCAGAAAAAAAATTGTTAAGTACTCTTCACATGATTAATTACCCAAGATTGCATCATGTTTCTCTGATTGCAGATTTTCGAATCGCCATGTACAGAAAAGGGTCGTAGCTAGCGAAGAGCGTGCATTCATTGTGGAGAGAGCTTAGGTTCACAGCCATCGTTCTACTCCGTGACATTTTTACGACGTGTACACACCCAGTTTCGACCGTCGAGGGTGTCTATCGACTTTCCTCGACCGTATCGAGTTTAAGCTTGTGAACCTCCTGTGGCACGACGATCATTCACTTGCTGCCGTAACTTAATGATTCTTGGAAATAAAGTAACTAGTTGCCATTTTCAATACCGATAGAAACAGTATATCCGTGCATGAATGTAATGTGTGGCTAACCAGGTAAAATATGTTGATTACAGGAGTGCTGTTTGTTACTGCATAATCATTGATGTATCTCATCACTACCAAGAAATGGAAAATTATTTACAGGTCGTGCAACAGTAGCGAAGTATAATTTAGCTTAATCCTTTTCGATTTGACCCGTTTACGAACTTCGTCTCTAAACGTACAATCTATTTATAAACTACCTTTCACTAAAGACAACACAAACAACCATGCCCGACGGAGGATTGGAACCCCCGACGGGGAACAGCCTCGCGCATTGGAGCATAGCGCCTCAATGCGCTCGGCCATTTCGCCGCGGCTAGTTCTACTAAAGAAACTGCCTACACTACACTTGTGCGTCCTATTTTGGAGTATTGCTGCGCATTGTGGGACGATTTAGGGAAAGTTCAGAGAAGAGCAGCTCGTTTTGTATTGTCGCTATGTAGGGGAGAGAAGGTCATGGAAATGATGCACGAGTTGGGGTGGAAATCTTTAAAAGAAAGGCGTTATTTGTTGTGGCAAGATCTACTTGTGAAATTTATTTCACCAAGTTTGTCTTCCGAATGGGAACATATATTATTAGCACCTACCTACATAGGGAGACATGATCATCATAAGAAGAGAAATCAGATCGAAAATGGAAAGGTTTACGTGTTCCTTTTCCCCCAAGAGCTATTAGAGATGGAATTGTAGAGAAATAAAAGTGGTTCGATGAACCCTCTGCCATGCACTTCAATATGACTTGCAGAGTATCCATGTAGATGTAGATAATGGCACGGCCCTAATAACACCGTGACCAGTGTTACAGTAGGGTCACCATAGCGATAGGTCTCCGTGTATTACAATATGGATAATCTTTTCACGGCTCACTGCACTCAGACTCTTCACGACCTCGGTAGTCGATAGAAATCCTCGAAGATCGAAACTGGGCATGCACACGTCATAATGATGTCACAGAGTAGTATGATGGAGGTGAATCTAATTCCCTTATTGAGTCCGCAGCACGGACAACCACCATCTTGAACCGCTTCGCCCACAATTGGATCTCGTTGGAGCAGTGTGGATGCGTCCTCACTAGGAGCTGGGCGGTGTCAGCCGCGGCACGCATGTTATTGTGTAGGCTCCCAATGTGCACAAACCACAAACCTCTCGTCCTGTGAGGGTCGCTAGTGTGCGGAGTGGCAAAATGTGTGTTGGGGCTGCTTTCGTTCTGACCCGCCCCACAACAGCGGCTGCGTTCGTGTTGCACGCTGGCACGGTGACCGCAATGTGGCAGCCTGCTCTTTGAGTGGCAAAGCGCAGATACGCCTAATGTGAAGGTACGGTGCATCATCTGTAGGAGTGGTTTATGTTCTAAATTGGATAGTCCGCAACAACTAGTCGTCAAAGAGATTTCATATTAACTGATACATCAGTCTACGGTCGCTTTATTTATTTGTATGAACTTGACGGCCTGTTTCGGCCTATTAATGGGCCACCTTCAGATTCATGTGGCTCCGGCTTGACTACATGTAGCAGATGGAACGGTCGTCCCGTTTCATCAGTTAACAAAAGGGTCTACGTTAGGCCTACATCTGCTGCACTGTCAATCCGGAGCTGTAATGATTTGAAGGTGGCCTATTAATAGGCCGAAACCAGTCGTATTTAGGCAGGTGGAACACGTGCAGGGCGGAAAAATTTTACCATCGAAAATTATTTTTTGAATATTATCTTTATCCAGAGTTTCGATTACAGCAATTAAGCTCAAAGTTCAGGTTTATGTGTTGATAGCAGTGGCCTATCCAGGGAGGTTTTTTTCTCTATAAGTCAGTCTGAATCCCAGATGCCGAGGGGGCGGGCGCGTAAAATAAACTCCTGCACAGGGGCGTCGCATACCCTAAATACGGCCCTGGTCATACATATAAATAAATAACGCAATCGTTGGTTGATTTATCGATTAATAAGTAATGATAATCGCTGACTCCCCATAAAAATGTTGCAAAAATTTTCCGCTGAGATTAACAATATTTATTTATACAAATCTACATTTCGGCCAGTAAATAGCCATTATCAGTGCACACATTTCAAAACATTGATAAGTATTTCATTGCACTCCATGTGAACCAACTGTGACAACCTTGTATTGAAATGACCGCGGCAATCCGCGAAATACTTAAAATCTTCTCTGAAATGTTTGCATTGTTAATGGCTAGGTACAGGTCAAAATCTAGATATGTACAATTAAAGATTGAAAATATCAACGACTAGCCAGTTTTGAAATGAATATTTTCATGGGACGCATGACATGGAAGGCAATCTGTTGTTGTGTTGTTGCTGTATCTTCACTCCGGCGACTGGTTTTATGTAGTTCTCCACCTCAGTCTATCTTGTGTATACCTCTTGATCTCCGAATAAGCGTCGCAATCTTCATCAATTTGAATTTGCTTACAGTATTCAATTCTTGCTCTCATCCTACATTATCACCCCCTCCCAACACAGCAACATTTCCGCAATCACCAAAACGACTACTCCCTGATGTATCAGTAATATCTAGCGATTCCCGAGGGAGTGTTACATGCCCCTTACTGTTTCTAATCAACATATGTGATTTACGAGACAGTCTGAGAAGCCCTCTGAGGTTGTTTGCAGATGATGTTGCCATTAATCTACATCGTACAGTCAATAGGTTCTGAGACTTGGCGCCTGGAGTATAGGTACCCACACGACTCTGTATGTTGCCTCTACTCAACACGTGAAGTCTCAGAACCTATTGAATATCTATACATATTACATATTTCTAGATGTTCCAAATCTCCTACCAAAGGACATGGCGCAGTGGTAAGACAGTGGACTCGCATTCGGGAGGACGGTGATTCAAATCCACCTACAGCCATACATCACTCCAGGCAAAAGCCTGGATGGTTCCTTTCAAATGGCACAGTCGATTTCCTCCCCCGAGCGTGAGCTCCGTCTCTAAGGACCTCATTTTCGACGGGAGTCAAATCCTAAGCTTCCTCCCTTCGTTCCTTATTCCATATCTCCTACTTAACGACAGCACCGACTTCCAAACAAACTTGATTCACATTTTACTTACTATCTGAAAACAATCGCTGTAGAGTTAAGAACCACCTACAACAGGTACTTAAGGAGATATGACGTCATAAACTATGAAATTCGTGAAAAAGAGCCACATTATGCGACAATGTTTCCATCTCCTTCTAAACTATTGCAGCGATTTCAATTAAATTTGGTACAAATACTCTTTACTGTCAGTAACCGATCGCTGTGGGGGTAAAAACCATGTATGACACAGATAACGAGATATAACGTCAATAAAAATTAGAACCGCCTCGTCATGCAATGCGATCATGATAACTGAAAGAATTTGCAAGGAAAAATTTCCAAGTCCTCGAAGAATTGTACCAAAGTGTCACAAAAACAAAGGGGAAGCAATAGAATTAAGATAATAAGGTCAGGAAAGTACAAATCCATTACTATACCATGAGGCAGCTTCGCACGAATTGGTTTAGTTCCAGTGTTAGCGAGCGACTTGGCTCTTCCCTCGCCAGCGTCAGAGCTTTCTTCTCGACAATACTCGACGTTGACGTCCTGTTCCGTTCCGCTGGCGGTGTGTGAATGCCGCCATTTGGAATGGTTTCGCGTCATGACGTAGTGTGTCAATCGCTGTTAAACGAAAGCGTGACGTTGCGTGAACCCTTTCTTTGACTACTGTGCCATCTCCTTCGTTAATGTCGCTAACGGTCACTCAAACAGTACACAGTTGGTATCAGTTTACTGGAATATCTATCTTTTTCTCACGTATAGTGCCTAGTGACTACGAACATGAGAAACTCCCCCCCCCTCTCCCACTCTCCCCACAGTTTTAGTGAGATAGTCCAATGAATAGCCCATAAAAAAGTGAATACAGATCGATAATGGAAAGAGGAAGGTGTATGGAACTGTTGAAAAGAAGAAAAATAAAAGAAGTAAACGATCCACGCAAAAGGTGTGCATCGCAGAGTAAAATGCAATAGACGACCCGTCGTGGTTAAGTGATGACTGTGTAGGACCGAGAAGCGAAAGATCCGCGTTCACATCTTCGTCGTGTTCATTTTTCTTTGCTAAATTATGAAATGTCCGTCCGGTATTTGGCGTATCTGTTCGCTGTATTCAATTTTGTGTCTTAGTTATAGTATAATGACGGTAAGGAAGGGCCATATTATTTGTTCTGCTAAAGTACCACATGTTATGACACCGGTGATTCAAATAAATGTTCAAATGTCTGTAAAGATGTGAGACCTAACTGCAGTGGTCATCGGTCCCTAAACTTACAAACTACTTAAACTAATTTATTCTAAGAACAAAACACACACACACACACACACACACACACACACGAAGGAGGACTCGAACCGCCGACGGCGAACGATTACGCGTAATGTAGCAAGGCGCCTTAGTGTACACGGCTATTCCGCCGCGGCACTAGCGTTTCGTTTTGGAGGTTGTAAGTCTTGAATTACCTTGTTGAAACATAGTTACCAACACGTACGAGGACAGACGTAGTTCAAACCACGCTTATTTAGAAGGATATTCACGGAGAGGCGTGATATCCGTACAGTTCAGGGTCCTAAAGTAACACCATTCTCTCTCTCTCTCCCTCTCTCTCTCTTTTTTTTTTACTGTACGTATTAATCTCGGGTTACAAACTGCAAGGAGATGTTACAGGAAACATTATAGTTCCTTGTACCAAATGTATTTGGATGCTGTGATTGTGGTTCTGGAAAAAATATCTGAACTTCAGTATTCAGGAACACAACGGAAGGGAACTTTAGGTTGTTATGTTGCTTATTATTGTTATTATTATTTACGGTATTTTTACTCTTGGTAAATTCGTTTTCACATCGTATCTTGCTTTCCTGATTGCATGTTGTTTGTGCTAATTGTCACATCGGTCAGTTCTTGTTGGTCAAGGAGGAGATGGAGACCTAGCCTTCGCCTAGTGACAAGGCGACCCCAGTATGCGAGATTTCTTCATCGTTGTCGTCCTATCTCGAAGATAAGGAGATGGATGCAACGTAGAAAGATGTGTCTCTTGGTAAAATGTATCGTTGGAGAACACAACCATCTGAGACGTTAAATTCTGAATTTAACAACTGTGAAAACTATTTTACCGAAAAGAGTGTAAAACAATTGGGACATTTAATTCTTATGCATATCAAGTGTCAGCATTTAGACACTGGGATAGACTCGTATCTGATTACGGATTTTTTAAAATAAATGTGATAATGTAATAATTAACATTCTTGTGGTTTGTGTTTATCGTACTAATGGTCGTGTAGAGAGATTAATAACTGATAATAAAGCTAATGAAAAGATACTTGAAACCGAAGGAGCACATGTCCTAGATACAATATGGAAACGCACTTACCAAGAGCAAAAACACAGTAAGCACAAAAATACATGATGGAGACATACCTTATTTTTACCATTATCTTTCAAGATGATCAATATTTTAGCACAAATTCATTTGTAGCTGATTGTGTACATAGTGTTACATATGCTAGTAGCTCTTCCTAGAAATTACAAATTGCAGAGCGCTACTGAATCAGTTCGACAGTTAGCTGCATTGAGTGATTCCTAACAGGTGCGTTTGTTTACTTTAGTATTCCTCCTTTGCCATGTAAAAGTAGTCAACCACATACTACTGCTACATTATGAGTTACTTTCTGGAAATATTAGAGGCATAATGGTGGCATTTACTACATCGGGGAGAGGAGAGTAGTACTCAGTGAAACAAAAATCACCCTTTTGATTGTTTCGTATGAAATACTACTCACAAAACAAATTTTCTTTATTTACTTGAAAGAACAATACTTTGTCAATATTTTGGAACAAAGAATAATAATATTGCTACTAATTAGTTAGTGAAATAACAATTTTAAACAACCTCCGCAAATGTTTCACTGTGTACCGTGTATAGTACACAGTGAAAGCTGTTTCACTGTGTACTATACACGGTACACAGTGAAACAGCTGCCATTTTATTGTATTTATTACGTCTGAGTGACTTATAAAACGTAAATATGTTTGTTAAATACAAGTACAAACATTAACAGATACTAAATT
Organism: Locusta migratoria; assembly: GCA_026315105.1. Lineage (NCBI taxonomy): Eukaryota > Metazoa > Arthropoda > Insecta > Orthoptera > Acrididae > Locusta > Locusta migratoria. The sequence goes on along the minus strand of CM048744.1, from coordinate 132,775,620 downwards.
TTGTTCAGTGAATATTAAGTCCACCAAAATTGATTGGAATACGAATGTACTGGTGGAAACACAGGTGGAAAAATCATTGCAATGTCCTTATGCGAAACACAGGCTATGTCTTCTGCAACTGGGAATAAAAAACAAGTTATTTGTTTTCCGAAGGTATGAGACTTCATACTCATTACCACAAACTACTGACTTCAAGACGTTAGCTACAAAATATAAATTGTTTTGGAATTTCTCCTTTTCTTCCAGCTCTGTCCTTTTTCTCAAAGCTGTTTGCGAGATGTATGTTTTGCTGTTGTTACTGCAATGGCTTCCTCAACATCTTCCATAGTACCCTCCAAATTGTTAGGAGTAGTGATACATCCATCTGAGGCAATGGTCCTGTTTCACTGTGTACCACATACAAGTGTTTCACTGTGTGCCAAAGCCACCATAAACTAAAGGGTTAGTCACAACTCTTAACCTACCTATCTACCAAATCTACATCTGGTCAATATATATAGCTAAAGATGTGTATCTTATCACAAAACATAATATTTCTTTCAGCTTTATGTTATATCGAAAATATTAAACTTACAAAGAGACGTTAACTGTAACTTCTGACACCGAAAACCAATAGTAACGTATAGAAACAAGAATAATCAACCAAACGGTCCACCATTACAGTCAAAGATATATTTTATCATAAGAAACATACTGGGATACCAACAAGTAGAAAAAATTGAGATGGAATGTTTTACCGTGTACCGTGTTTCACTGTTTACTACTCTCCCCTACATCATAGAATCACTATACAGCTGACCAGCTATGAATGTCTGTTGCTAGTAGTGCATCATAATTTTAAGGAATTTTTCTTTCAATATTTTTCGCAGTATATATGCACTATACAATAACCGTGGTATTTTTATAGCTTCAAATAAAAAGTAAATCTTTAAAGGGTTAACGTCATCATGACTGGAACAAAATTGTAGATTTGTATGGAATATAAACACACAAAACCACAAACACACGGACACACTATTTTACATATCATTATTAACACGAAAATTGTGGTACAGATTACTAATTTATTCGTACAAGAAGGCCAATGAAAGTTACATAATTCGAAAGATTGTTTGTCGTAGATTTCACGAATATAAATATTATGTGTGCATTTAGCCATTAAAAGTGGTAAAAGGAAGTAGACATTTTCCTATCTACAGCTTGGATCAAGTACTACATTCTCCAACAATCAGCTCACTGATTGGCTATTCGTCCCGAACAAAGACGCTGTAATGCAGCGGATCTGCAGTATTAAAATAAGTGAGTATCGAAACATAGAGTTCTCCAAACTCACTATCTTGTGCCGTTCAAATGCTTCATTTTCGCAGTGATTAAGAGTGGTTAAAGGAAATGGATGTTTTTATATGAATGCTGATATAAAGGATGATGCGCCGGGAGGAACTACGAAGTCGAGAATGTCGATATAAATGATGATGCGCCGGGAGAGGCATGTAGCAGTGCACGGGTGGAACTACGAAGTCGACATGGTGTCAGCTCTGGAATTCTGAATATCGCAGTATCGAAATAACATTATTTCTTGGCGTTGTATAAATATACGAACACCGAAATTGTAGTACTATTTCAAATATTAGGCTAATGAAATTTATGTAATTCGAAAATGGCATGAGAAGTATATACTTCCGTTTTTATTTTCCGTAACTGGTAAAAATGTTGAAATGTCTGTAAATCTATCGGACCAAACTGCGTGGTCATCAGTCCGTAGCTTACAAACTACTTAAACCTAGGTAAACTAACCTACGGACAAACACACACACCCATGCCCCAGGGAGGACTCGAACCTCCACGGCGGGCAACCGCGCGCTCCCCAGCGAGGTGCTTTAGACCGCTCGGCTGCGGTAAAAGATTACCGTTTCATACCTCCCAGTGCCGGTTAAATTTTACCAAATGTCCCAGTGGTCTCCTATGATAATGTTGGCACCAGATGCTGAATAGTGAGAATCCTGTAAATCTTCATTTTAGCCAATCGCTTGACAACGCTGATGTTTTCTCATGGAAACTTTGCTTTACGAGGGCATTTAATTTTACTGAGCGGAAGATGGTACATACAAAAACCTGTCAACCATAAAGCAGGAACAGCATTATTTGTTTACTTCATGGTTCAGAAATGTTCAAATATTTGTTAAGCTTATGGGACTCAACTACTGGGTCATTAGCTAGCTAAGACTAAGGACGTCACAAATATCCATGCCCGAGGGGGGATTTGAACCCCCGACCGTAGTGGCCGTGCAGACCGTGACTGAAGCGCCTCAGTCCCCTCGGCCACCGCGGCCGGCAATCACGCGAGGCCGCCGACATGATACCTAAAATTTTACCCCCAGTGGCCATTGTAAACACAATTGGTCGATTTTCGACCACAGGCAATACTAGTCAAGATAAACCGTGCAATTAACACCATCACCTCATTGCAAAACGTTTGGAGAAGGGCGTTAACCTAAAAGTCACCTCCGTCGAATAATAAGCGCTTTTTTTTATCTTCCGCTGGCTGGCGCGCTGGCGTCGGCGGCAGCAGTGGAGTAATGAGAAGGCCTCGGTGCAGCTAACGAAGTATGATGCATCCGCGGCCTTGGCAGCCGCCTCATAAAGGAAGGGGCCCTGTCTGGCTGGCTGGCTGCCGGCGGGCTTCAAAGACCCTGGCACAAGCCTCGATGCAGTTCCCGGCTGCCCAAAGTACGCCGAGGGGCGCCCACTGCGAAATAGGGACGCTTATTAGCCGAGTTTAACGACCCATCGGCGCCAAGGTCAGCTGCACTAACAGACTCGTCTGTTCCGCGGAAGTGACATTAGATACGCCCCATTCCTGCCGGCCGACAACACTTCGGTATTCTTGTCCCGCTCTTCGTTTTTCTCGCCAACGAGAAGATGGGCGTCTCGTGCTAAAATATGCGCCGAAGTACTGCAATGAACGATTAAACATGTAAGAAATTGCGGTGTCTCTTCTGTCGGACGTGTAAGAGGTTGCCGGCCGCGGTGGCCGAGGGGACTGAGGCGCTCCAGTCACTGTCTGCACGGCCACTACGGTCGGGGGTTCGAATCCCCCTCGGGCATGGATATTTGTGCCGTCCTTAGTCTTAGTTAATTCGTAAGTAGTTTGTAAGTTTAGGGGCTGATGACCCCGTAGTTAAGTCCCATAAGCTGTACAAACATTTGAACATTTTTGTCGGAGGTTACTAGCCTGGGTCTTCATTTGTTTGAAACTTCTGCTAATACACTTGCTCTTCCCTCTTCTACCCACCACCACCTTTTCCCCATCGCCGGCCACAGTGGCTGAGCGGTCTGCTGCGCGCCAGTCACAGTCTGCACGGCCGGTAGGGTCGGGGATTCGAATCCCACTTCGGGAATGGATGTTTGTTTCGTCTTTAGTATAAGGTAGTTTATAACTAGTTTGTAAGTTTAGGGACTGATGACCCCGCAGTTAAGTCCCTTAAGCTTAATAAACATTTGAAAAAATTTTCCCCATCTACGAAACATTTCATGTAGCTACGAATTTTAACCCTTTAATGCATGATTTTTTTTATTTGATGCTATAAAAGCTACCACGATTAATTTACCGGTATAGTCCGTATATACTGAGAAAAATATTGAAAAATATTCCTTAAAATTATTATCCACTACTAACAACAAAAAGTTCATAGCTGGTCAACTATATAGTGCTTCCATGATGTACCTGATGTAGTAAATGTCACTATTATGCCTCTCGCATTTCCAGAAAGTAACTCATAATGCAACATTAGTCTGTGACTGACTACTCCTACATGGCAAAGGAGGAGTACTAAAGTAAACAAACGCACATGTTAGGAATAAGCTAACTGTTGAAATGATTCAGTAGCAAACTGCAATTTATAATTTCTAAGACGAGCTACTAGCAACTTATTTATTGTACCATTAGCGGTTTCAAGCTGCCTAGCAGCTCATCATCAGATGGTATACATTCAGTGCAAATTACATTTGTATCTGTGGCATGGCAGAAAACGAGAAAACAATAAACACGAATTTTTGTATGCTACACTGAATAATTACAATATAAGTCTGTCTTCAAGACGTTACTTACAGTTATGCATTTCACAATGCTATCCAAAAGCTGACCAAATATAGACAAATTAAATGTGAAAATCATAACTGTAAGTAACGTCTTGAAGACAGACTTATATTATAATTATTCAGTGTAGCATACCAAAATCCGTGTTTACTCTTTTCTCGTTTTTTGCCCTGCCACAGATACAAATGTAATTTGCCCCTAAATGTATACCATCTGACCATGAGCTGCTAGCAGCTTGAAACCGGTAATGGTATAACAAATCTTCACTAAAAAAAAAAAAAAAAAAAAAAAAAAAAAGGCGACTGATTGCATTAATTTCTGAAACCTATTTCAAGATCCAGCCGCAGGTTCGAACAAAATAGATACAAGTTTTACTAGGAACTTGTATACAAGCAGCTACAAATGAATTTGTGGTAAAATGTTGATCAGTTGAGAGATAATGGAAATAATAAGGTACGTAGCTGATCAGTTACACCATCAATTAAAGGGTTAATGGCAGTCGGAGAAACGGTGTCGAAAATTATTGGAAAGTATCCTGCACTACGCACCTTACGAATTTTATTGTAGACAGCGATGTTCCACATGTTTGGAAGCTGTATGGTGCAAAATTACATCACTTTCGGAATAAAAATGTCGATTAGTGTCGACATCTGTTCAAGGTCCCCTTCGTCACGTACCTTACGAAATCTGACAGTGATGTTGTTCTTTTTTCGAAGGTCAAGGGTGTAAAATTTCATCAAGAGCGGAATAAAAGAACAGAATGGGTCGAAATTGGTTGTAACGCACTCTGCGCTGTGCACAGTACACAATTTTATGCAGACGATCACCCTTCTCTTGTTTTGAAAGTGAAGTGTGCAAAATTTCATCGGGATTGGAGCAACACTGTAGATTTGTATGCAATACAAACGCACAAAAAGGAGGACTCACTACTTCTACTAATTAAAGATTAAATAAAAAAAGAGAAAAATTAGAAACAAGAATTATGAAAAAAATGGTTAGTAAAAGAAACAAAGAAGTCTGGAAATTAAAAATCAATTTGTACAGGGTGTCGCATTTATCTTGACCATCCAAAATATCTCTGTAACAACACCAGCTATTGTAAAACGACTTTCACCGGTATCAATGAAGGCGGGGGCTCATGAATGTAAACAATTGGAAACATTCTAACACGAAAGTAAACGGCTCTTTTTTTTTACACAAACGTGTGTGTTTTTAAATGGACACCCTATATTATTCCATCAGCAATCTATATGGCGTTGATTGCATTACAATACGCCAATTACAGCCCGAGGTATTGCAAAGCGAAGTTGTCACTGAAAGTACGCGAAACGCGTGGCTAGCGCACGTCCTGAGAATCAAGCGGGAACCCTATGCTGCTCAGGTCGTCCGCTAGCCATACGTTTGGCGTATTTGAAGCTTCAACTTCGCGTTGCAATACCTCGGGATGTAATTGGCGAATTGCGATGCAATCAACGCCATAGTTTATGTGATTTGTCACGCTATAGCGTGATGGAATAATCACATAAGTTTGTGTTAAAAACACATAGGCTTTCGCTTCAAAATATTTACATTCATGAGGACCCACCTTACATTGATACCGGTGAAAGTAGTTTTACAATAGCTGTTGTTGTTGTTGCAGATATATTTTGGGTGGTCAACATAAATGGGACACCCTGTATATTGTAAATTAAAAACTATAAGCACCATCCTACGGCCTTGAAAGGCGTATCAGGTACCGACCGGCCATCGTGCCATGCTAGACTTGAAGGCGTCGACTGCTGCGGTGCGTTGGGGGACGTGGTCAGCGACCCACACTCCCAGCCGTTGTTTACGTGGCCTGAGCCGCTACTCCTCAATAACGTAGCTGGTCAATTGACCTCACAAAGGCTGAGAGCTCCCCGCTTGTCAACACCGCTCGGCAGATCCGGATTGTGACCCATCCAAATTCTAGCCAGGACCGGCACTGCTTAACATCAGTGATCTAGCGGCACTGGTGTATCCAGAGCGCACGGCCGTTTGTATATGTGTTGACAAAATCGATCTACGAGCGTCCGTATGATTTATTGCAGGGAGGAGGGGGACGCAAGGCTTTGGGATAGGAAGTATTTTTAATAAATCTGAACACGGGTGCCGACTTGTAACTAGTTATAAAGGAGTTCCAGTTCCTGCCTTGTTAATAACTTTGTCATGATAATAAACTACTCTTAGTGACTAATTTTCACTCTGAGAGCTAGTCAAGGAAGAGGGAGACATGGACACCTTTGAACAGCGCTTCCGGTATGTCTGAGAAAACAAAATAACAAAAAGTTGGATACGAGAACGTAATAAACTTCATAAATAAACAAAACAAAATAGGACAATGAGCACAAAGATATATTTTGAGAATGAAAACCTCAAACTTAAAATTCCTTGGCGGAAGCAGTAAGAGACCTGAGCAGAGAGGTCTTAAAAAAAACAGACGTGACGAAATTATGATGAAAGAATATTGGAGTAAAAGGAAGAAGAACACGAGAAGCAATTAATAGTCACGTGCTTCCTAGCTGCCCAAAAGGCAATGAAAAGAAGTGTCTGTCTCAGTGATAAGCGCCAGATTACAAACCCTAAGACATCAATTTCGATTCCTAGTAGGTCCTACGATTTGCTTCTATCATCCATCCCTTCCTCCATCTCTGATTTATTAATGTGAAAAAAGCGAAGTTGTACAATCGCTTTGTTCAAATGTTTGTTAAGCTTATGGGACTTAACTGCGGGGTCATCAGTCCCTAAACTTACAGACTTCTTATAAACTAACTTATACTAAAGGCAACACAAACAACCACGCTCGAGGAAGATTCGAACCCCCGACGAGGAATGGCTCGCGCATCGAAGCACAGCGCCTTAACGCGCTCGGCTGCTCCGTCTCAGCGACCGTTTTGAGTCTTTTAACATGCCGGTCCGTGTGTAAATTCAAACGTTAGGACGTTTTTATATTGTTTAAAAAAGCAATAATAAAGCTTCGTAAACTTGTACCCGTTCTTTTATAATTACGGTAATTAGCTCGCCTGCCGAATGCTTCAGACAGAAAAAGATTAAGTCCTACACTTGACAGAATTTCTTTTGTTTGAGTGCTAAGTGAACACCATATAATGTTATTCACTGTAATCGATCTTAAAACTATTTTCGTAAAATACGGACCAAAATCCCTGCTGCAGCCGGACATCGTAGATGTATTCACTATGAATTTGAAGCTCTGTAGTTGTAGTTGGTAATGCAGAACTCGGGTAGTGCTGTATAATTACCTTTGTTAAGCAAATTTAGTTGACCGCAAAACTAGAAAAGCACGGTGGATTTTAATTAGAATCATAATTAATCTGAGACGCGGTGTTTTATTTAATATTTCACGGAATTTAACATCAACATCATAGCCTGGAGTGAACTACATATTTTTTTACAAGAATGGCGAACGTATATTTCGTCCTTCGCTCTTACTGAGCACACTGTAAGCAGGAGAAATTCAATGTGCTCACAATTAATAGAACAAGAAAAAAATTGGAACAACTCAAAAAGTGAGTCGAATAGTTCGTTGCAGTTTTCTCATTAATGCAGATAATGTCGAAGTTCATTTTCTTACCTCTGTCAGGTCCACAGGCTATTAACAGCGGAATTGTGAGTGATCTCACAGCAGGAAGCGCAAATCCACTCTGACGGATAATAATATTGTGTGCTAGACAGCTGCGTTAAGAACGTTATCTCTGCTGCATCTCTGTCGCGTTCTACCATTACCTTTTCATTTCATTTTTTGAGTTATCTTACAACCAGCACTATTATGTTGATAAACAATATAAATTCGTTAAAGAAACATTATCTACCTATAATTTTTGCAAGTGATTAATGTACTAATTCGTTACTGTTGTGAAGGCAGAAGACAATAAACAGACTATAAGTGTATCTAGTAAAGAGCTATCACAATATTTTAAGAATTATTTTATTTGTTAAAATATAAATTTGATTTTCAATCTCAAGTAGACGAAAGCAGTTTAAATATTGGAATTAACGACTTTAAATATCAACACAAACTTATTTTACAACGCTAGAGAATATATAGGCTTAGGAGTAAAAGAAACTGAAAAATGCTAGGAAAAAATACAGAAGCAATGTCGATGTCTGAACGAAAAACGAAAAGCAGTGAGAATGATACTGACCATAAGTTAACCCCTTTCAGACCTGATTTTTTTCTCTATCAAGGAAATTATTTTTAATGCTACAATACACTTAAGTTTAATTTTCAATGATTTTAGAAGCAAGATTTATGCAATTATATGCACCCATTTTCATACTACAACACTACGTATACTGAAAAACAAGGCTTTTTTACGGACTAAATTAATTAATTTTGTAGTACCAACTGTTGTATTAAATAAACTGGTCGTTAAATTACTACATCGCAAAATAACAACTTCTACTTTCAGTTATGCAATAGAATACAAGTAACCCACAATTTCCGTGTTCTTTGAAGTTTGTAAACTGCTGCGCAGTGCAACACTGGCTTCTTACTATTTTTATAGTGATCTTCCGTAGGTGGCAGTAATTGTGCTTGATGAAATAATTGAACACTCAGGTGTCGTATACATGTTCTTTCCATTTAGAAAAAACGCTTCTTTATAATCTTAGACACCGTGGAAGTTATGTACACATTTGTAGCCAGAGGGTCCGAAAGGGTTAAACAAAAAGTATGACGAGGCTGCAAAACGTGACGTAATTTACGTGAACCTTTTAGAGGACCTACGAGTAATATACATAGAAAAATGATAAGGCATTCCAGTTCGCAAGTGTTCGATCTGTTCAACGCAATTCTTGGTTTTGCTTTTCTAGTTATACCACATCTAAATTACTCACAAAATTTAATGGCAGATGACAAAGTATGTACCTCACTGCACTGATGGAAACAATGTCTGTGTTTTTGCCTGAAACGCTGAATCAATAAGAAATTTACACACAAAAGATTTTCATTTTATTTTCTCGTAGAGCGATTCATTAAATATTCGCGGAATGTATGACATTAACTGCGAATGAATAAAATTGAAAATGAGTACCCAGCCGGGACTTTAACCCGGGTCTCCTGCTTTCTAGGCAGTTGCGCTGACCCCTACACCACTGGGGATACAGCGATCACCACACCTGTACGGAATTACTCAAGTACGCCTCTCGTCAGACACAAATTCCCAACTTTACCCCTGCCCACTAGAACTCACTCTCTTAAAAAATGTTCAAATGTTTGTATAGCTTATGGGACTTAACTACGCGGTCATCAGTCCTTAAACTTACAAACTACTTATGAACAAGCTAACACTAAGAACGGCACAAATATCCATGCCCGAGGGGGGATTCGAACCCCCGACCGTAGTGGTCATGCAGACCGTGACTGGCGCGCCTCAGTCCCATCGGCCACCGCGGCCGGCACTCACAATCTTGGTTATTGTAAAATAATTCCGGTAAGAGTTAGGGCATAGGAATGCCTCCGAACTGAAGAAAGCATCATTGCTCAGTCATCGGCATTTATATAAGTTATATATATGTCCTAAAGAACAGACGTCACTTTTTATCCAGCAGTTATTATCTGTTAATTGATTCACTAAACTTTAAGAGCCTGGAAGTTTTATGTTAGACGAAGATCATGGCGCTAGTGAAAATTCTGAGAAATGTATTTCTAAAATTTGCGCTTGATCTGCAGTTACATAGTGTAAGATATACTACCATGATAATTTTTTTTCCATATGGATCAACGTTACACGAGGAAAATGAGTCTTAAGAGAAGCCGAGGAAAGCTGAGAGAGCCCACGTGGAAGTGACAAAAGGCTTCACGGCGGAGAAAGTGACAGCTAAGCCAAGAAACAAAGCGCTTACGTAATGAGATTAATGTTACAATCTTGTTGCACCGAGCAGCTAGCAAAACATGAACTCTATACGTACATACAGACTAGAAACTGTGTTATCCTTTTCAGTGCGAACAGAAGGATGTACAAGCAAGTTGATGAAACCACGAACTTGCGGCAGAATATTAGCTATATTATTATTACATTCATTAATAGGGATATTTCCTAAAATGTTTTTTACAAACATTGTTTTCATCTTCGAAACATTCTGGTGTGAGATACGGAAATAATTAAAGTAGTTGTAGACCTATCGGTATGTAATGTGTGTTACTTTCGAACAGATTATGTCAAATTAATGCTCGTTTCACTGATATCCAAATGAGCTACGACACCTTCTTTGCTGTTTAAGCTACAGCAATGTGACAAGTTAAAATGACGCAAGTCCAAAAAACTATAAACTGAGATGAAATTATAAGTACAAATGCCATACACAACATGGAATACCATTATTCAGAAATTTGAGGAAAAACACTCTTTTGTAAGAAGAATATAACATCAGAAGCAAGTGGGTTTTTATTACATCTCAACGAGTTTCAGACCTTAACGTATAAATGATCAAGACAACAGACCGAGGAAATTATGCAGCCGGGTACAGACAAATTTCTTCATAAAATAAACGGCGGAATATAATTTTAGCACAAAATTTACCTTCCTCAGTATTCCATATAACGGCTTGCAAAGTACAAATGTAGAAATTCTGTCTGCAGCAAGTAAATACTTGCAACCGACATATCTGCTAAATGTACATTAGACAAGTCATCGTAGCATGTAATAGAACAACAGGGTTTGGTCACGCCATATTACACTTCTGTCATATCTGCACTCAAGACATAGAGGATGACAAATAACCAAAATAAATCTCTTCGCGTTGTTTAACGAAGACTTGATGCCGTTACAAGTCACTCGTTCCTACTGGACCACGCTTTTATTTCGCTTAACGTGAGATTTAGCCCTGATAAAATCTGTATGTATTTCAGCACCTTGAGAATACCGTATAGTCGGATAACATCGTCCACGTTTCGAATCACATTTCAGAAATGATAACGTTTCATAAGTCGAAGGGCTAAGGCCTCCGACAAGCAATCTCGAATCAAATTGTGTGTGATTCTCCTTCTGGTTGATTATTACACCACTTGGGTGATTATTACCAAACTTCTTTTTGGACAGAGGCTCAAGCCAACTATGAGTTATTAAGTCCTCGTTGTCTCTTACATCATATACTGCTACCGATGGCCTGTTACCTCACTCGGCCGCGTTGTATGTTACCTAATATCACGTTGGACGCCTTTGTTCGCTACTGGACAGAACTTTTTTTTTGCTAGAAGTCACAACATTTTTCTTCCACATCGCTCTTATATTAAATATACGAAGAGGCGCCGTATTTTATTATTAAAGTTTCGGGTAGTTTTGTTGCCATTTTTCAGTTCTGAAGACGGGATTCCTACTTTCATTGTTCATACAGGGTGTTTCAGAAGGAATAAAAATATTTTAGGAGCTTCAAGTATAGACGAATTGCAATAAAAATTTATATAACACGTGCAAAATTTTTATTCAGTACACAGATACAGCTGTTAGTGTGTAACACAAACTTAAAACAAAGGCAAATGAGGGCATTTTCGCTGATTATTCCGATGGTTCTTGGTAGAATACCATTATACTGAATTAAAACCACAATTCTGTGTATGTTCTACAAGTTTATTTAGTTAACCGATTTTCAGTTTACAAGACCATTCTCAAACTTAACTAAAGGAATGTAAACTTGTAGTACATACAGAAAATTGTACCCTTAATTCAATATGGCGATGTTCTACAAATGGAAGACTCAGTGAAATGTCCTCATTTGCCTTTCATTAAGTCTACTTGGGTTACATAATATCAGCAGTATGTCTGTACTCAATAAAAAATTGACACATTTTATCTGGCATTTTAAATATCAATTCGTCTATATTACCTACTCCTAAAATATTTACTATTCCTCCTGAAACTCCCTGGATATATCAGCCGAATGACAACTATTTAATGCGAATACAGTACCGTACTTGTACCGAAACACAGGGCTTCGCTTTACAGTTACAATAAACGACACAGTTGTGTACAAGTTTCCCTGAGCTGCAAATTGTAAAATAAAAAATTAATATTAGTGTAGAAAGCCTCACGTCGAACGTAGGTGATAAACAGAATTTTCAGTTATGATTATTTATCTTTCTTACAAGGGAGGTGTTTGAATCGTTTGCATTGCACTTGGGTGAAACTCATACATCAGGATCATTTTGGGTGAAATTAAAAAATTTTTTCGAGCCGGAAATGCAGTGGTGAACATCCCCCGTTTCGGAAATGCCTAGTTTTCGAGCAATAATGTCATACATTAATGAGCCATAATACCTCAGTTTTGCAAGCAAACGGAAAAAACTGTACAAACACTATTAGAAACATTTAGTTTCATGGCAAACGACGAAAATAAACGAGTCAGTGTTTGAATAGTATCTTTTCCGTTATATACCTAATTAAGAAACTTATACATGGTTCATAAGTATGTTGAACCTAGTATGTTCAACACTTAGAATGAGCTAACAAGTTTTATGTCGTTTAAAATATAAATATTCTGATTCCACAACCACAAGGGCAATTACATTTGGGATCTGTGGAAGGTACCTTAACACATCTGATCTCATTTTGTAAGTATTTATTGTGTATCTTGTTTTCTGGCGTGTTCTACATCTCTTCAGTTCGGATCAACCGAAACGAAAAGTACATCTAATATTATAATCAGTGCGTGGTCTTATTGCTCGAAATTGATTTGATTTCATTTTTCCAGGGTAGGTATTTTAGTAACGGCGGATGTTCACCACTGCATTTACCGACTCGAAAAAATATACGAATTTCACCCAAATACAAACCACACGGTTGAAACACCTCCTTTGTTGGTGCAGTTTGCATGTAACATTTACCTCGCTATCCGCAAAGTCGTCGGAAGCCCAGAACTGATACTGTTTGGTCCTTCGACAAAGGGAAGTCGAAAACTGGCAGCGTGGTGCTAGACAAGAATGAACCACTTCGCAGATCCGAAACTTTTGGTTCATTCCTGTAAATATTTAGCAATAATATAATCTATGGAACAGTATACGGAATATGATCTTGAAAGTTAAAGCAATAAAATGGTAAACTAAATTAGGCTGTTGCTGAAACTATGAAGTCTTGTACTGCTTCTCACGAGAACTAACCGATGATGCAATGTACCTGCTTGCATACGATTCGAAAACTGCCGTGTACAGTGAGATAAACTGTTCTTACCCACCCCGATTTCTTCTGTTAGTTAATATCTAACTAGAGCATTTCGTTTCTTATTAATAAAAAATAGTTGAAAGAAAATGGTGGTGTGCTGAAGTTGTTTTTTGGAATCGCGAGTGTTCTGCACGACCCGTCTCGCCTACTTTCTGCGAGCTGGGTTCGCGCGAGGACACGTCAGCTAACGGTGCTCATAAGACATGTCGTGTCCCGCAGTTAACAGCGTTCATTTGCATCCGACGGAGCTGTTGGAAGCGAGGGAGATTGTGCACTAAGCTAAATGTTTTATGTAAAAGTTATAGAGAGTATCACAACAGTTCGTCAACGGTGCCTTAATAAATAATTATTAAAAGCGTTCGGAACTGGTCAGATTACTGTTCATACCTCCATGCTTTTTACACTTTTTTACTGTTAAATTTAACTAAAGTTATTATAATTTCTTTGAAAGACTATACCAATTTTATCTTATGTTAGTCACAAAAAAAAAAAAAAAAAAAAAAAAAAAAAAAAAAAAAAAAAAAAAAATTGTTTGCTATGCGAAACCAATTGTGGCCTTCAATCTTCTAGACATCGAATACACAAGATAAGATCTGACTTGAGAATCAACCTCTTCCCAACAATTTTCACGTTTCTGATTAACTTATTTCACTATGAACACTTCCTTAACCTGACATTATTTCATAATGCACAACTCTAATTATCTAATGTGTTGTTTACAGGTGAGGAGATGGATATAATTAAGGATGCGCATTACAAAGCTTGAGATATGGCATCATTATTTGGTAAAATTGAAACTTCCAATTCCAAGTTCTTGCACACTTCTTCATAAATTAGTTAGTAAAGTAATTACATAATTATCTGTATTCAGAATTCTAACAATAACATAGTACTTAGAAGCTTCCACAGATACCAAAGGTTAATACGATGACATTCCCTCCTCTGTTTAACAGCAGGTAAACTATCTCTAGCCTCCAGTCTTATTTCACATCAACTTTATTAATTAATGGCTTCGTTCGCGGTCCTCTAATGTGATCTACAGCGTCAAGGAGACTTTCAAGCGATCTGTGGTCTAATGAGAGTCTCAGAAAGTATATCACGCGCTTGTGACAGGTCACAAGCACTTTTTTTAGGCTTTTCTTGTGACGTAACAGATATTCTTCGGTTTGGAGGCCCACACAGACGCAGGATGCGTTTTGCTGTCGATAGAACCACCACAAAACTTATTTCGATGTACTTGCTACAGTGTACCGTGTGGTAACTTCTACTTACTACCAATTTCCGACAGCTACAACTAATGTGAAATATTTAATTATTTCATGTTTAATTCAGTGGTTAGATAGTTACTGGTGACAACAGAAGAAAATGGCCACTTTACGGATTATCAGACACAGAAATGCCTAACATTGCATGCTGCATGAGTACTTCTTTATATGTAATTTCAATTACCCTTTTATTGTTTAATTTAGTATTGGAAACATTTTAAATGTTTTTGCTATTTAGAGATTACATTAGTTTGCTCTTTAAAGAAATAATGACTATTTTTAGATGAATCTATGAAAAACATAAATAAACGGAAAAGCATCGGTCTCTCAGTATCTTTCTATCACCGAGTCAAAGAATTTTGACATCTGTTAACCATAGATGCCCGAACAAAAAAATAAAATAAATTAAAAAAAATCATTATACGGGGCTTGATGATATTATTTTCCTCGAGAAGTGTAACAACTTAACAGCAAACATTCGACAGAAAATAATTGTTGCATATCATTATGAAGAACTAATTAGCTGACAGCACACATTATGTGGCAGTTTGTGACACGAGATGTTATTCTGGCGTTTAAGGCTGCTGTATCGTGTGACCTCTTCACACAAAGGAACATGACTACTGGAAACAAACTGGACGATGACAAAGAATTCTACCATAGTTTTAAAAGAACAAACCCACTTTCTTCTCTCTGTCAAATTATTTTTCATTCATTTGTATAATAGATAACAGTAAAATAAACTCCATATTTAAAATGTATTTACTGTATGAAATCTAGCTACGTCTGTCGCGTATTGTTTTAGTTGCAGTTGCAAAGGGATGTTGTCTAATGACCTAAGAATCCGGTAAGAGAATAAATCAAAATCATCGCAGTACATTATAAAATGTCTTTAAAAACATATTCATGTCCTACCAAGTATGTTAGGAAAATTCAGTTCAACCTACTGGCTGCGTTTCTAAAATTTGTATAGCATTATATTCATAAATGCTTGCATCTTAAGACGAAAATAATCATTACATGCAATGATGGACAGAGAGAGAGAGAGAGAGAGAGAGAGAGAGAGAGAGAGAGAGAGAGAGAGAGAGAGAGAGAGAGAGAGAAAGAGGGAGGGGGGACAGAAAGAGAGAGAACAGAACAGAAACTATGACTGATAAAAATGTTACCTGTGAAAATGATGGCCATATTGAAATTCTGAATTGCAATTATCTTCAAATACACTTAGAATCTTCCTTGTTTTGTTATACTGTAAGCATACATCTTAAAGGTCGTATGTTAACTGTGAAACATTAACGTACACAAATCAGACACATACTTCAAATATACTTTGTGAAGTAAGCAAGATGGCAAAAATTTGAAGAGGATGTAATTCAGTCTAGGAGGAAATTATTGACATAACAGTTTTTATAGCTGGTTCCGTTTCGGTTAGAGGTAGTTATAGTTACTAGACAGTTTTCAGGAACACGTCGTGCACAGTAATATGCATACTTATGTTAAAATAAAAGAATCTTCATCTATTTCTGAAAATGAGTGTAGAGGACAACGTATTATATTAACAATTCATTTGAACCTTAAGAAATTCTATTTTATGAGTATGTCATAGCCGTTAACAATTCCTCGGCTTCTAACGTATTCAGAGGCAATAAAAACGACAGACAACGCGCCAGGTCTGATTTTGTGGGATAATGCCGTTTTATTTTAAGACAACTGTATAAATGCATTTAATTCTGATAACCATGTCACTGAACAAAGGTGGGGAATGCGGAATACAGAAAGCACTGAGATTCTCGTTTATTCAGATGCAGTCAGTGACTAATTTCACACAATTAGTATTAATTTGCTTTGATTATATTAGCATTCTCAACTATTAAATAAAACCTTTGGAAACTGCGGGATCGGCATAAAGACATTTCAAACGCGGTCAAATCATTAGTGTATTTAGCTGTCATTTCAAAAACTACGGTATGTAATGAGGAGATTATTAGACGGCACAACTTGTATAATCACCGCATTTTGGTCGAAGCGATATTATTATCATATAAAATAGTCAGTTTTTCATGGCGGCGTGAAAAATAATGCAACTGTAAAAATAAAAACCACTCTTCCTCACTGAATCAACAGAATTGACTCGGTTATCAATTAATATGGCAGGGAAGTAACAAACATAATTGGTCCATTACGAAAACAGAAATGAACAATACTTAATTAACTATAAAATAGTTCTTTTCTCTAAGAAAATACAGGAGAATAAGGTGTTAGTGAGAACAGGAGACTCATTTATTAGTTTTAAATAGCACAAAGTATATTAAAGAAAAACCAAAGCAATAAAAAGCATTAATATATATGTGGATAAAACAGTTCATATGATGTTTATGGAATATTCCGTCGGTACTTGAGGGAACTAAGACACACAAAAAACTTAAAAAAGCAATATTTTTGTTCCACAATATTTTTTGTTTATTATGAGCAGCTTTCGACTTCTTAGGCCATCTGACCACGGTCTAAGAAACCGAAAGCTGATCATAACAAACAAAAATATTGTGGAACAAAAGTACTGCGTATTAAAGTTTTTAACAGTTCATATGAATTTGCTGGTAAACATTATTATGCTAACTTTCTTCTTTTTATAACCGCTATTTTACCCTACGCCTCTCACTATCTTAGTTGATATGTCTTGTTCCAACAACGTGTCCCCAAAATTATCTTGTTGCGTTGTTTTTTCTTCATAAAAATATCCAGTCTATTTGTCCACAATTTCATCAGTGTAAACTGTTCGGCTTAAACCTATTAATACAATTTTATATTCCGTGCAAAGCAGAGTCTTAGTCTCATGGACATAAAGCTCGAACTGTATTTTTAGCTTGCAGAGTTATTAAAATTTTTGAAGAGAAAAGACCTTTGATCGGATTTCGTGAATGACTAACTACTGCGGAGATGCTTTTATGTTGTGTTTCTAAAATTAATTGGATATATGTGACCTTGCACTTGTTGCGTGTTATATAAGTGCTAAAAATTTTTTGTCATCATTTATTAATCTGTTCAGGAA
This sequence comes from Locusta migratoria, assembly GCA_026315105.1. Classification (NCBI taxonomy): domain Eukaryota; kingdom Metazoa; phylum Arthropoda; class Insecta; order Orthoptera; family Acrididae; genus Locusta; species Locusta migratoria. The sequence goes on along the minus strand of CM048744.1, from coordinate 132,758,019 downwards.
AGTCTTCAGTTTGATTAATTACGTTTTTTTAGCAAGTAATCAATTTGATTCTGGATTGAAATAATAGGTGTGAGACATGAGTATTTCTTTTTTTCAGGTAAGTTTATCGTATGTTTTCTGCGGCACCGGTGTTAACTATGGAAGTGTCCGTTTCGGACTTATCAGTTCACAGCATTTAAGTACCAGCGTCCCTCGCTGCCGTTTTGTTTCTCTTCACTTACTTTCTACGGTAGATCAACTTTAGATAAAGAATCAGGTTATTATGATAGCAAGAATACGGCACATAATGCTTAGAGTCGAACTTGACATTGTGTCAACTAAAGGAAGGTTAATAGTTTTAGCGTTACATTTCTTAATTTTTGTGCAAAATGACTACCTTTTACTTTTATGCTGTCGAACAATTTACGGAGCAGCACTAATTTTTTTCCTTGATTAAAGGAAGTTAGAATCTCATACAAAAATAACTGTTGTAGTGTTATTTGTACAGTTTATCTTTCATTATAAGTAAAGCGACATGACACAGTGCTATCCTGGGGAGCGGAGTTCAAATTGCGATCAGGTCAACCTGAAATAGGTTTTCCGTTGTTGTTCCTGATTATTTTGAGTGGATGTTGCTGTGATTCCGTCAACAACAAGACGACGGTAGGATACAAATATTTTCGCTCTTGCCTGAATTATATCTAATGGGATGGATTCGATAGGAAGCTAAACAAAAAGGAGGTAAAGTGTCGAAAAACATAGTTTAGATATTAATTATGGGGAGATTCAGTGCAAGAGTATTTTTATTAGGAATGGGTTTCTCTGGCAAAATAGGCACATCCAAGCAGGCGACTCTGAAGATTATTCTTGGTGGATACAATCTGTAGAATTTTTCGGCATAACAGGGAATGATCGAGATGTTCCCGAGTCTCATTAATTTGTATTCTGAATCACAAATTCCGGCCGAACCTTATGAATCATACAATGTGTAAGCCTCTCTCTGTCAATGCGACAACATCGTGTGAGTAAATATTATGGAACATAGCTTTTTAGATAGACTGTCAATTGCGTGTAACGTCAGAGATGATGGAATTCTTTTGGACTATAAGAAATCCAAGTAGTGCATCAACCTTAATACGTTGTCAAGGGGGACACTTCTGGATCTCAACTGACGAATACGTTGTTATATTCTGAAAGTGTTACAGGAAATGATCAGTATGTGCAGCAAACCACGAAACCTCCGAGATACATGTGTATGTCGCCCTACATTGCCACTTGGAAACTTAGTATCTCTGCGAGGGTGCAAATGTCTTGCAGGTACGTCACCTCCGAGAAGGATATTCATAAATGTCAACGCTGGCAGTTAATGTAAGCCAAGTCATATGCTCCTGGTGTTAGTAACGAAATCATTCGGAAATACATGCTACCACATCTTTATTAATAGTCTGTCAGCGAAGACGAAGTTGGAGCCCTCACTTGATGAAAGCTTACAAATTTGTCAAATGTGAGGTAGATGTGTGTGCCCTACCTCTATGAGCAATATCACGAAAGTCCAACTGTGTAGTGGCGAAAATGACTGCTATCTTGTTACTAGTCAGTTTGCAGGTAACAAATGCTGTGTAGGGCACCCCACTCGTTTCTCCATAGTGGTATTAACAACAGCCTTCACAAACACGTACTACGCTACAGTCCTTACACTGGTACAGACCAAGGCTGCCAACTTTTCTAGTGAAAGTAAGGGCGACTCTGGCCAGACAAAATGAATAGGACTGGCGCATTCTTTAAAATATTAAAACAGGTTTATTGCATCAACCAACCAAACAAAATACTTCTTCCTAACTATTACAAACTGAAGAAGTACAGAATTTTTTTTTACCGAAAACTATATTTGCTTACATTTTTCGAATCAGCCTGAAGTTTATCATTCATTACCAATTTAATAACTTATTTATTTATTTATTTGTGCAACAGTTCTGCTTTTTGATCTACCAAAATGCATTCATGCGCCCACATCGAGATCCACAAATATGTTCTTTTCAAAATTATTTTCATAGTCCATGCTAATATAACTGAGGTCGTCTCCACTCCACCACAAAGTCAATAACGCAATATTGCTGTATTCACCAGGAATAGGACTATCATCTGGCCATTGAAAGTAGCTGGCTAATTCAGTAGCTGTATTAATTTCCCTGACCATCTTTGAGATCTTACCATTTTGCGGTCAGTTTGCGTTGTCATAATGTGCTTGATTGAGCTAACTCTTGCAGCAACACGCTATATAAGTGTTATCTTTTAATTTACATTTTTATTTTCCTCCGGTTGTAGGTGGAGTTTCTAGTTCACTCATGCTGTGTTATTCTGCTTATGCGGAATAAAAACTAATATGACCGGGGAAAAAAAAAGAAAAAAGAAAGGGTTCACGAGCGTGACGATGCTACGCCGGGTTAAACTTTTTTTTGCGCTTTATTTTTATATAAATACGTGATCATCAGTAGTGTAGTGGGAAGAGGACTAGTAAAAACTACAAAGGATGTAGATGATATGACTGTACTAGCAGAAACGGAAGAAGAGCTCCAGTTAATGTTGGAGAATATGGTAAGGTTGGGTAAAGAGTTTGGAATGAAACTGAATACTAATAAGATCAAAGTGATGAAAATCGGAAAAGATGGCGACAGATCAATATCACTAGATGGAAGAGTACTAGAACATGTTCAATCATTTAAGTCGTTGGGAAGCTTGATAACTTCTATTGGAAGTTGTACGGAAGAAGTAAGTCGCAGAACATACTTGGGAAAGAAAGTGTCTGGGAGAATTAAAGATTTGCTGAAAGCCAGGAGCAAAAGAAATTGCTGTGCGTGAATCGTGGTGTCTTATGCTTCTGAAACGTGAGCAGTCAGACAGAAAGAACAAAAATATATAGAAAGTTTTGAAATGTGGCTGTGGACAACAATGGAGAAAGTGAAATGGACCGACAGAATGAGAAACGAGGTGTTGAGCAGGCTGGGAGAAAGAAAGGAATTTAATGAAGATGATATAGACGAGGAAAACATCTTGTGTGGAACACATATTACGCAGGAATTATCTAATGCAGAAGATAATGGATGGAAAAAGAAGAAGTAAAAAGATGGAGAGCAAGGGATGTGGAGAAACGAAAAAATTACAGGCAAATTAAGGAGGATGCCCAGTACACAGAGACATGGTTGATACCTGTTTGACGACAGATTTACTGGAACAAGAAGAAGGTGCAACCAGTTAATTTTTTTAAATACTTTTTCTTCTCCAGTAACTAGTTTTCAAGCCACTGCAGCCATCAGTTACAGGATGTTACAGGAACATTACATGTTAATCCCAGTACAGCCTGAAGCTGTGTCGATGCTTCTGGAGGAAAATGGCGGAAATTTAGTAATCGCTCTTGACACGAAAGGAAAGGATATTATATTTTTACGCACTTTGTTGTCGAATAACAATAAACAAATAACGGGTACTGTGGAAGCCGTTTTATTATTTTTCTCTTTTCAACTGGTAATTATTTTACCAGTTTTCTTTAAAAACAGTAGACAGATTTTAATACTGCAAAGATGTACCCAAAAACGCTCTTAGATTCCTTAAAAGCCTTCTGGAAAAGCAATCATTTTAAGTATATAATTTGGAGCTGATTTTCTGAACCGAGTGGCCAGCAATGTAAGTGCTCCTCGTGTATTATTCTGAATAATAATTTTAATTGGAGTCTAAACAGAATACCGCCTTTATTTACAGATACCTGAAGTCATAAATTAATTTTCTCACTGCTTCATGAACTGGTTCCACGGTCTGAATTTTTATGTTAATCTAACATTTAGTGTCCATTAATTATAAACCTGCAGATTTAACGTAGTTTTGTCCGATGCCATATACTATGTCATCAATACGCTGCACAGTTTTAATTATCAATTTTTTATAGATCAGAGTTATTTCGCATTGCCACACTTACTCGAACTAACTTCCCAGTATTGGCTTGGGCTAAAAATTTAATGATAATAATCAATCAAAAATTTTAATTATAAAACAGAATTACCAGAAAAACTTAAGCTCAGTACAAAAACTCAATAAACAGTGAGTAATCAAAAATCTGACAACATTCCTATTTGTTTCGTTTTCGTTTTTTATCATGACCCAGTACTAAATTTCCGCCATTTTCACCAGAACCATCCCCATAGCGTGTAGTTACACTACAATTATGCATTAATGTCTCTCTAATATCACCAACTGGAGATAATTCTGCAGTGGCTTGAAAATTAGTTACCGGTGCTGTAAAATAAAAAGTATAAAAGAAGCAACTGGCTACATATTTACATAAAACTAAACCGCCAAATAAAATAAAATTTACAGTTCGTATTCTACAAAGGATTTACCGGAACAGTTTTGTATTCACCACATATCGATGCAGTTATTCTACAGATATTATTTCGCCATATCAATTAATTGCTTTTACAATGATCTTGCAAAAACAAGATTTTGAAAAATATGCGGCAGGTGTAACTTTTAATCAGACTAATCTTTTCGATTATGAGCAATAAATCCCCAGTATAAAATAAAAAAGGAAGTCGAGTTTTGGATTAAAACTCAGAACAATAATGGAGTTCCCTTACTATCGGTAGAGTTGGCAACCCTGGCGTAGACAAGAACGATGATTTGGAGGCCTTCCTCAGCGAGTACCGTCCTTAGAGCAGTGCTTCTCAACCTTTTTGAATACGCGATCCCTTCCAAGCATAAATATTCTTGCAAGTCCACCCCCCCACACAAGTGTGTGTTAGTGTGTGTGTGTGTGTGTGTGTGTGTGTGTGTGTGAGAGAGAGAGAGAGAGAGAGAGAGAGAGAGAGAGAGAGAGAGAGAGAGAGAGAGAGATATCTCAAAGACAACTGAATTCGTTTCTTCTTACTGGTGATACAACTGTATTGTGAATAAGAATGTACGGTAGCACACGTCATAGGATGAATTTTGTAGTGTAATTTTTCGAAATGGAACGCACTGTCCAGTTTTTGTATGATTTCAGAAAAATAAATATTTCACATATCGAGGGTTTCCCATTTCATGTAAGACTTAACAAGGAAGTATGCTCGTTAAGCAAGGTCTGTTGTAAAGTCAGTTTGTGAGGAAGTAACCTATATCGTTTTTCGAATTTCTCAAAATTACATATTTCATCATGTTTATTTATGTATCGATTAGTTGCTGAAAATAGTTTTCAGTCTTTGCATTTATTCGTCATTAACACAGTGTATTTATCATAAAACTATTTACATTTGATCCAGAATTAATTCAAAAGAAATTTTCAGTTTTATGGGACTTGTGTTTTTATACTATGCACCCCTCCCTCCTTAGTATTCAGATATGCACTGGTTTGGTTATTTTATGGTGCAACTACTTCCTCATGTGATGGCAACCTCCGAACAAGACTTTGCGACCCCTGGGGGTTGCGACCCATTTGTTGGGTAACACTGCTTTAGAGAATTGTCGACAGGGTTAACAGACAGATGTCCTGCATTTCGCTGGATACTACTTCTTTTAGGCCTTATCCTGCTGAGGATTAGAAAATATTTTAAATATTCTGTATTTCATTGTTATCCTGCGAAATTCGATCATCGCCATGTTCAAGGAAAATCCTCAGTTGTACAATTAATGAAGAATGGCACTCATATATAGGAGATCCTTTTTGCAGAAGAAAAGAAGTTTGTTGATAGTGTGGCGCCTACCACGTGTATCGTCTGCCGTCACCGTAGAATTAAACATTGTTCCTAGCGACTAGAGACACAGTCTACGTATCCATTTACTGTAGCTGTTGAAGATAAATGGAACAGTGCTGTTCGTTGGATAAAATTATCTGCTGTGTTCTCAACAGTAAACTGAGGAAATATTGAGCCGTGAGCAAACAAGCAAGTACAAGTTGGCTGGTAATTCTGATGAGTCCATCGGCTCCTGAACTTTCTTTCGATGGGCAAATCTGGAGTCAACCGGAGAAAAAATAGCTGATGGTTGAAGGTGTTTTTCCTTCCACAGCGATCAAGGAAACTTTTAGGTCAATGAAGTGCACGTCAAAGTTGGTGCAATAGTGCTTGACTCTCAGTGTTCATGTATGAAGACCACTTGTGAGGCTATAGCAACAGAAACGAAGAATGCTGGACTTACGAGCAGAGAACACAAAGACAAACTTTTTGGGTGCCTCACGGAAAGGGAATAATAATGTATATTCCATTCATTTAGAGCCTGGGGGTCCCAAAGTCTTGCTTAGGGGGACGCCGTCACTGGAGGAAGTAGTCTAGTTGCATCATAAAGTAACAATGTGTTCAGTAATACAAAAACGTATGCCTAAGTTAAATTTATTTAACGTTAAAATTACGGAGTTTCTGGTGTAACATTAATAATGAATTGAATGAACAGTGTGTTAATGATGAATAAGCCCAAAGTCTGAAAACGTTTTTCAGGAACCAATCGATAGGTAAAATAACATGATATAATAAGTAATTCTGGAAAATTGGAAAAAGAAAGAGCTACTTGTTTACAAATTGACTATACAGTGGGAACTTTCTCAATGAGCATAATTCGCTCCTGAGTCTTGCCTAAAATGCGAAACACTCGTTAAACAAAATAAATTTTTCTTATACGCGGAATTTACGACATTAACTGCGAAACGGTAAAGCTGAAAATGTGTACCCAACCGGGATTCAAAGTAGTTGCGCTGACACCTACACCACTGGGAACACAACGATCACAACAATTGCGCGGACGTCTCTAGGTCGTCTGCCGTCAGATATAGATTCTCAACTTTTCCCTGTCACTTATTACTAAAACTCGCGGTTTTCTCAAACAGATTCCCGTAAGAGTAAGCGTCTACGAGTGCCTCTCCACTGAAGAAAGAATAATTGCCCACCATCGGCTTATTTTACTAGTAATTAATTTTTCTGTCGGGAATCATGTAAAAATAGGATGTGTTCCAATCCGAAAAATACACAAAAAGACACCGTTCAACAATTTAATAGAATTCTGTAGCAAAAGAAAGAAGATTAAAACTGTTTCATTATTGTAATCTGACATAAATGTCAGTCAGGAGTGCAACTGGAATAAATTATGTGATAGGAAATACAAATGTATACCAAGCTACATTTGCTTGTTGAAAAATTTTTTACTCTTTTAATAATTCATATGAAATGCACAACCAGTTTCGACGAACTGTGTGTGCCGTCTTTTTCAAGTGCTCCACAATAAGAAAATTTTACAAAATACAAAGTTAAGACAAAAATATAAAATTAAATTCATTACAATTTTTGAAATGGTCAGAAGAGCATTATAAAATATGACCCTGTAGGTTTCATTGTGGCCAGAAGTTTTTTTAGCACCAAGTTGTATAGTAGCCTGTGCTATAGAATTGTCAGTCCTATTCAACCTAGTAGACACATTGTTTCACTCTAGGAACAACTAGTGAAACAAATTTCATCAATTTGATAGTCCTGTGTAAGGAGTTCCATATGGCTGTCTGGCCAAGCTGAACATAAATTCAAAAGTAGTTGTAACACATTGTAAAACCACACTGTGTTCAGTTGACAGGCAACACCTTTCATTACTGACGGTTAGAAGAAGACAGGGATATGGAGATCCTTACACAGGACTATTAAATTGACGAAAGTTGCTTGACTAGTTTCCTAGATTGTGACTACTAGGTTGAATAGGAGTGACCACTCTAAAGTACAGTCTACGTACAACTTGGTCCTAAAACAACTGCTGGCCACAATGATACCTGCAGGATCATATTTTATAATATTCTTCCGACCATTTCCAAAATTTTAATGTGTCTTATTTTATATTTTTTTCTTAACTTTGTATTTTTGCAAAATTTGCCTTATTGTGAAGTAATTGAGAATGGCGCCACAGTTCGTCTAAACTGATTGTGCATTTCATATGAATTATTAAAAGAGTAAAAAATTTTTCAACACGTAACTGTGGCTTGGAATACATTTGTATTTCCTGTCACATAAATCAGTTTCCTTTGAGATATTTAGATATTTACATCTACGTGGGATACTCTGCAAATCACATTTAAGTGCCTGGCAGAGGGTTCATCGAACCACCATTATACTATTTATCTCCCATTCCATTCTCGAATAGCCCGCGGGAAGAAAGAACACCTGAATCTCTCCACTCGAGCTCTGATTTCTCGTGTGTTATCGTGATGATCATTTCTACCTATGTAAGTGGGAGTCGACAATATATTTTCGCATTCGGAGGAAAATGTTGACGATTGGAGTTTCGTAAGTAGCCGACACCGCAGCGATAAGCGCCGTTGTTGTAATGATTTCTATGCCAGATCCTGTATCATTTCTGTGACGATGTGTCTCCTGTATCGTGACAATACAAAACGAGCTGCCCTTTTTTGGACTCTTTCGATGTACCCCGTCAAGCCCATAGTTTTGTTATGGCTTGGTGAGGAGGAAGGGCGTTGTCAGAATATTTTTACTTGGAAGCAGGTCGCATATTCGATAAGGTTAAAAAAACACACTTATTTAGAGTATTAAGATGTTGAGTGCATGGATGTAGCCAGGGGGCTGGTTTTAGGGGTTAAAACCCCTCGCGAAATTTTGACAAAGCTAATAAAAAAAGGGACAGAAACATGAATTGCCGTTTCATCTTTATGTCAAACTATTGCCTTTTCAAACTGTTAGAAACGGCTAATGTATGCAATGTGATGATCCGATGTTTTTTCTTTTTCCCTTATCTTCTTTAACAATCCTTCCATTATTATTTTTATTACTTTTGACTGCTTCCTCTCTACTCTGGGTTATTCTGTTTGTTCAGCAGTTCGTTATTGACATAAAAAAACTAGAGTTCGATGACAAGAAGAGTCTACTAAGAAAGTGTCCAGAGTATGCGTTTAATGGATCTTCTGGAACGCTGTTCATTATATCATAACCTGGAACTGTTTCCTTATGTCGTAGGTTAAGTTTGAGGGAAGAGGCAAACAAAATCACTTGCTTTGGCAGTAGCTGCAGGAAGGAGAGACCATCCGAATTCATCAGTAGTGAACAGAATTTTCTGCCTTTATTATTTCGAAAATAATCGCCATTACTGTAAACAGATTTATCCCACTGCGAGACAAGATATTGCACCTCTTCGTCCGCAGCAAATCGACAGCGGTGGATGTCTGTTTTGAATTGTGTTACGAGGGTAAGTCAATTATTACCCCCAATTTACTTATATTTTTGTTTATGTTGGTAGTACTGTCGTTTTACGTTGGTGACGCATGCTTTGTTTATTTGTCGCTATATCTTTGCAATTTTCAAGCTGCTACGTTAGTTTCGTTGTCGCTGCCGTGCTGTTAATCATGGCTGCTCCGCTGTCTATTTGCACCAGAGAAGAGCAACGTTCAGTGATACGTTTTTTGTGGGCGCAAGGTGTATCAGGGGCCGAAATTCATAGAAGACTTTCAGTACAGTACGGGAGCAGTGTTTTGCCACAACGAAGTGTGTACGAGTGGATTGAAAAATTCCGAAATGGTCGCACGAGTGTTAAGCACGTGAAATGACTCTCTTAGACAGACGATTAACTATTGATGAAGTGGCTCATCGTCTTCAAATTAGTCATGGTTCTGCCTACTTGGGTTTCGTATAGTTTGTGCAAGATGGGTCCCAAAACAACTCACACAGTTGCATATGCAAACACGCCTCGACATCTGCAAAAAACATTTGGATCACTATGGTAACGAAGGGAACAACTTCTGAGACAGAATCATTACTCGTGACGAAACATGGATTCATCATTACGAGCCGGAGAGTAAACAGCAGAGTATGGAATGGAATCATCCAAATTCGCCGTGCAAGGAAAAGTTCAAGACTCAACCGTCCCCAGGAAAACTGATGCTTACGGTATTTTGGGATGCACGAGGTCCTGTACTGGAACATTATGGTGAAAGGGGCACAACAATAAACAGTGTACGTTACAGTGAGACGCTTACTGACAGGCTAAAACCTGCAATTCGAAGAAAACGCCGAGGATTGCTGTCAGAATGTGTTGTGTTGCACGACAATGCCCGTCCGCATACTGCTGTCCACACTGCTGAAACGCTCCAGAAACTCAAATTCTAAGTACTGGATCATCCTCCATATAGTCCCGATCTTGCCCCTTCTGACTATCACTTGTTTGGTCCACTCAAACAGGCATTAAGGGGCCGTCGATTTGACTCGGACGAAGCAGTGAAGGAAGCGGTGCATTCCTGGCTCGCAGCTCAACCGAAAACCTTCTTTTATGAGGGAATAAGGAAGCTTGTAGAGCGATGGACGAAGTGCATTGAAAAGCAAGGAGAGTATGTCGAAAAATGATGTTCTTGTAAGTTTCGTATTTTATTACGATAAAATTTTATAACTACTTTGCGGATAATTGACTTACCCTCGTATTAAATGACCTATGTAATTTTTTTTCGATGTTCATTTGTTGGAAACCCCTCCCGAAATCAAATCCTGGCTGCGGCTACGGTTGAGTGGATGACTGTTATACCTGTTGCATGTTCTGTTATTTGATTACAAGAAACAAACAAAACGAGTGAGGTAAATTAGTTATTGATTACAGTGATGTTGTCTTGCAAGGTCTTTTTTGGGAAAGCTCACGACGTCTGGAACTAATCATGAATGCCTGCGTTCGATATATATGTAACATCCGTCTCTTTGATCAAATTTCACCATCTTATAAGCAACTATCCTGGCTCCGTGCTGACAAGCGCAGAGATTTTCATACACTCTGTTTCCTCTACTCTCTTATCAACGTACACTGTCCCTCATATCTTTCCTCGACCGTAACACTCTTATCTGATCAACATAACAGAACTACTCGTTCCTGTCATAGCAAAACCCTTTCTGCCCCTATCCAGCACTCAGCCGGTTTCTCAAAATCTTTTTCAGTAGCAGGAACCAGGCTCTGGAACAATCTACCTCAGTATATCAGAGAACTGAATAACACTGCCAGCTTAAAAACGACAGTTTGATAATACGTCAGTCTTTAGTACCCTACTGTCCAGGTACGTCACATCCATTCCTCCTCCCAGATATTCTCCTACTGCCATTTGCTCTCGCCAGGTACAGCTTTCCTAACTTCCTTCTGTCAGAATTCGCCATGCCTTAACCAGTCTTGATATATTGAAAAGTACGTCTTGTATCTGCTAATATCAATGTTGTTACTTCTATTATTACACCGACAGCAGCAGAAGGTGTCTCAGTGGTACTACTAGTATTAATCCTATTAGAATAAAGTCAATACCTTTTATTTACATCCTTTTTCCATGTAATCAACTTGTATAAATTATGTTATTAATTGAAACTTCCTGGCAGATTAAAATTGTGTGCCGGAACCGGGACTCGAACCTGGGACCTTTGCATTTCGCGGGCAAGCGCACTACCGACTGTGCTAACCCGACACGACTCTCGATGCCGCCTCACAACTTTACTTCCGCCAGTACCTCGTCTCCTACTTTCCAAACTTCACAGAAGCTCTCCTGCAAACACGCAAGACTAGCACTCCTGGAAGAAAGGATATGGTGGAGACATGGCTTAGCCACAGCCTAAGGGATGTTTCCAGAATGAAACTTCACTCTGCAGCGGAGTGTGCGCTGATATCAAACAGATTAAAATTTTAATCTGCCAGGAAGTTTCATATCAGCGCACACTACGCTGCAGAGTGAAGTTTCATTCTGGATGTTATTAATTGTTTATTTGGAAAATCTCATTGTTATGTTATAGGTAAATCACATGTAAAGAAATACTGTATGTGTAAAACCCTGGTCCGATGTAAGAGAGGGCCTGATGGCCCTAGTCTGATCAGGCTAAATAAACAAATAAATAAATAAATAAAATAATAAATTTGGTGAACATTAACAAGAGCAAAACAAAAATAATGGAATGCGGTCTTAGAAAATCAGGCAATGCTGCAGGAATTAGATTAGGTAACGAAACAATGAAGGTGGTAGATGAGTTCTGTTACTTGGATAGTAAAATAACATGCGATGGTCGCAGTACAGAGGATATAAAATGCAGAATGGCAATGGGAAGAAAAGCATTTTTGAAAAAGAGAAATTTGCTAAAATCGAATATTAATTTAAGGGTAAGGAAGTCTTTTCTGAAGGCATTTGTGTGAAGTGTTGCCTTGTACGGGAGTGAAACATGGACGATAAGCAGTGCGGACAGGAAGATAATAGAGGCTTTTGAAATGTGGTGCTACTGAAGAATGCTGAAGATTAGGTGGGTAGATCACATAACTAATGAAGAGGTACTGAACAGAATTGGTGAGAAAAGGAATTTTTGGCATACCCTGACTAAAAGAAGGGATCGCTTGGTAGGACATATTCTTAGACATAGGGGAATCGTAAATTTAGCATTGGAGGGAAGTGTGTGGGGTAAAAATCGCAGAGGGAGACCAAGAGACGCGTATGGTGAGCAGATTCAAATGGATGTGGGTTGCCGTTCTTATGAGGAGATGAAAAGGCTTGCTCAGGATAGAGTAGGGTGGAGAGCTGCATCAAACCAGTCTCTGGACTGAAGACCATAACAACAACAACAATAAATTTGGTCCTATTATGTCGCATAACCGGTAGATCCCGAAAATGTGGTGACCACTGTGGAGAACGAGCGAGGTGCGAGGTAGAGCACTGACATGTCGGACCACGTGGTCGGCGGCCTTCCGGAGCGGCGCCACGTCCGTGTATCTCGGAGGCTGTACCCGGCTGGTGGGAGTCTTCGGCCAGCCTGGGGTGTTGTTAGTGGGGTGCGGGTGTTAGTAGCGTGGGGGCGGGCACAGTACCTGCGGCGGCGCGCTGGTCGCGTGGAGGGCCTGCTGCCCGTCCGCGGCAGACTGCCTCAGCCGCGCCGCCGCCGCCGCCGCCCCCCTCCACCGCGGCACTGACCTACCGCCAGACGCCCCCACCAGCGCCGTGGCGCGGGTCGCGTGCCCGCCTCACACCTCGACATCGCCACACTACCGCTTTTTTTTCCGCCGCCGACGAGCCACTCGCTCCGATTGGCCCCGACTCCGTCACGAACGCTTCTCCCCGCAGGCTCGTACGCAGTGTCCTCTCTCTCGAGTCACGCACAGCGTCACCCTTAATCCCTTTTTACACGGGAAGTGAGAGCTTACGAGATTACCCATGATGCACCGGTCACGCCGTCCGCGTACATTGTAGACGCGTCCACTTGCACAAGATGCACGCGTACGTTCAAAAATCAAATGTTCAAATGTTTGTAGAACTTATGGGACTTAACTACGGGATCATCAGGCCCTAAGCTTACAAACTACTTATGAACTAGCTAAGACTAAGGACGCCACAAATATCCATGCCCGAGGGGGGATTCGAACCCCCGACAGTAGTGGCCGTGCTGACCGTGACTGGAGCGCCTCAGTCACCTCGGCCACCGCGGCCGGCCGATCGCTGTTGTTGTTGTTATGGTCTTCAGTCCCGAGACTAGTTTGATGCATCTCTCCAACCCTACTCTATCCTGAGCAAGCCTTTTCATCTCCTCATAAGAACGACAACCCACATACACTTGAATCTGCTTACTATACGCGTCTCTTGGTCTCCCTCTGCGATTTTTACCCCACACACTTCCCTCCAATGCTAAATTTACGATTCCTCGATGTCTAAGAATGTGTCCTACCAAGCGATCCCTTCTTTTAGTCAGGGTATGCCAAAAATTCCTTTTCTCACCAATTCTGTTCAATACCTCTTCATTAGTTATGTGATCTACCCACCTAATCTTCAGCATTCTTCTGTAGCACCACATTTCAAAAGCCTCTCTCGTCTTCCTGTCCGCACTGATTATCGTCCATGTTTCACTCCCGTACAAGGCAACACTCCACACAAATGCCTTCAGAAAAGACTTCCTTACACTTAAATTAATATTCGATGTTAGCAAATTTCTCTTTTTCAAAAATGCTTTCCTTCCCATTGCCATTCTGCATTTTATATCCTCTGTACTGCGACCATGCACGTTATTTTACTACCCAAGAAACAAAACTCATCTACGACCTTCATTGTTTCGTTACCTAATCTAATTCCTTCAGCATCACCTGATTTTCTAAGACTGCATTCCATTATTTTTGTTTTGCTCTTGTTAATGTTCATTTTATACGCTCTCTTCAAAACACTGTCCATTCCATTCAACTGCTCTTTCAGGTCCTTTGCTGTCTCTGACAGAATTATAATGTCATCAGCAAAACGCAATGTTTTTATTTCTTCCCCCTGAAGATTCTAGTAGACGGAATAGGATGGATCCTATTCTCACGCGTATGGAAGTGCTTCGCGCATGAGCAGACGGCCGAATGGGGAACCCAGCTGACAAACGAAGAGAAGTCGGGAATTGGTTTGAGAATGTGTACTTGTCTCCTGCTCAGAGGAACGGAGTTTTTCGACTCAGTCGTAAGTTTTTTAGGAGGTGATACTATAGAAGAATTGCATTGGAAATTTTTATATAACCTGTGTACAATTTTTATTGAATACAGAGACATAGCTGTTAATATGAAATCCAACAAACGTAGAGTAAATATAAAACAAGAAATTTTCACTGATTTATCCGTCGGTTCTTGGTATTGCAACATCACACTTACTTAAAAGTAAAATGTTGTGTATGTTCTACACGTTCATTTTCACATAGTTACCCTGTTTTCTGCTTACTAGGACATATTCGGACTTTAAACTACGTCGAAAACCGGTTATTTAAATAAGTCAATATGGTGATCAACCAAGAACCGACGAAAGAATCAGTCAAAATATCCAAATCAGTTTGTTGTACATACCAAGAGCTGTATCTATGTACCCAATAAAAATTGGAAACACGTTGTATGAAATTTTAACTACAAATCGTCTTTATTACCATCTTCTAAAATATTTGCTATTTTTCCTGAAACATAATGTAGTTAACCAAAAAATTGTTCAAATGTCTGTAAATCTATCGGACCAAACTGCGTGGTCATCAGTCCGTAGCTTACAAACTACTTAAACCGAGGTAAACTAACCTAAGGACAACACACACACCCATGCCCCAGGGAGGACTCGAACCTCCACGGCGAGCAACTGCGCGTCCGCAGCGATGTGCTTTAGACCGCTGGGTTACTCCACAGCGGATGTAGTTAACAGATGAAATATTTGGTTTTGGTGAGCATTATTTCAAGCTTAATCAAAATGAAAAGTTAATGTATAGACTCCTGAGCTTGTTCAATCCGCAGGGGCTGGAACTATGAATCTCATTTTATAATGAGGACGTTAACACATGTGAGCGACGTAGTTACGCATGAACTGCACGAATACAATTAAATACACTTTCACAGTGGCAGTCTAAAACACAAATAAATTTTTTAATCATCACAATATATCATACAGTTTCGAAAAGTGATGTTGACGCGGCGATTCCTTTGCTGTAATTTGACAACAATCGAAGTAGACCCGTGAAGCAGACGCTTCAACAAATGCGTACCGTTTGAACGCTTCTTTGTAGTTCGACGGTCTATCGCAAGGGGCGCTGCAGCTGACAACTACTTCCTTGTGCGTGTTGCACGTCTCGTATGGAAAGGGTTTTAGTCTTTTAGCTTCCTTCACGAAAGAAGCGACTTGTGCCCGTCTTCTCAAGGTCGAAGTCACCACGGAGGAAGCCGAAGATTATTTGCCGTCGGCAGACGGACCGTGCATCTGAACGTAAACGTTAAGCGTGGTCGGTCACCAGCTGGAGTCAATCATCCGCCATGGTGCCACACTCTGAATGGGCGTCACCTAGCAACGTCTACCTGGTCAGTAACCGTTGCTCAGTCCCCGTGCCCCAGTGATGAGGGGCACCTACTCCTTGGCATGTGTGGGGATCTTCCACCTCTCTCAGAGTCATCGGATGTCTGACCCCCCCACCCTTCCCCGACCCCCCGCCGGTCCAGCTCCCAACGTGTTGGGTTTTGGGTGTGCTGTGGGGTGCATACCACACCGATCGGCCTTCCCTCTAGACTCTGAAACAAGATGATGGAAAGTCAAATCCAACAATTAACAAAAGCTATAGTGAATGCCGTAGTCCAATTGAGGAGTGCGTCAGGAAAGCTATACTTACTTACTTATTTGGAATAAAATGACGTGAAATGTTTATATATGTTAATGCTATATCTGGGAACAAAAATGTAATTGCTACATAAACCAATTCACTGAAGATACCTTGAAATAGAAGAGGGCGATCGCGTCTGATGTTTTACAAAAATGTCGTCAAAGTTTACTTTTGATGGCACATGTTGTCCTCAACAAGTTAAGTGACCGTAAATTCCAGGTAATAATTGGAAGCAAGATAAGCAAGGAGAGGAAGCTTACCAACGAATACCCCAAGGTTCAGTTCTTTCGCCATTACTTTTTAACTTATATCTATACGAGCTTCCTGAAACTTTGTCTAGAAAATTCTCTTATGCCGACGATCTGGCCGTAGCCGCACAACACAAAGAGCTGGAGAAGACAGAAGAGATACATGTAACAGATTTGTCTTCATTGGAGACTCAAGACTTCAACCCAGTGCGAACAAAACAGAGATGTCGTGCTTCCACCTGATCAATCATTTAGCGAACTTGAAACGGAATGTACCTTTCAGAGGCAGAGTTCTTCGCCAAAATTGTTACCAAGAATATCTAGGTGTCATTCTGGGCCGAACACTGACTTTCAAGCAACACCTTTTAAACCTAGACGATAAACCGAAAACTCGTAACAACATACTGCATAAATTATGTGGAACTACCTGGGGATCTTCAGCAACCACCTTGCGCTCTTCAGCCTTGGGTTTGGTGTACTCAAATACTGAGTATTATGCACTTGTATGGATGAACAGCCAGCATATAAAGCTTGTTGACACCCAACTGAACATACGCATAATATCCGACACAATCAGATCTACTCCGGTTACTGGCTTCCACTGCAAACAGGGAGGGAGTTCCAGAGAATCTCCAAGAGACCTAATCTACCTGCACATAGGGGCCTATCAATTCTAAATGTTGACAGACTACGCTCACGTCATCCAACTCTGCGTGATGCAGCTGACGTGGTTACTAGAGATTTTAAACCTCTCGAAGAATGGAAGTGTCGGCGACAAGTGGCAATAGATATGCACCTGTAGCAGAACATCTTCTCAGACGCTAAACTACCAATTGGATCTCAGCTACCACGCAAGACCTGAAAGCACTGAATAAAATTAGAACGTGCCATGGCAGGTGTAACGATGCACTTCCTAAATGAAACAAGCTGTCTAACACAGATTGTGACTGCAGAGCTACAGGCCAGACGATACACCACATTGTCAGAGACTGTATGCTTCAACCCTATGGTGGAAGATAAGATTTCCTTCCGGAAACCCCAAATGCTGTGCATTGGATTCAATGACTGGACATCAAGTTATAAAACTAATGTTATCTTGCAAAGTCCATTGTTTCCTTTCTGTACATATGTATGTATTTGTATTGTGTGTATCAGCCATTCGCTAAATAAGCAAATACGTAATTAGATTTATTTCAACAATATCGTAGTTAGCCTTCGCCCAAAGTTACTCTGCCAGATATTCGTGAAACAAGTGAGTGTAAAAATTACGTTATCGTAGTGTGGCTACCACGCAGAGCAGAGAAAATTGGGTCTGAACTCAGAGCAATATCCTTCTGTGACGAGACACGGAGGATCCTGTTTGAATACAGTTGTGAAATGCAGAAAGAGAGTTGAAATATCTGTGTTGTTGACTTTAGTTCTGCTGGAGATGGAACAGTCGTGTAAACAGTGTGTGGGGAGGCTGTTACGGAAATTGGAATCGCAGACAGAATGTAGTAAAAGAAACGCGAGATTTGTTTTGTGACTGGTACGGTTATGTGCTTGAAGGAAAAGCTTAAAATCTGTATTTGGTTGTGTGCATAATCTCACAGCTCCAGCTGAACATATTGCACGTCTGCAAAGATTACTAAAACCGCATCAAAGAGAGAGAGAGAGTAATTAATTTAAGTTTCCATTCTCTTCTGAGTCTTTTTGGTTATTTAGAGACTCGGATTTCAACTGGTTGATGCGTGGCTGCGAAGCGTGTAAATAATTTTCTCGAATTAAATTACGGTTAGGATATTACGAGCCGCTGTTATATCTACGCTGCGTAGCAGATTGTTACACCTGCAACAGAGACGCAGATGAATTATGACGCGGATCATCTTTGAAGATAATAACATTTCATTAACCCGCAGCAAACTTCTCGTCTGCTACTGGCAAATAAAATAACTGAAGGCATAACACGGGTTTGTTAAACAGGAAATTTCGTTCAGGATCAGCGGAGAGAAGAGTAGTAGTAGGGTACTGTGTGTAGACAGTGGCATTAAGAAATTCAAGAATTACGAAAGGAGATACATGAACTAAAACAATCTTCTCGCAGTTATATTTCATAAATCAAGTGCTCATAATTAACACTCCAAGGTTATTAAAAGCGCAGTAATTTGGTATATGACTAATTAATGAAGCACCATTTTACGTAATTGGTATGCTAACTAGCTTCAGCTAGAGTGACGGCACAAATAACTGTCGCTTCACTCTTCATCTCATCGTATATTTAGCCTATTAGCAAGCACCCACAACCTCAGCAGTTTCGATGGTAAGTATTCAACAATTCCTTCCAAGCGATTTTTAAATTATTTTTTAAGGTACTATAAATTAAATCGTGTATGTTCTATTCTTGTTCGCACACTCTATTGCAGAATTTTGTTCTCCGTAAGAAATACGTTTCAGTTAGTTAGACCTAATGAAAGGAGAACTTATCATATCCGTACGAGATCGCAAGCATTATCAGTATGTTATGTAATTTTGACAGTATAATTTCTTATCATTCCCATGTGCCTGATGTATTACACCATGTCTGTACTGAAATTCGTGCAATTGCTACCAGTTCATTTGGTTGATATCAGTGTCTACAAAATTTCTGAGTCTTTTTCGGCTGCTTGTTGATATGTTGTCAGTTAGTTTCCATTTCTGTGTCTTCAAAAAATGTTCAAATGTTTGTTAAGCTTACGGGACTTAACTGCGGGGTCATCAGTCCCTAAACTTATACGATACTTGTAAATTACCTTATACTAAGGACAACACAAACATCCATGCTCGAAGAGGATTCGAACTCCCGACGGGGAACGGTCTCGCGCTCTGTCTCTTTAATCGACGTATTTTTCATGTTTTCTTCTGCAGTTTTAACAGCACAACTGTCTGACATGTCAAAACATCACCTTCCAGTTCGCCACCAGAAACAGAGCGCGAGTATTAGTCAATGGTAGCCACTCATGCTTGCGAAACGCCAGAAAAATCATTAAACAGACGTCGACTAAAGTTACCGATACGAAAGCCTATAGGCAACACGCTATCAGTGATTGTCTATGTTCTGAGAATATGTTATAATGGTAATTGTCTACTTTTTTCCCCCAGGTTTATTTGGTGAGACAAAAACTAATCAAGATCAGTTTAAAGGCTGTAATTTTTTCTCCAAAATTATTTGATATGATCGTCGATGGCTTCAAAAAATTGAATACTAAGGTAAGTAAGGATATTGAGTCTGAATAGATGCAGGGTATTGAATCACTATTATTGCCTGATCATAGACTGTAATGAACAAAAATTGATATTTACGTATCTCGAACTGTCAATGTTCTGAGGCATGTTTCCATAGTAGCGTCGTTAACAGTGATGAGTTAATTTATTTCATATGTTTAAAATTTTTTACTGCAATTAATAGCAGACAAAACATACAAGATGTCCACACAGTCTGTGTACAGAGGGAATTCTAATAATGGTCTAAAGGCAACTCACATTGCATGTGTCCATCATGTAACGGGTGAGATTTATCTGAGCATACTGAGAGACAAATTGCTGAATCAAATTGAGCGTTTTGGTGAGTGACAATAGGATGGGCTCCTGGAAATTTTTCTGCAGGTATTATAGGTTGGTTGAATGACAATTTTGCCGCGAGAGTATGGCCGCGTGGTATATGGCGCCAAGTTAAGGATTGCTCGGCCGCTATCCGTCGGAGGTTCCAGTCCTCCCTCGGGCATGAGAGTGTGTATGTTGTCCTCAGCGTAAGTTAGTTTAAGTGTTTGTAAGTATAGGGACCGCTGATCTCAGAAGTATGGTCCCTTAGGTTTACAAACTCTTGAATGTTTGTATGACAATTTCCCACACTTGATTAGGAGGTCATTTGGAGTGGTCCCTTGGTTCGGCAAACTTATTCCCCCTTGATTTCTTTTGCTTAGGTATGTTGAAAGAGAGAAAGTTTACTCGATGAAAATTAGAAATTTAAACCACCTGACAGAAAAGTCAGTTTGCTAAAATGGATGCCAATGTGATCTATTTCATCGCGTTCATCTCAAAGGGCACCAAATTTGTTTCGAACAACACGAAAGTAATGTTGAAAATATTAAATTAAATTGATTGAAATATGCTTTTTGCCATGTACCCAAACATTGGAATATTAAAATGACTAAAATGTGCTTTATAATTATTATTTATCAGAATTCCCTATGTACTCAGACTTTATGGACACCCTGTAGACTAATGAACATGGAAAACAGTGCGTCAAAAAGGGAGCATCGGATCAAAATGAAAGTTATTAGGCATTATGAAAGAAACGAGATAATAACTTTATCCCTAAATCATGACACGTAAACAGATACAGACAGACAATTACATTACAACATCAAACATGCATTAGACTACATTTTGCTGCAATACGTGCTGCTACACCGTCCAGCATCGAGTTGATCAGACGTCTGAAGTTACCGTAAGGGAGATGCGTTCACAAATCGTGGACAGGCAACTTCAAATCCTGCACAGAGTGATACGGAGATAGCTGGAGTTTCAGATGCTCCCAGTAATTAAGAGAGACAAGTCTGAAAACCAGACACCTCGAGCTGTACGCGGAAGATCGTTATCTAACTGGAAAAATCCCGTCGTAGACTGTGTAGGGAAGGTCCCAGATGCGGATGGAGAAATGAATGTAATCAATGATGGTCATTTCTCATTATGTAGGTGCGAGTCGACAATATATTTTCGCATTCAAAGGAGAAAGTAGGCAACGAAAAACATGATTCCCACTCCAACTCCTGTATCATTTCTGTGACTACAAAAAAAAAAAAAAAAAAAAAAAAAAAAAAAAAAAAAAAAAAAGACAAGCGTGATGTGTACAGCCTTTCTTTAGTAATTCTGTTACATCTTAAAACTGTTCTGCCAATAAAACACCGTCTTTGGTTCGCCTTCCCCACATTTTCTTTGTGTTCTTTCTCATTTAAGTAGGTGGTAATTATAATTCCTACGTATTTAGTTTAATTTACGGCTGTCAGAGTTTTACTGATTTATCTCATAAGCTAAGTAGTTTATCGATTCCTTTTAGTACCCATGTGGCTCTTTTCATAATTTTGTGTCAATTGCCTTTATCGCATTTTACAGATGACTTATATAAGTCGTTCTGCATTTGGTTTTGATGGTCTGATGACTTTACTAAACATTAAACGACAGCATCATCTGCAACGAACCGAAGAGGTCTGCTCAGAGTTTCTCGTAAATCGTTTATATAGGTAAGGAACAGCAGATGACCTATTACATTACCCTGGGGAACGGCAGATAACTCCTCTGTCTCAGTAGATGCCTTTCCATCAATTACTACCAACCGTGTCTTCACTCATGGGACCTTCCGCAGTTAAGTCACTGGTCACTTAAAATTCACCTGTCGCCAGAAGTTATACTATAATCGTTTCGCAGCGACCGTTTCCAGCATAGCTGACAACTTGATTCCCCATTCTACACGGGAAATGAGAGCTTACAAGATTACCCATGATGCATTGGTTATGCCTGCTGCGTACCATGTAGACGCGTCCACTTGCACAAGATGCACGCATGCGATCGCTAGTAGACGGAATAGGATGCATCCTATTCTTACGCGTATGGAAGTGCTTCGCGCATGCGCAGACGACCGAATGGGAGACCAAACTGACGAACTGAGCCAAGTCGCAAATTTGTTTAACAAATGTGTACTTGTTTCCTGCTCAGGGGAACGTAGTTGCTTGACTCATACATATATACAGGCTGTCTCAAGAGCAGCCGTAAATATTTCCATATAACATGTGTACAATTTTATTGAGAACAAAGATATAGCTGTTAACATGAAATCCAAACACTTAGATCAAATGTAAATGAAGACATTTTCACTGATTTTTCTTGCTATAACAACATAAAACTGACATCAAATTACAATTTTGTTTATGATCTACACGTTCATTTCCAGTTACTTAACCGGTTTGCGGCTTACAAGGTCATCTTCAGACTTTAAAGTAAGTCGAAAACCGGTTATTTAAATAAAAGTCAATATGATGATTTACCAAGAGCAGACGAAAGTATCAGTCAAAATATTCAAATTTGCATTTCCTTTACAGGGGCTTGATAATGGAAAAATGATGGAACAGCTGTAGCGATAAATAATAAACGGTAAGCAGTGATTCTGGATCTTTTGTTACAAAGGCCTTCAACGACATTTACCACACTGTAGGCCCAACAATCATTGGGTTACATACTAAGAGCTACCCACTAAAAACTGAACTCAAATTATATAGCATTTTTTTTTTTTTTTTTTTTTTTTTTTTTTGCAATTCGTCTTTGTTACCACCTCCTAAAATATTTTCTATTTCTTCTGAAAGATGCTGTGGTTAACAGGTGAAATATTTGTTTTCGGTGAGCATTATTTGAAGCTTTATTCCAGTGAAAGGTCTGTGTATAGACAGACTTTCATAGACACCTGAGTTTGACCATGATATAAATAACCGCCTCAAACCGCGCGGGCTGGAAGTATTTAATCGCCTTTCATAATGTGGACGCTTTCACAAGTGAGCGACTAGTTTCACATGAACTGCATGGAAACAAATACAGTTTCACAGAGGCAATCTAAAACGCAAATAAATGTTTTAATCATTACAATAATCACGATATATTCGACAGTCTCCAAAAGTGATCTTAACTCGGCGATACATTTGCTCTAAGTTGACAACAAACACGTGAAGCAGACGACTCGACCATCGCGTACCGTGTAAACGCTTCTTTGTAGTTCGATAGTCTATCGCAAGGAGCGCTGCAGCTGACAACGACTTGCTTGCGCGTGTCGAACTTCCCGTATAGAAGGGCTTATCACCCTCTCAGAGTTAGTTGTATGTTGAGCCAGAGGGTATGAAGTTAAAAACTTAACACAGATCGCGCTTGAAAACGGAAATAAGCCCTACGGAACTGTGAAAGAAGAAGTTAGTCAACGGTTCAAGCATAAGATACATAACACAGGTTTAGCATGGCTTGGCTTGGTTCTGTAGTTATGGTGTTGAACTGCGACGCAGGAAATCCGTGTTCGAACTACCCTTGTGCCCTTATATGATAATTTTTGTTTTTCGCAAAATTTTGAACTGCCCGTCCGGTCAGCAAAATTTTTCATCGCTGTACTTATCGTAGTGTATGTGTTGCGGAGTAACGTCATTACCGCACAACGTCGCTCTTAGTAGCCAAACCAAGTGGATCTCGAATGGAAGCCGCAAATGTCTAATGACGAAGTGACAAGTCTGGCGAATCCTCCACTGGAAACCACGTTTGTTGCGTCATACACGACAATGGTGATTGTATGTGCGTCATATGATAGGAATCTCTTATAGACTCACCTAACTTGTATGCCTGGTGAGCGAGATATGCCTCCGCCTCCAGTTTAGGTGTTCGTAGGAATGTGATTATAATTACTCCAAAAGAAATGATGAAAAGCTAAAATTTTATAACATGCATTTTAGCTATAAGCTGTTTTATTTAAAATATTTGCTATCTCCCTGTTTCGGTCATTGAGCAACATCATAGGATGCAAGTTTTAAAACAGATCAGGAAAACACATAAAACAAAACTATAGCTTCCAGATAAACTATAGCTTCCTGATAACAGCGTTAATCTATTGATATTTTCATATTAAAATGTGCTATATATAACGTCATCTATAAAAAATTAACCTATGAACAACTCCAATAAATAACACTTATAGCACATTTTAATCTGAACATATCAATGGGTAGCACAGGTAGCAGACCATACACAATGTGATCAAAAGTATCCGGACCACCTCCCCCCCCCAAAAAAAAAAAAAAGGTTTTCATATTAGGAACATTGTGCTGCCACCTACTGCACATCAGCAATCTCAGTAGTCGTTAGACATCGTGAGAGAGCAGAATGGGACGTTCCGCGGAACTCACGAACTTTGGACGTGGTCAGGTGATTGGGTGTCACTCGTGTCAGAAGTCTGTGTGCGACATTTCTACACTCATAAACATCCCTAGGTCCACTGTTTCTGATGTGATAGTGAAGTGGAAACGTGGTGGGACACATACAGCACGAAAGCGTACAGGCCGAACTCGTCTGTTGAGACAGAGACCGCCGACAGTTGAAGAGGGTCGTACAGTGTACTAGGCAAGCATCTGTCCAGACCATCACACAGGAATTCCAAACTGCATCAGGATCCACTCCAAGTACTATGACAGTTAGTTGGGAGGTGAGAAAACTTGGATTTCATGGTCGAGCGGCTATCCATAAGCCATACATCACACAGGTCAATTCCAAATGACACGTCGCTTGATGTAAGGAGCGTAAACATTGGATAATCGAACAGTGGAAAAACGTTGTGTGGAGTGACGAGTCACTGTACACAATGTGGCGATCAGCT
Source organism: Locusta migratoria (assembly GCA_026315105.1). NCBI lineage: Eukaryota > Metazoa > Arthropoda > Insecta > Orthoptera > Acrididae > Locusta > Locusta migratoria. The sequence goes on along the minus strand of CM048744.1, from coordinate 132,733,297 downwards.
TGCAGGGTGTGGGTATGGCGAATTCCCGGTGAACGTCATCTGCCAGTGTGTGTAGTGTCAACAGTAAAATTCAGAGATTGTGGCGTTAGGGTGTGGTCGTGTTTTTCATTGAGGGGGCTTCTACCCCTTGGTGTTTTTGCGTGACACTATCGCAGTACACACTTTCATTGATGTTTTAAGCACCTTCTTACTTCCAGCTGGTAAAGAGTAATTCGCGGATGGCGATTGCATCTTTCAACACGATCGAGCACCTGTTAACAATGCACGACCTTTGGCTGAGTGGTTACACGACAGCAACATCCCTGAAACGGACTGGCCTGCTCAGAGTCCTGACTTGAATCCTGTAGAACAATTTCGGGATGTTTTGGAACGTCGACCTCGTGTCAGGCCTCACCGACCTATATCGATGACTCTCTTCAGTGCAGCACTCCGTGAAGAATGGGCTACCATTCTCCACGAAACTTTCCAGCACCTGATTGTCAGCATGCTTGCGAGAGTGGAAGCTGTCATCAAGGCTAAGGGTGGACCAACACCACATTGAATTCCAGCATTACTTATGGTCGGCGCCACGAACTTGTAAAGTCATTTTCAACCAGGTGTCCGGATACTTTTGATCACATTGTGTATAAGCAAACATTTATTTCCATCGTAGTGACGTATAAGCCTGATCATTGAGCATGTCTGTAAGGTTAAAAAGTCCTCATGTTCAACGAACGTATTTTGAAACAATATCCGCATTGTCACATATCCGGTAATGTTTGTAAGTCACAGAGTACCAGGTGATCAAAAAGTCAGTATAAATTTGAAAACTTAATAAATCACGGAGTAATATAGACAGAGAGGTAAAAATTGACATTCTTGGAATGAGATGGGGTTTCATTAGAACCACATCTTCCGTTATCGGGCTTTTTTTCTTCGAGGAACTGCGTTCATGTTTTGTAACTGCTACCGTGACGGCCGGCCGGGGTGGCCGAGGGGACTAAGGCGCTCCAGTCACGGTCTGCACGGTCACTACAGTCGTGGGTTCGAATCCCCCCTCGTGCATGGATATTTGCGCCGTCCTTAGGATTAGCTAGTTCATAAGTAGTTTGTAAGTTTAGGGACTGATGACCCCGTAGTTAAGTTCCATAATCTATGCAAACATTTGAAACATTTGATACCGTGACGGGTGAGAGGTACGCCGATATGTTACAGAATCGCATCATCCCCAGCCTGGCTGATAAACAACTGCTGGAACGTACGATTTTTATTCAGAAGGCGCTCCACCCCATATTGCTAGACGCGCGAAACATCTCTTGCGCGCTTCGTTTGATGATGATCGTGGGCTTAGCCACCACTTTCGGCATGCTTGGCCTCCCAGGTCCCCAGACATCAGTCTGAGCGATTATTGGCTTTGGGGTTACCTGAAGTCGTAAGTGTATAGCGTTCGACCGACATCATAGGGATGCTGAAAGACAACATCCGACTCCAATGCCTCACCGTAACTCCGGACATGATTTACAGTGCTGTTCACAGCATTATTCCTCGACTACAGCTATTGTAGAGGAATGATGGAGAACATATTGAGCATTTCCTGTAAAATTCACCATATTTGCTTTGTCTTAATTTGTTATGCTAATTATTGCTTTTCTGATCAGATGAAGCGCCATCTGCCGGACAATTTTTTAACTTTCTTTTCTAATAAAACCCCATGTCATTCCAAGCATGTGTGTCAATTTTTACGTTTCTACCTACATTGTTCCGTGATTTATTAAGTTTTCAAATTTATACTGACTTTTTGATCACCCGGTACATAGATTCTGCTAAGAATCTTTACTGCTCTGTTTCGCAAATTTTTGCTCGCCGCACTCACCCATTGGTTCGCACCTTAATGAATTATACACCCAAATCTTCCTCATAATTGACAGCGTATACTGGTTAAAACCGTATGAAAATCTGTTGAAGTACATTTTTGAGTTTATCGCTGACAGACGCGGCCGGACAACTTAGTTTTTTAATAAGCATAGCTGTTGACAGTCACCTGTCTGAAAATGTAACATTTTGTCACATAAGCTACAACACATTGACAATCACACAGTTTTCCCTGTGCCCTGTGAAAACTATGTTCTTAAAGCTTTTGAAGTTTTCCATATGTGCATTGGCAAATTCTTATGTCCAAGCAAATCTGAACATGCTTCATAATTTCGGAGAGGACTGTTGGGTCTATGATGCACCTCTCCTGCGCTCACTATTCATCACATTTACTTGCGACGGTAATATACAGGGCGAGTCATAAATGAGGAAAAATATTTGTGCAGATTGTCACACGCTGAGCTACAAACATAAATTCGCTTTCCGCATGTTCCTATGTCAATAAATGACATTGCAATTTAATGGTAAAAATCTGGAAAAACGAAGTGGACATTTGGGTGTTACTGTGCGCCGACATTGGCCGAGAGGACAGATCGGCAACAGGAAAACAAGGTACAAGTTCCTTTCCCTACGCCAACTAGTTGCGATACATAATACCGACCAGCGAAACGGTACGAGATAGATGTGAGCGCTGTCATTGCTCGCAGTGTCACGTACACCGTCGCTTGACGCCGCATGTCTCGTCTTCTCGTGAGCGGCTAGACCACCTACAACACTCGTATGTTGTGCCCTGTTGCCGATCTGTCCGTTGGCCAATGTCGGCGCACAATAACAAATGTTCAAATGTCTGTAAATCTATCGGACCAAACGGCGTGGTCATCAGTCCGTAGCTTACAAACTACTTAAACCTAGCTAAACTAACCTACGAACACACCCATGTCCCAGGGAGGACTCGAACCTCCACGGCGAGCAACCGCGCGCTCCTCAGCGAGGTGCTTTAGACCACTCGGCTACTCCACCGCGGCTCACAGTAACACCCAAAACACACTCCGTATTTACAGATTTTTACCATTCAATTGCAATGTCATTTATTGACATAGGAACATACGGAAAGCGAATTTATGTTTGTAGCTCAGTGTGTAACAGTTTGAACGAAATATTTTTCCTCATTCATGACGCACCCTGTATTCTTACCACACGACTCATATTCTACAACCAAAGTTGAGTATGATAATTCCCAAGACTACAGCAAGAGTCGTCAATAACCGGACTCAAAGTTCAGATCACAAGAGAGCTTTGAAGACCGATCTACATCTACGTAAATACTCTGCAAGTCACATTGCAGTGCATGGAAGAGGGTTCATAGAACCATTTTTATGTTATTTCTCTACAGTTCCATTCTATAGTAACTCGCAGAAAAAAAAGGAACACTTAAATCTTTACGTTTTCGATCTGATTTCTCTATTTTATTTTGATCATCATGTCTTCCTATTTCGGATGGTGCTAACAATATATGTTGGACGTTCCTGGATGTTTCACATCTTTAGCTTTTCCCGACCGCGGTGGAGTAGCCGAGCGGTCTAAGGCGCCTCGCTGCGGAGCGCGCCGTTGCTCGCCGTCAGAGCTTCGAGTCCTTCCTCGGGCACGGGTATATGAGTTGTCCTTAGGTTAGTTTATCTTAGATTAAGTAGTTTGTAAGCTACTGACTGATGACCACGCTGTTTGGTCCGATAGATTTTAAATAAAAAAATGGCTTTTCCCGTTAACTGGTCCTATTTTGTTTGTTTTTCATGGAAACCTTCACGTTTTCCTGTTTTCGTGGTGGAACCATTCTCAGTTTTTGACACTCCATCCACTGCGTCATCTTACAACTAAATCTTAGGGGGATGCGATGGGCAGTTTCCCTTGTCAGAGTCAGGACATGCGCACACGGGAGACTTTTTGAAGCGCTTTTGCAAGGATGATCTAACTTATTTTGTGTATCACGGCGGGTCAGACCCCCTCTCATGTTAATTTGTTTCGTATACATTTATCAATAGTGGTCGATATTATTTCTTTGGACGTAAGCCACATCTGACCCAACACTAACATTTTTAATGAAAGTCCAGCTCCAGTTGCATTTATTGGTGCTTTATTTAAGCCAACATTACCGGTTTCGGCCTCTATGTTAGGCCATTTTCAAGTGTGACAGACGTTATGCCGTAGAGAAAGCAACGTCAAGTCTCTACGGCATAACGTCTGTCACACTTGAAAATGGCCTAACATAGAGGCCGAAGCCGGTAGTGTGGGCTTAAATAAGGCACCAATAAATGCAACTGGAGCTGGACTTTCATTAAATTTGAACCACAGTTGCGGCAACAGCAACCATCTAGTGATGGAGAAACTAATAACACTAACAATGTTAGTGTAAGTTAGTATGAGTAGTTTTAAGCCTGGGGATTGATAACCGCAGCAGTTAAGTACCTTATATTTACAAACATATGAACTAAATTGTTCGCGACGTAAAGTCCGTATAGGGCAGCACTTACCCGGCCTTGTTTTTGTGTCGCCTATAACCGAGCGGCAGCCGGCGGCCGATGCGGCAACACTGTAACGGCAACCGGCAGACGTCATCTGTCAAGTAATTTCAATCGGGCTATAATTACGAACTGAAGAATCACCCGACAAGTCGCCGAGTCGTTATTAGGTTTGGTGCGCAGTTTGTACGCCGCAGTCGGAGCTTCGCAGTCGTACGCGGGCTCGTTTTGTGTGTCGGAAGAGGCCGCGCGGGCGCTGGCGCTGGCGTCGCGAGTACGGGCGGACTTTTTGGGCGGGCGTGGGTGCTTAATAGAGGCTCAGAAAATAGACGACGAGTAGAGTTGCGGTAGGCTAAACTGGCTGACGTCATGGCCCAAGGTTAAGCCAACAAGTGGCGGAGAAATAAAGGACAGGCTGCGCTCACGGCCGCCTCGCCGACTGCAGCTGCGCCCGCCCGGGCCAACTGCAGTGTGCACGCGTCCAAAACACTAACAGTCTAACGAGCAGGCCACGCCGACTACAGAGTTTTGTAGTCTCTATATACAGGCTCAGGGGGAACGGTACGTGCTTTGAGGGCTCATATTACTTCTTTCGTTTCGGCCATCTTACAACTACGTTAATTAATATCAGCTTCGTTCCTTCTGTTCTTCCGCCTTTTCCAATATTCTTTATCATACATAATTTTAAGTAAATTATAATTCTATGGTGTCACGAGAATTGCTGCAAAATCGTTCAAGTCGTACCTCGCTAACGAGAAGCAAAGGGTGTCAGTGCGAGGGACTAGGGAATTAAGGCGACAGTCATCATCAGATTGGGAAGAAATTACATGTGGTGTCCCACAAGGATCCATCTTAGGGCCATTCTTTTTCTTGTGTACATTAATGACCTCTCATCAGTTGTACTGCCAAAATCAGAGTTTGTTTTGTTTGCAGATGATACTAGAATTGCAATAAATAGCATTTTTTGAAATATTTATACCGCAGCAGTCACTTTTTACTAATGTTTTTATTAGCACGTCGCGTTTCGGCAGTTAGCTGCCATCATCGGGTGCATTTTTACAGTTACTGGTTCATTACATCCAACCATAACCTCACTGGCACCCACAACACAAACCACAACAAAACAGTAATGAACATGTACCTGTAAAAATGCACCTGCTGATAGCAGCTTGCTGCCGAAACACCTCGTGCTAATAACAATATTAGGAAAAAGTGACTGCTGCAGTATAAATTATTTCACAAAGTTCATAATACAGACGCAGACCTCAAAATAATCCACAGAACATGGGTAAATTTATGAATAAATGGCATGTCAAGAGTATTTCTATAAAGGTCTGCTAATGGTACTTTCGTTAACATTAATAAATGGTTTAAAGCCAACTCATTGACATTAAACTTTGAAAAGACACACTACATGTAGTTCAGAATATGTAAGAGATTGCCATCCAGTATATGCATAAAGAAAGAAGAAGAGCAGATAGTAGAGATTGACAGTATTAAATTCCAGGGATTACAGCTTTATAATAAATTCAGTTGGGAGGAGCACACCACAGAACGGCGGAAACGGCTTAACAAATATGTATTTGCAATACGAATGCTATCAGACATAGGAGACATAAAAATAGAAAAGCTTGCACATTTTGCTTACTTTAATTCCATACTGTCATATAGTATAATATTTTCGAGTAACTCTTCAAGTCAAGCAAAGGTTTTCAAGTCCAAAAGCGTGTAATACGTATTATTTGTGGAGTAAATTCACAAATAATGTGTAGAAGCCTCTTCAAAGAACACGGTATATTAACTACTGTCTCTCTCTCTCTCTCTCTCTCTCTCTCTCTCTCTCTCTCTCTCTCTCTCTATATATATATATATATATATATTCCTTAATGAAATTTATCATAAATAATATATCCCTTTTCTCAACAAACAGATCCGTTCATACCTACAATACTAGGAACAAAAATGATCTACCCGAGGACTTAAAAGCACTTACTTTAGTTCAAAATTGGGTCCACTACTGAGGAGCACATATTTTCAATAATTTACCATCAAATATAAAAAATTTAGCTACAAAGAAAGATCAGTTTGATAGGAGCCTAAAAGACTTTCTAGTGGCCAACTCCTTCTACTCCACTGAAGAATGCATTATTATATTATAAGCTTGTAAAAAATGTATGTATCCTTCTTCGCTCTTCTGTCCACAATGACTTCGTTATCGGTCCAATTCTGTTCTCGAAACCTGCAAAGGCTTGAATTTTTTAGTTAAAATATCACCCTGTTCTGTATTTCTAGTTTCCTTATTCCAATTTCTTCCAGATCCCTTTGTACTTCTTGAAACCACCGTATTTTGCTGCTCTTGTACAACAAGAATTGTGTAATTTGCTGCGTTAACCTTCCCTGGTCCATTCTGCGAATGTGTCCAAAGAACATGCTCCTTCTTCTCCAGACGACAATGGATATTTTTTCTATCTTGGAATACAGTTCCTGTTTGGATCGCTTTCTGAAGTGACTATTTGCTGTTCTTCGAAGTCCTAATATTTTCCTGAGTATCTTCCGCTCAACCAGTTCTAGTCTCCTGACCAGTTCTTACTAGGTTAAGTGTTTCTGATGCATATAAAGCTTCAGTGCGAATCATTGTCTGGTAATGTTTCAGTTTTGGATTGATAGAAATATTCTTTTTATTATAGACGTTCTCGTCAGTTTATATGCTAAATTAATTTTGATTATTCGTGCTTCCCTTGCATCCTTTTCGGTCAGTCTTGTGTCCATCTATTCTCCTAGGTATTTGAATTTATCCCCTTTCTGAATTTTTCCTCTTTTATTGCCATCCATCCAGGAGCTGCCACAATGATTGTCATATATTTTGTCTTTTCGACAGAGATCTGGAGGCCAGCTTTAACTGCTTGTCTCGCACTGAGGCGCCGTGCTGCGGTGAGCGCGGCCGTTCGCCGTCGGGGGCTCGAGTCCTCCCTCGGGCATGGGTGTCTGTGTTGTCCTCAGGTTAGTTTAACTTAGTTTAAATAGTTTGTAAGCTAGGGACTAATAACCAAGCAGTTACGTCCCATAGATTTACGAACATTTGAAAATTCTAATGATTCGGGCAGTCTACTCGTATTCCTTTTTTCCAGCACCCCAGTCGTATCCCACCAACTCCTTCATTCTTTGTCGCCACTCTCTTATCGAGTACACAATTGAAAAGCATAGGGGACATACCGTCTCCTTGTCTCACTCCGGTATTAATGTTGAAAGACTCCGACAGCTTTCCTCTGAACTTGACCTTGGATGTTGTGCTGTTTAGAAAAAATATTCAAATGTTTGTAAATCTGTCGGACCAAACTACTTAAAGTAAAGTAAACTAATCTAGGGATAACACCCACACCCATGCCCCAGGGAGGACTCGAACCTCCGACGGCGAGCAACCGCTCGCTCCGTAGCGAGGCACTTTAGACCGGCTACTCCACCGCGGTAGTGCTTTTTAGAGTCTGTTTTATTAGTTCACTGGATTTTCTATATAATTTCATCTACTGTAGAATTTGAAACAGTGTTTGTCTGCCTACTGAATCATACGTTGTTTTTAAGTCTACGAATGTAAGTACGAATTTCTTGCACCTCTGTTTTTGATACGCCCCTATCGTTTTGAGATTCAGAATTTGTTCTGCGCATGATCTACCCTTTCTGAAACCTCCTTGGTACGCATCAAACTGTGGATTAAATCGTTTTTCCACTCTGTTTAGCAATGCTTTTGAAAAAGGGATCTACTGGTGATTAAGAACAAAAAACTTCTACACCCCTATGCCTCTTTTCTTAACCGTTTCGGAGTAAAACAATGACGACCACGTAGTTTCTTTGTAAGAGCAACCTCCGGTTTCACAGTGTCCGCATTGCTAATGTTTATGACAAATTTGCCAAATAATTGTTCTAGCAGTTGCAACGCTACCGGTTTGTGGTCGGTATTAGGCCTATTGCTTCATGTTTAAACACGACCCTCAACGGAAGCAGTTCACACACACACAACCTGTAGTTTATTGGCACGTTTTTAATTTATAGGATGGTAGGGTGGCGTTTCATTAAAATGAAATCCTTTGCCGGGTTACATTTGTGCATTTTTCAAATAAATAATCAGCAAATTTAGCATTATACACAGTTATTTATTTTGATCGGTGGCCGATCATATAACTAGCGTTACTTTAGTGCATCACAAGTTCAAAAAAACAATTATAGCACAGGATCACAACCGGCTCTTGGCCGCATAGATTCTTCTTCCAGCGCTGCAGACCAAAAGACCTCGTTTCCGTTTTATCTTGTCCCTCCAAAAACTTGGTCATGTGACCACTGCTCAATTCAAATGGACAACGTAATTCTCGGACACTAATATTGTAAAATTGTATTTCTTACACTAAAATTATATATATATATATATATATATATATATATATATATATATATATATTAAAGAACGATTCTTTAGTCCTTCTTTTGATAAAATCATATTTTTTAGATAACAATGAAAACTTATCATTATTATTACTATTAAATATTCTTAAAGTTGATCTTATGCAGAGTCTCAAAGGGAACCTTAACGTAGTAAGCCATTCAGTCCTTTGTGTGAGGCATCAAGTGCATAGTTCGTAATGCCACACAGTACTGAGCAACTTCTGTTACAGGTAGTTAAACGCGTAGCTTGATGATTTTAATGACAGTGAGGAGCGTCCTCAAAACAATTCTCTCGTGTGACAAAAACCACCACATACTGGCAACACAGAAAGTCAAATACCCAACGTCAAGCTGGCAGCACAGTTACCGGAATGAACGGTATTACAGGGAATGTGCACGTAGCAAGATGCAACTCTGACGTCACAGGTGAGCCTTCACACCGCTCAGCAGCCATAACGTATTGTGCTGTAATTGCGTGTTTCGACGAATACAAGTTCGTTTGGATGAGTGGGACTTCACAGCAGGAACTGACGATTATGTGCAAAAGTTATTGCATTGAGGGTCCTGAGATTTTGTTTTGGACAGTTTCCAATGGAAACATAATGGTCTGCTGCGAGATCCTGCTGACAAATAGACTCTTCTTGGTAACAAAAAACACTTACTCATATTCAATTTGCACGAAAAAAAAAAAGGATTTTCACATATATTAAGCGTGTTAGAATGAAGCGAAAAAAAGAAATAAATGGAATCCTCGTCCCGGATTCGAACATCACCAACTTATACGCAAGACTTCTGCGCAATATTATAGCTGCCCTTACAAACTAAGCTGGATTTCAGTACAGCTCAATTTGTGCTGATTACAGTGAAGTAAGTAAATACCAAAATGAGCGAGCATGATTCCTAACAGAGCAGCTTGGATCATAGCGCGGTTGTATTCGACGATAAGGGTTCGGGAGGAAAAGTGACTGTGAATCATTCAGGAGACCATAAACTACACCCCTTATAAACGCGCGTGAAAAAAATAAATAAAAATAAAAAGAACAAAAGTCGTGTTTGCTTAGAGAAGCAATCGAGGGGCTACTGTGTTACTATGTGGTGTTTGCGTAACCGCGATAAATATTATTGTGTAGGATTGAGCCATATTTTAGACGTAAAACTTGTTTCATTATATTAAGTCGATTAATTCGCTGATTTCACTCTGTTTCTTCAGGAAAAAATTACATGAGATTTGCCGAGACTCCCTTCTTCACCCACGTGAGATTTGGTGAGATTCGGGTCGACGCGCTCGCCCACCCTAAAGACCTCATGTAATCAATTGATGGTCCCTTATGTGGCTGTTTCTATTCAAGAACCGGCCGAATATTCGGTTTCGGTTACGGCCAGTTTCGGGCGCAGTTTCGGTTTCGGCCAAAAATCAGCAGATCTTCGACTTGGTCGAAACTAAATTTCTTGAACTTACTGACGAAGTCCGGTCGCGTTCTGGATGGATTCAGTCAACAGTAACGCTTTACCTCAGTTGGCGGTGCGCTGTGCTAGGAGTCTCTCCTCCCGTGTAAAAACTGAGGGTATCTTGTTGTTAAGCACAATATAACGCAATCGTACCTTATAGTGATATACTAGGTTTGTAACAATTGAAATAATCAGTATAGTTCGTAATGGAACGGGTTATCATATTGTTATGCTGTAAAGTTTTATTAATGAGTTACCTCGAAAGCAAGGAGCTTTTTTTTCTTTTTTTTTTTTTTCAATAACTAATATGGGTTTAGGAAACATTGATCATTTGGTACACACCTTTTCCTGTTCAGTTTTGGTAAATTTATAATATCAATCATACTGTTAGTCGGAAATGTGACTTTATTTTTCGAAATACTTTCTCCAGCATTCATTGAAGCTGCTACGTAATCAGGAATGCCAAAAAAGACATACGATAAGTTGTTTGTCGATTGCAAAAACGGAAGTGAATATGGTAATATAAAGCTAGCGCTGTCAAGAACAAAATCGTAAACGCTACGTATGGAAGCAAACAAATGATAACTTTCTGCGTATTTTGTATTGTGGTAGTCATGTTGAGGCTCTGGCATTTCTTAGTATCTATTTGGCATGTTTGTTGTGTTCCTAAATACTAACGACTATGTTCCTACAGGAACGTATGCAGGAGTGTGGAATTTCTGGTAGCTATACAGTAGTCTCGTTAAATCGAGGTGAACTGGACCGGCATCACTTCGAACAATCGAAACGTACGTGTGAAAAGGAAGAAAATCGATCTTGAAAAGAATACACGTGAAAAAAGTATGACCTTTTTTAAAACAAAGTTTTTAAATAATCAAACATGTTCAAATGTTTGTAATTTTATAGAACGAACTACTTTGTTCATAAGTCCCTAGACTTACAAACTATTTAAACGAAGTTAAACTAACCTAAGGACAACACACACATCCATGTCCGAGGGGGGATTAGAACCCCCGACCCGGAAGGCGAAAGGAAGGCTGAAAGGAATGTACCAACAAATGGACAGCTGTGCATAGAAGGTTGGGCTTAAAGTAAACCAGGATAAAACAGAGTTCATGCAATTAGGAAGAAGACAAGAGCAAGAAGAATTTTTTTAGACAAACGGCGTAAGATTCAAGAAAGTACACCAATTCAAATAATTGGGATCTTGGTTTACTACAGACAACAAAATAAAAATAGACATCAAGAAAAGAACAGCAGTGGGAATGAAATGCAACCATTCCCTGAAAGATACGGTGATTTTCCCAGCGGTAATGTACGGTTCAGAAACATGCAGCATGACAAAACGGGACAAGGAAAAACTATTAATATTTGAAAGAAAAGTAATGAAGTTATGGGGACCAATTTTAGATAACGGAGAATGGAGGAGGATGACGAATGAGGAAATCTACCTTCTGATGCGACAGTCAAATATTTTACAGAAGATAAAGAGCAAGAGAATACAGTGGGTGGGTCATGTAGCCCGTATGCCAGAAGGAAGACAGGCGAAAGTGGCACTTGAAGGTAAACCAAACACCAAACGCCCCATCGGTCGACCAAGGCAGCGCTGGATGGACGACCTGGCGAAGGACCTGGCAGCCCTGGGGACTGAAGACACCTGGAGGAACCGGGCGCAAAACAGGAGGGGATGGAGGCAGCTTGTGGAAGCAGCGCGTGGTCTGCGGGGCCTGTGGTCGCTGGATTTGTTTGTTTATTATGATGGAGTATCCTTTTCTCTGAAAATAGAATGTACCTGCAGTTGTTGTTTGTTTTATGACGCTCGCATTAATGGGAAACTCATAATTTCGAGACTTCTAATATCGTGACTCCACTGTATCTTGTTCTGTTTAGTTATTGTTTTTAAGTTCCTTTAATTTTTCTTTTTTAGGTAGAAAATGTCGCAACGAAGAGAAAAGAATCCAATTTGGGAGTACATCAATAAACGTACCGTCGATTTGTATAAAACTGTTTGCCTCCCATGTCATCTTCTACCGACTCCTTGTTAGGTTTACACACACACACTGAAGAAGGTTTCGTACAGAGAGGGGAGCTTGAAAATGCGGAAAAACATGTGTTTTGTGGTGCAACGAAAAAGATATAGAAATTGGAAGTTAATTAAGCTAGTTTCGGTTACGGTTTCGGCCGAAACTAGACGAGGAACCGAATATTCGTTTATGGTTTTGGTTTTGGCCACGAATCATGTTTCCGCCGGACTTAATTACTATTACAATAGGTTTAGTTATCAGTAGAGAAATCCGTGACGGAGTTAAGAGTAAAACGAAGGTAATGGAATGCAATGTCAGGAAATCAGGCGATACTGAAGGGATTAGATTAGGTAATGAGACAATAAAAGTAGTAGATGAATTTTGTTATTTGGGTAGCAAGATAACTTCTGATGGCCGAAGTAAAGAAGATATAAAATGCCGAATGGCTATGGGAAGAAAAGCGTTTCTAAAGAAGCGAAACTTGTTAACATCCAATATTAATTTAAATGTTAGGAAGTCCTTTCTGAAAGCATTTGTCTGGAGTGTAGCTTTGTGTGGGAGTGAAACGTGGGCGATAAGGAGTTCAGACAAAAAGATGATAGAAGCGTACGAAATATGGTGCTACAGACGAATGATGAAAATTAGATGGGTACATCACGTAACTAATGATGAGGTGCTTAACCGAATCGGGGAGAAAAGGAGTATCTGGCATATCCTGATTAAAAGAAGGGATAGATTGGTTGGACACATTCTGAGACATCAAGGAATTGTCAACTTAGCATTACAAGGAAGCGTGTGGGGTAAAAATCGTAGGAGGAGACCGAGATACGAATATAGTAAGCAGATTCAAAAGGATAAGGATGTAGGTTGCCGAACGTATTCGCAGATGAAGAGACTTGCACAGCACAGGGTAGCGTGGAGAGCCGCATCGAACCAGTCTGAGGACTGAAAAACCACAACAACGACAACAACAGAGAAACCCAACCGTAATTGATGTGTTCGGCTATTTATGAGTAGTATTTATTAACGACGAGGTTCAGTTGCCGGTCCTTGCACGGTGGAACGTACGTCCTTCAGTGCAGAGGTACACTTATAGAACAAATATATTTATTCAGAAATATTTTATCGATTTCAGCAACTGTTCAGATTATAAATTAATGAAATGTAGCAACCAGTTGCTTGTGGTTATTTATTTTTAACTTTAACGACCGGTTTCGGGCGCTTGTGTGCCCTTCTTCTGCTCTATTTTTCTACTGTTGCTTAATGAATATACATGCTAGTAGTGGAATCAACGCTAAGTGCAAAGATTATGGAATCTTCTGGTCTATTTTTGTACTATTGCTTAATGAATATACATGCTAGTAGTGGAATGAACGCTAAGTGCAAAGATTATGGAATTATTTTTGTACTGCTGCTTAATGAATATGAAATTCATTCATTAATGAATGAAATTCCATAATCTTTGCACTTAGCGTTGATTCCACTACTAGCATGTATATTCATTAAGCAACAGTACAAAAATAGACCAGAAGAAGGGCACTCAAGCGCCCGAAACCGGTCGTTAAAGTTAAAAATAAATAACCACAAGCAACTGGTTGCTGCATTTCATTAATTTATATTTATTCGGATATTTTTCGACCCAGAAAGTAATCGTCGCCTCGCACCTAGGGGATGGAAACCGATACAATTCCGGAAATGGGCGGCAGCCGCACTACGTAACTACGTCCGATTCGGGCAGCGCGCGGGCGCACACAGAGCCGGCTGCCGGCATCGGATTCAGTTTCCGGAAGCGCCGCTGTCGAACGCCGGCTCACGCTTATTAGTTTCAGAAACAGCGTTAAAACAACAGCGGCTCGGCGCGCCGCCCGCCGAACGCAGACAGCGAGCACTAAATACGGCGCATGACGAAACGCAAACAGCGAAAATGCGCGATAATGTCAGAGACAAATGGCCGCGCATTAGCCACGGCCGGCTGGCGCGCGCAGCGCCGCGCGGCGGCCGCGGCGCGCAACAGAGCGGCGCGGAGAGGCCCGGCGCGGCTCGGCGCAGCACGGCTGCGGGCAATTTATTTGCGGCCCGCCCCTCCCACGTGCCCGCCGCGCCACCTATCTCTGCGCCCGCCGATCCCCGGGGAAGTGGCCAGGGAGAAAGGAATTTAAATATAATGAAAACGCCGGTAATGGCTGGTTGTGGCGAGCCGGCCGCCGCGTGGAACGGGAGAGTGCTGCCGTGCTGCCGCGCGGTGGGGGGCAGGGGAGGCGTGGAGGGGGAAATTGGTGCGGTGATCACGTGGTGCGTGACGTAACGAGCGGCGGCGGCGGCGGCTGATGTGCGTGCGCCGATGAATGGAACCGCAGCGCTAGCCAGCTTCCACTGGCGTGCACCGTTTCAAATGCGCCTTCCTGCTGTCGCGCTGCCTGGCGGTTACCGCGCGCTGGCGCCAGTACACCGGCCGTGCGGCGTGTCGGCTCGCAGTGCGTTTGAACCCTGCCGATAAATTATTCGTTCCTGCTCCTCATGTTTTTTTTTCCCCGAGATTAAACCTCGAATGCCGAGTGCTTTTGAAAGGCTGTTGCGGCCCTAATACTCTAGTTTATATATTTTTGCGCCATACGTGCAGTGGCGTAGCTATCATAGGGCTAGTCGGGGCAGTGCCCCGGGGCCCCCAAGCTCTAGGGGCCCCGCGGCCTCCGTGAGCGACATTCGAACAAGTTACAGTAGAGCGTCGAATTTATTTTATCTACTTTTTTACTCTTCCATCCTACCGTCCATCACCTCCTCCTCCCCTCAAACCAAGTCTCCCACAGTAGCCGCAATGGACCACCGGGTGGCGGAACACTGCTTCTAAAGCGTTCTAATGCGGCCTTCACACGACGCCACTCGTGAAGGACCGCGCGCCTCCGAATACTGTATACATAATATATTTAGAAGTGTACAGTTCAATTATCCGAATAATCGGTTTTCCGAACATCCGTGTCCTCCAGTTACTTCGGATAATCGACGTTCTATTGTATGTAATATTTTAGTTCAATGAAGGATTTTCCACTTTTAACTTTTCTGAACCCTGACCAACAAACCTGAAACGCACGAAGAGAAATCCAAAAATTATTCCCATCTCAGAATATAAACATAACAAGATCGATTGCTTGCCCGCTAAGACGTGGATCCTGCCACCGTTAGCGTTCTGTCGGTTGAAGTCAGAGTTGCCATGGCTGACAATCTTTGCGAAATAACTGTCAATGGCGCTGAATTATTAACAGTGTGTTTGACATCACACGACGCCACCACATTTAAATATGAAGTATCTACAATTTATTACTATAGAATGGTATCCAAATCCACCCAGTAATTTCTGCGTGAAAACATAATAAAGTTTCATAGTTACAATTATATTAGAGACTACGATTAAGTATTATCTTCTGCATGACACACAATAATTTCCCTAATAGTATTTAGGTTTGCCTTATTATGTCGAACAATGGGCGGTAAGGACCTACTGATGAAGTAGTTTTGCACCTGTCTAGTTTTAAAGAGGGCCCTAATGTCATTTCTGCCCCTGGGCCCTTAGTGACATAGTTACGCCACTGCATACGTGTTGTTTCCGAAAGAGCGTGGAAGTACAGGGTGGTTCTAATAAAACTCTCGGTGTTCTGGATGCTGCGGTGCGGGCTGTATACATCGCAGGATTCCGAAACTTCGTAAGCATTTCCAGTAGAATCCGACCGAAACATTATTTGTGGCCGAACCCGTAACCGATACTTGCGTAATTAACCGCCGGCCGCGGTGGCCGAGGTGACTGAGGCGCTCCAGTCACGGTCAGCACGGTCACTACGGTCGGGGGTTCGAATCCCCCCTCGGGCATGGATATTTGTGCCGTTCTAGTTAGTAAGTAGCTCATAAGTAGTTTGTAAGTTTAGGGACTGATGACCCTGTGGTTAAGTCCCATAAGCTTAACAAACATTTGACCATTTTTTGCGTAATTAACCCTTAAATGCATGTTGTTGCATATCTGTAACATCGATTGTAATTTTGTTTTATCCACTTCCGGTGGGGATGTTGTGAACTAACACGTGTTTAACAAATGCAGCAGAGTTTGTAGAAAGTGTGTGGTGTTTGTAGTTGAGTGGTTGGATTCAGTGTGAACTTCTGTTAACATATTTGCTCGTGATTGGAAAAAAACAGTGGTGTCATCATTTTGCAGATTTCTTTTTGTTTTGAAAAAAAAAAAAGAAAAAAAAAAACTAGCAACATAGCAATTTTCACTATTTTTCCCTATGTTTGTATAACTTATAGAACACGAAAATACTTTTATTTAAAGTAAAAAAAAAAAATAAAATAAAAAAAAAAAAAAATCATTTACGGGTTAACTTAAATTTTTTGTATATTTACATTACACCACAAATCATTAGCTTTTCCAAATTCATCAAGATCCCCTCCGTGTGCTAAGCCTTCTTGAGTACGTCACCCTAATCAATAGTTTGTAGAAGATGACATGGGAGGCGAACAGGTTTATACAAATCGAAGGAACTTTAATAAAAGTACTTCCATGTTGGATTCTTTTCTCCTCGTTGTGACATTTTCTACCTAAAAAAGAAAAAGTAAAAGAAGTTAGACAATAATTAAACTGTAACCAATACAGTAGAGTCTCGATATTTCGAGTCTCGGAATTACGAGTTGTCCATAAATACGAGCGGCATAAAACAGAACAACAACTGCGGGTACATTCTATCTTCACAAAAAAAGGCGTTCCAACATTATAACGCGAGATAAATAGTGAAAAGACACTACAAGTGTGGCGTCGCACAAGTCTGAAGTGCGTGCCACGTACTTTCTCGCCGCGCGCCGCCATGCACGCAGGCGCGGCGTTCTTGCGACGTCGGCCACGAGCGCCCTCTGCTACAACTCCGCTTGTGGCCACCACCACCACTGAACTGCATCGGTCACTTGGGATTAGGACAGGCACTAGGACTCATCAGTAGGCAGGCCTCTCCTAGTTAAACTATGTATCTGCATTCAACTAGTCTGCTGCCCTCCAAGTTAAGTACTGTATTATTTCTACGAAATATATATCTTGTTCTAATCTAGCTTAGTGTTTCTAGTTTCTGCTGCCCACTGGCTGGTCACCTCAGACTCTGTACCGGCACACGCGTGCGACCTATTTCCATGTGTCGGTCTCTCTCTACTCGACCACCGACACCTAAGAGGACCGGCGGCAAAGAGACACAAAAACAACCAAAACCTTTAGACTGACTATTCAAATACTTTGTTTTAAAAATGTTGAAATGTTTGTTAAGCTTAAGGGACTTAACTACGGGGTCATCAGTCCCTAAACCTACAAACTACTTATGAACTAGCTACAACTAAGGACGGCACAAATATCCATGCCCGAGGGGGGATTCGAACCTCCGACAGTAGTGGCCGTGCAGACCGTGACTGGAGCGCCTCAGTCCCCTCGGCCACCGTGGCCGGCACTATGTTTTAAAAAATATCTTTTTATACACGTATATTGTATTTTAGAACGTTTTTCTTCTTTTTCAATAGTTCAAAATAACTACCACAATACAAAACATACAGAAAATAATAATTTGTTTGCTTCCTAAAGTATTCCTTATGATTTTGTTGTTGAGAGCGCTAGCTTTATATTGCCATATTCACTTGCGTTTTTTACAATCGACAAACAAGTTCATATATCTCCTTTTTAGCATTCCTGAATACATAGCAGCTTCAATCAGTGCTGCAGAGAGTATTTCAAAGAATAAAGGCACATTTCCGACTAATAGTATGATTGTTGTGAGTATAAATTTACGCAAACTGAACAGGAAAATGTGTATATAACATGATCAATGTTTCCTAAATCTATATTAGTTAAAAGAAAAAAAAAAAAAACCTCCTCGCTTTCAAGAAAACTCATTAATAAAACTTTTCAGCTTAGCAATAAGATAACACGTTCCATTACGTGCAATACGGAGTAAGTTCATTCGTTAGTAACATAGTATATCACTATAAGATACGATTGCGTTAAATTGTGCTTAACAACAAAATACCCACTATTTTTACGCGGGAGGAAAGACTCCTAGCAGTCAAACGGCGCGCCTTAAATTGAGGTAAAGTGTTATTGTTGACTGAATCCATTAATAACGCGACCGGACATCACCAGTAAGTTCAAGGAAGCTAATTTCGCCCAAGCCAAAGATTCGGCTGATTTCTGCCCGAAACCGAAACTGCGGCCGAAACCAATATTTTGGCGAAACTAGGCGTAACAGGGACCGAATATCCGGTCGGCACTTAATTTGCAGTAATCGCTATGCTTGCAGAAAACATTATAGTTCCACTTTCTGCCGCCATGTGTAAATATAGTGCTATAAGCAGTGAGAATTAAAGAGCCTATATACGGAGAGAGTTCCCAACCGGCCGGTGTCCGCCATGTTTTTACCACACTGGTGGCGGGACGTGCATTTCGATAGCGAACCTGGCAGAAATTCATCCACTTAACGATTGAAATAAGGCATCATTTCGACCCATGAAACCAAAGCACATCTTCTAGCTTAGTAATCAGTACGTGGTTAAAACCAATGCCATTCATTTATATTTATGTATGTCTAATAAATTTGTACGCAGTCTCTCTGTCTGCCGAAAATTAGTACCAAATTTTAAGATGTTCTGGTAACTTCTATAGTTCACAGTTCATTAATAAGAAATAGAGGTATTTATGTTGTGCATCTCAGAGAAAGTGATGCTATTTCAGATTTTTCTGCCGCGGTGGAGTGGTCGAGCGTTCTAAGGCGCCTTGCTGCGGAGTTAAAAAATGATGTTCAAATGTTTGTATAGCTTAACTACGGGGTCATCAGTCCCTAAACTTACAAACTACTTATGAACTAGCTACAACTAAGGACGGCACAAATATCCATGGCCGAGGGGGGATTCGAACCCCCCCGACCGTAGTGGCCGTGCAGACCGTGACTGAAGCGCCTCAGTCCCCTCGGCCAAGTGCGCGGTTGCTCGCCTTAGGGTTTCGAGCCCACCCTGGGGCATGTGTGTGTGTGTGTGTGTGTGTGTGTGTGTGTTTGTCGTTAGGTTCGTTTAACTTAAATTATTTTGCAAGTCTAGGGACGGATAACTAAGTACTTAAGTCCCATAGATTTACAAACATTTTTTCATATTTTTTCTGTCTACATATTTATCGCTGAAATTAGTACAATATTATCGGTCTCCAACCACATATAATAAATCTTAAGTGTGTTCCTGTCGATCTTATAACATTTTCTTATATTGGGAAATACCTAACAAGTGTTTCTGTACATAATTTTTGGGACATTAAAAGGAAACCGGAAAATATCACGATTATCTCTACTGAAGCGGCAGAAACAGACTCGAAATAGTCTAAAGTGGCCCGCAAAATCTTTTATGCTGCTGACTAGAGGAGAGACAATTCCGGTGCCGCCGCTCGAACACCGGCTGCCGAATTTGAGGTGTGTGATGCAGTGTCGGCCACAGCTACAGCAATTTCATCACCAACCGCCAAGGGAATGGGACGCGGAATAGCCGCGCGCACTGAGGCGCCGTGCCGCGGTGCGCGCCGCCTTTCGCTGTCGGGGGTTCGAGTGCTCCCTAGGGCTTGAGTGTCTTTGTTGCCCTTAGGTTAGTTTAACTTAGCTTAAGTAGTTTGTAAGCAAGAGACTATTAACCAAGCAGTTGAGTCCCATAGATTTACAAAAATTTCTTCAAATTTATTGATCACGTCCCTTAGCCCATTTATTGGCAAGGGGCCTCTTCGTAGCTGTTTCTGCCGGTGATATTGCCGAAATCGAAATGCAGCGCTGCTGTTGCTGCCGTTGTGACAAAACAACTTGACAAAATGTGCACGGTCTTTCTTACCAACAGCCACAGCAGTTTGTACGGCAAAGTGCGATCTGCTTAACCCTTTACATCAATAGTCACGGAACAAACGACATCAACAAGCGTCGCTAAACAACCAAAATAGCACTGTAGTCAAACCGGAAAGCATTTCACATTCTGACTGCTTACAGAGTCCTACTTTCGCTCGGTGGCAGAAAGCAGAACTATATTTTATTCATCATATTCCGTGAGCACAGTGATTGCTAAACACAGCCACGATATCTCAGCGCCCTGCGATGTATAAAGCCAACACTGCAGCATCGGGAACACCGTCAGTTGAATTATATCGACCATGTATTTAACACGACGTGAGGATGCTCCACTGAACATTCTCTACGAAAACCGAATTTCATAAAGCGCTTTTCGCTGTCTTGTTTACATGCTAAAACCTGAAGCGGATTTACTAGCCCATTCCTAAATGGCGACTGAAAAATAGCTATTTCAGTTTCTGATTTAGTCATCACAATCGCTGTTTCTCTATATTTAATTGTACAGATTCATGCTCAGTCCATTATTTATGCGTCTATTTCAAACGTTAAAATGTTTGTAAATCCAAGGGACTTGACTGCTTTGGTCATAAGTACGCAGGCTTACAAACTGCTTACACTAACTTATGCTAAGACCAAGAAATATGCCTATGTCCGAGGGACGACTGAAACCTCCGACAGCGAGCAGCGCCTTAGAGCAAGGCGCCTTAGAGCGCTCGGCCACTCCACCGCGGCCATACGGGTGGTTCACAGCAGAAAAAGTAACTTTGTCCATATTAACTGAAAATTCTTAACTAGGAGACGCAACCTTACAAGCTTAGCACGTTTCAAAAATGGTTGCCTTTACATAGGCACGAACACGATTGTGTAAGAGGAAAAGCGGTTAATAAAAGCGGATTTACAGAATCGATGCTGGAGCGTTAACATAACCAACCAAAAGCGGAATACGAAAATTGGTTTATGAAATCCGATTTTGGAAGCCAACGTCAACGGGGTGAATTTGAGGTATGGAACCTGAGGATGGAGAATGAGATAATATGAAGACAATTACATTGCTGTGTGATTACATCAGTTACAGTTAACTGCAAATAGTATCATTTACACAGTGCACGCACCATATGTACAGTGCTGCAACTGGTAGCCGTGAACCTCAATGCAAGCATGTCGCACCAGGTCAAAACCCTGGTGTGCATTGAATCACACCACAAGTTCAAAATGTTCAAATGTTTGTAAATCTATCGGACCAAACTGCTTGGTCATCAGTCCGTAGCTTACAAACTACTTAAACTAAAGTAAACTAACCTAAGGACAAACACACACGCCCCAGGGAGGACTCGAACCTACGACGGCGAACAGCCGCGCGTTCCGCAGCGAGGCGCCTTAGACCGCTCGGCTACTCCACCGCGGCCACACCACAAGTAGCTACAGTTCTGGCAACCCACTGGTGTCTCATGACTTAATGTGATTATCATTGATACACTGCACGTTCCGTCATGGGACAATGTAAATACGATATGCAGAACAAGTTTTGAGAATCTAGTAACTTTTGCTAAGACTGCTATAACACAAATGTACTTCGTGTTCCCTGTGTCATATAAAGTCGCCAGAGCTTCAGCCAGTGACAGGCCGCTTTCGATCACGTGACTTAATCTTAAAATTTAATGATTTATAAGCTTTAATTTAAAAAAATATATGTTTTGTAAGAACAATGAACGAAAATGCTATTTGAACATTATAATCATTCATAATAACAACCATATTTCTAACGTAGCCATCCGCGGTGGCCGAGGGGACTGCAGCGCGCCAGGCACGGTCACTAGCGTCGGGGTTCGAATCCCCCCTCGGGCATGGATATTTGTGCCGTCCTTAGTATTAGCTAGTTCATAAGTAGTTTGTAAGTTTAGGGACTGATGACCCCGTAGATAAGTCCCATAAGCTATACAAACATTTGAAATTGATTTGTCACATTTATAATGTAACTGAAAATTTGGTTGATTTCTTTTAGGAATCATATAAATTTTTTATAGAATGTAAAGACGCAGGTCCTGCACTATCTTATGGTGGTTAGTTAGTACACTGTCCTATCATAACCACCTGCTATGTGGTTTACCTAAACTGTTACATTTCTTTTTCCATAATACCTAACTTCTTTATACAAATTCGCATTATCACATTTACAGCATTGTTTATTTTGGTAGTTAATGTTTTGTCTAATAATATTTGGTCGTTCGCAGGTAATGTCTTTCTTAGTTTAAAAAAAAAATTATTTCGTTTTGTGCCAGAATTTTTGTCTCTATATGAACCTCTTACCTACCTAATGACTAAACTCTGGATGGTAGGATGTAAAGTGTAAAGGGTTGGAATAGCACCAGCTTTCAAGTTTAGTTTCGAAGGCAGCATCAACAGCTCAAATTCCAAATAATGTTTAATGATCTGTATTAGAAAAATACACGTTGACTCTGCATTCCGAACCCTTATCATTGTATGCAACCGCGCTATGATCCAAGCTGCTCTGTTAGGAATCATGCTCTGTCATTTTGGTATTTACTTACTTCACTTAGGATAAGCTAGTTGATAAGTAGTTTGTAAGGTTAGGGACTGATGACCCCGTAGTTAAGTCCCATAAGCTCTGTAAACATTTGAATTTGATCTAACATAGGTAAGAAGCCTATTAAATTCCTCAAATTGGCATGTATCTCCGTGTACATTCACGCAGACGTTGAGGAGACACTCAATTCCAACCTCACAGCTCGTTATCAGGGTGGCACTTCACGCTTTTTGCGCTCGAGATCTGGCGTCGTCGCGATATTGCATTAAATTACAATATACGCCCGCGAACGTCCGTCTGGATTAGAGCCGCAAACGGCACGGCCGTTTCATTTCCTGAAAAATGAGAAACGCAGTGGTTCCGCTTCCGCCGCCTCGGCAGAGCGGCGCGCGCTCCTTGGCAGTGACACTATTTCACGCGCTCCCCCAGACGAGGGGCGTTATCAGGGCGAGGCGAGTGCTTTAAGGGGCGGCGCTACACTATTCAGAGCGCAATAAACACGTAGCGCCTGTTTGGTAACCTGCGCAGCCCGGTATGAGGCAAAGTGTAATATGCGGGCCCTGAAAAATGCAGCAGGCCGGATGGAAATGGACGAGCGCCACAAACACACTCCACCCGACATGCGAGTACGTGACGCGGGAAAGGCCCGCTGTTGAACAGTAATAACGACGCCGCCACGTTCAAGTCGTCTGGATGACAGAGACCGCGGTCGATATGCAGGGCGAGACATTTAAAACTGTTTTTCGGAGAATATGGAAAAATATAAACTGTATTTTTTTAAAAATTGCAATATGATTTGTTCACTTCGAAGACAGTCATTCATTAATACAAAGGTCAACCCTCCTGCAGCAGCCCCGGGCGCGGGAGGAGAGGTGACTTTGAAATCTTAAATAAGAATCCTAGTTTTTATTGCAGACAAGCTGGTACCCAGCGCGTTGCTACAGCAGAAGGAATACCTGTGCAAATAACGTTTGAATTTTTAAAGTGTTTGCATGTTTAATTACGACATATATATACGGCCAAACTTTCAGGAAACATTCCTCACATACAAAGAAAGAAAATATGTTAAGTGGAAATGTGTCCGCAAATGCTTAATTTTCATGTTAGAGCTCATTTTACTATTTCTCTTTAAATGTAAATTGAATAATTACTGCAGACAATTGTCAAAATACCCAATTGTTTCGTTAGTATGTACTGCACTTCCTCGATTCACCGTCAGTTGGTCCAATTGAAGGAAGGTAATGTTGACTTCAGTGCTTGTGTTGACATGTGACTCATCAACTGGTTAGTGTTCATCACGAACGTGGTTTTGCAGTCAGTGCAATGTTTACAAATGCGGTGTTGGCAGATGCCCATTTGATGCATGGATTTGCACGGGGCAATATCCGTGGCGCGGTACGTTTGTATCGAGACAGATTTCCAGAACGAAGGTGTCCCGACAGGAAGACGTTTGAAGCAATTGATCGGCGTCTTAGGGAGCACGGAACATTCCAGCCTATGACTCGCGACTGGGGAAGACCTAGAACGACGAGGACACCTGCAATGGACAACGCAATTCTTCGTGCAGTTGACGATAATCCTAATGTCAGCGTCAGAGAAGTTGTTCCTGTACGGGATACTCTACCTGTGATGCTAGAACATGTGCGTTTACAAGTACGACACAATATGTGGTTCATGCACGATGGAGCTCCTGCACATTTCAGTCGAAGTGTTGGTACGCTTCTCAACAACAGATTCGGTGACCGATGGATTGGTAGGAGCGGACCAATTCCATGGCTTCCACGCTCTCCTGACCTCAACCTTCTCGACTTTCATTTATGGGGGCATTTGAAAGCTCTTGTCTACCCAACTCCGGTACCAAATGTAGAGACTCTTCGTGCTCGTATTGTGGACGGCTGTAATACAATACGCCATTCTCCAAGGCTGCATCAGTGCATCAGGGATTCCATGCGATGGAGGGTGGATGCATGTATCCTCGCTAACGGAGGACATTTTGAACATTTCCTGTAACAAAGTGTTTGAAGTCACGCTTGTACGTTCTGTTGTTGTGTGTTTCCATTCCATGATTAATGTGATTTGAAGAGAAGTAATAAAATGAGCTCTAACATGGAAATTAAGCGTTTCCGGACACATGTCCACGTAACATATTTTCTTTCTTTGTGTGTGAGGAATGTTTCCTGAAAGTTTGGCCGTACCTTTTTGTAACATCAGTCAATAATAAATACATGTATTGAAATTTAATGTCCACCTCCTCCTTTCCCTTCTCTCTGTTCGCCTGCTCCTCCCCCGCCTCCTCCTATCCCTTTCTCTGTCCGTTTCCTCCTCCCTCCCTCTGTTCATCTCCTTTCACCTGTCTGTCCCCATCGCCCCTCTCTCATTCTCCTCCTCTCCCTTCTCTCTGTTCGTCTCCTTCCTTCCCTTTCTGTCCACCTTCTCTTCCACCTACTCCTTTCATCCTATATATGAAAACAAACAAATAATTGCCTAGTTTCATGGTGACCGGTCAAACGGTGACAAAGTCACAAGGTACCCTCCGCCAGGCGAAAGTCACTGCCTTCCAGATTATAAAAATCTCCTTGATGAGAACATACATTTATGTGCTAACTTTCATGGCGACCTCTCAAACAATTAGGATGTTTGTTGTAACGTACCCTCCACCATGCACCTACGCAGGCTTACGTAAAGTAGCCCATTTATTGATTCGAGGTATAATCTATCTTCATTTCCATTTCATTCAATTCCGTCCAACAGTTTCAACGTGAAAAGTAACAAACGTGTTAACCGACTGTAAGGTACCCTCCGCCACTCACCGTATGGTGGCTTACGAAAGGTAGCCCCTGAATTAATTTAAGATGCAAGTTACCTCCATTCCAAATTTCATTCAAATCTGTCTCTCCCTTTTAGCATGAAGGAGTACCAAACATATTAACACATTGTAAGGTATCATCCGCCACGCACCATACGGTGGCATACGAAAGGCTGCCCATATATTAATCAGGGTATAAGCTGCTTCTGTTCCAAATTTCACTCATATCCGTTCAGACATTATAGCGTGAAATCGTAAGAAACGAATTAACTAATTGTAAAGCACCCTCCCCTATGCACCAAACTAAGTTAATTTGAGTATGCGTATAACCTTCGGGCGAGTGCAAGAAATGAGTTTTATCTCAATCGGATGTACGGTATGGCCGCGAATAAAATACGAACAAAAAGTCAAACAAACAAACAATTTTTATGTATTAGATTTCGAATCTCCGTGAAAAAATATGGAACTTTTATATGAAACATTTTTTTTGTTTACGGTAGATGGCACTGTAATCTACAAAATAGAAATGAGTTCAAAATTGTTGAAAAACGAATAAATAGCCATCGGACTCTTTCTCTAGGTTTAGCACTTGAAGTTTCAGCAACCAGTCGGACAATATTGAGAAAAGACGTTGCAGACGGGAACGTTCCTATCAGGTAACAGATTAGTATACCTGTGACGAGCTCTTTCAATATTTCTATAAGCCTCAAAGTACTTGGAACAATTGCGTAGAGATGTATACAGTGCGAATCATTGAAGTACAGTGAACAGTTTGACTATAGACTCGGAGCATGATCAAAGTCTGTGCTTCATTAGAGTGTGGCAGGTGCAGATTATAGCATTATCAAAAGTATCAAAAAAGGTAGTTTCCTAATGTGATGTGAATTTGTTTGAGATATTACCATGTTTCAACATTTTGCAACTCATTTTTATTTTTTCCGATTACACCACCATCTATCATGAAACGAAAAAAATATTTCATACAGAAGTAATATATTTTCTCACTTACAATCCAGATCCTCAATAAAAATGGGGGTTATTACTTAAAATTGCAAAGCGAGCCCCCTCCCGCCACCAAGGACGGTGGAGGGGGTCAAGCTTCATGTTAATCGATGGCACTCAGCGAGTTGAACAACTTTCATTGAAACTTTTTAAAATCCGATTCATATTGTTCAAAAATATCCCGAAAAACAGTTTTAAATGCCTCACCTTGTATGCAAGAAGAATGCCTTACCAAGCGACATCAAAATTAATCACTACAGTACAGAGGTGAGAACAGGGGCCCCGCGTGGTGACGATCACATTGACACTAGTACAAATAGATGATAAATAAAGGAATGAAAATAGAAAGGAAGCGTAGTAGGTCCATACACCACGGGCATGGATATTTGTGCCGTCCTTAGTATTAGCTAGTTCATAAGTAGTTTGTAAGTTTAGGGACTGATGACCCCGTAGTTAAGTCCCATAAGCTACACAAACATCTGAACATCTGATCATACACCACGATCCAACAAAGAAATCGAGTAACATGTAGAGAACGTAATACAAGTCATGCGCAAAAAAGAAGACTGTCATTCTTTGGACATTTGGCGAGAATGGGAAACGACATGCTCACAAAACAACTCTGTGATAACACAATGAAGCTTAAAGAGCAAGCAGTGTAGTCTACACAGACTTTAAATGATCTCAGAGAAGTAGCCTCTGAGGTACTGCACACACACACACACAACAAAACTTATACGTAAATAAAATTGAGAAACTGACCTTCTGGGGAGAACAAGAGAGAAAAAGAAGAGCGTCACAGACCTAACATAAAGGAGCTCCGAAGACTAGGCAGAGAGGAAGGAGAAGGGAAAAACAAGAATTAACACACTGATTTAACGTGCTCTGTAAAATGGTTATTTCACTAAATAATAAATTGCTCCTCGCCGCCGTCCGCGGTGGCCGAGGGGACTGAGGCGCTCGTCACGGTCTGCACGGCCACTACGGTCGGGGGTTCGAATCCCCCTTCGGGCATGGATATTTGTGCCGTCCTTAGTTCATAAGTAGTTTGTAAGTTTAGGGACTGATGACCCCGTAGTTAAGTCCCATAGACTTTAAAAACATTTGAACATTTGCTCCTCGCCTTCAGTCAGAAAAAAAGTCTGATGCTGCCTTCCGCGCTATCCTACTCTCTGCAAGCCGTTCATTTCCAAATAATTAGTGAAACCCACATCCATTTGAATATGATTACTGCACGAGACTGGCATCTAATATCGTGTGGGGTCTCCCATGACCTTCCGAACTGTAGTGAGGGAGGGAGGAAAATAATAAATTGTTTAGTCTGTTTATGTTTTGCATCTCTGTTAATGTTTCAATGGCTAACATGATCAGTGAGTTATTGTTTTATTGATTTGGTCATTAATTACCTGCTACTACTTCATCCCCGATGAATGAGTATCTATGATATATGAAAGTTAGCGTAATACCTCAAGAAAAAGATTTTTTCGCATGATCTAAAATACAGTATGGTAAAACATATTCGTGGTCGTGAAATATAGCAACTAAAAGAAACGGATTTATATCGCATTCATTCGTGTTCATCAAGAGATTTCTGATTTAATTTGCACATAAAAAGGTATTGAATAATATGTATGCAACAGCAGTAATCTACTGTACGTTAGAATTGCGATTCCACTGATTCACAAATCTGCATGTACTGTATTATGGAGTAGCATGTAGTGATGAATATTGTATCAGCATTGGTGTATGACACCGTGATTCTCGGTATCCTTTCGTTTACGTATGGTAATACCTAAAATGTTTCCCATATTTCCTCCACCTTTTCACACGCACACGCAAAGACACACACACCAACACCCACACACATACATACATACATACGGTCAATAAAAAGTGACGCGCAATGAAACGCTTTTGTTTCGTCTCTTCGTGAGACACTGAGATAACATTTTTGTTGCGGAATTAAAAATTTCTGCAAGTATATATATTTTACAACCTACCGCGAAGACGTGGCGACGAGCTGCGACAGGCACATACAAAAGACACACACATACAACACATTCAGCTATCGGCCATGGCCTTCTTCATAAAATAGAACACTCACGCAATCACACAGGCACACAACACAGTCATACAAGTCTCCTCCGGCTGCCGCATTTCGAAGTGTAGTATGTGTGTGTCTTTTGTATGTGCCTGTCGCAGCTCATCGCCACGTCTTTGCGGTGTGTTGTAAACTGTCCTTACTATATTATTAATTCCAACCTGGACTTTTCATATAATTTGTTCACGGCAGAGAGCGATCTTATAGATGTATTTTGTGAATAATGAAATGCCAAGATCGGGGTACTTCGTCTTTATTTATAACAGACGACCGGTTTCGATGTACACAGACATCATCTTCTGGTCTCTGCACTAAATAGTAACTTTATTACATAAATGCATATTGTGACCAGTACAATCCAACTGGCTACTTATATATATATGTTTGTGCTATTTTTTATTATAGAGATATGATGCCATCTTTTGTTTTTTAATGGAATCCCATGTTAAACTTTAGCGTAACATGACGGTTTCAAATATGTGTATATCATAATATTTAGGCGAATAGTTTTTAAGACAGAGATATGTTTCCATATCGTATTCGTCCATGGAAGCGGTGTTGTTTGTGTAAGGACGGACTCGCAACGTTTACCATGTAGTCTACACAACACGAAAGGACGCATTGGACAACGCCGCTTCGAAGACCGAATACGATAGGAGAACATATTTGTGTTTCCACAACTAATTGCCTAAATGTTATGATGTACACATATTTGAAACCGTCTTTTTAAGTCCATCATGTTACGCTAAAATTTAACATAGGGTTCCATTAAAAAAATAAGTCCTCATATTACTGTAATAAAAATAGCACAAACGTGAAATGTCATGTATTCACTGTCCAAACGGCTTCTTTGTATCTATAACTGTTGGGGAGGTATAAGGGGTGTTATGATATATATATATATATATATATATATATATATATATATATATATATATATATATATATATAAGGTGCATCTGAAAAGATCTACATCTGCATGGGATACTCTGCAAATCATATTTAAGTGCCTGGTAGAGTTGACCCGCGCATACACGTTGAGGGACTTGTCAACAAGCGCCCGCTTCTATCTTGCAGAGCACTGCAGTGAAGCGCTGGTACTTTCTTCCACCCATCTAACAGGGTCAGTGTGAGAACTCGTGTCAATGCAACATGGAGCGATGGAGCGACTCGTTAACGTCCATTTTTGTTTCAGATTAGGCAAAACGACGATGGAGACCCTGGGATGTTAGTGAACGTGTATGGTGTTGAAGCAGTGAGTAAAAAGTGTGTGATGAAATGGTTTCGGAGATCCAACAAGACATCAGTGCTTTGAGTAATTACACAAGAAGCGTTTGCTGACAGTTTCCAACAGTTGTACTACCGATGTCAGAAGTGTATTGTAGTCAATGGCGATTACTTTGAAGGTCAGTAAATGTATTTTGTTTGTAACTCTTGTTTCATATACTGTATTTCCTACGACCAATCACCGAAATTTTAAGACGCACCTTATAGGTAATACCATGCTGTTTTTGAGTACATGTGCAATGTGATTAATTTTTTCATCACACTTTCTAAATACTGTCAAACGTGTATACACGTGCAAGCTAAATCCTTTGAAATTTTGGTCACTCATTAGCAGAAAACAGAATTTCGCATGTCGGTTATCAAATACGTGCCCGTTTGCAGTAAACTAAGCAATTATATAAATGCTAAGTGATTCATGTACAGTGTACTAGTATCGAAACTGGGAGTGTAACCAAAAGGGCTCCAATACCTTACTGATCGCAGCTGACAATTTTCCCTCAGCAAAGTGTTACTGTGAGCAAATTGATGGTCGTGTCAGTAAGACAAATCAAATGACCATAGCTTTCCATCCCCAGCGCTAAATCAAGAGTACTGAACAGAAAATGTATACAACGGATATGCAGACGAAAGTAACGCCAGGTAATGCAGTGATTTGATAAACTTTGCCACAGTCGTAGATGGAAATGATTTCGGGCCGTTGCCAGACAGCAGTTTAGGGTTCGCCTGAATAGCTGGCTGCCCGCAGAGCTTGGAAGTGTGGCTGGTTGCGCACAAGTCACGTAGGGCGTTGTTTATGACTGCGTAGAATGGCTGACAAATATACAGCGAAGGAAAGCTACTCAGGCCTTGTTAACGCCTTATAATGAACTAGCGACCCGCCAGGCTGTGCACGGGTGAAATTCATATTCTACTGCTAATCCGCCCGGCTTTTCACGGGTAGAGGGAACCACTTGTAGCCAGCTAACTTCTGGTAGACGGACGGAGAAGATCGTTCGACGAAGTTTTAGCAGTTACATGTATACATACAGAGCGTTGCTACGTCCCTGACTGAGGCGCTCCAGTCACGGTCTGCACGGCCACTACGGTCGGGGGTTCGAATCTCCCCTCGGGCATGGATATTTGTGCCGTCCTTAGTTGTAGCTAGTTCATAAGTAGTTTGTAAGTTTAGGGACTAATGACCCCGTAGTTAGGTCCCATAAGCTATACAAACATTTGAACATTTGAGCTACGTCCTTGAAAAACACACTTGTCTGTAACACTAACCAGAAAATACATTTCCTTTATTAATTCATCTTAAGGCCAGCAATTATACAATGTATTTTGTTTTTCTATTTGGAGTAAAAATGTATAAATGTTATGGTGCGCCTAGCAAAAGTCGCATACAACTGGCATAGTGAAAAGCCTGAATGTTCCAAATTTAAGTCAGCAATAGGCAACGGTCGGCCTTGCGCTTTGTTGACGGTAATGGCAAAGGCAAGATGCAAAGGGAACTGGGGCCGCTTGAAATGGATTTGTAAATCTTTGGAAATCGTCGGTATGCTTGGAATCAGTACGGTTTCGCCTTTGAATCTGCCGCCGATGATTGTAGCCTTGATTAAATTTTGTCTTAATATTTTGATGGTCAGTCTGGTTACGTTGCACAACTTTGGTGCGGTTAAATTGCGAATGAGCATCACCGGTGATCCATCCTTCAATGTTCATACATGCGGTGGCGCTTCGGATGGCTCTAAGGAGATCAAAAACTCATTATATTACCATAGGCTGATATTAATAGGTGATGGAATATTACTTTACTTCTATTTTACTAATCGAGTTGAAAAATTCATCACTACATTTATTAGCGTCTGGGAAATACCGAGATAACAGCATTAAAAACAGCAAGTTCTACGTTTGCATCATGCCATTCTAATGATACTGCTATGCTGACACCTGTAGCGGTAAAGTCAATTCCTTCACTGTTGATGGTGCTCTAGTTCAAATGTTCAAATGTTTGTATAGCTTATGGGACTTAACTACGGGGTCATCAGTCCCTAAACTTACAAACTACTTACGAATTAGCTAACACTAAGGACGGCACAAATATCCATGCCCGAGGGGGGATTCGAACCCCCGACCGTAGTGGCCGTGCAGACCGTGACTGGAGCGCCTCAGTCCCCTCGGCCACCGCGGCGGGCGATGCTCTAGTGTTGGCTCTTACCCCGC
This sequence comes from Locusta migratoria, assembly GCA_026315105.1. Taxonomy (NCBI): domain Eukaryota; kingdom Metazoa; phylum Arthropoda; class Insecta; order Orthoptera; family Acrididae; genus Locusta; species Locusta migratoria. Next base: position 132,701,194 of record CM048744.1, on the reverse strand, counting down.
TAGAGACGGTACTTTCGTTCCAATTACCAGACGTAAACTTTTGCGTTAGACTGTAATATTAGTATTAAATATGGCTTAAACACTCTAAGAATTGTGTAAGCATGGTATTCACTGTGTTGTATCGTATTACGTAGAATATAAAAACCAAAAAAAGCATATTCTGAAATATACATAGAACATAAAAATCAATAAAAGCAGATTCTGAAATATATGTAATTGTTATTCCGTACTTCATATTTCGCGTTATGTTCTTAAAAATTAATAAATAACTTGATCCGATCGCTACCAAACTTCAAAATATCAACCCTGGATAATCTGAAGATTTCCTGAAGATATCATCAAAATTTATCTAGCCGTCTTGGAATCTATAGAGACGAAGATATATACGAGGTATGTCAAACTAAGTTCCGTTAGGTTATATAAAACAAACGTGTACAGGTACAGAAAATATATTTATTTTACAAAAATCTCAAACTTTTAAACTACTTTTCTACATAGCTTCCGAAATTTTTAAACTCTTGTCATACCATGGTACAAGTTTTTGTATGCCTCCGTCATAGAAGGAGGAACCATGTGGTAACATGTTCTTCCAGCTCCTCAACATCGCTAAGTGTTGACCACCAAGGACAGATTTTAGGTATAAGAAGAGATGAAATTCGCTAGAAGTGAGGTCCGGGCTGTACGGAGGATGATCAAACACGTCCCAATGAAATTTTCGTAAGAGCTGTTTGGTCACATTCTCCACGTTAGGTCAGGCATTATCGTGGAAAAAAGCAACACCTTTTGACAGTAATCCTCGGCGCTTCTTCTGTACTGCTCAGCGCAATTTCTTAGTGGTCTCGCAATAAACATGTGCCTTGATTTATTTAGCCTCACGGTATGAAATCAATCAGAAAAATGCTTTTTCAGTCCCAGTAAACGGTGCACATGACTTTTCGAGGTAACAAGGTTTGCTTAGCTTAACCTTCGTTGGGGATGAAGTTGGCTCCATTCCGTTGATTGCCGTTTGGTTCAGGGGTGTCGTACGATACACTAGTTTCATCCCCCGTGACTATACGAGAAAGACAACCATCGCCTTCTTCATTGTAGCGTGTCAAAAACTGAAGTGCATTGCCTATCCGTTTTTTATTTTTGTTGTTCAGTAAACATTTTGGGTACTCAACGTGAGCAAAGTTTTCGAAATTTCAATTTTTCAGTAACAATTTCAGGAATTAGTGATCGTGAGATTTGCGAAACATCCATAGCAAGGGCACTCACTGTAAACTTACGTTGTACTTAATCTTCTCTTCGCCGGCCGCGGTGGCCGAGGAGACTGAGGCGCTCCAGTCACGGTCTGCACGGCCACTACGGTCGGGGGTTCGAATCCCCCCTCGGGCATGGATATTTGTGCCGTCCTAGTTCGTAAGTAGTTCATAAGTAGTTTGTAAGTTTAGGGACTGGTAACCCCGTAGTCCCATAGACTATAAAAAAAAAAATCTTCTCTTCAATTGTGTGAACCAGTTAATCAGTAACCACAGACGGCGTCCACTTCCTTCTTCATCATGCACTTGGTCACGTCTTTTATTGAACAGTCTGACCCATCTTCTAACCATTGAATCACTCATAGCATTTTGTCCGTAAACCTCGCAGATCTGCCAATGGATTTCCTTTCCTCGCATTTAGAAAACGAATCACAGATCTATCACACGCGGCGGCATTTTCAATTACGGCTGACATTATAAAGAAGCACTATAAAGCACACGTCGGCAACAGCGGTCTGAAAATGGCGTACGTGTCTTCTCCTTGAGGCAGAGTAACTGACGCGCATGATCGGATTGCGATGGTTGCGCTGCCGTGGATAAAAACAGAAACGGAACTTAATTTGTGGATGACACTCGTATTTCGATCAAAATAGTAGGATTGGAGCCTAACAGTCATGCAAGTGCTGCGTTGCTAAAGCGTTAATAACGGAAGTCAGCACAAAGCTGCCAAAGAATGTTGCCACGATGATAAAACCTGGACGCATGACGACTGGAACCAAGTGGTATGGTCCGATGAATCTCTGTTTACATAGCTTAGAAATAACTGGATTTATGTATCGAAAACCCCAAAAGAAGCTTACGATACAGTATTTCTGCTTTCTAAATTGAAGCATGGGGACGGTTAAGTCATGATTTGGACATCTATATCGTGGCATTCAACTGTTTCTTTCATTAGCCTCACTGGCCGGATAACTCAAATGTTCAAATGTTTGTAAAGCTTATGGGACTTAACTACGGGGTCATCAGTCCCTAAACTTACAAACTACTTATGAACTACCTACAACTAAGGACGGTACAAATATCCATGCCCAAGGGGGGATTCGAACCCCCGACCGTAGTGGCTATGCAGAGCGTAACTGGAGCGCCTCAGTCCCCTCGGCCACCGCGGCCGGCGCCGGATAACTGTGAACGAATATCTCGCCGTGCTCCGAACAAACTGCTTCATATGACTAACATATTTCTAAGAAACAATGACATATTACAAAATAATAAAGCGAGCATACACACAGCCGAAAAGGTTCGCGCTTGCTTTGTATAGCATCAGACAAACAAATAATTGAACTGCTATGGGGAGCTTTAGAGCGAGTGAGAATCAAATTTACAGCCTGAATATAGTCGTATAGTAATATAGTCGTTGTAATTGGCCGATGTGTTGGTACAGGAAATGCATAAAATTCTGTAGTAAATTATAAAGACACTTTACGAATCTGTTCCTCCAAGAATTGGACGCGTTCTCAATGCCAAATGTGGGTACACTCCTTACTAATAAATAAATATTTTGTTTATGTGTCCATAATATTTTTTTGCTCCTGTTGTAGCATATTCCTAGGAATTGGTGAAATGATTTCCCGCTACACTAATTACATTGTAATCCCTTTTTAATGAGAACAAGTTTCTGTTCTGGGAAAGTGGGATTTTTTTTTTCTTTTTTTTTTTTTTTTAGTAGACATTCTTCGAAAGTAAAATTCTCCTCTGAATACAGGGAGTGCTATGGTTGATTGAAGGAAAAGTATTGCATAGTTCACCTTCACAACAGCGAAAGGACGTTTATTTGTACTGATAAATGGTATTTACAAAGCGACACATGAATTTAGTTTTATTTTATCAATCGATAGTTACGTTTTTATTTCAGCTCATTAGAAATGTTGATGTTTTGAAAGATTTTTTTTTTTTTTTTGCATTTGGCGCCGGGTATGTTTTTGTCTGACAGAGTGTGTTATTATCTTACGATTAGGGTTGAGAATAAATACCGCTACCAATCGTATTATTTATTTATTACACGACCGGTTTCGTGCTTGTGTCCACCTACAGGTGCTTAAAACATTCAGAATTTACATGTTCGCTGAAACAACAAAATGTCTGTCTGTGTGTAAATCTATCGGACCAAACTGCGTGGCCATCAGTCCGTAGCTTACAAACTACTTAAACCTAGGTAAACTAACCTACGGACAAACACACACACCCATGCCCCAGGGAGGACTCGAACCTCCACGGCGAGCAACCGCGCGCTCCGCAGCGAGGCGCTTTAGACCGCTCGGCTACTCTACCGCGGCGCTGAAACAACAGTGCAGCTTGCTGGCAGTTGATAGTGTTTCTTCAAACCGACGACATGTCAGATTAATGCATGAGGATACACCGATGCGGCATATATTTTAAGGTAGACGTTACCTAATGACTGATTCATTTCAGTTTTTTAAGTAAGTTATTCTAGAACGGATAATTGTTTCGTGTGTTCACGTCTTAATTATTAAGTCGTATTTTACGTTCTTTCCTTGTTTCTTATTGGACTTGAGAATGGGATAATGTTGGTCCCGAAACATGTCCTTTTGACAGTTTTATATAACCGAGAACTGGTGCAAGAATTGGCTAGGTACTTAGTACAGTCGTGTGATGGCGTCAAAACAGAATCTCCAGTTAATTTATCTTCAGTGCTGTACTGCAGCTACGAAAAAGGGAAACAAGAAGAAGACAGCATAGTTATAGGGACAAACTGTACATTTGCGTTCACTTGATAAGGTAATTTCCGACGTGGTAGGGGAGTCTGGCGCTGTGGGCTTGTGCCGGCGGGAGTCTGCTGATCCGCCGTAATGAGTGCTGGCTCCGGACAAGGGCGGCGTTAGCGGTCTCTGCCGGCCAACGCGCCTAACCGCCCCATGGCCGCCAAATAGACAATCTGTAGGCGCACGCGCACTTACTGCCTGCTTCTCACCGACACCAGCGCCCAACCTCGCCTCGAGCCCCACTCTACTGCTCTTCCGCGTTTGCTGCCGTTTAACCCTTTGACGCACAGTGGCTTCATTTGCATCCGGCTTAGCTTTTATTGTTTTCCAGCCGACTGACACAGTGGTTTCAAGTGGAGCCACCTTCTGTCTCCTGCTTAGTGCTGCCATCTGTGAGAATGTTTTGTAACTACGTCCAGAGTCTGCTCTGTTGCTAATACTTGTGTCTAGAGCTGGGTTTGAACATGACTCGAATTGTTCGAACAATTTACGTCATGACGGCCGCGGTGGCCGAGGGGACTGAGGCGCTTCAGTCACGGTCTGCACGGCCACTACGGTCGGGGGTTCGAATCTCCCCTCGGGCATGGATATTTGTGCCGTCCTTAGTTTTAGCTACTTCATAAGTTGTTTGTAAGTTTAGGGACTGATGACCCCGTAGTTAAGTCCCATAGACTCTACAAACATTTGAACATTTACGTCACGGTTCGGGAAATCTCAGGAAATGTTCGAACTTTCGATCACGACGCTATCTAGAAACGCCAGGAGGTACTCTCTCTTCGATTTACAACGATGATATTCATAAACCTTTTCTGTGATGTACAGTATACGATTTATAACGAAGATAGGGTGTCATTAATGTACTATGGGGATTAATAAGTGTGAAATTCCGATTATAGTAGCTTCTAGGGTGCAGGTCATAAGTAAAAACAGTAGCCAATATAGGCTATAAGTAAACGATAGCAATCTCGATTAAAAATTATAGTGCTGCGATCTAGCGACGCCTGTTGATACTACGTACAGAGCAGTTCGTGCACAGTTTATTTCGAGGTTGCAATTACAATTTATTTTTATATGACATTACTTTCGTTTTGGTGATGATGATCATACACATTGTAGTTCGCGATACATTTTACGTTCATAAGTAAAGTTTCTCTTACTCTATTACAAATAGGTTCTAAAATTAAAACTGATCTTCGTACACACATTCCAAACGACGGTCAAGTTAATATGTGCTATTATTGATGTTATCGGTATATAAACGACGAAGTTTTGTTAAATTTGAAAGCAATAAAACTGTAATGTACAGCTGAACGAAGGCCCAGTGTGAGAACGTCCTTTACGTGCGAAGAGAGTGTATCAGTTATTAGAAAAGGAATCACAAATGACAATCCCATTATTGACCACTGTTTCAGGAAACCGTGGAACGTTGTGTAGAATTACAAATCATAGCGTGAGACAGGCATCCATAAAGAAAGTCATACTGACGATCTGTGTGAGAATCAAAAACCCTATATTTCGGGTACTAAGAGCATAAGAGCCCCTATCATGTTAGTGCTCGTTACAGTGAGATATTTTTTGGCAGCCAAATTAATGGCCAAGTTAATTGAAATTTAAGATGTTGAAATATGCACTATATAACAAACAAGTTACATTTATTTTGATTTTAGACAAGATTTGCTTGTTCATAATTTAGTGATGACAAAGGTCAACGACGTAAGGACGTGCAAAATTTGTCGCGGGTCACGCCAAAAATAAGTTTGTAGGGGGTACCCTTACGTTTGTGGACCGGTAAACGAAGTGTTTCCGAACAATGATGACCATGACGAAACTCAAGATATCTATCATTATTTACGCACATTACTATTTATTGCTATCTACGACCAAAGAAAAGAACGGAGCGCAGCTCTTTTCTTCCGATGAAGAAGCTTTATCATCCCACCGCAGTGCTTATACAGACAGATCTTGTGAAGAAGCTACTTTTGTAGGTGCTATCAAAACTCTCTCTCTCTCTCTCTTTCTCTCTCTGTCACACACACACACACACACACACACACACACACACACACACACACACACACACGTACAAAAACGCGCGCGCACATTTAATGAAATTCTCCCGCCGAAACTTTCAACTTCCCTTGTATTAAATGACTCTATGATCATATATGATCACGATAGTTCACTTATACTACCGGTTAACATTTTGAATTCACTCTTTTTATTCATCAATTAACTACACTAACGGAAATAAGTATAGATTAACAAGTAACCCCAGGAAATTTTTTAGATCGTATTGCTTTGTGCTAGATATATATTTCAGAACTACCCTACTGAACTAAATGGTCTTGTTATAGACGCACGTTAAACCAAACATGTTAAAAGCTGAAAACTTGTTTACGTAAACATTGTTAATTATAAATGTTGATACGCTACCATGTTAAGACATATAACACCCAACATAAACATTCTTCCAAGTGAAGAGTTTTCATGAAAAGAGACAATAACTGTGTCTTTTTTTTATCGGAGTGAAACAGATTTTTTCAGATTGAATGGGAAATGGAGCGCTGTGCATATTCATTAACAGTCTTATTTGCCTTTATCGTGACAAGAAGAAATTAAAAAATAAAACAGCTATAGTGTACTGCAACGAAAACGGTTTCATAATGCATTGTAGACAAATAACGAAGAATAGTCGAAATACTCGCTCATAAGCTCGGTTGTAATCAAACACTGCACAGTATTGAGTGAATAGGCTATATTCAAGTTCCAATTTGTAGTATTCAGCTTCATGCACTGATATATTACAGAGTTAAATGCAGTAACCGATAAAAAGTTTTGCGAAAAGCTATAAAATAAATACTCTTAGTGATACAGGTTAATGAGACGGTTTGAGATTGCTACTTAGGAGAATTTTCTAATGTGATTACGTGTATATTTCATAAACACCAATATTTTACATGTTAGGAGCCAATTTGCAAATTTCTGTGTTCAAGCTAAAGAATACTGTGCCTTACATGTATTGTGTTAAGTTTCATAACTTCCTTTATGCAGCATTTTAAAGAAAAAGCTTGTGAATTAGTTTAAATAATTAGAAATGCACTATTTTGCAATTGCTTAATTTGTATTTTATGAATCAGTTCTTAAGAGATAACTTATATAAATATGATTTATGGTAAGTTCGTTCTGAATATTTGTAGTTTAATAATATGACACAAAAGCTCGACGATTAAAGGAAAATTGTTTATGGCCTCGTTGCCACTTCTTATTACATTGGTTGCATCAGAAAGGAGTCAATTTATTACTTCCCATCCACGCACACTTCATACTTCCTGCCTCTAATGGTCCTCACTTTTTAAGACGTACATTAAAGTTACTTCAGGTCTTTACGTAATTTTTGTTTAGCTAAACACTGTATAAGTGTCGATACAATGTTCGAAGATGGGCTACTATACTACAAACTTTTTATGATTTATAAATAAGTTATTTAATTTTAAATTACTACTATTATCAGTTTATAGTTTGCACAGCAAACGTTTAACGTTAAGACAATGTCAATTGCCGGTTCAGACTATAGAGTTTTCTTCTTGTTATAATCTCTCACCTTCCTGGACGTGATGACTTGTTGGAGACAAGACGAATACACATACGATGCACACTGATTACCTGTTTTTTGGCGTCTGATGGTAAATAAAGTGGTTGCGGCAACTTACCTGATCACATTACGTCGCCATGTCATCGATGTCTCGGCGACGACAAAGAAGGATAAAGTGAATCGTAAGCAGTTGGAGGGATCTTGCTGTCGAAGCGATGTCGAAGTTTACTCTGACGTAATGCAGCTAAATAAGTACTCTACAACTTTTTCGTTATAAATTTCCGAAGATTCTACTGTTCACAATTTATGTGGCGCTTTTAAATTCTAAAACTTTATAAACCCATTACTCTGTAAATGATTACTTCTTTGAAACCGGATCGCTAGAAGCTGTCTATATGCTTAGGTGCAGATCAATGAACATCGAACCTATTCGGAATGAGACTGATTTCTCTATGAAAGACTAATGTAACGAAATCTGATCTTTCGTACTATGAGTTAAAAATAAATATTTTCCCTTTAAATTATTGCGCCACAAAAAAGTTGAGATGATGTGACCTACATATATGCATCAGATTCGGAATTCATGAACCCTGTACGGAACCGGTGCTTCCTCGTCCTTTACAATTCCTTCGTTCTATTTACCACCGTTTCTCTATGTTATTATAAACAAATTACCTTTCTTGTTCCACGTGAACATAACAAGGTATGTTAGATAATGCAACAAGGAAAAAAACCTACTTCACGACATTCACTAAATTATGCATGTTGCAGAACGATGTCAGAAAAATGTCCATTTCTCGGATTTCGGACTGCAACACTCTGCTTTTTACGGGCGACGTGGAGTTTGAAGTTAAGTGAGTAAGCATTAGCGACAAGGGTATTGCGAATAATCAATGGCTTTGCGCTTGCTGCAAATGATGAGAGCAGATAATGAAACGCACGCGCCACCAAGCACTCTGTTACACAATACAACAAAGTCAGTGAAGTTTGAGATGTCTGTAAGAGATATCACACGTGAGAAAAGATGGATGACAGTCAACACAGCCGTTGCAAACAAAGATGATTAGCAGACACAATGTCTTTCATGTCCTGCCTAAGACTCCGAAGTCAGTCATGGGCACCTACAGCTTTAATGTCTCAGATGACGTCGGAGTCTTTCTAACCAAATTTTACTATTGTGATGCACCTGATATTTGGACAATGTGTGCAAGAAGGGTAGCATATCAAGTACAAAACTACAGCGGGTTTAAAAAAATGTATCCACTGTTCAAAGGTCCATAACTTGCAAACTAATTGACAGAGTTGTCTCATCTTTGCTAGTGTAATAGTTTGTAGTTCCAGCAATCGCCACACAAGCTTTGGATTGCGTTTTATTTTGTCAGATGACAGTGGCCGGATAGTCAGTGTTTTGTTCTTAGTTGCACCTTGTTACTCGAGTAAACATGGCTGGCGCGAGGCATACATTCGATGAAAGGAAGTCAGTTTTGAAGTGGTATTTTAAGTACGAAAACATTAATGAGGTTCAACGGCTATGGCGAAATGAGTATAAAATAGAGCCACCGACAGTCGCATTCGAGACAGCCGAAGGCTGTGTTTTTTACACAAACAACGATCTGGACGACCTGTAACAGTAACAAGTCCAGCTAACTCCCGTCGTGTGTTACAACAATTCACCACAGAAGTCTGCGAAACAGTGTGCACGTGAAACTGGAGTGAGTCGCTCAAGTGTTCGGCGAATTTTGAAGACAGCGAAGTGGAAGTGCTACATCCCACGATTGCTACACGCAATGAACGAGGACGACCCAGATCGCAGAATGGAGTACTGCGAGTGGTTCACTAATATGGTGCGCAACGATGAAGAGTTTGCAGAGATGATTGTGTGGTCTGGAGAGGCACAGTTTAAACTCAATGGTACAGTAAATGTCCACAATTGCATCTACCGGGCCGCCGAAAATCCGAACGTCCATGTAGACAAAGCCGTGAATTTGCCAGTTGTAAATGTGTGGTGTGTGTTGTCTTACAGGTGCTTGACGGCACAGTTACCTGTGAGGTGTACCTTCAGATGCTTCAGAAATCCATTTCACCTGCCATACGAGACTTGTATGGAGACGGAAGATTTTACTTTCAACAAGATGGTGCTCCAGCCCACTACCAAAATCGTGTTAGGGCTTATCTCGATGAATATCTGCCAGGAAGATGGATAGGCCGTAGAGGTGCAGTGGAGTATCCACCACGTCCCCAGACTTAACTCCTCTGGACTTTTATCAGTGTAGAACACTAAAGAACGTCGTTTACCGACAAAAGTTCCGCACATTAGATGAACTTCGAGAATCCATCGTACATTCATGTGCAAATGTCCAAATGAACACATTGCAGTCAGTAATCGTGTTGCAGTTCGGCGGCATCGCTTGTGTGTGGATGTTAATGATGACCATTTCTAACACCTACAGTGATATCTTTAAGTTGGACTTTAAACTACACGTTCACCAAAAATTAGACAACTCCGTCAATTAGTTTGCAAGTATGGACTTTTAAACAGTGGATACATTTTTTTGAACCCCTCTGTATTGTATTAGTAAGTGAGGAATTCCTTCGCAAGTCCCTCGCACTCATTAAAGGAACATCGAACGTACCATATCTGTTTGGGTTTCACCTTTCTCCTCCGTGAACAACCCCCTCCCCCCTCAGGGGGCTCACGGTTATTTCGTGAGTACGTGCTTTGCGAGCGCGGGGCCCCGAGCTAATGAAGTCTTCCTTCCTTCTTTACTTCCCGGACTGCATTTCCTTTCCCTTCCCTCCTTTCCCATCCTCACTCCTTCTCCTCCTCGCCAGGGGACTGATAACCTTAGCAGATTAGTCCCCCTATCCCCATCAAACAACCCAACCCTCCTCCGTGAATCCAACCTGGTTAGGATGCCGCACTTGTGAGTAAACAAGAACCGGACGAACGAACGCCTTGTAAAACACCTCTCTCGAGAATGAATGACATTTTCTTAACATTCAGTCTTAGGTTGCAAAATGTTTTATGCGGCCATTACACTTTAGACCGCTTCTTTAGCATGTTCATATATGTTTTACAATTGTTAATGTTTCCACAGATTTATTGCCAATAGATATTCCTGATTATCACAGCAGTTTTCTGGGTTTGCACTTTTTTACGCAAGTGGAATAATTCGCGAACGGGCTTATGCAACTCCCTAACTTACGCAGTACTTAAACGGCTTTTAACACCCAGTTACTTTTATAGCTAACTATTTCTGGCCGTTAAGTATGAAATGTTGAGTTTTTTCCGTTTAGGACTCCAGTATTATCAACAGAAAAAAAGGGAAAGAAACCGACTTTTCGTAAGCTCGTATTCCGCGTTCACTAGGAGACAAAGCGAGCATTTTGCTCGAACTGTATAAAACAAATTAAATGTGAGCTTTATTGGTAATCCCATATGTTTTACACCAATTGTTAACATGTGGTACAGCGTCTAACACACAATACCTTTCTATTTAACTGTTTGAAGTTCCAGATTTTCGGCTTTTCGTACGCCCCTGTAGCAAAGGAAGCTTTCCGCTTTAACGCAACTTGTTAGAAATATTAACAAACATGAGGACTAAGAAGTAGTAAATGATTTTCCCCACTATTACAAGAAAAAACAAGCTGCTCTTTCTAGTTCTGGCAATATACAGGCTGTCTTGACCACCGAAAATATCTCTGGAACATCAGCTATTGTGAAACGACTTTCACCGGTATCAATGTAAGGCAGAGGCTCACGAATGTACATATGATAAAACATTCTGGAACGAAAGCATATGTATTTTTAACACAAACTTATGTGTTTTAAATGGACACCTATATTATTTCATCAGTAATCTATAGCATGACAAATCGCACAAACAATGGCGTTGATCGCATCGCAATACGACACATCCCGAGGTGTTGCAAAGCGAAGTTGACGCTTGAACTAAGCGAAGCCCATGCTGCTCAGGATGTGCGCTACCCGCGCGTTTCGCGTATTCAAGCGTCAACTTCACGGGATGTAGTGGGCGTATTGCGATGCAATCAACGCCATTGTTTTTGTGATTTGTCATACTATAGATCGCTGATGAAATAAGATAAATCCATTTTAAAAAACATAAGTTTGTGTTAAAAACACACATACTTTCGTTTTAGAATGATTCAAAATATTTACATTCATCAGCCACTGCGTTACATTGATACCGGTGAAAGTCGTTTTACAACAGATGTTGTTGTACCGGAGATATTTTGGGTAGTCAAATGGGACACCCTGTATACATTTCCAATTGTTTTCTTACGCAATGAGATTCCAAGTACGGAAGAGGACTTGACACAAAATGTGACACTGCTTTTAATACATTCACAAGGGGCACTGATGGTAACATGTTGTTTCCTGTAACACTGCGTGAATGTACCCGTATCAAACTCATTAATTCAGATTTATAGGAACTTGTTAAAAATGCATTCTCGCTGAACAGAATATCTTATTTAGTTCTTTCATTGTGACGGATCCACCGACATAGGACACTGATGAAAATTTAACAATAGTAAGCTGTGTACCTTGAAAAAACACAATAGTACGTCGTCTTTTGTTTGAACTCCAGCTTCTGTAACTGCATTTAATGGCACAGTTGTGTTAGTTTCTTCGTTTGAGTTTGTACTTCTTTTACGTTTTCCACACACCGATAGTCTGGCTTCTGCTTTTCAATTTGTCACCTGTATTCTATTGGTACTGTTTTTTTTTATGGAAAGTATAATTTGTAAATAGGCTGGATTCTCCTGTACGGCGACCCCCGAGGAAGTCTTTGCGATCTGTTGGGGGTCGCGACCACTAAGGTTAGAATGCGGGAAGTTGCCCTTAACGCCACAGAAGTGGAACCTTTGTCGCCATATTGCGGAGCCAACAACATTTTTGGTGACGCATGTGTATTCATTGCAATCCGAGTTGAATGTGGTACTTTGTTTAAAAACAAAGAGAAGGTTACCTGCATTATGTATGGGTGAAAACAGAACATGAAAGTCATCTGCTATTTTACACAGAAAAATTTTGCTGCTAAATTAATACTTACTATTTATTTCAATGTTTTTCCTCAATGACTTTCTATTTTCGCTTTTACGAAATATAAGTTCCCTTGAAATTTCAAAGACATGGTGGTACAGAAGTTTATTATGAATATTTAATGACGTGGAACATGTAGAAAGAATTTTCGTATGTACTCAACATAAAAATCGTCTCTTCAGTAGGCAACTTACGAAAATGATACTGTTTGGTTCTGTCATTGTTGGAAAAATTTTGTTCTTCAGTTCCTGTGAACTACTACAGCTGATAATGTCAGTTCTTGTGTACCTTTTGTGTATTATCCCGATATGTTAATTCCGTCTTAATGAATGAGATTTTGCGTTGATATATCACAGTTCATCTATCTGCAAGGTATGTATATGTATTTCTATAGTTAAAAGGCATTTTACGCCGCTGGAGAGTGATCAACAGTTTGTATAAAACACTTCATTCAGCCAAGATTGCTAAAAATTTATTTTTGTCCTTTAACCGGTTTCGGTGAGCTCAGTCACCATCTTCAGAAAGTCAAGTATAATCACTTAGCGTCATATGTAAAAATAGAGACATAACCTTCTAACGCACGTGAACATCTTGTTAAAGTTGTACATATGACGCTAAGTAATTTTACTTGACTTTCTGAAGATGGTGACTGAGCTCACCGAAACCGGTTAAAGGACAAAAATAATTTTTTTGCGATCTTGGCTGAATGAAGTGTTTTATATAGTCTGTATTTTTTCCACAAGGTATACTACATAAAACATGTACTTAAAAATGAAATGTATGAAAGTTTAATCTAAAAACATACTTCCTTGGCTTCGCAAGATGGTGGACTGGCTTCAATCGACAGCTAAGCTTTGCATAGTAGTGCCGTCTCCTCTTATTTTAACCTCCTTGGTCGTGACCCACAGGTTGAAAAACACTGACCTAGGGGAACAGTAGGTGTGTGGCGCCACGTGCGGCAAAAGTTGTCACTTCCACAGACATGCTCAACTCCATTTGATTCCAGAAAGCGCCGAGGCAGTTACTACTAGTGGGCTATGCTTGTACAATGACGAAGTGCCTGCTGGTACACCCATCAATAAAATCACCTTGTCCTGGACGGTGCTGCATTTCCACCCAGTTGTGTAAATGGCGAAGCCAACGAGAAAGACAGGTCGCCGCGCACACATCATGCCACGTAAGCAAGGTAGTCCTGATCCGGCGCAATCGCTAGCTAAGTAGCTGGCCGCTATGTGGCAGTAGGCTGTGCCCCAGCGGCCGGCCAATCAGCTAGCGATCGTGCCGCATCAGGACTACCTCGATTACGTGGCACGACGTGCGTGCCGCGACCTTTCTTCCTCGTTGGCTTCATCATTTACACCCCTGAGAGGAAATGCAACACTGTCCAGGACAAGGTGATTATATTGACGGGTGTGCCGCAGGCACTTTGTCATTGTACATAAGTAAGGTAGTCTTGAGCCGGCACGATCGCTAGCTGAGTAGCTGGCCGAAATGAGGCAGTGAGCTGTGCCCCAGCGACCGGCCAATCAGCTAGTGATTGCGCCGGATTAGGACTACCTCGATTACGTGGCATGACACGCGTGCCGCGACCTGTCTTCCTTGTTTGCTTCGTCATTTACACCCCTGGTAGGAAATGCAACACCGTCCAGGACAAGGTGATTTTATTGACGGGTGTGCCAGCAGGCACTTAGTCATTGTACATAATTAGGGTAGTCCTGAGCCGGCGCGATCGCTAGCTGAGTAGCTGGTCACTATGAGGCAGTGGGCTGTGTCCCAGCGGCCGGCCAATCAGCTAGCGATCGCGCCGCATCAGGATTACCTCGATTACGTGGCACGACATGCGTGTCGTGACCTGTCTTCCTTGTTGGCTTCATCATTTACACCCCTGGGAGGAAATGCAACACTGTCCAGGACAAGATGATTTTATTGACGGGTTTCACTTTGTCATTGTACATAAGTAAGGTAGTCTTGAGCCAGCGCGATCGGTAGCTGAATAGCTGGCCGCTATGAGGCAGTGGGCTGTGCGCCAGCGGCCGGCCAATCAGCTAGCGATCGCGCCGGATCGGGACTACCTCGCTTACGTGGCACGACATGCGCGCTGAGACCTGTCTTCCTCGTTGGCTTCGTCGTTTACACCCCTGAGAGGAAATGCAACACCGTCCAGGACAAGGTGATATTATTGACGGGTGTGCCGCCGGCACTTTGTCATTGTACATAAGTAAGGTAGTCCTGAGCCGGCGCGATCGCTAGCTGAGTAGCTGGCGGCTATGTGGCAGTGGGCTGTGCCCCAGCGGCCGACCAATGGCACGACGTGCGCGCCGCGACCTGTCTTTCTTGTTGGCCTCGTTAGACACGTGGTGAGAGTGCGTGGCGGCGCGTGCGGCAGGTGTGTGGCAGGTGCGGCGGCCTACCTGCGCGGCCCAGGAGCGCGTCTTGTGCGCGGCGGCGGCTGCGGCCTCCTGCTTGGCCTGCTGCTGCTGCTTCTGCGCCGCCGCGTGCTGCTGCTGCGTCTGCTCCATGATCTGCTGGATCAGCTCCAGCTGCTGCTTCGTCAGCCCGTCGTTGCCCGACGAGCTGCTCGTCGCCTGCAACACACGCCTCTCTCTGTAACTTGCGTTCCTAACACTGCTACATCTGCATCTGTGCCACTGGCGAATCCGGGGAAGAGGGGGAAGGGCTTTTGGGCTGCACCGTCCCCCCCCTCCAGAGCTTGAGGAAAATTTCATAGTATGGCCCTCCCCCTTTTTTTCCCCAATTCAGCTAAATGATTTTTCGCCTCTCCTGAAAACGGCATAACCAAGCACGGAACAGAACACACAACAACCATTTTTTTAGACATTAGTTTGAGCCATAAAATTTCTATGAGCTCTCCCCCCTCCAGACCAAAACCCTGCATTCGCCACTGATCTGTACGTAGCAAGTCAATGAGATATGTAGAAAAACACATACATACTCATTACATACCTAAAAAGTCAGCAAAAATCATATGAAGAAATCAAAACTCGCAGTCTCCACTGATGATGAACGTATGGCTTTCTTGGCCGTGGAGACCGTGACTGGAGCGCCTCAGTCCCCGCGGCCGGCGGCCGGGAGAACTCTTGCGGGATTGTTTGGCCGCCTTAGTTTAAGTCTTTTTATTTGACGCCGCGTGGGCGACTTACGTGCCAATGATGATGAGATAATGCTGATTAGGACACCACACAACACCCAGTCCCCTGCCGGGAATCGAACCCGGGCCTCCTGCGTGGTAGTCAGCGACGCTACCGCTGAGCTACGGAGGCGGACAAAAAAATGTTCAAATGTTTGTAGAACTTATGGGACTTAACTACGGGGTCATCAGTCCCTAAGCTTACAAACCTCTTATGAACTAGCTAATCCTAAGGACGACACAAATATCCATGCCCGAGGGGGGATTCGAACCCCGACCGTAATGGCCGTGCAGACCGTGACTGGAGCGCCTCAGTCCCCTCGGCCACTGTGGCCGGCACGGAGGCGGACAGTCTCCACTGATTATACTGGGGGGTCTACGGCTGTCAAATAATTTTGAAATTTCATTGTTGTTAAACCTTAGCTGGTCTTTATTTGGCCAAGAACTACCGGTTTCGAGCATAGCTCATTTTCAAGCCATAGGCTAACGGAATGACAAAACTTCTAAACTGTGAATGTTTCAATATGTTAACAATAATGACGACGTAAGATATTAAATGAGATGTTACATGATACTTACAAAGCAAGATCAGCTTCTTGTAACCAGATTACAGTTGAGAAGCTTTGACAAGGAAGTAAATACACCATCAACAGTGTAATACTTATAGCTAGGAGGTAAAATTATTATTATTATTATTATTATTGGAATTTTGAGGGGAAGCAAAGTCCTCAGTCCCTGGAATGTGAGATGATATTTCAAATACCACGTCTGTGATATATCACCAAAGAACAAAAAATGTTACTTCACCAAATTTTAAAAACAATATATATATCCCTAAAGTCAGTCTAAGGTGTGAAATTTTCGTTATTTCACTGACGCGTTTCGCCCTATTGAGGAATCATCAGATAATGTAAACGACATATGCTGAGCTATCTGTCATCATAGCAAAATAAACCATTTCGGATTGACACCTATTGTCATAGTCTTTTGAAATTTAGGCGTAAGACGAAACCAAACACGTTATGTTGCACACAGCACAGAGTGGCCAGATAGAATGCGGCCGGCGAAAGCCTCCGACCAGTATGGAATGGAACCAGTTATATGTGGTACATGAAGTTCACCAAAACCATTCGATACAATTCTCAAAAAGTCTTGAGAAAATTGATTTATTAATTTTTGAGGACGTCTAGTTATTTTTAAGAAGAATAAAGATGGTGAGACTCGCTGTGAATCAGTGTCAGTTTTTTAGGCCCTCAATCCAGAAAAATTTAGGGTTGATGGTTTCAACCCCGCCAGTTCTTGTTTACTTTAGAAAATATTTTTTTCTTTTTGTTCTCAATATCTACGCCTCATAAACTTAAAATTCATAAATTATAAGAAAATTCATCAAGCATAAGGGAATTAACTTATACATAATTTATTGATTAAAAAGGAGCCCAAGTGTTTTATTCTTAATTTTCAATATTCTATGGAAGGTTTTTCATAATGATAGTTTTAATTTAAAAACATAACGAATTACTTTTTTTACAGTAAGCCATTCATTATTAATTGAAGACTATTGCTCCAAAAATTTAATTTGTGATTTTGAATTAACTACAACCATTAATCTTTTAAAAGTTATTGATAATTAACAATAAACTAAAGTCACACAGTCTTCATAAATATTGCTATCAGATTCCTGTTAATTAACATATATTTGATGAATTTTATATTTAAATGGTGTGTTGTTGTTGTTGTGGTCTTCAGTCCGGAGACTGGTTTGATGCAGCTCTCCACAATACCCTATCCTGAGCAAGCCTCTTTATCTCCGATCAGACAATCCTCCGTTTTCTTCATTATAAAATTTCAACATTAGCGATAAGCCACGGCAATTGTCACAGACTACTAATTTTATATGTAATTAAAAGTACTCAAATTACGAAGACGAATTTCTCTAGAAGTTTTGAGAGTTGCATCGAATGGGGTTGCGTTGATTGCTATTTGCGATATGAACTTCACGTGTCATAAATATAAAAAAAAATACAGAAATCCAATATCTATATACTATACTTGTTGGTGTTACAAACAGTCAGTCTCTAACAAGCATTTACGCACAGCAATGTCATTCTTTGCCATTTTGGCTCCAATTGTAAAGAGTATTTCTTCTATTTCCACCGCTGTGTTTCTCGTGAAATTTCGATACTGTTTCATCACAAACTCTGCAGATTCTTACATGCTCCAAAACTATCCTACTGCCTAAACCGCTCTCTTATCCAACTGGAATGCGGCCGCAAAGTTTTTTTTTTTTTTTTTTTTTTTTTTTTTTTTTTTTTTTTTTTTTTTTCGCACAAAAGATATTAAAAGTTCAGATTCAGCCTGACGGTGTTCCATTGCAACTTCTTCCTCCCGACAGAATTACGGCTGAAAATGCGGAGAGTGATCTGTCAGCTCCCATAGACTCTCTCGCCCTGCTACGTGCCAACGCTTCCGACATCTGCTCTTGAAAGACTTGCGAACACTTCCAGAAAGTACCCGCAGGTAACGCTTTGGTAGTAACTGGAAGGGAAAATTCGCCCCTAGTCTGAACTGTTCTGCGAGTGCTATCTGAGAGTACCAAACTATCCGACAGCAAATTACTGTCACGTTACATCCCAGCCCTTAGTTTAAGTAGTTTGTAAGTCTAGAGACCGATGACCTCAGCAGTTTGGTCCACTAGGTCAACAAACATGTAAACATTTGATCCAATACAAGAATCGGAAGTACATCGTAAGTCAATTCACCGTTTGTAGTCCTGCTGTTTTGGAAGGAAGGAAGCGACATCGACAGCCTGGTCATGAGAGACGGATCTCGCGCTTGAATTTTTGGTTAAGGATGAGGGAAGGAAATCAGCCGTGTCTTTTCAGGGAGTACCCCGGCATTTGCCTGGAGCGATTTAGGAGAATCAGGGAAAACCTAACTCTGGATGGCCGGAGGTAGGTTTGAACCACCGTCCTACCGAATGCGAATCCAGTGTGTTACCACTGCACCACCTCGGTCGGCCTACTATTTTGGTGAGTGTGTGACACTGCTATTGTGTTAACAAATTTAATGGTGCATGGTTGGCGGATGACTGTAAATTTAGCAAGTACTTGTAATCTATGTAGTAGTATGCATGTAAAAGTTGTAAAAATGGCCGGAATAAAAAAAATCCCACTGACGTGTTTTACTGCCCACTTTAGATTTGTAGTTTTATAAGTTTTTGCAAACATTTTGGACCAAAAAAATATCTGAATAATAATTAATTAATTAATAAGTGTGTCTGAAACCATTTAGGAAAAAAATTTAGGTAGTGGCGGGTTTCCAACCACCGACATTTCGCGCCACAGTCCAGCACCCTCCGTTAATGTGCCACGGTCTCACAAAACAACGTCTTCTTAAACTTTGTTGATCAGTTTTTCTACCAATTCGCGTTGCTTTACACGTCGCAATTTAGCCATTTGGATAGCAATGAGGTTGTTATAAGTGTATTTAAAAAAATCGCGCTGACGTGTTTTACAGTCCACTCTAGATTTGTAGGTAGTGTCGGGTTCCGAATCACTGACCTTCAGCGTCACAGTCTAACGCAATGCCCACTACGCTACAGCTATAAATCAAAACAGAAGTTCTTTGATCTCATACAATTAATGTCCGTTGTTAACTGATGTTAATGTGGCACTTGTAGACATTAGATTATCGTTTATCGTACGAAGAACGATGTGTTTTTGTTAATTCCTCAGTGTACCGTTGCTTTGAAATGACAACGTGTATGTTACAATAAGAAAATCATCAAATACGCGAGGAAAGTCACGTGACATGTCCGAATGGCTGGTTTTCGTTAATTCAATGGAGGGTGTCAAATCTCCGTTATTTTTGGAAATATGTTTCAAACGATACGAGATATGAAAAAAACATAATGGAGCTAAGTTGTAGAGAATTTTCTACTCTACAAATTACGTTATTCAATTTTCGTGTCAGATGAACGGTTCGTTTGCAATTACAATTGTATTACAAACGGTTTTTTTTCTTTTTACTAGCGTATTTTTTGTCCGAAAAATTTGAAATAGGGAGGTTCTGGTCTCTAGCGGCATACAATCATGTCTGTAAAATTTGGTGCTGATCGGCTGAACGGTTCGTCTTAAAAACAGGGAACACGTTACGGACGGACAGACAGACAGACATACATGCCAAAATCGCCGTTATTTTTGCAACGCTACGAGATATGAAAAAACATAAGAGAGCAAAGTTGTAGAGAATTTTGTCCTCTACAAATTGGGTTATTCAATTTTCGTGGCAGATGAATAGTTAAGTCGTTATTTTCATTTACATTTCGAGCTGTCAAAAGACGATCGCAAAGGCCCACTTTTAGTGTTACTACCGTAACCTGAAGTGGACCAATTATGCCTACATAGGTACAGTAATAAAAGTGTAAATGTTGGTTTATGCAAAACCGTTAATCTCTGAAACTCGACCGCCTGCTTTGAAATATTGACACAACCTAGCATTCTAAGACAGAAAGGTATATTTCTTTAATATATATCTTAACAATGTTTTCCCATTGAAAATTTTATATAAATTCATATTTGACATATATTAAAAGTAGCTTATTAAAACATAAGCGTATTCCAGGAAAACGTCATGTCAAAAGTTCAAAGCATTCCTTCAAGTACCTTCGCAGATTTGCGGTTAGGAAATATATATGAGTAAAATATAACTGTTCTTTTGTTCAGAATCTCAAATATCCAAAAAAATTTCACAGATTACGTTGAAAATGTTACACAATGTTGCATTACATTTTGTATATATTTTTTAGAACCCACTAGAACGCCATCTGACTGATGTGTAATGTATATCTTAATTGACGAGCGCTATAAAAACGTAAATGTAACTGTTACTCTTCAAAAGTTCTTGATTGACCGTTTTGACAAAACGTTGCATTCAAATACAGGAAGGTTTTTACAAATATATACCTTTAATGTATCGCATATAACCTACATATATGTAAATTTTTGCGATTTTTTACTACGACGTTTACCCAATACAATGAAGAACATGCAAAAAGATCGCAATACTTTTTCATTTTTTAGGCACGACGAACGGTTTCGACAGTTAAAGAGTGTTATTTTCTGGTCTCTGCTACCCTTTACATTTACTTGTTTATTGAAATGCTTCACATAATATTTTAAAATTTTGCTCGTGGAGTGTCAAACATAAAACTCAATGTGGTTTTATATTAGACCATCGACCAGAACAATTTTAAAATAATATGTGGAGTACTTCAATTAGCTGATAAATGTGAAGTATGGCAGAGATCACACGTTAAGTGAAGACACCGGTCGACATGCATAACTTGCACAAGGAAAGAAGAAAAGAAAAGAAAAAAAAAAAAAGGCTCTGCGATCTTAGCGTGTTTTTCATTGTATTACAGTAATCCCTATTATAAAATTTATAAAGATTCATAAATGACATATCTTTGAAACTGAAGTACATGCACATATAACAGTGCAACGTTGTGCAAAAATTTCATATCATTCGGTCAAGAACTTCCTTAGGTATTAAATTTTCAACATAACACTAAACAAGGCCCTGTTAGACAGAGTTGTAAGAGGAGATAGAGGAGGGAGAAATGGGAAAGGAGTAGATGGACAGGGAGAGAGTGAAGATGAGATAGAGAGGGAGGAGGTAAAGATGCATAGGAATATGGAGGAGGATCACATAGACAAAGAGAGCAGGGGCAGATGGACAGGGAGATGGGGAGGGGGAGATGCACGAGAGAGAGACAACAATGAGTAGATGGACAAAAAGATGGAAACGAGGACTTGGCATAGAGCAGGGCAGAAAGATAAGGAGAGCAGGAGAGTGGGATTCTATCCTGAATTGAGAAATTACATAACTGAGAAATGTGTGCGTTCCCTTTTCTTTCTTTTCCGTTTAATCCGAAGCAAACAACAGCAGAACTAGTTAATAATAAAAAGTAATTTAAGCCAAATTTCATTCTGTTAATTTGCTTATCTTCCAAACCATACTAATTAACCTGATTACTATTGTGGCGCCCCCTTAATTCTGGGCCCGGGGAAGTTTACTCCACTCCCCCCCCCCCACCTGCCACCCTTAGATCCATCAGTGTACGATACCCGCCCCCAGGTCGCGAAATGGTTACCCGTGCCTGATCTAGACTACCAAAAGACACTCCGGAAGTCGTGTCAGGTGACAGCGAGTTCAACAGCCCGCGCGGCATTTCGCGGGCAAATCGTCCCCGCGTGTGCCACACACAACACGCCGTCATTATCTGGGCGCTCGGCGAACAAATTAAATAGCGCTCACGCGATCGGAAACCATTCCAGGCGCTCCAGTTCCGCGGCCCATTGGATTAATCCTGGCGAGCCGGCCGGCCGGCGGACGTAACAAAACTCGAGCGCCATCAATCTTGGGCGCTGTTAGCGCACCTGCCGTGACGAAGGGGTGGGGGGTGGTGGTAGCGGCGCTGTGGTGGGGGGAGCCGGGAGTGGGGGAGGGGGGAGCGCGCTGGCCAAGTGGCGGCGGTCGATACTCGGCAGCAGCGCGCGCTGAATAATGCCTTCCGATAACCGAATTCCATTCCGGCTATGCGGTGACAAATGTGACAGCGGCTGCTAATGCCTTATCGCCGCCTTTGTCTCAGCGGGCCCCCCTACCGCGATCGCTGACTCAGCCGATGGCTGCTGGCGGGCGGCCACCCTTGTTTTTATCCTCGCAGTCAGCAGGAACGCGGCGAAAGCGAGAGTCGGTCGCGACGCACAGGGGCCGCCACTTGCGCACAATCTATCGTGCAGTTGTTGTTGTGCTTTGGTTTGATGCTACCCTATCGTGCAGTCAATGACAAAATACAAACACTGCCCTGTTTTCCAGATTTCGTCGTTCGGGACACTGCTGTGTCAGAAAGTATCCGGGACAGATTGTATACCAACTAGATTCCTCTCAGAGTATGCTGATGCAATAGCTCCGTACTTAGCTATAATTTACAACCGATCACTCAGCGAAAGATCTGTACCCAAATACTGGAAAGTGGCCCAAGTTACTCCAATATTCAAGAAAGGCAATACGAGTGATCCCCAAAATTACAGGCCTATCTCATTGACGTCGATTTGCAATAGGATTTTGGAACATATACTTTGTTCGAATATTATGAACTACCTCGAAGAGAACGACCTATTAACCAGTAGTCAACACGGATTCAGAAAGTATCGCTCTTGCGAAACACAGCTTGCCCTTTATTCACATGAAGTGTTAAGTGCCATCGACAAGGGATCTCAAATCGATTCCGTATTTCTGGATTTCCGGAAGGCTTTTGATACTGTACCCCACAAGCGGCTTTTAATGATATTGCGTGCTTATGGAATATCTTCCCAATTGTGCGATTGGATTCACGATTTCCTATCAGAAAGGACACAGTTCGTTGTAATTGACGGTAAGTCATCGAGTAAAAAAGGAGTGATATCTGGCGTTCCACAGGGAAGCGTTATAGGTCCCCTACTCTTCCTCGTGTTTATAAACGATTTAGGAGACAATCTGAATAGCTCCCTTAGACTGTTCGCGGATGATGCTGTTGTTTATTGGTTAGTGACGTCAACAGAGGATCAAAAGCAACTGCAAAGCGATTTAGACAAAATTTCTACTTGGTGCGAAGATTGGCAATTGACACTAAATAAAGAAAAGTGTGAAGTAATACACTTGACCACTAAAAGAAATCCGCTGAACTTCAATTACGGGATAAATCAGTCGAACCTTAGGGTCGCAAATTCTACCAAATACCTAGGAGTTACAATTACGAACAACGTTGACTGGAAAGAACACATAGAAAATATTGTGGGGAAGGCGAATCAAAGGTTACGTTTCATTGGCAGAACGCTTCGAAGATGCACCAGCTCCACCAAAGAGACTGCCTACATCACACTTGTGCGTCCTCTCCTGGAGTACTATTGCTCCTTGTGGGACCCTCACCAGGTGGGACTGACGGAAGATATTGAGAAGGCTGAGAGAAGGGCAGCTCGTTTTGTTTTATCACGTTACGGGGGGGGGGGGGGAAAGCGTCACGGAAGTATTGCACGAATTGGGGTGGAAATCATAAAAGAAAGACGTTATTCATTGCGGCGTGATCTGTTTTGCGAAGTTTCAGTCACCGACTTTTAGTTCTGAATGTGAAAATATTTTTCTAGCACCCACCTACTTAGGGAGACATGACCATCCCAATAAAATAAGAGAAATCAGATCGAAAACGGAACGAGTTACGTGTTCGTTCTTCCCGCGCGCTATTAGAGAATGGAACGGTAGAGAAAAGTTATGAAAGTGGTTAACGAACCCTCTGCCAGGCACTTAAATGTGATTTGCAGAGTATCTATGTAGATGTAGACCATCGACACTGAGAAACCGCAGTCACTACGTTTACATGCGAAACATATTCCGAAACAGGAAAACCGAATTTTGTAAACCGTTTTATCGCTTATGTGTTTACATTAGGACAGTGGCGGCGCTAGGCTTCGGCGACGTCGGCAAACGCCGACGGCATCGCGCCTGTGGGGGCCTCAAAAAAAAAAAAAAAAAAAAAAAAAAAAAAAAAAAAGTTAAAATTTTAGTTTTTTTCTTTTTTTATATTTGTAGTTTAACGGCGCTTTACAACTGCTAGGTTATGTAGGGACGACCTACGTCTAACTTACACTAGCTTAAGCAAAGGACGAACTCAACATCCGTACCTAAGGGTGGGATTGGACCCCCGACGAGAGCGATCTTCGCTCACCGTGGTATGACGTTTTAGTGTACTCTGGTCGGCCGCGGTGACCAAGCGGTCTGCGGCACGCCAGTCACGGTCTGCACGGCCACCACGGTCGGGGGTTCGAATCCCCCCTCGGGCATGGATATTTGTGCCGTCCTTAGTACTAACTAATTCATAAGTAGTTTGTAAGTATAGGGACTGATTACCCCGTAGTTAAGTCCCATAAGCTTTACAAACATTTGAACATTTGAGTTATCCGGCCAGTGAGGCTAATGAAAATAATAAGCTCTTCAAACATTTGAACATTTTTTTAGTGTGCTCGGCCATTTCGGGCCGGCAGCATTTTAGTTGTCCGCATGAGTGCAGCAGTGATGCAATTTTTAGTTAAATAATTGCAAAACAACTTCAGTACCTTCAGAAAACAATTTGGAAGAATTATATCCAAATGTTTATATAACAATCAGAATATTGCTCACAGCTCCAGTCAGTACAGGTCGGCCGAGAGAAGCTTCACAAAGTTGAAATTGATTACGACTTATTTGAGAAGCACAATGAGCCAAGAAAGACTATCTGCGTTGTCAGTACTATCAATTAAAGCCGAAATAGTGGTTAGTATTAATTAAAATATAATCTTTAAAAAATTCTGTGAGGCGAAAAGCCGAAAAGTTTCACTCAAATGTTCAATTGTTTGTAAATCTATCGGACCAAACTGCGTGGTCATCAGTCCGTAGCTTACAGACTTCTTAAACCTAGGTAAACTAACCTAAGAACAAACACACACACACACACCCATGCCCAAGGGAGGACTCGAACCTCCACGGCGAGCAACCGCGCGCTCCGCAGCGAGACTCTTTAAACCGCTCGGCTACTCCACCACGGCGAAAAGTTTCACTGTTTTAATTTTTGTTTATTGTAATTTTTGTTATTGCAATAATACTTGTATATTATACTAATAAAATTTTAGTATAATGATTACTGATGTATAATTCAGCTCATTTTATTTAACATTTTCCTCGTTACTGAAAAAATGAAAGGGGCCTCGCAAAGACGAGTTCGCCGACGCGACGCCCAGTTTTCGTCTAGCGCCACCACTGCATTAGGTTGACCACAATTAAAATATTGGACATATATGGGTGGGAACCGAGATTACCATACCAAATGTTGCAAGATGACAGTAATATAATGTACACAGTATAGTAAGAAACAAAGGCAGTGTTTTTATCTTTCCCTCACCCACTCTCCCTAATAAATAACGGATCGTATTTACATTTGCTTCTTTTGAAATCACTTTTTCCCTAGTACTGCTTGATGTATGCATGAAATGCGACTTTTGAGTATAAAACAGTGGCGTACGAAGGCACCACATAATGCTACCTAAAACTTATAGGAACCACCACATTGCTGGACTATGACTCTAACAAGGGAACCTCCCCATCGCACCCTCTTCAGATTTAGTTATAAGTTGGTGCAGTGGATAGGCCGTGAAAAACTGAACAAAGATCAGTCGAGGATACAGGAAGAAGTCGTATGGAACTATGAAAAATAAAAAGCAAAATATTGAAACTGAACAGTCCATGCGAAAAATAGGCAACGTCGAGCACATTTTTAGCATATGATCTGTCCGTCCGTTCTTCGACGCCTCTGTTCACTGTAATCAGTTAAGCCTCTGTGTTTTGGTGTTTTGCGACCGCACCGAAAAACCGTGCAGACGAAAGGAAGTGCCTCTCCAAGGGAACCTAAAACATTTTATCGCGAGGTAATAGGTCAACCGATTCCCCCACAAGAAAACACGTCTGATGTATTCTATACGACACTGGTGACAGAATGTGCGTCATATGACAGACCCGCCTAAATAGTACACTTGGTGAGATTCTACGTTGCCCGATTTAGGTTTTCTTATGGATGTGATAATCAGTCCCAAAAAAGTGATGAAAACGTAAGAGTGTCTCATAAACTGCACCTTGAAAAGAATATATATGTAAAAATAATATGACCTTTTTTAAAACAAAGTTTTAAAATACTCATTTATATTGGCAGCCTAAAGTTTTAAAAATCTTTTCACTATTTACTTCGCGTTATAATGGCGGAGAGCCTTTTTCCGTGAAGATAGAATGTACCCGCAGTTGTTGATTTGTTTTATGGCGCTCGTAGCCGCAGCCGAGCGGATTGAGGCGCCATGCTCCGATGCTCGACGCCGTTCCCTGTCGGGGGATCGAATCCCCCTTCGGTCATGGATGTTTGTGCCGTAAGTATAAGGTAGCTCATAAGTAGTTTGTAAGTTTAGGGACTCATGACCCCGCATTAAAGTCCCAAGAGCTTTACAAACATTTGAACATTTTTTGACGCTCGTATTTATGATAAACTAGTAATTCCGAGACTCGAAATATTGAGTTCAGTTTCCTCATTGTCTAACTTCCTTTAGTTTTTCTTTTTTAGGTAGAAAATGTCACAACTAGGACAAAAAAAACCAATTTGGAAGTACCGTCGATTTGTCTACCTGCGGTGGCCGAGGAGACTGAGGCGCTCCAGTCACGGTCTGCACGGTCACTACGGTCGGGGGTTCGAATCCCCCTCGGGCATGTATATTTGTGCCGTCTTTAGTCTTAGCTGGTTCATAAGTAGTTTGTAACCTTAGGGACTGGTGACCCCGTAGTTAAGTCCCATAAGTTCATGTTCTTTTGAACATTTTTTTGATTTGTCTAAACATGTACATCTCCCATGTCATACAGACTATTGATTAGGCTTACACAAACTCAAGAAGGCTTAATACTGGGAGGGGTCTTGAAAAATGTGGAGAAACTAGTGACTTGTGTGTAACGTAAATATACAGAAATTTTAACTTAATTACGCAAGTTACCATTAGGGTTTCGTCCGAGACTAGAAAAGAAGCCAAATATTCGGTTTCAGCCGCAAATCATGTTTCGCTCGGACTCTAATTCGTATTACACTAGATGATGTTATCTTGGACCTACAGTCGTACTGGAAAGTTTCATTAAATTTAGTGTTGCTATCAATTTAGGAGTCAAAAATGTTCAAATGTTTGTGTAGCTTATGGGACTTAACTACGTGGTCATCAGTCCCTAAACTTACAAACTACTTATCAACTAGCTTATCCTAAGGACGTCACAAATATCCATGCCCGAGGGGGGGATTCGAACCCCCGACCGTAGTGGCCGTGCAGACCGTGACTGGCGCGCCTCAGTCCCCTTGGCCACCGCGGCCGGCTTAGGAGTCAAATTCAGCAAGATTTATCGGTTCGATACATTACCCTGTCTGCAGGGCTAGATCGCAACAGAAACTGTACCTTACTGAAAGTGATACCGTGTCAATGGCCTTTCATTTCTGTGAAATTACGTTGGTCTTCACTGGGCACTCCCGCGGTGTATTTTAGAGTCTTATAAACTTTGTAATGTAATCTCCAATGAAATTGTTTGGAAAACTGCTCACAAGTTGATTCACATAAGCGCCTTTGAGAAATGGAAAAGAAAACACTGAAACTTTGTTAAGGCGATTAAACAGCCTTTCTAATTAATTTATTTAATTTCGTAAGGGTGAGAACTTCCAGTGGGAACCGTATTTCTTTCACTTCTTTTGTGACAGAGTAGCAGCAGCTTGAAGTGGAACATTATTTTCATGTTACTGAAATAAATAAAATTTGAAGTTTTCTTGTTATTATTTGGCTATGTCATTTCAGTAAGAACGTACTACCAAGACGGAAGTCACTAGTCGTAAGTAGAAAAGCATTAAGATCGGGTGACGGCAGTCCAACAAGACAGTTTCCTACAGTTAATAGTTGTGTTTTCCAATAGTAACAAATCTTTTGCGATGAGACTGTATTCATTTAAAAGTCTTACAAGGTGTCTTATTTTTCGCCGCGGATAATGCGTCGTTGGCAACACACTAACATAGGAAAGGGCCTTACTATTTATCTGTGCTGATTTAGAGAAATCGTTAGAAACCTTGACAGTGTTCCAGGGCCAGCAAAGGCTTCACTTTCTCCAGAACTGTTGCCCCTCCGGCTTGTTACCGTGAAATAAATACGGGCTACGATAACAATGGCCTGCGTGTAACGCTAACACTCTCCGCTCCACTGTGAGAAGTCACTTGTTTATCAACAGGGAGAACATCTGAGTTCCGTCTACATTTTATACGTCGCGTCTGCCTCTCAGTCCATTTCTAGCGAAACAGACTCACACAACGATCCGATGTTTGGAAAACATATGATCCCTGCAGGAGCGGAGAAACTCGAGCGCTTATCTCGCCTCTAAGGGCTACCGGCTCGCTTCTAATTTTCAGCGTCTTACTGTTTACTTTGTTGAGGAGAGATGAGATTTACCAGAGCCGCGTGCTGTACACAAACGACGAATATTAAAGGTAAACATTCGTGTTTCACTATCAGGATCAAAGTTTTCGTTAAATATCTTCCAACATTTGTCCAAACAATTTCGCTCGAGTACGAAGAAAGCGGATATTTTACCTGTGTTCTTTCTGCTGATTAAAAATTAAAGCTTGTAGCTGGAAAAGGATTGCATAGGAGACGCTATAAAATATCGGTATGGTATTTCCAATTTACATTTTCCACGAGAGAATATGATTTGAGAGGATGGAGTGAAGCCTTTTGTCGACACGTGCAGTTCCTTTCCAAAGTAATCGGACAAATGGATGATGTTATGCCATCACTGCTCTGGCTATTACATTAAAATTTCCATTAGTCAACTGTGCGAAAATTTTACAGCTCTCGATACGTCAAATAATGCGCCATAAACTAATATTTACTGCTCTAACTATGACTGACAGTTTAAACATTCCAAAATGAAATTTTCACTCTGCGCTCCGCTGATATGAAACTTCATCAAGATTAACTTTTGTAAGAAACACACCTTATAAAAAATGCCGAATAGTCAGTTTCGCCGATTGCAGAGTTCTTTCTGGTTAAATATTTGTCTCATTGGATTTTTGTCCGTTTTTGGTAAGGAACCACTGCTGACATTATTCTGTCGAATGTAAGAGACTGTGTTCTTTTTAGAGTAGTCACAAAAATATGTGTTGAAGGGTTGTTGAAGTTTGCAAAGCAATTTTAATTTCCGCTCCTTATTGGGAACTCCGCACACTATATTTTACTTCGAACATTTGTGGTTTAATTCCTGGCATCACATTCTCGAGTTTTCGTAAAACTGTTTCAAGCTTTTCCTTTCTGGCATGCTACATCATCATAGACTTTATACCACAGAAACGTAAGTAACAAGACATATTCAAACTTCATTTTAAATAAACACTTTTCTGTTATTTTCTTCATAAATAAGGCTTCATGTATTACGAAAAAGAGGATTTTCTGCTTCGAACAACATTGGTTCGTACTTGTATGCTTCAGTCAAAAGCCAATTCCATCTCTGTTGCACTCAGAGGCGCCGACTTTTGAAAATCAGTGTGGGTGCTCTATGTCACGGTTCACAAATGTTCGAAACCAACCCTCCTGAAAATCATGTTCATGCATTTTTGAATGAGCAATACTTGATAAAAGTAAATAGGCAGTTATCTGGCCTTTTAAAGATAGAAGGTAGAAGGTGGAGGAAGAAAAGGAAAGCGTGGCTGCATTGGGACTCTTCAATAAAGCGATCGAATTGGCCGAAGTGGATATTTCGATATGAAATAATTTTCAGCTGTACACTAATCTAACACTTTTTGTGCGAAGCTATTCTTTCTGACAAAAGCGTTTGGTAGAACACCGTCACCAAGGTTTAAAGAAGTCTTTGAAATATTTTAAGATTTTGAAGTCCGACATCAAATTTTTTTGGTCAGTTCCAAGCAAAAGCTGCATACTTCATCAAAACTTTCATCACTTCGAGATAATTTCATGACATCTCTGGCAGTAATAATATAGTCCAGGTTTTTTTTTAAGCCTGAGAGAAAAGCATTACATATTACAACTGAATCTATAATTTTAATAACAAGGGAAGTGACAAAGATATATGAAAAACGATTAACTTTAGCATCAGTATCAGATTCTTCAAGCTAAATTTCTGAAAGAAAACAATTGAATATTCTTAAATACGTACACCTGAAAGGTCAAAAGGACTGACGTGCTTCAGGATGAATAAAACTATCATAGTGGGTAAAACACGGACACTCATTACTACTCGCTTGGGGACCCGCATACAAAACTGCTCGTTTCTTTCACGTATGAAATATAGTCTCTCGCTATGGTCACGTTTTGCATTGCCTCTTGAGTCATTAAGTAGGTTTTGATTTTTCCCGATTTTTTAAAAATGTATACAATTTTATTTTCCACCTCAATTTTATGTGGGTGCTCAGCACCCCTCCCCCTCCCAATAATTTTTTGTCTTGGGGGGTGCACGAACCCCGGAGCACCCACAGAGTCGGCGCCCCTGGCGTCTCATGGTTTTACTAAACTTTACTGTTTCTTTATGGCGGCGAAAGGTGAACCCTCTCTGCAATGTGTTTTACGCGAGACAGATGTGGATGTCCAAGAACAGGCCTATTTCATTAACTTGAATTTGCAGGGTTTTGGAACATATCCTGTATTCAAATATTATGAATTATCTCGAACAGAATGATCTATTGGCCCAAGGTCAACATGGATTTAGAAAATATCGTTCATGCGAAACACAAGTAGCTCTCTACTCACGCGAAGTGATGTGTGCTATCGACAAGGGTTCGCAAATTGATTCCGTATTTCTTGATTTCGAGAAAGCTTTTGACACCGTACCTCACAAACGGCTAATAATCAAATAGCGTGGTTACGGTATATCGCCCCAAATTTGCGACTGGATCGGGGATTTCCTCTCAGAGAGGACACAGTTCGTAGTAATCGATGGTAAGGCATCGACTAAAACAGAGGTGGTATCAGGCGTTCCACAGGATAGTGTCATTGGTCATCTGCTGTTCCTTATTTACATAAACGATTTAGGGGAAAATGTAAGTAGCTCTCTTAGGTTGTTTGCAGACGACGCCGTCATTTACCGTCTAGTAAAATCATCTGAAGATCAAAACCAACTGCAGAGCGATCTAAATAAGGTATCACTATGGTGTAAAAATTGGCAATCGAGTCTAAATAATGAGAAGTGTGTAATCGTACACATGAGTACGAAAAGAAATCCGTTAAACTTTGTTTACATGATAAATCAATCAAATGTGAAGGCCGTAAACTCCTCAAAATACCTAGGAATTACAATTACTTCTGACTTACATTGGAAATAACACGTAGATAATGTCGTGGTAAAGGCGAACCAGAGATTGCGTTTTATTGGCAGAACCCTTAAAAGATGCAACAGAACTACTAAAGAAACTGCATACACTACGCTTGTCCGTCCTTTTATGGAGTATTGCTGCCCAGTGTCGGATCCTTATCAGGTGGGTTTGACGGAGGACATCCAAAGAGTCGAAAGAAGGGCAGCTCGTTTCGTATTGTCACGATACAGGGGAGACAGCGTTACGGAAATGATACAGGATCTGGGATGGGAATGATTGCAACAACGGCGCTTATCTCTGCGGCGTGGGCTACTTACGAAACTCCAATCGCCAACATTCTCCTCCGAATGCGAAAATATATTGTTGACTCCCACTTACATAGGTAGAAATGATCATCAGAATAAAATACGACAAATCAGAGCCCGAACGGAGAGATTCAGGTGTTCATTCTTCCCGCGCGCTATTCGAGAATGGAATGGGAGATAAAATAGCATAACGGTGGTTCGATGAACCCTCTGCCAGGAACTTAAATGTGATTTGCAGAGTATCCCATGTAGATGTATACACACAGGAGGTCGTCTGTTGATTACTAGCAAGACTATAGTGTAAACTGGTGTTGAGGCAGTACGGTTCGCCCCCACAGTCAGTACAGCCGGCAGAACTGGTTGAGGAAGAAAGCGAATACTCTGAGCAGAGTGCGGTGTGCAGAATGTTACCTGGCGCTGAGCCTGGAGGCACTCGGCGTCGGAGGCATGCAGATTACGCGACGCAGCGTGTCCGTGGGAACGGCGGGCCGCGGGCACGCGCCCTGGGGGACGCGGGCCCCAAATCCAACATTGAATTTCAAATGGGCCGAGTTAACCCTCTTTCCCGCCGGCGCCCGGATAAAGAACTTGCCAAAACCTAACTCACTTGCCGGCCGGCCGGCGCGTCCACCAGCCCTCGCGGCTTCTTCATCCACTTACGCACAACTCGCCCAGTTATAAGAGTCCGAGGCGGGGACGTCGCCTTATGGAGGGGGCAACCGACTTTTCTTTCTCCCCCCCCCCAAAAAAAAGTTAAAATACGCTGTTACTGTGCGCACAAAAGTGGCCGGTGGAGAGCAGGGAATAGTGATTTAAGGCAGGCGATAGTACCGTACTTTGACACCGGTGGCAGAGGCGACTCGGTAGACTGGGTGCCACTATTTGAAAAATAAATCTGTGAAACGTTTCCATATATATATATATATATATATATATATATATATATATATATATATATATATATATATATATATATGCCGGCCGCGGTGGCCGAGGGGACTGAGGCGCGCCGGCCGCGGTGGCCGGGGGACTGAGGCGCTTCAGTCACGGCCTGCACGGCCACTACGGTCGGGGGTTCGAATCCCCCCTCGGGCATGGATATTTGTGCCGTCCTAGTTCGTAAGTAGTTCATAAGTAGTTTGTAAATTTAGAGACTGGTGACCCCGTAGTTAAGTCCCATAAGACTTACAAACATTTGAACATCTTTGACCGAGGCGCTTCAGTCACGGTCTGCACGGCCACTACGGTCGGGGGTTCGAATCCCCCCTCGGGCATGGATATTTGTGCTGTCCTAGTTCGTAAGTAGTTCATAAGTAGTTTGTAAGTTTAGTGACTGATAACCCCGTAGTTGAGTCCCATAGGCTTTACAAACATTTGAACATTTTTATATACATATATACAGGGTGTTTCACTAAGTGTGTTTGCCTCTGTAAATTATAAAATAACAGGTGACGGGAAATTTTAATGCGGTAGGTCAACACAAGAAATGTTACACTTCCTGCGGAGCTATGAACATAGTTCATTGTATCATTTTCCAAAGAGTTACAGCACAAAGATATAATTTTTTTAATGGAACAATAGTTTTTTTCTATCATTGGATTCGTTGAAACCAGCTGCCTCCACATCAATTTAAACTACATTCCTATCGCTGTTAGTTTGGGAGCTACAACCCTTCAAAGTTTCAGGGGCAGATGCCACACGCTGTACATAATACATGGCTGTGTGGTGGATGTTATGGCGGTGGGAAGTTGATTTACATGAGATGTTCAAATGTGTGCCCATGTTCCTCAATGCATAATACAAGGCGCCTTCGAAATGACCTGCGGA
Source organism: Locusta migratoria (assembly GCA_026315105.1). Classification (NCBI taxonomy): domain Eukaryota; kingdom Metazoa; phylum Arthropoda; class Insecta; order Orthoptera; family Acrididae; genus Locusta; species Locusta migratoria. The sequence goes on along the minus strand of CM048744.1, from coordinate 132,667,284 downwards.
CGAGATGGAACATCGCCGGTGTGACGTAGGGACATGCGTCCTCGATGCGCCGTTTTAGATCATCTGGGGATGTGGGCTCAGTGACAAAAACACGATCCTTTAGATATCCCCACAAAAATAAATCTACTGGTGTCAAATCGGGCGACCTTGCGGGCCATGAATGAGATCCATGGCGCCCCAACCATCTTCCTGCAAACTTGTTGTTTAGTTCTTCCACAACAGCACGCGCAGAATGGGCTGGGTGACCATTGTGCTGCATCCACATATGAACCCTCGTGTGTAGACACACATGCTCAAGGAGACCACCCAAACTGTCGGCTATAAAAGCGCGATATAACTCACCTGTCAGTGTACCTGGAAAGTAGTGTGAACCAAAGATTTAATCCCCAAGGATTCCACACCACACGTTAATAGACCACCTATGTTGAGTGGTTCTGCCGTTGAATGTGTACACCTTCCGAGTTACGGGACTGGGGTAAGTGGTGGTGGAAGAGTGCGTAGGGCACACACACACACACACACACACACACACACACACACACACACACACACATATATATATATATATATATATATATATATATATATATATATATAGGGTGTTTCACTAAGTGTGTTTGCCTCTGTAACTTATAATATATAGGTGACGGGAAATTTTAATGCGGTAGGTCAACACAAGAAATGTTACACTTTCTGCGGAGCTATGAACATAGTTCATTGTATCACTTTCCAAAGAGTTAGAGCACAAAGATATAATTTTTTAAATGGAACAATGGTTTTTTTCTATCGTGCATTGGATTCGTTGAAACCAGATGCATCCAAATCAATTTAAACTACATTCTTATCACTGTTAGTTTGGGAGTTACAACCCTTCAAAGTTTCAGGGGCAGATACCACAAGCGCTGAGCATAATGCAATGCGCCTTCTAAATGTGGTGCGGCCGAGTTGTAACGTCGCCGGTGTCACGGAGCGAGAAGCTTCAGTGGCATCGTGTCGGCACTCGCCGAGCATCAGCAACATGTCAACGTACTCGTTGTTCGTGCATGCCATCGTCATCCGATGTCAGTAACTGTGGTATATTGAGCCCCGGTTGTTTGTGTGGCTACAACTGTCGGGTATACGGCCGTGTGCGGCGACAGTCGGCAGTGTAACAGCGCATCGAGGAAGCGTAGAATATAAAAATACTTTTCCGTTCTTAACAGCGTCAATTTTCTGTCCTTTCGATGTTCAGCTTCTTTATTACGGGACTTCTGTTTTACATTAGGACCCTGCCTTGTGAGTGGCTATGTTGCGCCCCAAGTTGCGTACAGTGTCTTCTGGCTTGTTGCTTGTAGCAGAGACTTATTATTTTAATCTGTTCCTAAATGTGACAGTATTACGCACTAAGTACGTATACGCCCTTTGTACTGAATAAAAAGTTTACAATTGACAACTGTTGGGGATCCCATAGTTTAAAGTGAAGAATAAAGAAGTATATGGCGTGAAGAACCACTCATTCAGTAAGAGCAAGAACACACACAAATTGAGTTGAGTGAGTACATGGAACAGTACGGCAGGCACGGACATGGGCACTGTTACTGGACGAAGCGTTACTGTGTGTGGCCACGTGACTGCTTGGAGCGCGCAAAGCCGTTGTCTAGTGCCAGCGACACGAACAGCACGGCACGTATAGTTAACACGCCAGTGCATTCAGAGCCGTGTCGGCGTGGCAGCTTCAGTAGCTGACAGCACGTCGGCCTACTGTACACTGTAGCAGGCTGCAGTCAAACGCGCCACAATTCGCCCTACCTGGCGCGCACTGTTGCCAACTCGTACGATAATTATGGCGGCATACGATAATTTCAGTGCTTGTATGACGTACGATATAGTACCTCGTACGATACTGGCCAAACATAAAATAATTTCTTTCTGGCTGGAGATACCATTTAAACCGTGCATGTCAAGCACACTTAAAGCAATACGAATTGTCTGTACAACTAAGGTACCGTAAATGAAATTACATTAAACTCATCACAAGACTTATGTTACTATAATAATTACTTCTACTTCTTACTACTACTACTTCACGTATGTCTGTGGCCCGATTAGTTAAGTGTCAGTTTTCCTAATAGCATTTTGGTAATTTACAAAGAATGGTCTACATCTAAGTAGTGGCATCAGTGTAGCATAATACTACGTTGTGTTTCTGTTTGTTAAAAAGAAAAATCTCAAGGGATGCGTCAGTGTAAATGAATCTTTTTGGCCCACTTTAGGTGACGGTAGTAACACTAAAAGTTAGCGTTTGCGATCGTCTTTTGACGGCTCGAAATTTAAATGAAAATAACGTTTTAACTATTCATCTGACACGAAAATTGAATAACCGAATTTGTAGAGGAAAAATTCTCTACAACTTTGCTCTCTTATTTTCTTCATATCTCGTAGCGTTTCAAAGATAACGGCGATTTTGGGATGTATTATCTGTCTGTCTGTCCGTAACGTGTTTCCTGCTTTTAAGACGAACCGTTCAACCGATCAACACCAAATTTTACAGACTTGATTGTACGTCGCCAGATACCAGAAACTCCCTTTTTCACATTTTTCGGACCAAAAATAAGGCAATAATAAAAAACATCCGTTTGTAATATAATTTTAATTGTAAACGAACCGTTCAACAGACACGATAATTGAATAACCTAATTGGTAGAGGAGAAAATTCTCTACAACTTAGCTCCATTATGTTTTTTTCATATCTCGTATCGTTTGAGACATATTTGCAAAAATAACGGAGATTTGACACCCTCCATTGAATTAACGAAAACCAGCCGTGCGGAGATGTCACGTGACATTCCTCGCCCAGAACTCTCTGTGGCATACGCCATCTTTCGTTGCGTATTTGATGATTTTCTTATTGTAACTTACACGTTGTCATTTCAAAGCAATGGCGCACTGAAGAATTAACAAAAACACATCGTTTTTCGTACGATAAATGATAATCTAGTGTCTACAAATGCCAGTCGCGGTGGAGTAGCCGAGCGATCTAAAGCGTCTCGCTGCGGAGCGCGCGGTTGCTCGCCGTGGAGGTTCGAGTCGTCCCTGGGGCATGGGTGTGTGTGTTGTTCTTAGGTTAGTTTACCTAGGTTTAAGTAGTTTGTAAGCTACGGACTGATGACCACGCAGTTTGGTCCGATAGATTTACAAACATCTGAACATTTTTGAACAGATGCCATATTAGCATCAGTGAACAACGGCCATCAATAATATGAGAATAAGGAACGCAACTTCTAGTTGTTAGCCATAGCGTAGTGGGCATTGCGTTAGACTGTGACGCTGAAGGTCAGTGATTCGGAACCCGCCACTACCTACAAAGCCGGCCGCGGTGTCCGATGGGATTGAGGCGCTCCGTTACGGTCTGCATGCCCACTACGGTCTGGGGTTCGAATCCCCCCTCGGGTATGGATAATTGTGCCGTCCTTAGTCTTAGCTAGTTCATAAGTAGTTTGTAAGCTTAGGGACTGATGACCCCTTAGTTAAGTCCCATAAGTTCTACAAACATTTGAACTACCTACAAATCTAGAGTGGGCCGTAAAACACGTCAGTGCGACTTTTTTAATACACTTATAACAACCTCATTACTATCCAAATGACTAAATTGCGACGTGTACAGCAACGCGCTTTGGTAGAAAAACTGATCAACAAAAGTTTAAAAGACGTTGGTTTGTGAGACTGTGGCACATTAACGGAGGGTTAAAAGAACGTAACATATGAATACGGAACCTCTCCGGAACGTCGGCGGATTTTTCACTGTGCACTCACTGGATTACTTAAAAAAATGTTCCGTCAAGAATATCCCCGTTTTCTCAGACGTTTTGGTTCGCGCTCGGCGAGAGCCCTGCGGCGAATAATTATATCGCATCTGCAATGCAAATTGCGGGTGTAATGGGAAACAAGGCTAAGTGCGCGGGGCGGCCCGCGGCCCACTTTAAGCGGGCGGGCGTGGCGGCGCCGGCACAAAGGGTGTCATTTGCACAACACAGCGCCGCCGCGCCGGCCCTTTTGTGAGGCGCGTCCGCCGTGCCCGACAACAAGGCGACACCAGCCGCCGCCGCCGCCGCCGCCAGGCGCAGTCATTAGTCAAGAAACAATCGCCGCGCGCCGGGCCTCATTCGACGCATCCTCTCTGGCGCGCGAGGGCCCAGGTGCCTACGCGAGGCGCCTCGCGTGCGCCAGCAGGGGGAGTCTATCTCATGGAGGTAGGAATAAACGGAGCCGCTCTGGCGCCTCAGCTGCGAAGCCGAGGGGAGTCATCTTGATCCGACCAAAACACTGCTCTATTTACCTTGTGTGCGTATGTTTGTCGCTCGTTTTGGGAAGGATTTTGCACTTGGGTGATGTTTATGTGTACGAATCGTTCTGATTGTGTCGCGAAATCGAAGGAAATACCATTCCATGTGTAATTTACCTAGCTAACGTGTGATTTTGCCACTTTTATTGTGAACGAACCTATGCAACATCTTTACTTGTAATGTAGCGTATTTTTTTCTTTTCGATTTCCTAAAGATGAAAGTTATTTCCCCCACTTAACATACTATTTACGAATGAATAAGAAATAAAATATAAATTTGATTTTATTAAGACAGTAATTTCGAAAGCAAAACCTAGTTTCAATATTAACCCTCAACTACTATCAACCGTCTCTCAGACGGCTACGATTTTTTGTGTCGAAATATTTCATACCTCCCTGTGAAGAGAAATGGACTCAAAAATGTTCAAATGTTTGTAGAGCTTATGGGACTTAACTACGGGATGATCAGTCCCTAAACTTACAAACTACTTATGAACTAGCTAATACTAAGGACGGCACAAATATCGATGCCCGAGGGGGGATTAGAATCCCTCAACGTAGTGGCCGTGCAGACCGTGACTGGAGCGCAGCAGTCCTGTCGGCCACCGAGGCCGGCGGGAATTGACTCTTCCGTGTACCTTGCTAATCCCTGACAAGCTACACATGACAGCATTGTTGGATTGTTGCTGATCTTTGTTTCATATTTATTAGCAATGAGACGTCTCACAGACCTACCGCAGTATTAGCGTCTCATGGTTTTACTAAACGTTACTGTTTCTTTATGACGGCGAAAGGTGAACCTTCTATACAATCTGTTTTACGCGAGACAGAAGTGGATGTCCAAGAACGCTTTGGTGAATCCTCAGATAATGAATTTGATGACAGCGATATGGCCCCTGATTTTGAGATATTCAGTGATCATAATACTAATTCAGAGCGTGAAGTGTATGCAGGTTCATACAGACTGAAATATGATTCTGCGATCACGGAGGACATAATTACTTTTTACTTGATATTGCAGAAGTAAAATTGAGAAAATTTATTTCTTCACTAACTTACAGAATGTAGTAGTCGCTTTGTAATAAAAAAAAGAAAATCGTAAACATAAAGATGATTTTGCGTATAATTTATCTGAACTGAAATGGGATTTTTCCATCTAATTATGTTTCGAATCTGTAATATAATCTCTCTGAAGATTGTCTGTGGTTCAGTAGAGAGCTAACTATTTGATGGTATTTTTGTCACACATAAAATAAAAATACACAGACAGCACTTTTCGCAGCGTTTTATTTGTCGCAATTTTATAAATAATGTATTGTTACAAAAGTCAAGTTTCAATTTAGTCTACTTGCAAGAAGTGTAATGAACAACAGAAAGTCATGAAACTATACATTCCGCAAACCACTAGTTTGATATACGAGAAATAAAAATGAGGTCTGAGAGACCCCTCCATAGTAATTGTGTTCCTATCAGTGGCCATAGTAGTAAAGGGTTAATGAAACTTTCTACACAAAGAAAAGATATCATCACTGTGCTCGTAAATCTGACGTTGGTTCACTCAATCGAATCAATTTATTTGACGATCGTCAGATTCGCTAAACAAAGGACCCACGTTTGTGATTCGTAATATTGTAGTTACAACTATTTTTAAACAGAATAAATGCGAAATTTTTCCGTTTTTCGAGATTTTATTTTAAACAAAAGCTTAAAACAACCAGTCTGAGGACGTTACATACGTATATGATGCAATTAGCGACTGTAAAAACAGACACAGCTGTAACACACTGTCAGTGTTTTGGTCGGAGTGTCATGGCGGCCAGGCTTCAAAAGCGTAGTACGGCTGGAATACGTAGCGCCATTTCCGTTTATTCTTACCTCCATGGTCTATTTGCACCTGAACGAGCTAAGGAAGTGACGTCAAAATGACGCAACCTGTCACTCATCCCGAGGTTTGTTCGGGTACACGCTCTGTCCTGCAATCTGCTTTTTAGTATTTTCATGTTTTTCTCCTTATAACTCGTGTGTTGCTATTTCAAAGTGACGGCAGACTGATGAAGTACTAAAAACATGACGTTCTTACTGCGATTAATTATAAATTAGAGTCATTAAATGCCATTTTGGCCGGTAGCCCTTGATATTCGTGGTAATGCAAACCAGTGACCGTACATAAACGTGCTTTTTCTAGCGCAGTGGATAAACGCTTCATATAAAAGAGCTGGGAAGTGTGGACGGTGGTGCGATTCCTGGTTCCGACTATCTTTTTTATTATTTTCTTTTTACATCGACTCTTAAAAGTTTTCTTATACTATTGTTAATTAATAGGAATTTACATTTTGCGATATTTCGCCATATTTACGTATACAAGCACTTTCTCTAAAAAGCGCATTTGTTCTCTTTAGTGAAAATACCGTGAAATATGGATCCTCGAATCGTAAACATTGTCTCTAGAAAACAACCGCACTTTTTAGAGAAAGCGCTTGTATACCTAAATCTGTCGAAATATCGATAAATGCAAATTCCTTTTAATTAATAATAGTGTAAGAAAACTTCTGCTGCGGGAGTAGCCGAGCGGTTTGGAGCGCCAGGTTGCGGATCGCGCGGCCTCCCGCGTCGGAGGTTCGAATCCTTCCACGGACATGGAAGTTTGTGTCGTTTTAGTTTGTGTTAATTCATAAGTAGTTTGTAAGTTTAGGGACTGATGACTCCGCAGTTGAGTCCCTTAAGCTTAACAAACATTTGAACAAGAAAACGTTTTGGAATGAAGGTAAATATATATATATATATATATATATATATATATATATATATATATATATATATATATATATATGGCAGGACTGGGAATCTAACTACCACCCACACTCATCAGCTGCTCAACAAGACGCGTTTATCCTCTGCGCTGCAAGAAGCTCATTTCTGTACCGTCTCTGGTTTACAGTACCACTAATATCAGCGGCTACCAGCCAATGTGGCATTTATTGACGCCAATTTACAATTAATCGTAGTAAGAACGTCATTTGTTTAGTACGTCTTCAGTCTGCCATTAGTTTGAAATAGCAACACGCGAGTTATAAGGAGAAAAGAATGGCCGGCCGCTGTGGCCGAGGGGACTGAGGCGCTTCAGTCACGGTCTGCACGGCCACTACGGTCGAGCGTTCGAATCCCCCCTCGGGCACGGATATTTGTGCCGTCCTAGTTCGCAAGTAGTTCATAAGTAGTTTGTAGGTTTAGGGACTGATGACCCCGTAGTTAAGTCCCATAGACTCTACAAACATTTGAACATTTGAGAAAAGAATGATCTTTATACTACCTAGACGTACATATACTGTCTGTGGCCATAGCGTTTATGCGTGCCACTGTCTGGCCGTTTGTTTACATCGTCCGCCATCTTTGAGTTAGTATAGAAACTTTCTCTCGCAATTCCTGAAGTGTACGTTTTCAGTTTAAAATTTTTATTTCGTGCTCTGTATACAACTGTACGAATCGGTGGAGCAAGGAAAGTGATTTAACTTTCCACAGGTAAGAAGTGACTGTCAAGACATGATCAGAATTTCGTAATTATATTGCGTTTTATTTCGTGTAGTACAGTGTTTGTTCTGTTTTGAACAGGTTTCCTTTGCAAAAAGAGGACCTGTTGAAGCGGTGTGTCACTGCCACTAAACGTAAAGGCTTTCACGCCTACAAGGGGCAGTTTTTTATGTTCGAATCATTTTTTTACATTCTATTACGTTTCTTCTGATGCAAAAACGTTACGTCTGTATACATTGTAGTTCCGTTACGTTCGTTGTGGCTATCTATATCCATATTTAAATAAATCCTAAAGGTAAAGCAGTCAACAATCCGAAGATTGGTTTGAACACCACAGTGCTTTACTAGGCATGGTCCTCTTTGGAGGTGGTATGCCGTTGCCTTCCTCCGACCTTCGAACTAACTTACCCAGCTAGTTATAGGGGGACCTACAGTTTAACGTGGGTTTCGAACCACGGTGCTACTCGGTATTTTTCACATGAGCAATTCTGCCAGAGGTGAAAGAAGTGGAAAGTGACAGAAAAATCCCAGGACCTGGCGGGAATCGAACCCGGGACCTTTGAATTTGTAGTCTGGCACTCTACCACTGTGCAACCGAGGCGCACTACATTTCAGGGTATTTTCACTAAAGAGAACAAACGCACTTTTTAGAGAAAGCGCTTGTATACGTAAATATGTCGAAATATCGCAAAATGTAAATTCCTTTTAATTAATAACAGTGTAAGAAAAGTTGTAGGAGTCAATGTAAAACAAAATTCGCAGGACTGGGAATCCAACAACCGCTCACACTCATCAGCTGCTCAACAAAACGCGTTTTTCAGTTGCGCTACAAGAAACTTATTTCTGTAGTGTCACTGGTTTGCATAACCACTAATATCAACGGCTATCCGCCAGTATGGCATTTATTGACTCTGATTTATAATTAACCGTAGCAAGAACATGTTTTTATCTTCAGTCTGCCGTTACTTTGAAACAGCCACAGGCGAGTTATAAGGAGAAAAGCGTGAAAATATGAAAGGGAAGATGGAGTCTCTGCAGGACAGGGCTTGCACCCGAACAAACCTCGCAATGTTTGAGGGTGAAACAGTTTTCACACTACCTTTTGCAATCGTGATGTAATTGTGACGTAGCGGCACTGTGAAGGCGACCTGAAACCAGACTATCGATTTGTCGATCGCTGTTGCGTCGAGTTAATGTTTAGGACTGTGTAATGAGGGAATTGTAGGGATTTTGACAGTTGTGGGACTGTAGTTATAGCAACGAATGTCTGTAAGAATGTGATTGTGTAGCGCGTTTAATACTTCCTGCATTTTAATCAGAAATCTTTGTTTGTTGGGTACAATGCTTGGCCCGTAAACGATAATTAGTTAATGTTTAAAAAAGTAGTAGGTACCCTACTTACTGCTTTTAAATGTCCCGTACAGCACTGTAGTAACCAATCTATGAAACACATATATGCTTATACTTCGTTGTAGAAATTACCAATTTACTGTTAATAATGAATAGCATTGAGTGTCAAGCTTTTCTGATACGAATGTGCTAATACGAACAAATGCTACTTACAGTGAGAACGACATTACTGGAACACGTTTAAATAACATTCCAGTCAAATATCTCCTTAAATTACTGTAATTTACAATACGTTTAAATAACATTCGAGTCAAATATCCCCTTAAATTACTGTAATTTACAATTGCCTGAACCGGATAAAAAATATCTTCACTTTTCTTTATACACTTTGCTATTGCCCTATGGTGTATTTTCTCAACAGTAAACTAATTTAGCGAACTGGTTGATCACAGCATACGCCTGTTTAAAATTATTTAGCTTTATCTCAAGTAAACGAAAGACACACAGCTCACACTGGCTCGTTCACAACTCGATAGTCGAAAGCTGACGGGTGACGTCACGATTGCAAAAGGTAGTGTGAAAACTGTTTCACCCCAATGTTTGACGGGAGCGGCTGGCCAAGTCATTTTGACGTCACTTCCTTGGCTCGTTCGGGCGCAAATAGAGACTCCCGCGCGAGCATGCGCACTGCGCTTCTAGCACACCGCCTACGTCGCCGACCTACACCACTAAATTGCAATTTTGAGCGCCAAATTGTGATGCGATGCTTGTAAATCAATTTGACATCAAAGTGCGTCCCCCCCCCCCCCCCCCGAACGGCCGTCGCGCGTCCGCCCCTTCCCCCCACCCTGTCGCCCCCTTGGAACAATACCGCCAGAGCGCTCCGCCGGTTCGGGATTTGCGCGATCGTAGCGCCGCGCCGCGGTGCCGCGGGGAATTATTAGCGCGCGACAGGCCCGGCCGGCGATTATAATGCGTCTATCAATCACACGCGAGCGAGCCCCTACACGGACGGACGTGTACGTACAAAACCCGGCGCGCGTGTAGCGCTGGGAATTACGCCGCGAAAGAAAAAGTTGTAACCGATGGCTTTTGCAGTACTAAATCGGATAGGCTATTCACTGGTTCAATCGTTTCGAGTTTCAGTCCGACCTGAATGCAGAACCTGTTACGCCATTCGAGCTCTATATTACATGTCCGGGCGCATATATAGGTGGATTTGCGATGCGCGATGAAATGACGTGAATGGTTGTAGCCCAGGCTTTACGGGCACCGCCGGCCGGCCATTACTAATATTTCTTTTTTGCGTCGTTGGCGTTTTTAATTTTATTTCCAGGGACCATATATTCTGCAAAGAGAGAGAGAGAGAGCGGGAAAAGTCATTACTCTGTGTTCTATGCGCGTGGGCTCCGGTCCGGTTTGAAGTAAATCGTGTCCAGCCAGCGCTGGGCTTTATTATCGCAGAAAGAGACGTCCGCGTTTTCAGCGAAACAATCCTACTCTGGCGAAAGTTAGTGCTGCAGATTTACGAGCTCGTACATTCGGGAATTTACATCTCAAAGGACGAATAATTTCATTGTCCTTGTTTCTATGAGAGCAGTTAACTGCTATGCTAGAGAGCTCATATTTTCGTGCGTCACATCCGTCTCCTTTAATAGTGCTCCGAGTAGGTACGGGAATTCACATTCAAGTATTGTGTCCCATATTTCTTCGTATCTTCCAGATTCAGTCAATGGATCGAAGATTCTTTACTAGTTTTGGCCCACTTTAAACCTAAAACACTGAAAGTGGGCCTTTGCGATAGTTTTTTGATAGCTCGAAATTTAAATAAAAATATCGCCGTAACCAATCACCTGACAAGAAAATTGAATAACTCAATTTGTAGAGGAGAAAATTCTCTACAACTTTGCTCTGTTATGTTTTTTTCATATCTCTTATAGTTTCAGAGATATTTGCAAAACTAACGGCGATTTTGAGATGTATGTTTGTCTGTCTGTATGTCCGTAACGTGTTCCCAGTTTTTATTTAAGACGAATCGTTCAACCGATCAACACCAAATTTTACAGACATAATTTTAGGATTTGTAATATAATTGTAATTGCAAACGAACCGTTCATCTGACACTAAAATTGAATAACCTAACTGGTAGAGGGGAAAATTCTCTACAACTTCACTCTATTATGTTTTTTTTTTTTTATATCTTGCATCGTTGCAGAGATATTTGCAAAAATAACGGCGATTGGACGATGTCTGTCTGGTTGTAACGTGTTCCCACTTTTTAGGTCGAACCGTTCAACCGATCGGCACCAAATTTTACAGACATAATTGTTGACTACCAGAGACCAGAATTTCGCTTTTTCAAATATTTCGGACAAGAAATACGTTAGTAATACAAAAAAAGGCCGTTTGTTACGTAATTTTAATTGCATATAAACCGTTCATCTGACGCTAAAATTGATTAACCGAATTTGTAGAGGCGAAGATTCTCTACAGATTTGTTCTCCTATGTTTTTTTCATATCTCGTATCGTTTGAGAGATATTTGCAAAAATAACAGAGTTTTGACACCCTCCACTGAATTGACGAAAACCAGCCGTTCGCAGATGTCCCGTGACATTCCTCGCCCAGAAATCTCTCTGGCATAAGCCATCTTGCGTTGCGTATTTGATGATTTTCTTATTTTAACTAACACGTTGTCATTTCTAAGCAATGGCGCACTGAAGAATTAATAAAAACATGTCGTTCTTCGTACGATAAATAATGATCTAATGTCTACAAATGCCATTTTAGCATCAGTTAACAACGGCCATTAATAGTATGAGATTAAAGAACGGTACTTCTAAGTCTTGGCCGTAGCGTAGTGGGCAATGCGTTAGACAGTGACGCTGAAGATGAGCGGTTGAAAACCCGCCACTGCCTAAATTTGTTTTCATTTTTTTTATAATAGGGTTTCAGACACTCTTGTTAATTAATTTTTTATTGTTTACATTATTATTTTGGGCCAAAATGTTTGCAAAAATTTATAAACTACAAATCTAAAGTAGGCCGTAAAACACGTCAGTGCGTTTTTTTTTTTTTTTTTTGCCTGTTAGAAGTCATGAGGTGATAATATAGCAGTAAGTTCAGTAACGACAGTTAACAAATGGCATCCGATATGAAGGTAAAACCAGAGGTCTGCATTCAGGTCTTGGGCAGGGGATTGTCTAAATTATAGTTACAAGGGTCTTTAAGATTGAAATGATAGATTAGTTAGGGAGAGAGTTTCAGTCCAGCCTTTGTATACATAGGTGTCCCTAGTCAACCTCCGTAAGGAGAAACGAGTTTTATGTTAGTCACGGAGAGAGGTGTTTTCATCCATAATTAATGATACATGGTTTGTAATTTGTGCACATATCGATAATTTTTGCTGGAAGGATATTGCATCAGTTAATATCAGCGCACGTTGATGCGATTTAGTTTGTTTCCTGCAATCTATTTATCGCACACATGGATTTACTTGGTGTAAAGATTGATTATTCTCATGGGAGAGTAAATTGATTTAGCTTGATAATAAAAGAGCAGTACGCAAGTTTGCTTCTTGTTTTCGTGCGAAGTTTAGTAAGTGGTGAGCGGTAATAATTCTGTTTGCTTAGAGGTCCGGTAACTTCTGCCTTACCGCTCCGTCAGTGAGTAGTATGTGCTTTTGTTTTTGTTTCTGGAGTATGTAATTCATTCCGAGTTCTGGATAAGCTCGATGATTGCGGTTAGCGTTGTAGTTCCTAGCTTAGAAATTGGAAGAACACATATTTTTAAATGCTTTCACTGACTATGCAGTTCACGTACAATTCTGCCCGTTATCATTATCCCTGGTTTTTTAACTATACTTACCGAAAACTCGTGGCTCATACGTAATCCAAAAGAAAAATCTCTCTTATGTAACAAGTTTTATTGTGATGACTGACGCAACTTCATTTAGGTCTGTTTAGTGGGTACGCGAATTGTTACTGCTCGAAAAGGTTGATATTTGCTTCATTTGACTGATTTTCTATTTAACTGTAAGTGAAAAAAATGGCGGGGAATCGTCCGTTCGTAGAATAAGCTTTACTGGCTAATGGCTCATTCGCATGATACGTTATGAGTTGTAATACGCAGAGCAGAAAAAACAGAGACACAGAGAAAAAGAGAGACTTCCCAGAGTAATAACGAAAAATTAAATCAGTGTTCTTATTTGAACTCTGCTAGCTAGCGAATATAATATGTGTATGTTTTTACAATTTTACGTGTGTGTTAGCTCGATGCAACGACCAAGTCTCATATAGTAATAAAGTGCTATTAAAAAAAATCAGGGATCTAGCTAACATCACACGAGCTTATCACTGAAAACAAGGATATTAGGAAGAAAAAGCGATAGTTTATCATAATTTTAATAATATTAAAATAATTTACATGCACTAATGTGGCAGCTAGGCAACAAACTACCACATTAGAGATAAAGATATATTTTTCTGGTGACATAGTGTGAAATATCGGCAAGAGGTTTATTATAAAAGTAGGTTAGAAAAGTAAAAATTCTCAACACAGATTTTATTTAATAAAATAAATTCATAAATGTGATAATTTACTGAGAAGTTAGCACAATCTCAAAGATTATTAGTTCTTGGCTGAAATAAGGGTATCGCTGACGAGCAACAGAGGCAGAGATATATTTTTCGACTTCTAAAAGTCAACAGAAAGATGGACGATTGCTGACGCATTGTGACGGAAACAATAACATCAAAATAAAGATATTTTGGACGGTCCTTTGGAACTGAGGATCACCTTAATCGTATCTTTATGTCTGGTGAAGAAATAAAGGCAGGACGTTTTATGTATAGTTACAAGAGGAAGCAGATATAAATTACGTGTGTAGTTCTTGGTATATTCGCTTTGGTACAAAATAGATTTATGTAAATAGTATAATAATTTTACAGTGATTTACATACCACAAGTATAGTTACGAAATTAGCGAGTCTGGATAGCACTTTTGTCAGTAATTGTGCACTGATTGAGGTACCATTTCATACCCACTTTCTGGCGAATCTCAACTTCTGTGAGTAGTTGCCTAGTATGTAACCCAACAGCTATCTGGGATTAAGCTTACATTCTGCGTCGTGGCGTAGTGTTGAGTGTTCAGATGTTAGCTACGGCCACTGCATGTGTCCGAACAATCAGGTAATAGTGTACGATGTTTTCCCATTAACGTCAATGTTTCATTATGAATTGTTCTAGTGATGATTACAGTCAATTTACTGTGCGGACAAGGGAACATCAAGAACCTGTCAACCACAGAGAAGGAACAACATTATTTTCTTCATGGTCAGTGCAAAAAAATAATCATTTATTACGATTAAATGAAGTCAATTTCTGATTGGCAGCCACCGTCTGTGATACGACTGGATGGCTGCGGCCGCTGCCAACATTTGAACACTCAACAGTACGCCGCGACACGAAATGTAAACTTTTACCGCTATCTGTTTCTACTATATTGTTTTTGTTTTTTCTGTCCATTGTGTGACGTAAAAGTATTACTGATCTGAAGACACGGTTTGTAAGGCTTACTCCACCTTGCTGTGCTATGACCTTTCAGAAACTGCCTCCCACTTGTATCTAATAGCTGTAGAGCTCTCTTCTCCAAGAAAGTTTTCTTCGCCTGTGCAATAAGCTACTAATTTCTTCATTGCAGTGGAAATTCGGGTCTAATATTGCTTTAGTGACAGTAGAACACTTTCACTATATTGTCGTTTCTACTTTTAATATTAGGTATGCAGCCTTCAATGTCGATTTTCTTTCATTTATTCTTTGACCAAATTACGTGCTAAATGTGCAAGCTATCCCTTATAAGTGAGTGTCAAGCCTTCGTTACATCAGATCAAAAAATAAAATTCTCCTGAATTTTGTAGACTACATTCCATTACTCTTGATAATGTTCATCTTCTATGATCCTTTACCGACAGTGTCCATTCCGATCAGTTGGACTGTCTCTTGACAGAATTAAAATGTTTTTATTTCTTCACCATGTACTTCAATTCCTTCTCCAAATTTCTCCTTGTTTTCCTCCACAGCTTCCTCAAAGTCCAGATTGAATAACATTGGGGATAGGCTACAAACCTGTTTTACTACCTTCCCAACCACTACATCCCCTTCATGCTCTTCGACTCTTATAACCGATATCTGGTTTCTGTACAAGTTGTAAATAAACTTCATTCCCCATATTTTACCTCTGCTACTTTCACAATTCGAAAAAAATCAACATAGTCAAAAGCTTTTCGCTAATATAGTGAAAGCTGGGTGGATACAGGTTATAAGCTGAAGTTACGGATATTAAATTAGGACTTATAATTGCAGGCACTAATAGATGGTAACAATGGCAGGAGGGTGTCCATAAGGAGGAAATTAAAGAATAAATGAAAATGAACACCATAGAGATTAAGCAGATTGAGCGAAAAGGTTGAAATGGTGGGGTCATATTATACTCATGGTAGAAGCAAGATTACCTGAGAAACTCATGGGTTCTGCAATAGAGGGCCAGGGGAGTCGGGTAGACCATGGAGAAAGTACTTGGATTCACTCAAAAACGACTTTGAAGTAACAGGCTTATCATCAGACGAGGAATAAATGTTATCACTGTAGTAATCGATGGTAAAGCATCGACTAAAACAGAGGTGATATCGGGCGTTCCACAGAGTAATGTTATTGATCCTCCGCTGTTCGTTATTTACATGAACGATTTGGGAGAAAATCTAAGCAATTCTGTTAGGTTGTTTGCAAATGACGCCGTCATTTATCTAGTAAAGTCATCTGAAGATCAAAACCAACAGCAGAACGATCTAAATAAGATATCGCTATGGTGTAAAAATTGGCGATTGAGTTTAACTAATGAGAAGTGTGAAGTCGTCCACATGAGTAGGAAAAGAAATCCGTTAAACTTTGTTTACAAGATAAATCAATCAAAAGTGAAGACCGTAAACTCCACAAAATGCCTGAGAATTACTACTACTTCAGACTTAAACTGGAAAGAACACGTAGATAATGTCGTGGGAAAGGAGAACCAGACTGCGTTTTATTGGCAGAACCCTTAAAAAATGCAACTGAACTACTAAAGAAACTGCAGACACTAAGCTTGTCCTTCCTTTTTTGGATTATTGCTGTCCAGTGTGGGATCCGTATCAGGTGGGTTTGACGAAGGACATGGAAAAAGTCCAGAGAAGGGCAGCTCGTTTTGTATTGACACGATACAGGGGAGACAGCGTTAGGGAAATGATACAAGATCTGGGATGGGAATCATTACAACAACGGCGCTTATCGCTGCGGTGTGGGTTACTTACGAAACTCCAATCACCAATATTGGCGACCGAACGCGAAAATATATTGTTGACTCCCACTTACATAGGTAGGAATGATCATCGGAATAAAATACGAGAAATCAGAGCTCGAACGGAAGGATGCAGGTGTTCTTTCTTCCCTAGCGCTATTCGAGAATGGAATGGGAGATAAATACTATAAAGGTGGTTCTATAAACCCTCTGCCAGGCACTTAAATGTGATTTGCAGAGTATCTCATGTATATGTAGAATAAGGGATCATGGAGGAATTTCATCGGGACTGTGATCCAGACTGAACCCTGAAAGGTAAAATTAGTCTCTAATAATGATGATGATGATGTCGAAGAACACTCAAAAATGTAGAGAACCATGTGCTGGGTACCACTGACACTTGGAAAGTATGGAGAACATTGCAAAGACCCCGTGCAGCAGTGACATGTACTGGCTTTGCTAATATCTGCATTTATGTTTAAGCAAGGGTTTCTCGCAATGATTCCATAAAATATATAATACGAGGCGCGTCCAGAAAGTAAGTTCCGTTTCAATTTATGTCCGCTGCAGTGCTGCGATTGCAGTTCCGCACATGCGCTGTAGACGATGTGTATGAAGGAGAAGAACGTGCGCCATTTGGAGATCGCTGTCAGTTACGTACGCTTTGTTGTGCTTGTTTGAAATGTCGGCGTTGATTGAAAATCCCGCCGCCTGTGAAATCAGGTTGGTGATTCGGTTTCTGAATGCGACGAAAGTGAAACCAAGTGAAATTTATCGGCAAATTTGCGATGTTTACGTACCAAATGCGATGAGTGATTCGATGGTGAGAAGATGGGTCCGACAGTTAAATGACAGGCGTAGTGATGTGCAAAATGACGAACGAAGTGGGCGTCCACCTTTGGTTACAGAAGAACTGGTTCACGCGATGGATGACAATTAGTGCTCTCGCTATGGACTTCCCCAAAATTGCACGATCACTGATGCAAGAAGACACGCCGGCTGCGGTGGCCGAGGGGACTGAGGCGCTCCAGTCACGGTCTGCACGGCCACTACGGTCGGGGGTTCGAATCCCCCTTCGGGGATGGATATTTGTGCCGTCCTTAGTCTTAGCTAGTTCATAAATAATTTGCAAGTTTAGGGACTGACGACCCCGTAGTTAAGTCACATAAGTTCTACAAACATTTGATTTGAATGAAGACACAGGCGGCAGATTTCTATGAAGAAGGTATACAAAACCTGGTGCCACGCTATGACAAACGCCTGCAAAATTTCGGCAGTTATGTGGAAAAGTATTTTAAGAGTTGTAGAATTTTGTGCAATAAAAATTTCTTCTGTATCTGCGTACAATTTCATTTTATTACCAAACGGAACTTACTTTCTGGACGCGTCTCGTATATATTAGTGAGAGAATGAATATCGATTATCCTATATGGTACAGGACTAACAGTAGATTAATAAAACGCAGTTGTGTATTCTACAAAAATTACAGGCGCCAAAATGGAGAAAAGTGAAATTAATTCAGTCCGCCCCCTCCTGGTCGTAACAATATTCAGGATTCGCCACTGCCTGGGATAGCATTTCACGATATAAAATTTTGCTGTATGAAGAGATACTGCAGTGTTCTGGTCCGTGAACTATAATGACGTCTCAATTGTTCAATTACGTTTCGGCGTAAAGATTAAACAAAGACCGCGGCGCACGAGAAGCTGCTGCGAATGGCACACCGCCGTAGAGCGTGTGTTTCATCTCGGCTTACGGCGTTCGGAGAACACGGCGGAGCCGGGTGATTGAGCCCACTTTGATTGTCGGTCAGGTAGTGCGGTGTCGGCATTAGGCAGATGCCCCTGGGGCCGCGGAGGCGCCGGCCAATTTTCCGGCTTCAGGTTCCCGTCAGCGAATTAACGGCCGATTTTCCGTGGGGGCGCGCGCGCAAGTGCGAGCGGACGATAACGCCGAGCCGGCCGGCTAACGATCCGGCCGGACGATCGCGTTACTGCCGGCCAAGATGCGCCTGACGGACCCAGGCGTTAATGGCCAGCCAACAATATGCCGCGCGCAAAGGCTGGCCGCTGCTTTGGCGCGAGGCTTCAAAAGCCCGCTGTAATCAGCTTTCTAGCTGGCTGGGGAGGGAAAAAAGGGAGCGGCTTAAGTGTTGCTGTTGGACACCACTTCTCGTGGCGCTAATGTAACGGACAAGGAGCGAGAGGCGAGTTGGGGAAAGAGCGAGGAACGCTAGCGAGAAGTACATCTACATAGATACTCTGCAAATCACATTCAAGAGCCTGGCAGATGGTTCATTAAGCACTTTCATAACTTTTCTCTGCCGTTCCATTCGCTAATAGCGCGCGGGAAGAAAGAACACCTAAATCGTTCCGTTTTCGATCTGATTTATTTTATTGGGATGGTCATATCTCCCTAAGTAGGTGGGTGCTAGCAAAATATTTTCACATTCAGAAGTAATAATAATAATAATTTCTTATTCATAGAATATATGACATCAACTGCGATTGGGCGAAGCCGAAAATGTGTACCCAGCCGGGATTCGAACCCGGGTCTCCTACTTTCTAGGCAGTTACGCTGACCCCTACACCACTGGGGACACAGTGATCACCGCACCTGCAAGGACTACCTAGGCACGCCTCCCGTCAGATACAAATTCCCGGCTTCGCCCTGCCCACAGTACTCAAACTCGTAGTTATGAAACTAATTCCCGTAAGAGTAAGGGCTTCAAACTTACCCACCCCTCCCCACTAACGATAGGATCATTGCCCGTCACCGGCATATTATATATATACATGTGCCGTCTGTTCCGAAAGACCAGACGTCACTTCTGATCCTGCAGTTGATGTCATATATTCTATGAATAATAAATAATAACAACTGCAGGATCAGAAGTGACGTCTGGTCTTTCGGACAGACGGCACATGTATATAAATAATAATTTCGTGTGGCTCAGTGGCCTGGTGTAAGTCTTTCGATTGGACGCCACTTCGGCGACTTGCGTGTCCCTAGCCTACCCCGTTATCCAACCGGGGAAAGGGGACCTACAGCTTAACGTGGAATCCGAACCACGTGTCGTTTCTGGCGACTCCTCACATCGTTGAGAGGTGAAGGATGGGTTAAAGTGCACACTGAAAAAAATACGAGGTCCGACCGAGTTTTGAACCCCCGACCCTACGCTTTTCCAGTCGAGCACTTTACCACAAGACCACCGGGACATTCAGAAGTAAAAGTCGGTGATTGAAACTTCGCAAACAGATCACGCCGCAATGAATAACGTCTTTCTTTTAATGATTTCCACCCCAATTCGTGCAACATTTCTGTGACGGTCCCCCTCCCCCCCCCCCCCCCCCGTAACGTGATAAAACAAAACAAGCTGCTCTTCTCTGAACCTTCTCAACGTCAGTCCCACCTGGTGAGGGTCCCACAAGGGGCAACAGTACTCCAGGAGAGGACGCACAAGTGTGGTGGAGCTGGTGCATCTTCGAAGCTTTCTGCCAATGAAACGTAAACTTTGGTTCGCCTTCCCCACAATATTTCCTTCGTGTTCTCTCCAGTCTAAGTTGTTCGTAATTGTAACTCCTAGGTATTTAGTAGAATTTTCGACCTTAAGGTTTGACTGATTTATCGCGTAATTGAAGTTCAGCGGGTTTCTTTTAGTGGTCATGTTTGTTCAAATGTTTGTAAATCTATCGGACCAAACTGCGTGGCCATCAGTCCGTAGCTTACAAACTACTAAACTTTATGCCATGACGGACACAGCTTCTGCAGTAGGTTCAATCAGTGCTAGAGAACACGCACAAAACAGAAATATGGAGTCACCGCGAGAAACCCTTGCTTAGGCTCATATTACACTATCTAATTTTCTTTGACAAAGAATTTTTGTCCAATATTCTTTGACGATGAATCTTTGATGTGATGAAAGGAGGACATTACACTATCAAATTTTCTTTGACAAAGAATCTGTGAAGAGTGTATTGAAAATGGCGAACGAATATTTGTCCAAATGTTCAAATGTTTGTATAGCTTATGGGACTTAACTACGGGGTCATCAGTCCCTAAACATACAAACTACTTATGAACTAGCTAACACTAAGGACGGCACAAATATCCATGCCCGAGGGGGGATTCGAACACCCGACCGTAGTGGCCGTGCTGACCGTGTCTGGCGCGCATCAGTCCCCTCGGCCCCAGAGGCCGGCGAATATTTTTTATTCACCTCAGCCGTTCCGTGCAATAGAGTATAAATATCTAGAATGAAACTTTCACTCTGCACCGGAGTGTGTGCTGATATGTAACTTCCTGGCAGATTAAAATTGTGTGCCGGAACCGGGACTCGAACCTGGGACCTTTGCCTTACGCGGACAAGCGCTCTACCGACTTTTTTTTTTACGGGCCTCCTTCCACCCCTTCAGCCCGTCCTTGCGCTCGCCAAATTCGCCTTCTTCGGCGTCGGCTTCAACCGCCTTGTAACTGTTTTTTTTTTTTTTTCCAAGCGGAATAGGACAGTGTCTTCAATAAATTTAAAGAAACTTACACGGCGTCCTCCACCATGATTAAATGAGTAAGTGCCTCTTTGGCGTAAATTTCAACTTTTGCTTAGGAAATAGTAATCTGTTGTCTCGTGACATTTGAGATATGCTGCGGTGCAAATGTTATGTCTTTTAGTTAAAATATAAGAATGAACACATATAACTTAAAACGAATCTACTACGTAATGTAAACTTGTAGTAAAAAGAAAACACACTTCTTCTTCACAGCAAATGAAAGTATGCCTTCATTGGCCGTATAAACATTGGTTCCTGAAATCGGCGGTTTATGGAACTAAATAACAATTCCTTAGGGAAGATTGGTGAAATAGAATAACTCGTAGTAAACAAAAAGCAAGGATGCGATTTTGCAAAAAAAAAAAAAAAAAAAAAAAACATAGCAAAATAAATAAGTCTTCTAGTTCTTTATCTACTGCAATGTTCTAGTCAAAAAATTAGCATAGTTGTTTGTATAATTTTTCTGGCGTTTCAGTTTCTGATGTTCCGTTTGTAAATACATCCAGTAATCTTCTTTCTTCTTTTCTCTGTTTGTCAATAGGTAATGGACCGTGTGTCCTTTTAACCAGTTGACTGCTCTCCTTTTGGTGGGAGGGTAAGGCACTTCGTCTGGATTGAGTAGGCGAGCCGGTGTGATCATGTTGGGTGACGTTCGCAGCATACTTGCAAGTTTTGTTCTGCAGAGAAGCCATATCTCCTGTACAAGGTGACATGTAAATCTATGTTCATCCGTGTCTATGAGGCTGCAACTTATGCAATTTGGCGATTCTGCCAGGTGAATGTCGTACAACTTGGAATTGGTCGGAAGTTTTCTATTAACTGCTAAGTACCATGTGGACCTCACGCTCGTTGGTAATTGCGAGTCCTGTACGTTTTCCCAAATTTTGTTCCAGTTATATTCTTTATATATGTTCTCTATTCTATTTCTCTGTTTGTTTTCCATCATCATGTTGTATACTGCTTTAACTTTGTACAGATCTTTCTCGGCAATACGGCGTTTAATGTAGCTATACTCCAGAAGGAAATGCTTCAGATGATGGAATGCAGTCGGAATGTGGCGTACATCCATAGGTGCCTCTATGTTGTCCGGAGCTATTTCTTGTAGTAAGCGACTCAAAAGTGCATTGCGTGATCTTTGCCACAGTTTATATGTTTTGCTGAGATACAAAGCTTGGGCCTTGACATAGATGTCTGTCAAGTTAAGGCCTCCCTTTCCGGTTGCTAATGTAAGTGTATCATGTTTTATTTTAAAGATCTGTCCTCTGCTTACAAAGTGGCCGAGCGCTGCTAGCATTCGTTGCGCTATTGTGCGAGGGAGCGGTAGCAGCTGAGCAACAAAGTTGACTTTCGAGGTGATATATGTGTTTGCTAGATGTACTTTTTGTATTGCATTTATGTTTCGCAAAACATATTGCTGTGCGCTGGCTCGAATTTTTTCCAGCAGTCTCCTGTAGTTGAGGGCGGCACTGTTGTTGATATTGCGCGTGAATTCAATTCCGAGGGTTTTTAGTTTGTCCACAATTTTTATGTGTTCGGTTGTAAATTCTATCCCTCGCCCGATGTTTAAAATTCCTGACTTTTGCAGGTTTAGTTTGGCTCCTGACGCGGCTGCATATCGAGATACAATGCGAAGTGCGGTTGCTAGCTCGCTTTCGTCTGTCACTATACAACTGACGTCATCCGCGTACGCGTTGCAGACTATTTTCTGACCACGTAGCTGCAATCCTCGGAGTTCTTGTGTGAGCGTGAACAGGAGAGGTTCAAGCGCTAATGCAAAAAGTGCCATAGACATGGGGCATCCCTGTCGGACCGAGCTCTTTATAGCGATCGGCCTGCTGAGTTGTCCGTTGATACTGATTTTGGACGTACCGCTAGTCAGTAGGTTTTTAATAGTGGTTACAAGTTTTTGTGGGAAGCGGGCTTGTGTTAATGTTTTAAAAAGATATGCATGGTTGACTGCATCAAAAGCTTTCGCAAAGTCGAAGGACACGATAGCACACTTGATATCACAGGCATCTGCCGTTGCGATAATATCGCGGTAGTCGCTTAATGTGTGATACATAGTTCTGTTTTTCCCCACACTTTTTTGATAGGCTCCTGTTATGGATGTGATGACTGAATTTAATCTTTGCATTATTACTCTTGCAAAAATTTTATAATCACTATTTAATAGTGTTATGGGTCTAAAATTATCGATGGTCTTCCCTCCTGAAGTTTTGGGGACTAAGACCACGGTGCCTTCACAAAACTCTGTCGGGATTTCGTTGATATTCATTAGTTCATTGCATACTAATGTCATCTTACTGGCTAACTGCTGTCGGAAAAGTTGATATACTTCTGCAGGTAGGCCATCAGGGCCTGGAGCCTTATTTTTCGGGCTTCTTTGAATAGCGTCTATGACATCTTCTTCCGTTATCTCTGCTGCGAGTTCTTCCGCGTCCTCAGGACTCAGTCTCCCTGACAAATTCGATGTGATGGTTTCCTGCGCTATTTCGTCTGTTGGTTTGTCGGCTAATAGTGCTGTAAAATGTTTGTGCACTTCTTCCCTTATGTCCGCTTGTTCAGTCAGTAGTCGTCCGTCAAGAGTTTTCAATTCTGTCAAATTTTTTCGGTTTGTCCACTTGATTTCCTGTATGACATGAAACATAGACGTCGTTTCTTCTTGTATCGTACTTTGTAGCCGCGGTCGAACTTTGCATCCTTCAAGTTGTTGCCGCTTCAGCGTTAATAATTTGGCTTGTATTCGTTTTATCTGACTGTAATTTTCAATTATTTTGCGTCGTTGTTGTATAATTCTCGCAAACATTGAAAATAAAACTCTACAGTCGTCTTCTGCCATGCACTTTTTTCGCGAGAGTAAGTTTTTAAAGTTTTTATTATCGCCGGCTTGGCACATTTCACCCACCAAATAACAGCGGAGTTGTATCTTGGAAACTTCTTCTCACATTCTGCCCACGTAGTAAAGAAGGCAGCGCGGCATTCTGGATCGGAAAGATGAGCAACGATTAGTTTCCATGATCCTTTCCCTCTGTAGGTCCCTTGTTTCGCAAGGTTTATAGTGGATATGTACGCTACGTGGTCAGAGAAAATGGTAGGCCATCTCTCGGATTGTAAAATGTGGTCTCGCAAATTAGATGTTACATAAATTCTATCAATACGGCTGGCAGAGTGACCAGTAACATGTGTGAAACCGGGCCTATCACCGTGTTTTGCCTCCCATGTATCAATGAACTTTAATTCTCTTACGATCTTCTCTAACTCCACTGATTTATTAAAATTGGGGGTTTGGTCCTTCGGACTAAGGACGCAGTTAAAATCACCCGCAAAAATTGTCTGTGCGGATCGTGGTAAAAAGAGAGGAACTATGTCTTCCTTGAAAAATTGTGCTCTTAGACATTTATTTCCTGTTCCAGAGGGAGCGTAAACGTTAATAAATCGAGTACTGTTTACAGTGAAAGCTATACCGCGGCTGTTTGGCAGTTTCTCTACATTTTCAGTTCGTATCCCTTCTTTAGTCAATATGGCTGTACCAAGGCCATTGCCCAGTCCGGGGTTCATTATGACATTGTAGCCAGTGATGCGATCTAAAGGAATCTCCTTTACCTCTTGCAAAAATACTATGTCAAGATCGGCTGCGTATAAAAAGTCTTGGAGATTTCGCAATTTTAGCGCGCTACTGATTTTGTTGATATTGAGAGTCGCAATTCTGTAAGCCTGAAGAGATGTCATGTTTGATAGGTCCTCCTCGCTGTTAGTGTTGTCGTGTTACGATGTTGACTATTTCGTTTTAATAGAATTCGGGGTCGTCCTCGGTCAGGTTTGCATCCGGGACGTCATTTTGCGGGTGCTGGGACTCCACCAAGCCGGACGCGGACGACGCCCCTCCTGCGTCTTCTCGATGTTCCGCCATCTCTGTATCATAAGTACAGGCGTCAACCTCGGCGGCCCATTCTTTCGAAGTCTGATGTTTCTTCATGTCTTCCTGCGTATTTCCTGACAAGGTTTTCTCTCTGACGTCGTCATAATCCATCATCTCGGTACATTTTCTTGAGGTCAAAGTCTCAAGGTCATGTTCGATATTGGCTGTTTTCGATTTCTTCGAAATTTGTCGTTTTGCTGAAGGGGTTTCTTGCGAATTTTCAGTCAGTTTTTGGGCAATAATTTTTGCTTTGTCACGCAGAATTTGTGCGTTTTTTGCGGCTCCCTGATGAGCTCTCCTACGTTTTTTGTGTTGCTTTGGGGACGAGTCTGTATTCTGATTGTCATCGGTCTCAGACGTCTCTAAGAGGGTGTCCTTGGGAATAACAGACTCGGCTCGACATTTGTCGAGTTCTTCTTCAATGTGGTTGTTCTCATGCAGTTCTGTATGTTGACTACAGTCTCGGTCGGTTGGGGTGGCCATAGATTCTGTCACGTCGTTGAGGTCGCCTTCTTCTTGTAATATGTTGGGTCTCCCTTCTTTAACAGCGGAGTCATTCTGTGCGCTGTGTTGGTCATTATCTCCATCCTTGTTAGCAGAGTTAGATGTGGCCTCTATGATCATAGTCTCTATGGGTGTGGTCGTTTCCTTGGAGTCACTGCCATCTATTGGTGCCAGGGCTACGTTTAGTTCCGGCGCGGCGTTCCCGCGGACTGCTGCGACGTACGTCACAGGTAACTTAGACATCGCGCTTGGCCCGTCCCTCTCTCCTATCGGTAACTGCGCCACGCGCCGCTGAACGCACTGGGCACGAACGTGTTCTGTTGACCCGCAGGCTGCGCACGTTCTCGGTTGACCGTCGTACATGACTATAGCTCGATACCCACAAGCAGTAATGTACGAGGGGATGTGCTTCAACAAATCGATTTTCACTTGCCGTACACCGTTCAAAACGGGGTATTTATGAAGACTAGACCACTTTTCGGCAACATTACTAATGACAGTTCCGTATTCTCGTAGTTTGGCATTGATTTGTTCCGCTGATATTTCAAAGGGTAACTCAAAAATCCTAAGAGTTCGTATCCCCAGTCCTGCATGCGTGACTCGAACTGTTCCTACATTGCCATCGGAATGTTTGAATTTCAAAGTGCCTCCGCAGGATGCAACTACTTGTTCGCATTTTTCTGAGCTCGTCAACTTCAGGTAAACAGTACTACTAACTATCGACAGGTGTATTCCAATAATGTCTTCCACGGAAAGTTTCATTTCTCCTTCTACAAAATTTTCAACTTCAAATGATCTAGGTCGTACAAAGTTCGGGTCGAAACTGATTTTCAACGCATCCTTTCGTTGTTGTTGATCCATTATGCCATTATGTCTATATTAACGAGGAGTATAAGGGACGCTTAAAGCGTACACTTACCACACAGCGCTCGGCCACCAACACCGAGGATGTAAACAACACCGTCCGCACAGTACGGCCGCCTCACGCGGAATGACTGAGCTATCCCGACACGACTCACGGTGGCGCCTCACAACTTTACTTCCGCCAGTACCTCGCCTCCTACTTTCCAACCTTCACAGAAGCTCTCCTGAGAAATTTGCAAGACTAGCACTCCGCAGCAGAGTGAAAGTTTCATTCTGGAAATATCCCTTAGGCTGTGTCTAAGCCATGTCTCCACCATATCCTTTCTTCGAGGAATGCTAGTCTTGCAACTTTCGCAGGAGAGCTTTTGTGAAGGTTGGAAAGTAGGAGGCGAGGTACTGGCGAAAGTAAAGTTATGAGGCGGAACCGTGAGTCGTGTCGGGATAGCTCAGGATAGCCCACAAAAAGCAAAGGTCCCAGATTCGAGTACCGGTTCCAGCATGCAATTTTAATATATAAATATCTATTTACATGCTATGGTTGCATGTACCGGTACAGTAATTGCAAAGTCTAGACATTTACAAGACAGTCAACAATGGTGATGCTTGCATCTGCAGTGATATTCTGATCTAAAAATTTTAAAGAGGTGAAACTAATATACTTATAGCTGGTAACAAGTCTATGCAATGTTTCCCCTTTTGCTAGTACTTTATCACATCTGCAGAAAAAAAGACCACTACTTATTTTTGTGTGTGTAACCATATGTCAATATAATTCGTGTAAATATTATTTGTCTGCATAAAATATGTAATGAAGTGAACACAGTCTTGTAGCTTTCGGCACGATGAAGCCGATTTTTATAATCAGCCTCATGCTACCGTACTGAGTTTGTTGTTGCGGCTACATACCATACCAATTTCGCGGTTATAGTTTAAAAACATTACGTCAAAAACTGCTACTGCGAGGCAATGGCGTCAAGCGGTCACATTTCTCACAGCATTTAACGCAAGAGAAACTCTGTCTTTGATGAAATGTAAGATAAGCAGCTAGAATCGATCAAAGAATGTGTGACGAAAGTTAACTTCGACAAAAGTTCCGCACTACACTGTCCAATTTTCCTTGGCAGATATTTTGTAAAAAAAAATTTGATAGTGCAATATCGGCTTTAAACATATATTCAGATGCTAACGAAGCCAGTACCTGGCACTGCTGCACGTGGACTTTGCAATGTTCTCCATACGTTCCAAGTGTAAGAGGTACCCAGAACATCGTTCTCTGTATTTGTGAGGTCTCTGCGATTTCATCTGCATCATCATCACTGATTTTGCCTTTGAGGGTTCAGTCTGGAGCATAATCTCCCAAATAATATTCCTCTATGATCCCCTGTTCAATGCTAACATTAATGCCTTGCCTGATGTTACTTGAAAGTCATTCTTAACTGAATCCAAGTACTTGGTCTACCTCGAGTTCTCTTGCCCTGTATTGTCGAACCCACTGAGTTTCACAGGTAACCTTGCTCTCCCATGAGTGTAACATGACCCCACTATCGCAGCCTCTTCGCTCAATATACTTCTTCTCTATGGTGTTGATTTCCAGTTATTCTTTGATATCCTCCTTATGGACACCCTCTTGCTGTTGTTCCCATCTACTGGTGCCTGCAATCGTCATTGCTACTTTCATATCCAAAAATGGAAAGTCCAGTTTGGAATTTAACAATATAACAAGGACAGTTTACAACTCACTGCAAAGACATAACGATGAGCTGCGTCAGTCACATAAAAAAGACACACACATACAACACCTCAGCTATCGGTCATGGCTTTCTTCAGAAAATAGAACATTCTCGCAATCACAGAAGTACACAACACAATCACACAAACGTCATCTCCAGCTGACGCACTCCGAATCGGAGTGTGTGCCTGTGTGATTCCGTGAATGTTCTATTTTCTGAGGAAGGCCATGGCCGATAGCTTAGGTGGTGTATGTGTGTGGTTTTTTTATATGCCTGTCGCAGCTTGTCGTTACATGAAACTTCCTGGCAGATTAAAATTGTGTGCCGGAACCGGGAATCGAACCTGGGACCTTTGCCTTTCGCGAGCAAGCGCACTACCGACTGTGCTATCCCGACACGACTCACGATGCCGCCTCACAACTTTACTTCCACCAGTACCTCGCCTCCTACTTTCCAAACTTCACAGAAGCTCTCCTGAGAACCATGCAAGACTAGCACTCCTGGAAGAAAGGATATGGTGGAGACATGGCTTAGCCCCAGCCTAAGGGATGTTTCCAGAATGAATCTTTCACTCTGCAGCGGAGTGTGCGCTGATATGAAACTTCCTGGCAGATTAAAATTGTGTGCCGGAACCGGGACTCGAACCTGAGACCTTTGCCTTTGTAGTAAAGTTGTGAGGCGGCATCGTGAGTCGTGTCGGGATAGCACAGTCGGTAGTGCGCTTGCCCGCGAAAGGCAAAGGTCCCAGGTTCGAGTCCCGGTTCCGGCATACAATTTTAATCTGCCAGGAAGTTTCATATCAGCGCACACTCCGCTGCAGAGTGAAAGATTCTTTCTTGTCGTTACATCTTTGCGGTGAGTTGTAAACTTTTCTCATTACATTGACTACTTTCACACCCGTAACTTCAACCTTATTAATAAGGTAACCTGTATCCACACAGCTTTCACTCCCATACTACAAAGTTGGTCGAAAGACAGAACGGTGAACTGCTAACTTCGGTTCGCAGCGACTTTCTTCTTGCAGAAGAGAGTACGTCGTAGCTGAGCACTCACTGCATTAGCTTCGCTACGCCTTGATTCCAGTCATTTTACTATGTTGTCATTCTGTGAGAAAATACAACCTAAGTACGTGAAACAGTCCACCTGTTCTTTGTTCTTAGTGTTTGGCACTCTGTCTAAATCTCTTTTCCACAGACATTTCGATTTGGAGCAGCTGATCTTCATACTATAAACCTTACACCTCTGATCTAATTCTGAAATATTAGTTTGAAATCTTTCAATCGAATCTGCCATCATGTCATCTGCATATGTGAGACTGCTTATTTCGTTTTGACTTATTTTAATCTCACCCTGCCAGTCTCTTATTTTAAACACGTTCTAATTCACTTTGCTCAGAGACTCGACGTCTGTTCGAAAAGTTCCGGAACTTCGTCCACAAATGTTTTCAACGCTTAACTTCTACATGTTGTGCACGGTCGAAGTATTCTCTACAACTGATACGGCGCTCCGAACGCCATTTCCAGTTCTAATAGTAGTATCGGTACGCCTTCGTTTGGATCACGCGATGCGCCGTCTGCGAATTTTCTTTTATTTCTTCTATCGTTACAAATCTAGCACTAGTGCTACAGCGAGAGCACGTTTAAACTGATCGCGCCTACCGTTCTATATGCAAACCTTTGCATTTCTATAATCTCGAGTGCGATGGCAAACACGTCACAAATTATTGACACTCAGCGACGAATGAAATAAAAGAATGACAGTTCTAGTTTGTATCCACAGCCTTCTCGGGAACGACAAAAACCACTGCCACTCGGCCGGTTCTGATGGAATGAATTAGAGTGCTGACCATAAAAACTGCAACATAATGAAGGCCGCGTACAACAAACATGCAACTGCCCTGAAGTGCACTTCACGCGTGGATAGGCAGTTGATTAACATTTCAGCGAAATCACACAAAGAAGGCAGGAGTGGCGTGGGGCGCTGCATGAACGCGTGTTGCGGGCGATACGCTGAAAGCTAATGAACAAGGTAAACAGGAAGCAGAATTTGCAGCTCTTCTGGAAATTCCTTCCCTTTTGTCTGCATACTTCCCAAATTTAATCCAGTATTAATACATAGTTTCACAAACTACTCTTATTTCACTGTATAATTTTGGATTTCGGTTTTATGTCATTGTAAACTCACGGGCTATTCAGTTACATCTATATTATGAAATGCAGGCCTACAACGCACAGAGAAAGTAAAGAACTCTCACAAGTCATGCATGCCAAGAAAATTTATTATCATAATTTATCATATTATTATTTATCATATTATAAACAGTGGAGTACTATTCGAAGACCTTTGGTAGGGGCCTGAAGAGGTGCGAATATAGCACCGAAACAGGTCGCTTAATTAATTAAAAAATCTAAACATAGCTGCTGGTACTTCATTTCAATCTACAAATTTATCTCAGCTGTAGTCCCAATCCATTAATTACGGAGGGCATTAAATGTAGATAATTGTCTCGAAAAGGAATTTTTGGCATATCTTGACTAAAAGAAGGGGCCGATTGATAGGACACATTCTTAGACATCAAGGAATTGTGAATTTAGCGTTGGAGGGAAGTGTATGGGGTAAAAACCGCAGAGATGGATACAGTAAGTAGATTCAAACAGATGTAGGTTGCCGTTCTTATGTGGAGTTGAAGAGGCTTGCTCAAGATAGGGTATTGTGGAGAGCTGCATCAAACCAGTATCCGGACTGAAGACCACAACAACAATAGTATGTTGTTGTTGTTGTTGTTGTTGTTGTTGATGTTGGGTCTTCAGTTCAGAGACTGGTTTGATGCAGATCTCCGCCCTACTCTATCCTTTCAAGCCCCTTCATCTCCTCATAAGAAAGGCAACCTACATCTGTTTGAACCAGCTTACTGTATTCGTTTCGTGGTCTCCCTCTACGATTTTTACCCCATGCACTTCTCTCCAATGCTAATTTGATATCTAACATTGTGTTCCAAAAATCGAATCTTTCTTATCAAAGTATGCCAGAAATTCCTTTTCTCCTCAGTTCTATTCAGTACCTCCGCATTAGTTGCGCGATCTGTCCACTTAATCTTGAGCATTCGTCTGTAACACCACACTTCAAAAGGAATGAAATGATCGTAGGGCATTTTTGACCGTGGGCTCCTGTGTTGGACAGTATGGCCGCCTAGCGCAAGTCTTTTTAATTGATGCCACTTCGGTGACTTGCATGCCGATGATGATAAAAATGATGTTGAGGACAACAGATAACGCGCAGTCCCCGGTCGGGGAACGAACCCGGGCCTCTGCGTGTTACCGACGCTGCCTTCTGAGCTACGGTGGGCGGACACTTAAAAAGAATCTATCCACTTCCTGTCTGAACAAATTATTAGTCTTGTGTAGTCATCGAACGAACTAGTTCGGAAGAGCGCTCCCTCAGACGAACTACGCGAACTAGTTCGCAGATCCCTCGCCTCTTAGTTCGTCCGCTCCTTTTCCGAAGACTGATGGGGAACAGCCGAGAGGACGCGAGAGCGCGCAGAATCGCGTGATATCCTTCTGCCAGTTACCTTCATTTCGAGCTGAGATGCAGCTCAGCTGTAGTTTCATACTTCACTGCCGCAATAAATCTATTTTAAAAATATAGTACTACGAGTACTCTGTATGAAAAGTAGTTGAATACCATTGTATCACCAATTCGTGTAAATAACTGGTTTATTTGCCTAAGTATTTGATGTCAAATTGCCCAAAAATACGGGCAATAGCATACGCTTTGGCAACACTGATCCATTATATAAAAAAGCTGTCATAAAAAGTAGAGCTCTTTTTGCGGTAGCAAAAGCCAAAAAGTTCGGACGAACTAGGAGCAGCGGACGAACTAGGAGCAGCGAACGATTATGCCAAACGTATCTCGCTTCATAGTTCGTTGGATTCTTTTCCGAAGACGGACGGGCAATAGCGAGAGGGCGCGTAGCAGAATTAAAAATCACGTGTTTGCCTTCTGCTATTGAGTCATTTCTTGGTGAGCGTCTGCTTGCTAGATTACATAGACCAGTGCTACAAAATTTCTATTTTCATGTGTTATGCACTCTGCAATATCTGACTAATAAATTCCATAATGCCAAGATATAGAGATAACTCTAAACTTAAACGCGAGAAATTATCCACAAACTGTTTCTTTTGGTTTGCGTGATATCGTTAGCGGCTCAAGCAGCAAGCGCATGAAGCAGCTAGGTGGGGGAACTCCCCCCTCCACCTGTATGCACAGACCACGCTGCTCAGCCGTCACTGAGAGGGGACGAACTAAAAGATCGAACTAGTACGCGGCAGAGCCGCGAACTAAAGTGAGCGCTTCCGGTTGCGAATTCTTATGCGCAAGTCTAGTAATTATCGTTCATGTTTCACTCCCGTACAAGGCAACACTCCACAGAAATGACTTCAGAAAAGACTTCCGAACACTTAAATTGATATTTGATGGTAACAAGTTTCCCTTTTTCAGCAACCCATTGCCTTTCTGCATTTTATATCATCTGTGCTGCGACCATTGTATGTTATTACCGAAGTACCGAAACCCATTTCCCAACTTTATTGTTTCGTTACGTAACGTAATTCCTTCAGCATAGCATGATTTTCTTATATTGTATTCCATTACCCTTGTTGATGTTCATGTTATACGATCCTTTCACGACACTGCCCATTAGATTATAGCCTAGCCGTACCTTGGAGGAGGAGGCGGAAGACGACGAGTTGGCGGCGGGGGTGTTGGGTCGCGGCGTGGACGAGGGCGCCGGGTCGGAGGCGAGCAGCTGCTGCAGCTGGCTGCCGCCCTTGGCGGGGGCGGCGGCGGGGGCGGCGGGCGACCCGGCGCCCGAGGCGGGGGGCGGCGCGTACTGGATGCACGACGACGACGACGAGCTGGCGGCCGGCGACGCCGCCTCCGCCGCCGCAGCCCCCGCCCCCGCGCCGCTCGTGCTGCTCGCGCCGCCCCCGCTGCTGCTCGACGTGTGGTGGTTCTCCGTGTGCCGGCGCAGCGACCGCGCGTCGCAGTAGCTCTTCCCGCAGCCCTCCGCCTTGCACTCGTACGGCTTCTTGTTCCGATGCGTCAGCATGTGCCCGTTCCTGTAACAGGGACGCGCTCTCACTCACCGTCCGTCTACAACCATGAACTTACTGTTTCTATGCCATTAATTTCACTGTGCAGCGCAGTGTGTGCAGGTTGGCAGCTTTCTAGTAGGTTAAAAGAGTGTGTCGTTATGGTAGGGGTAACTGGGAACTAGCTATCAGTGGGATTGCTCTCACCGATTAAGGTGGAAGAGGAGTACACGCCGAATGGAAAGGTGTCAAGTCTCATGCCTCGGTCAGTAAGACAGCTCGCGCTTCCCGCCAAACTTTTTTCCAACATTTATGTTTCTGACAATGGTATTTCCGACACTGATCGTGACATTGATCTTATTGAAACTCATATTGTCGAGAGTACTGTCTGTGACAGTGGTCTCCGCGACAGTGTTGTTCAAATGTTTATTAAGCTTAAGGGACTTAACTGCGGGTTCATCAGTCCCTAAACTTACAAACTACCTTATAATAAGGACAACACAAACATCCATGCCCGAGGAGGGATTCGAACCCCCGACCGCCGCGGTGGAGTAACCGAGCGGACTAAAGCGTTTCGCTGCGGAACGCACGGTTGCTCGTCGTGGAGGTTCGAGTCCTCCCTGGGGCATGGGCAACGCCACCTAGATACAAAGCCTGTGAGATGCATGCCAAGAGTAATCATAACACAAGCAAACTATTTGTCTTATGTAGCATTATGATGAGTTTGGGAATACTAGAACGTTGAAGACTGTGTTTAAGAAAATTTTTAATGTTATTTATATGATTCTCCGTGCAGATTTTTGCTGGTATGAGACAAAATGCCTAATATGAATTGTCGGATACCAATTTCGGTAAGAAATCTTACTAATAGTACATAAATATCTTATGCCAACACAGATTTGTCTGTGAATCACATAAACAACATTAAGAACATTCTGAAACTCACTGTGCAACCTGCTTGTGTTCCCAAACTCAGTACAACGCTACGTAAGACAAATAGTTTTCTTGTGTTATCACTACTCTTGGCAGGCAGCGAACAGGCCTTGTATCTAGGTGGCATTGGCATGGGTGTGTGTGTTGTCCTTAGGTTAGTTTACGTAGGTTTAAGTAGTTTGTAAGCTACGGACTGATGACCATGCAGTTTGGTCCGATAGATTTATTTTACATACATTTGAACATTTGAATTTGAATATCCGACCGTAGCGGCCGTGCAGACTGTGACTGGCGCGCCGCAGACTGCTCGGCCACTGCAGCCGGCCTCTGCGACAGTGGTTTTGGTAACAAACAAGCACTGTTTGTGAAGAGGTTTTGGAGGCAGTTATGTTTGTGCTAGTGGTGTCTGTGACAGTGGTTTTGGTGACAGCAGTGTTTGTGACAGTGGTGTTTGCGACATTGATCCTGGTCACAGACATTTCAGCAAAATATTCAAGTGTTTGTTAAGCGTATGGGACTTAAGTACGGCGTCATCAGTCCCTAAACTTACAAACTACTTATGAACTACCTTATACTAAAGACGGCACAAATATCCATGCCCGAGGGAGGATTCGAACCCCCAACCATAGTGGCCGTGCAGACCGTGACTGAAGCGCCTCAGTCTTCTCGGCCACCGCGGCCGGCTCATTTTGGCAACAGTGGTGTTTGCCACAGTGGTTATGGTTACAGCAGTGTTTGCGACAGTGGTTTTGGCTACAGTGGTTTTGGCGACAGTGGTTTTGGAGACAGTTGTGTTTGTGGCCGTGGTGTCTGTGACAGTAGGTTTGGTGACAGCAGTGTTTGTGGTTATGGTGTTTGCAACATTGGTTCTAGTGACTGGTTTTGGCAACAGTGGTGTTTGTTCAAAAATGTTCAAATATTTGTAAAGCTTATGGGACTTAACTGCGGGCCGGCAGCGGTGGCCGAGGGGACTGAGGCGCTTCAGTCATGGTCTGCACGCCCACTGCGGTCGGGGGTTCGAATCCCCCCTCGGGCATGTATATTTGTGCCGTCCTTAGTCTTAGTTAGTTCATAAGTAGTTTGTAAGTTTAGGGACTGATAACCCCGTAGTTAAGTCCCACAGACTTTACTAACATTTGAACATTTTGAACTTCAACTGCGGGATCATCAGTCCCTAAATTCACAAACAACTTATAGACTAAGTTATACTAAAGACAACACAAACATCCATGCCCAAGGGAGGATTCGAACCTCCGACGCGGGAGTAGAGATGGGCAATCTGCTCCTGAACTGATTCAAAGAGCCAGATCCTTCTAAGGAGTGAGTGATGGATGAATCCGAAAAAAAGAGTGGTAGTTCATCTGATCCAAAAAGTCCCTCTGGTGGCAGCAATGAGCTGCATAAGCACCCCTTGCCACATTCTTCAGAAGTTTCCTAAACCCCTTGCCACATGCTTCAGAAGTTTCCTAAGCTACAAAATAAATGTGCTATAGGCCATGTGCAAGTATAAAACGCAAAAAATGAGCGCCTAAACACGTGCAGCGCCTTCGCGCTGCGAGTCGAGAATCGGTGAGTCGCGCAAGCTGCATGGTTCAGTGAGCGCGCGGCTCCCGACTACCGCTGACTCGCTGCTCCGCACGACTCCGGCGATCTAGGCGATCCGACCGCCAACTGAGTCGGTGAGTTAGCTGGTTCACCGGTTCACCTCTCCCCACTACTCTCCCGACTCCGCTCGCTTGCGGAGCCGCCCGTGTGGCGCGCTGCTCTTTATTCCCCCCACTCCTCTGGTGAACCGCATGGTGCCGAACAAAGCGACTCGGCGCACTTCTCTGTTCTCTCAACTTGTGTATTCTGATAAATCTTGCAGCTCGCTTACAGAAACGATCATCTGAAGCAACAGAAAAATATAGGCAAATGTCGTATTCCGAATAGTATTCGAAATAAAACGTATTTGTTTAATTTTATGCTTTTTCTTAATAACAGGAAATCTGCTGTCTGTAGCAAAAACGCGTTACAGTACAAAATTAAACTATATAAATTTTCCGCGAAAAAGGATCGTACTCCATTTTCTCGAAGACTTTTAGTTTGCATGAAGGGAGCAAGAGTGACAAAGTCTTGTGCAATGTGCATTCTGTTGCTTAAATTTCGTAAGCCCATATCACACAGTTTCCTGACTTGATAGACGAGTGTCCTGTAACAAATTATGCGTCTTTTATGCATCTATATTATTTTGGCACGTTGAAAACAATGACTACATATTCGAATAACAAAGAAAACAACAATGTGCATTAATGTTTTATATATCTGAAACCATTCAGTTTCGGGAATGTGTCCATTTGAAATTTTTGCTGCTGGCGTCAAATCTATGACAGTAACAACAAACTTATTTTCGAAGAGACAGAGAATACTAGGATGTCAAACGAGATGTCTATAATTACGTTTCTGAGTAAAATATCTTGCTATAATGTTTCATTACGAATTTAATGTGTTTGGTACAGTAGCAAGTGTGTGTTTGCAATTAAAGATAAACTATATTGGGAAGCACTTAAAAAAATAATTCGCATTGGTCTGTATAGAGAATATATAAAACTTTGCACAAATAACAGGTGAAAGGGTTGTAGTTACAGGAACTAAAAATATAAGGTGGAACGGAAATCTTACCAGCAACTGCAAAACTTAGAATACAGGAGCCAAGAACGCTACCCCTGTACTACGCCGACTGTAAGAATATAACGGCAGTTATTTACCTAATTATTTCTTTAGCTAAGACTCTCTTCGAACTTAATCAATTGTTGATGGTTTGTACTCACAAAAGAAAACTCATTGCCGACATAGTCGAAAGTATCTGTACTTGTCGTCGTATTTTCGAAGAATTTGGCTGGAGATTTTCAGTCTTTTTTTCGTACTTGAAGTTACGAATGAAATAGTCCACGAACATTCCTCGCTTTGTAAATTTAATGGACATTACTCTTTTGACGCCTTATTTTCGAAAGTAAATAAAACTTTATTGCTTACTCTGGAGCTATAATTATTTTACTGTTTAAGGGTGCCGGACTTTAGTTTTTAGATAACAAGTGATGGGTTCTAGCGGCCATCTTGTAGCGAGAATCTGTCGGCCGTGTCGCCGAATGTCGCTGCTTGTAGCTGCCGTGTCGCGTCGCTGAATATCGCGCGCTGTCGCTCGCTTTTGTCGCTCACGTAGGACACGGCCTTATTGCGCACGACTATTCCGCTGCGGCAGTTGCCACGTTTTGCGCGGAACTCTCGCGATATATCACGTTTCATTCAACTCTCTTAAACTACTCACTGTAGAAATATGGAACTAGTATTTTTATTCTGCAAAATATTGTATTTTTTAATGAAAGTATAAAAATATTTTTTTTTTCTTTTTCCAATTATTTCACCTGCAAAAATATTTAAATTCTGTTATAACATGTTTAATTTTTAATGTAGATGTAACTAACAAATTTTAATTCTCGAAACTACTGACTTACAATAAAATTATTACTCTTCTATTTTCTTTCATAATATGGCCAAATCAGATAAAAGTATAGTGACAAAAAAGCAATGTGACATCGTTTTACGTTGGTGAGTCGGTGAACCATGAAAAAGAACTAGTTCATCCCAGTGAATGACTATTTCTGATACGATCTCTGAAAAGATCGGTTTTGCCCATCTCTACGCGGGAGGCCGCGCAATCCGTAACTTGGCGCTCCAGACCGCTCGGTTACTCCCGCGCGGCAGTAGTGTTTGTGACAGTGAGTTTGGCGACAGTGGTGTTTGTGACTGAGGTTTTGGTGACATCAGACTGTGGGAAAGTGGTGTTGGCGACAGTGGTGTTGGTGACTGTGATTTTGGTGACGGGAATTTTCAGTGGTGGTTTTCAATGAAAATAAGTCACATTTTCAAAATATTTTTATAATTTATTTGATCTTCATCAGATCTCACAGTAGATGGAAACCGGTCACCCTATTATCAAATAAATTGTAACAACATTTTGCGAACGTGACTTATTTTAATTTCTGAACCATATATCTCTTCGCCGCGATGGATTAGCCGTGCGCACTGGGGTGCCATGCTGCAGTGCGCGCCCCCATTTGCCGTCTGGGGTTCGAGTACCCCCTCCGGCATTGGTGATTGTGTTGTCCTTAGGTTAATTTACCTTTGTTTAAGTAGTTTGTAAGCTATGGACTAATGACCAAGCAGTTGAGTCCGATAGGTTTACGAACATTTGAACATATACCAGTTCACTGATCTAGGTGGCGCAGTGGCAACGCACTGGACTCGCATTCGTGAGAACGGTGGTTCAAATCCACCTCTGGCAATCCAGATTTAGGTTTTCGTGATTTTCCTAAATCACTCCAGACAAATGCCGCGATGGTTCCTTTCAAAGGGCACGACAGATTTCCTTCCGCATTCTTATCCAAAACTCCAAGCGTTAGCTCCGTCTCTAATGACCAAGCTGTCGATGGGACGTTAAACCCTAAGCTTCCTTCCTATACCAGTTCGCTGACTTTCTGCACTTGCTTTCTTTGGAATAGGAATTACGAAATTCTTCTTGAAGTCGGAGGGTATTTCACCTGTCATACATCTTGCATAGCCGGCCGCAGTGGCCGAGGGGACTAAGGCGCTCCAGTCATGGTCTGCACAGCCACTACGGTCGGGGGTTCGAATCCCCCCTCGGGCATGGATATTTGTGCCGTCCTAGTTCTTAAGTAGTTCATAAGTAGTTTGTAAGTTTAGGGACTGATGACCCCGTAGTTAAGTCACATAGACTATACAAACATTTGAACATTTGAACATCTTGCATACCAGGTTGAACAGTTTTTTCATGACTGGCTCTCCTAACGAAATCAGCAGTTCGGACGGAATATCATCTACTCCAGGGGCCTTGTTTCGACTCAAGTCCTTCAGCGCTCTGTCAAACTCTTCTCGCAGTATCATATCTCCTATCTCTATTTTTCCACATGGGTTAAATCTGGACAAACGCACGATTTGCGTTAATTTAGAAAAGGTACGATTTCCTACTATCTTTATTATATGGGACTGCTGGGTTGAGTTAGGAACTTCGAAACTGCAAACAAATAAATCCCAATTACATTAAAAAAAAGTTTGAGTTTCGTTACTTTGTAAAGACAATCTGGCGAATTTCGACCACAGGTAAAACTAGTTTCAGTAACAGTACTACTAGAACTTTTTTACTGATGCTTAAAAGTCACCATATGTCACCCAAAATGATAAAAAAATACTCCATGTACTCGGGTCTTGTCCCGGCCAGCTAAAAAGTGCCATATGGGCGTTGCTGGCCACACATTAATTCTAGACGCTAGCAACGCCCTGCACGCTTTTTGCCGGAGATGAGAGCTGTGCTCTCGCGAAATAGGGAAACCCCGGCGCAAAAAGGCACTCGGTCGGTCGGAATTAGCGTGGCCGGCCGAGAGCGGAGACGCATTAGCCGCGCTGCACGCTCAATTTGCCGCCGACGTCGGCGAATATATCAAAGCAACGAATCCCCGCTAAGCTGATTATTACCCGCCGTCCCGTAATGGCCGCGCGGTCCCTGCGGCTGCGTCAGCGCTGGGAGTGGCTGCCGAAGACGGCCGAACTTGTCGAGAGCCCGCCCGCTTTTGTTTAATTTGATTTGCCGCGTTAAGGATACACGCCGACCGGCGTTTAATTGCCTTACTCCGGCAAAATTAAGATTCGAAAGCCCGCTGCTGGTAATTGCGTCGCATTCAGCGAGTTGTTTGGGAAGCGGGCGCTTGTGCTCGCTTGCGCCAAATTCGCGTAATTTGTTTGGCCAGCAATTAGGGCGGTCGGCGGAAGAATGGAGCCCGGGCACTGTGCGCTGCGGGAGCCACTACGATGTCGCCGACACATCGGACCGCCTGCAGTCGCTCAAACAGCGCGCCGACCGCAAATACCTCTCACCGGGCGAAATATTAGTGAAAAATCTTGAAACAGAACAAGCGCGAGTTGCATCGCTGTAGCTGGTGCACTGCGGTTGGGGAAAAATACGGGGACATGGCAAGAAGTGCATGTTTGAACATACGAGGTCTGTAAACTAAATGCCGGCCGCGGTGGCCGAGGAGACTGAGGCGCTCCAGTCACGGTCTGCACGGCCACTACGGTCCGGGGTTCGAATCCCCCCTCGGGCATGGATATTTGTGCCGTCCTCAGTTGTAAGTAGTTCATAAGTAGTTTGTAAGTTTAGGGACTGATGAACCCGTAGTTAAGTCCCATAGACTCTACAAACATTTGAACATTTGATTTGTAAACTAAATCTACATCTACCGGGTGATCAAAACGTCAGTATCAATTTGAGAACTTAATAAATCACGGAATAATTTAGATAAAGAGGTAAAAATTGACACACATGCTTGGAATGAGATGCAGTTTTATTAGAACCAAAAGAAAAATACAAAAGTTCAAATGTTTGTTAAGCTTAGGGACTTAACTACGGGGTCATCAGTCCCTAAACTTACAAACTACTTATGAACTACCTACTACTAAGGACGGCACAAATATCCATGCCCGAGGGGGGATTCGAACCCCCAACCGTAGTGGCCGTGCAGACCGTGACTGAAGCGCCTCAGTCCCCTCGGCCACCGCGGCCGGCTACAAAAGTTCAAAAAATGTCCGACAGATGGCGCTTCATCTCATCAGAAAAGCAATAATTAGCATAACAAATTAATACAAAGCAAAGGTGATGTTCTTGACAGGAAATGCTCAATATGTTCACCATCATTCTTCAACAATAGCTGTAGTCGACGAGTAATGTTGTGAACAGCACTGTAAAGCATGTCCAAAATTATGGTGAGGCATTGGCGTTGGATGTTGTCTTTCAGCATCCCTAGAGATGTCGGTCGATCAAGATACACTTGAGACTTCAGGTAACCCCAAAGCCAATAATCGCACTGACTAAGGTCTGGGGACCTGGGAGGCCAAGCATGACGAAAGTGGCGGCTGAGCACACGATCATCACCAAACGACGCGCGCAAGAGATCTTTCACGCGTCTAGCAATTTTTTTTCTTTTTTGGTTCTAATAAAACCCCATATCATTCCAAGCATGTGCGTCAATATGTACCTCTCTATCTACATTATTCCGTGATTTATTCAGTTTTCAAATTTATACTGACTTTTTGATCACCCGGTACATAAATACTCTGCAAGCCACATTTAAGTGCATGACAGTTCCATTCTCAAATAGCTCGCGGAAAAAAAGGAACACACAAATCTTTCCGTTTTCGATCTGATTTCTCTTATTTTATTCTCATGATCATGTCTTCCGATGTAGGTGGGTGCTAGAAATACATGTTCGCATTCGGAAGAGAAAGTTGGTGGCCGGCCGCGGTGGCCGAGGGGACTGCGGCGCGTCAGTCACGGTTTGCACGGCCACTACGGTCGGAGGTTCGAATCCCCCTTCGGGCATGGATTTTGTGCCGCCTTAGTGTTAGCTAGTTCATAAGTAGTTTGTAAGTT
The DNA here is from genome assembly GCA_026315105.1 of Locusta migratoria. Taxonomy (NCBI): domain Eukaryota; kingdom Metazoa; phylum Arthropoda; class Insecta; order Orthoptera; family Acrididae; genus Locusta; species Locusta migratoria. The sequence goes on along the minus strand of CM048744.1, from coordinate 132,625,683 downwards.
TAGGGACTGATGACCCCGTAGTTAAGTCCCTTAAGCTTAACAAACATTTGAACATTTGAGCTATACAAACATTTGAACATTTGAAAGTTGGTGAATGAAATTTCGCAAATACATCTCGTCGCAACGTATAACGCCTATCTTTTAATGATTTCTACCCCAACTCGTGGATCATTTCTGTGACACTCTCCACCTATATCGCGATAGAACAAAACGAGCTGCCCTTCTCTCAACTTTCTCAAAATCGTTTGTCAGTCTCACTTGGTGGGGATGCTACAATAGCGCAGCAATACTCCAATATAGGACGCACAAGTATAGTGTAGGCAGTTTATTTAGTAGAACTGTTGCATCTTCTAAGTATTCTGCCAACGAAACGTAGTCTTTAGTTCGCTTTCCCTATAACTAAAGAAACTGCATACACTGCGCTTGTCCGTCCATTTTTGGAGTATTGCAGTCCAGTGTGGGATCCTTATCAGGTGGGTTTGACGGAGGACATCGAAAGAGTCCAAAGAAGGGCAGCTCGTTTCGTATTGTCACGATATAGGGGAGACAGCGTTACGGAAATGATACAGGATCTGGGATGGGAATCACTACAACAACGGCGCTTATCGCTGCGGCGTGGGCTACTTGCGAAACTCCAATCACCAATATTCTCCTCCGAATGCGAAAATATATTGTTGACTCCCACTTACGTAGGTAGAAATGATCATCAGAATAAAATACGAGAAATCAGAGCTCGAACAGAGAGATTCAGGCGTTCTTTCTTCCCGCGCGCAATTTTGAGAATGGAATGGGAGATAAATAGTATAATTGTGGTTCGATGAACCCTCTGCCAGGCACTTAAATGTGATTTGCAGAGTATCCCATGTAGATGTAGTAGATAATATTTTGTGTGTGTTCTTTCTAATTTAAGTTGTTTATAATTGTTAATCTTAGGTATTTAGTGGAATTGACGGCCTGTACTTTTATTTATCGTGTAAATGAAGTTTAGCGGGCTTCTTTTAGTGGTCATATTGAAGACTTCACACTTCTCACTATTAAGGGTCAATTGCCATTTTTCCACCATGCAGATATCTTATCTAAATAATTTTGCAGTTGCTTTTGATCTTCTGGTGACTTTACTAACCGATAAGTGACAGCAACATCCGCGAACAACCTAAGGGAGCTACTCAGATTGTCTCCTAAATCGTTTATAAAAATAAGGAACAGTAGGGGCCTATAACACTTCACTGGGGAACGCCAGATGTCACTTCAATTCTATTCGATAACTTTCCGTCAATTACAATGTACTGTGTCCCGTCTGACTGAACATCACAAATCCAGTCACACAATTGTGACGGTATTCCATATGCACGTAGTTTGATTGGAAGACGCTTGTGAGGTACAGTGTCGAAAGTCTTTCAGAATTCTAGAAATACGAAATCTGACATCACTTGTCTATAGTACTCGTCGCATCATGCGAGTAAAGAGCTAGCTGTGTTTCACAAGAATGATACTTTTTGAATCCGTGTTGACTATAGGTCAATAAATCGTTCTCTTCAAGCTAGTTCATCATATATAAATAATGAGCCTGGGAATCTAGCGTTCGATCGTGGAAGAGACGTAGTCGGAGGTGTGATGCGCCATCTCTATCAGAAGTCGCTGAGGCACAGAGCTCACCTGTAGTGCGTTGTTTTCTGAAACAACGGCGGTGCCGCGGTGGATACACCCATTTTCATTATATACATAAAAAATGTTCAAAAGTTTGTTAAGCTTATGGGACTTAACTACGGGGTTATCAGTCCCTAAACTTACAAACTACTTATCAACTACCTTATACTAAAGACGGCCCAAATATCCATGCCCGAGGGGGGATTCGAACCCCCGACCGTAGTGGCCGTGCAGACCGTGACTGGAGCGCCTCAGTCTCCTCGGCCACCGCGGCCGGCATATTTACATAGTCTAACACGAAACTGAGGCTACAGATTTCTAATATTAATCATACAAGAAGGCCAATGAAAAGTACATAATTCGAAAGGTGGTTTGTCATAGAGGTTGCTAATATAAAAATTATATATGGAAGATAGCCGTTAAGAGTGGTGAAAAGAAAAAGAAATTTTAGGATAATACTCCTAATGCAGCATAAGTTTTGCCAATATATTATAATCCCTTGAGGGGAGCATATTGGTGCAGGTAAGATTATCTCAGTCAGTTAGCGCTTGGCGTTCCAGACGTAAATTTCCGGGTTCGAATTCCACTGCCCCCCATTTTTTAATTCATCGTAATGTTCAATTGTTAACTTTTATGTATAGTTTTTAAATATAATTAAATAATTCGGTTTATAAACGCAGTATTAATATATTCACATTCATTACAATAATTTCAATTAATTTGTTTAAACAGAAATTATTTTAAATTATACATTTCAAATGACTCAGTTGATTTTCCAAACGAACATAGTTTTATTGAAAAACTGGGATTTTATTAAGAAAACCAGTTTTCACACATGGTCAGCTGTATGTTGCAACAAGTAAAGTTTGAAATTATATATTTGTGAACATAAATAACAAGGACATATGATCTCGCGGTCATTTTTTTTCTTTTCTTTCATCGTCTTGAATTCTATAATTCTATACTATGTACGCTACAAAGGTCACGAAAAAGTGTGGAAGTGGTATACCATTCTACATTATTGTTTTTATTTAAGTTATTTCTCATTTTCTTATTGGCATTTAATATAGCGTACGTTGAAGAAGGGATTATACCGAAGAAATTGAAAGAAACCGCTTCACAATACGTTCTGCAGTTCTCGACTTCAAGTAGTTTAAAGATTACCCATGCAAAGCTGGGACGGTTCAGCTAGTTAGTAATAAAATAAATAAAAAGTGTTAAATCATAATTATTGGATACCGAAAATTGTATCCCAAATTACAAATGTTTATCAAAATTGGTCACAAAGTACAAGGTGAGTGGGCAACAGAATCTGTGCTCGCTGGTGGGCAAAATGTTCAAATGTTTGTAATTCTTATGGGTCGAACTACGTTGGTCATCAGTCCCTAGACTTACAAACTGCTTAAACTAAGTTAAACTAACCTAAGGACAACACACACATCCGTGCCCGAGGAAGGATCCGAACCTCCGACACGGTAGGCTGCGCGATCAGTAACGTGGCGCTCCAGACCGCTCGGCTAGTGGGCAAGCTCGCTGAAAGTAACGAGTAGAATTTTAAAAGTTCCACCGCTCTATTGTATCCAAATTTGTGAGAAAACCAGGGGAGCTATAAAAAGTTGTTTAAATAAAAAGAAAAGTTCATTTCATTACCTACAACTTTCTCACTGACAAAAATTTCCTGACCACAAAACAAAAAAAGTTGTAGGCGACTAACTTTTTCATGTCACAATTTTTATTTCATATAAAAGTAATAGTTTCCATTATTATGTTTATACAAACACAATAGGCAATGTTGCATTCCTTCAGTATTCACCTGTCTACATGAAAAATTTGGTAATTTTTTTTCCTATCCTAAGGAGTTCAAATGATAATGTAATTAAGGCGAGCGCCACTTGAAGAACTACGCATTTATCGGCCAAACTCCGTTTCTACACCCAACCTAGATGGCTGACGGGCTTCACTGCACGTACGCTGATTTAGGCGGTATATCATCTCTATGTTATTCACTACGTTTACATGCAACACATCTTCCGCAAGACGGAAACGGAATTTCGTACACCGTTTTTCGCTGTCGTGTTTACATGGTATAGCCTGAATCGAATTTCCTAGCCCATTTAAAATGGCGGCTGAAAAACAGCTGATTCAGTTCCTGATTTAGTCAGCAAGATCGCTATTTTTCTTTATTTAAATACGCAGATTCATGCTCACTCTAATATTTATACTTTTATTTCACATGATAAAATATCACTCTGTCGATATGTGCCGAAAATTCTTAACAAGAAAACACAATCTGACAAGCCGAGAATGCTTCAAAAACGGCTGCGTTTACATGGGCACGAAAATCGACTGTGGAACTGGAAAACCGCTTTAGAGAAACGGATTTTCAGAATCGATTTTGGAGTGTTTACATGACCAACCAAAAGCGGCATTGGGAAATCAGTTTACGAAATTCGGTTTTGGGAGGCCATGTAAAAGGGGCGATTCTGTGCTCGCTGCATACAGTACGTAAAGTTAAGAGAATGCCCACTTCACACCAGTAAGGCAGCTACAGCTGTTGCGATTACTTTGATAGGAACGAGGGTCTCAATTACTATTACGAGAAGCTGATAAGTCGCACCTGTCGCTTGCGTTTCCTACTTTCACGATGTTCACAGACGCGGATATCCCTGCAAGAGCAATTCTGTCAAAAAGAAACGTTGTAGCGTAGAAAGTGGATAAATTCGAGCCCCAGAAATATTAGTGGCAATGAATCTCATTGCCTTACAACCAGAATTAATTCAGAGACCACTTCAGTAGTGTAATAGTGCGAAGGTGTTTGGCAAAGGTAATATTTCGGCAGAGCGCGCTACGTCTTGCAGGTTGCATACGTGACTCTGGTTAGGCGTTAGCCAAGAAAGCACAGTTGGTAGCGGCAGGATTGTTAAATCGAACGGTCGAAACTGTACGAAACTCTGAGTAGAATAGCAAACGATCATATGGTTTGTGATATTTCCAAGCATAAACGTTGCATTCTATCGCAAATGACATTTTAATAGAGAGAAACGAAGTAACTCGATATCACTACCATAGTAGGGAAAGCGTACGCAATACTACGACTTTAGGGTATCATTACAGCTCCACTGAGCAGTGGCACACATCATCTGTTTACAGTAGTTATAGTAGCGCAGAACACACACATCTGATAGTCTAATACTCGTCAAAGTTCAAATGCGGGATTTCTATGAAGTTGTTAAACACCTCATGAAGCGACAGTCAATACTTTCTACGTTCGAAATCACTTTTTCATTCAAGGATTAAAATATCAAAGCCATACTACTTGCATTTTCAAATGAAGATAGGGGTATGTCACCCGTAATCTGCATTTGGCCATGAAAATCGCATCATAGCCTTATATTTCGAAGAAGATAGATGATTTTAAACCACAGAGTGAAATAACTATCGCGTATATCTTGCACTTAATTTTATTCACTTCATCGAACTCCAGTTCCTGCACTTTGAGGATTAATATAAGAATTATCACGTACGTAGGATTTGTGTAATTACTCCAAAGAGTAGGGTGTTCGCACTGATGATGTCCTCTGTCAATCCCACCTGATACGGATCCCACACTGAGCAGCAATACTCCAAAAATGGACGGACAAGCCGGCCGCGGTGGCCGAGGGGACTGTGGCGCGCCAGTCACGGTCTGCATGGCCACTACGGTCCGGGGTTCGAATCCCCCTTCGGGCATGGATATTTGTGCCGTCCTTAGTTTTAGCTAGTTCATAAATAGTTTGTAAGTTTAGGGACTGATGACCCCGTAGTTATGTCCCATAAGCTATGCAAACATTTGATTTGATTTGGACGGACAAGCTTAGTGTATGCAGTTTCTTTTGCATCTTTTAAGGGTTCTGCCAATAAAACGCAGTCTCTGGTTCGCCTTTCCCACGACATTATCTACGTGTTCTTTCCAGTTTAAGGCTAAAGTAATAGTAATTCTTAGGTATTTTGTGGAATTTACAGCCTTCACTTTTGACTGATTTATCTTGTAAACAAAGTTTAACGGATTTCTTTTCGTACTCATGTAGACGACTTCACACTCCTCATTATATAAGAGTCAATTGCCAATTTTTACACCATACTGATATCTTATTCAGATCGTTCTGCAGTTGGTTTGGATCTTCAGATGACATTACTAGACGGTAAATGACGGCGTCATCTGCAAACAATCTAAGAGAGCTACTTAGATTTTCCCGTAAATCGTTTATGTAAATAAGGAACAGCAGAGGACCAATAACACTACCCTGTGGAAGTCCGATATAACCTCTGTTTTAGTCGATGCCTTACCATCGATTACTACGAACTGTGTCTTCTCTGACAGGACATACCCTATCCAATTGCAAATTTGGGGCGATATACCATAATCACGAAATTTGATTAAAAGCCGTTTGTGAGGTACGGCGTCAAAAGCTTTCTGGAAATCAAGAAATACGGAATCGATTTGCGAACCCTAGTCGATAGCACCTAAAATTTGGGAATAAAATTCAGGTGGTTTTTTGAGAACGTATGACGATATTTTTGGGTAAGGAATTACGAAGTGCTTTAACCTTGTTGGACTTAAGAAGTTCATTTTCATTATGGTTAAAATTAAGGGTTTTCTAAGATGTTACGAGAAAAATAAAAAATTCAAATGTTTGTAAAGCTATGAGACCAAACTGCAGTTGTCATCAGTCCCTAGACTTATAAACTACTTAAACTGAGTTATTCTAAGGACAACACACACACACACACACACACACATACACACATACACACACACACACACACACACACACACACACACACACACACACATATATATATATATATATATATATATATATATATATATATATATATATATATATATATATATATATATATGCGCGCGCGCTCGAAGGAGGACTAGCACCTCCGACGCAGAGCAGACGCGCACTCCGCAGCAAGATGCCTTAGAGCGTACGGCCACTCCCGCATAGCGAGAGAAAAATTCTGAGGCCAGTATTCAAAGAAGGTTTGACATGACTGCGCCATACTGACGAGGAGCCATAGTTACGCGAGGCTAATCAACGTGGGTATCAAAAGATATAAAGTATCCTAAAATGATTATGATGGGATGACGTACAAATTTTTGTCGGAACAAGATAAAAAGTATTCCCCATGGATTACGGAAACTGAGTTAGCTTTTAACCTTTCATTATTGTATGTGTGTGTGGGTGGGGGCAGGGAGGAGAGAGAACAAGAAAAAATTTCGACAACTTTTAAAATGGTTTGCAAAGTTTGTTGGAAGTAGCTAAGCGCTGTAATTATTAAAATGGGGTAATTTGCACACACTGCGTTACACTAGCTAAAGATTCATGTACAGTTAATAACTTTAACACTTGACCCGCTGTGTTCAGTCCCCATGCGATTTTACACCTCTTAGCAACAAATTACGACAGCATTTTAAATTTTTAAATTCGGTCAATAATTTATAGAATACTGAAAACTCAAATAATAAGTGTTAGGCAGGCTACATGTAACTTGGTGCTAGAGCTGTGCGTCGTTTTAGCTTAATCGTAAAGTACCTTCTGTTACAATTATTGGTGTAGTGTCTGTTCTTTTCGGACCGTAATTTTACGAATTCGAAATATTGGAACATTTCGAGCTTTTCAGTGCATGCCCGAAAAGAACACATCCCATATCAATAAATTTGTAAACTTGCCCACAACAGACAATTGACAGTTTCAATGCGGATGCATTCATAGTTCATACGCTGGGTCTCTTGCGCGAATCCAATAAAGGCTACTACGAGCAACAGAGGTAATGGGTAAGTGGCACTACCATCGTAGTGTGCTTTAATTTGAAGAGTTTGGTTGGAAGGGCAGCGTGCCCGGATAGCCTAATTGTTAAGGCGACCTCTGGACCGAAGCGGGAACTCCGGGTTCGAATCCCGGTCATGGACAAACTTTCAAGTTTGCCATTGGATTTATTTCAGTGCTCTGAAACTGCCGAAATGTTTCAATATTTCGAATTCGTATTCTATCTTAGTTTAAAAGGGAAATTATAATTTATGAATTGTCTGTAGTTACAAATTTCAGATTTTTAAAGTATGTTTGTTGATAATGGTATTACCTGATTGAACTAATTAACTTAATGTTTTCTTTATATTTCTTCATCTGGTAAGCCTAATCATACATAAATCGTAATGTTTATACAGTTACATATTAAATTAAAACTGCTGCGTTGTCAATTTTAAATCAGAACACTACTCTTAAGTGCTATTTTTGCAGCTTAGTTGTCACACAATTTCTCCTTGTAGGGGCCCCTTCCACAGGTTCAGCAGATGGAGAGTACGGCCCTGGATGCTCCTGCAGGTGGAGGCTGTAGGGGGAACTACTACTGAAGCCACGATGGAGTAGCTGACGCTCTGACAAGGGAAACTCCCCAACGCACACCAGATGGTGCAGCGAACAGCCCGCCAAAAACTGCACACATCTGAAGCCCGAGAACAGGAAGTTGCTGTACGAAACTGTGAAAAAAGAAATGAAACATAAGCAGATAACGGTCCAAGCTAAACAAGTGCAACAGGGGGCGAACTGGAAAAGCCACGGCGTCTTGATGGTGTGCTCACGGTGCTGGACCGCATAACGGGAGACCCGTGCTCACGTCTCCTTTGTGCTCAATTTTTTATTTCATAAACTTATGATCTGTCTGTCCATCCGGTCATTGAGGAGTCTGTTTTCTGTATTCAGTTTTGTGTCTTTGTAGTGGTATAACTTCCGTTTGCAGCAGCGAGGTGACATCTGTAGTGTGCTTGTTTAATTTTTTTTTGTGCTTGTTTGTTTAGGGGTAGGGTCCTATACCACATCGCGGTTCCCTCGCATCCAGTGTGCTACTCCATTTAAAAGTGAAGTGAGCAATAAGTTCTGCTTGCCGACAGAGAAATTGCAAATCAATGTAGTACCATGAAAACGTGAAACACCACAGGATGTTGCACGAGGAAGGTTTTAACACGCTTCTCCTGATTTGGAGTTCGACACCGTTACCAGATAATCACGGAGCTGCGGCCCCTCCAGTTTGAATGATGTTGCAGTTCTTCAGTTTGGATCAATGATTGCTCCAATTTTGGTTCGTGTTTCACAGTTCTATGCACCTTCTTCATGTTTTCACGATTGATCTAAATTTTTTTGAGGTTTGATTCCATTGCCAGGATGGTGCTCAACGACCACACAATGATGAACACACCAGATGTATTGAGCAGCATTGGTCGATAATGTTTTATTTATAAACAACAGTTCGATTTCAATCACCTAGTGACCATCTTCAGTGTATCCTTCAACCAAGCATTGGGAATGCCCTGAATGTAACTGCAACGGCAAACATAAAATTGCAGTGTCAACGTTTGAAGCAGCGCGCTTATTTCAAACTTTCACACTGCAATTTTATGTTTGCCGTTGCAGTTACATTCGGGCATTCACAATGCTTGTTTGAAGGATACACTGAAGATGGTCACTAGGTGATTGTAATCGATTTGTTGTTTATAAATAAAACATTAACGGCCAATGCTGCTTAATACATCTGGTGTGATCTATATTTAGTTTTTGACAGGCTATGCAGTGGGCATGTTACAAGTAAATCTAACGGCGCGATGGGGAATTTCCGCGTCACGACTCCGGTTCTGCCATACGGCTCACATGACGAGCGCGTGCGGCGTTGTAGCAGTCAGCAGACAGCAGGGGCAATCAGCAGTAAGCAGAGGCAGTCGACGTCAGCAGGCGCACTCAGCAATCAGCAGGGGCAGTCAACAGTCAGCAGGGTAGTCAGTAGTAAGCAGGAGCAGTCAGCAGTGGCAATCAGCAGGGACAGACAGCAGGGGCATTCGGCAGTCATCAGGAGCAGTTAGCAGGGCTAGTCAGTAGGGACAGAGAGGAGTCATCAGTAGCAGGCAGCAGTCAGCAGGAGCAGTTAACAGTCAGCAGGAGCAGTCAACAGTCAGCAGGAGCAGTTAACAGTTAGCAGGGGCACTCAGCAGGAGCAGTCAGTAGGAACAGTCAGCAGGGGCAGTTAGCAGGGGTAGTCAGTAGGGACAGTGCACAGCCAGTGGGAGTAGTCAGCAGTGGCAGCCAGCAGTCAGGAGACCCACTCAGCAGTCAGCAGTGGCACTCAGCAGGGACAGTCAGCAGAGACATTCAGCAGTCATCAGGAGCAGTTAGCAGTGGCAGTGTGTAGGAACAGAGAGCAGTCAGCAGTGGCAAGCAGCAGTCAGCAGGCGCAGTCAGCAGGTGCAGTCAACAGAGGCAGTCAGCAGGAAATATCAGCAGGAGCAATCAGTAGGAACAGTCAGCAGGGGCAGTTAGCAGGGGCAGTCAGCAGGAACAGTGTACAGTAAGCAGGAGTAGTCAACAGTCAGCATGGGCAGTCAGCGGGGGCTCTCAACAGTCAGCAGGGACAATCAGTAGGGACATTCAAAAGGGGCAGTCACCAGTCAGCAGGGACATTCAGCAGTCATCAGGGGCAGTTAGCAGGGACAGTCAGTAGAGCAGTGTGCAGTCAGTGGAAGCAGTCAGCAGTGGCAGCCAGCAGTTAGCAGGAGCAGTGAACAGTGAGCAGGGGCACTCAGCAGTCAGCAGGGGCACTCAGCAGTCAGCAGGGACAGTCAGCAGGGGCAGTCACCTGTCATCAGGAGCAGTTAGCAGGACCAATCAGTAGTCAGCGTGGGTAGTCAGCAGTGGCAGTCAGCAGTGGCAGTCAGCAGTGGCAATCAGCAGTCAGTGTGGGCAGTCAGCAGTCATGGTGGGCAGCGGCAGTGCTGATCAGACTCACAGGTGGTCCTGCCGCTTGAACGCCTTCCCGCACATGCCGCAGACGTACTTCCGCTCGTCGCTGTGCGTCAGCTTGTGCTTGGCCAGCGCCGACGCGTTGCCGAACACCTTCCCGCACACCTGCAACACACCACGCCACCAACGTCACAATAAGGTACAGTTGCGGGACACTGACTTGAGGGTGTATAAATGAGTTAATATACACGATGGTCCTGAATTATACGTCGAAAACTCGACAATGTAACCGCCGGTAGAGAGGCCCGAAAAAGCAGATTTTGTAGGAGTGTGTGTGCCGTTATGACTCATTACAGCGCTAGCTCGAACAGTAGTAAGTAACACAAGAAACTAAAAAGGCACGTAAAGACAAAAATGACATCAAATATTTATTAATACTTTACAGGAGGTGTTCGTGACAGCGGCCACAAGAGAGATACACGAGTCACAACAACGGCGTACGGTTCGGCGTACTTTAGAGAAAACGTCAGGCATGTTCAGTACATGTCTATCAGCAATAGGCATGCGAGCAACTAAATATTCTTCACATGTGTCGGGACTTTCGTACACCAGGCTTTTCGTATCACCCCACAAGAAATGCACGCTAGTTAAATCGGGAAATCGAAGTGCCCAGGGAACTAAACAGCCCCATCCTATTCATCGCGGGCTGCAGACAGCGTCAAGATGATTCCTGACGTTTCGACTGTAATGAGCTGGGGTGGCAATGTGTTGGAACCACCACTCGTCTGCGGACGGCTAGAGGAACATCGCCCAGACGTTCAGGTACGATCTGCTTTAGGAGCATGTTCTATGTGTGGCCGGTTAAACGACTAGGTGGATTGTACGGTTCTACTAAATTATTGTGTACAATGCTGCCCAAACATTAATGGCGAACCGTTCTTGTCAGGCGAGTGCTATAATGCCATGTGGGTTATCATTAGCCCACAGGTGATATTTATGGATTTTCACCATGCCCGAACCCGTAAAGGTAGCCTCATCAGTAAGTAAAACAACTGCAGGCAAGTTATCTCTGGATACAGCCTTCTGTAGGAACCAATTGGGAAAGTTAATTGTCCTTGGTTGAACCCTCTGTAAATGTTCAAATCAAATGTTCAAATGTTTGTAGAACTTAGGGGACTTAACTACGGGGTCAGCAGTCCCTATGCTTACAAACTACTTACGAACTAGCTAAGTAGGGATGGGTCGAAAATCGCGTATCTGTTAAGAGTCACAGTGATTTGGAAGTAGCAGTATTCACAGTCGCAACTTTACGGATTCTGACTGCGATTTCAGTCGCAGTTTAGAAGCGCAGTAGCACTAAAAGTAGCAAGTCGCAACTAAGAGTAGCAAGAAGCAGTTTGCACTCTGCCATCTGTTGGTCGAAGTTTGTACTAATATCTTTGCATTGGGCAAGCTATAGAGTCTACCTGCGATTTCAGTGACAAATCGCGTTTAAGAGTCGCAAGTAGCAACTAAGAGGCGCAGTTTAGACTTTGCCGGCTGCCATCTGTTGGCCGAAATTGGTACTTCTAGCTTCCCGCTGTCTGCCTCGTGTATGTGTGGCTTTTTGTGTATGTGTTGGTCGAACGCCATCGGCTCAAACCAGTGAGCTCGAACGTCCTCACTGGTCCAAACTGCGATTTCAGTGAAAAGTCGCGATTAAGAGTCGCAAGTAGCAACTGAGAATAGCATTTAATATTCCGCCTTATGCTACTTGTTGACCAACTGTCGTACTTTCACTCGTGTGTTGTTTAGGGATATTGTCGAATTAATGAGCGAGAACATAATTTTCTTTGTGAAAATGTTTACACTTAGTGGCACTATTTTACCTGGCGGCAGCATTTACATGTTGTAAAGCAAAGCCTGGCATATATGTTTTTAGGTTATAGTTGGTAAAGACAACAAATGTGAATGCCAAATAAATATTGTCTTACGGACTTGATCCCTGTTTAAAATAATTTTTCGTCATAGAACCTACAACTATTATGGGAATTCAGAATACGTATGTTACATTGCAAATCTGGTTTCGACGAATATTTTTGCTTGCGTTATACATCGTACGTAAAATAAAAATTCCAAGGGGGTGGTATCAAGTGGTCAACTAAGTACAGGTAATTTTACGAAATGTTTAACAGTAGGCCAACTCGATTTTCAATGTGGACTGTGTTAAGTACTGCTATATAGGAGTAAACTTGTATCTTTGAGGGTTCTATAAAAATATTACACTTGAAAATAAACAAGTTTTTCACGTAATGGAAAGTTTTATTATATCAGATTTGTTTTAGGTTTAGGAATGTTGTTTTCCGTCTTTTTCCTTTTCGTACATTCCGTCCTGTGATGATATGAGTGATAGCAGATGGGTGGTATCGGCTCCTTCAGGACATGAGTGAAAGCAGATGGGTGGTATCGGCTCCTTCAGTATTATTAAAACTTTTGTTTACTGCAGTGGTGGCATAGTGTGCTTATGTTGGCAACGACCGATGAATGATCCTAGAAATCTAAATCATACAGAATGATTGAAATAATATTTTGTTTATCATAAAATAAATAATTAATGTTATTCTTAATCTGTTGTTGTAAGATTTCTTGTGTGTAACCCTTTACAGTCAGTAAGTTAAAAATTCTTATAAAATGAAGCTTTAGTTGCCAACATTAGCACACTAGGTCGGCACGTCGATTAGTAAAATATAACGCAAGCTCTTATCTATAGTGATACCGAAAGGTTTTAAAGAGAAAATGGAATTTTCAGAAGTCACTCACGTTGTATTTCACATTTACTTATCTCTTTCAAATTGGTATGTGACTTATATCACACAATGTTAAAAAAAATCTATTCATTCATTCTACAGGCAATAACATAACACTTTCGTTGCACTGTTATAGTTGCTGTGTGCCTAATCTACCAAATGTTTCTGTTAAGGTAGACTATAGGCCTACTTGCCGATTTCGGTTACACATTACTTGCGAATAACCTCACTTTTAACTATACATTACACACCAAACACTGAAATAGCTTTTATAAAACTAATTGACATTTGTCGATGTGTAAATAATCCCAACATTACACGTAAACTGAGCATCAATATTCTTTTTTTGTATATATTTCCATGTAGGAAGAGGATCTGTTATGGATGATATATATATTGCATTTGCCACACACATCGCATAAGTCACGGAAGTAGCAGAAATCGCAGAAGTAGCAAAGTAGCAATATCAGTAGCAGAAATCGCAGAAGTAGCATTCAGAGTCGCCGAAATCGCAGTTTGAGTGCGGAGGGATACATGTGGAGGATTTGTACAGTGCGACTGTAAACAGTGACAAATCGCAACTAAGAATCACAGATATATAAAAGTAGCAGTCACAGAAATCACTGATATCGAAAAATCGCAGTTTAGCCCATCCCTATAGCTAAGACTAAGGACGGCACAAATATCCATGCCCGAGGGGGGATTCGAACCCCCGACCGTAGTGGCCGTGCAGACCGTGACTGGAGCGCCTCAGTCCCCTCGGCCACCACGGCCGGCACTCTGTAAATGTTACGGATACATTCGGTCTCCATGTAAAGTCCTTAAAACACTTTGATGGCTCAAATATTCAAATGTTTGTAAGCTACCAAACTGCTAGGGTCATCAGTCCCTTGATTTACAAACGACTTGAACTAAATTACACCAAGTACAAAACACGCCCATGCCCAAGTGAGGACCCCAACCTCCGGCGAGAACGACCGCCCGGTCCGTAGCATGATGCCTTAGACCATTCGGTGCGGCTTTAATTGCTCACATGTCCTACAGCCCTCGAGCCTGTCTAGGATTATCCACTACAGTGTTTAAGATTCTTTGTTCCACTGCACAAGTTCTGCGTTATCTCTCAATTCCAGTTCCACTCGTGGAAGCACGAAGCTCTTGGTTAACTCACGGTGAAGACACTCGAATGTTGGGCGACCCGGATGATTCCTATCCGGTAAAAGCTTCTTGTACATCCTCTGAACAGCTAATCCCATTTCCTTGTGTAGAGCCATATCTCAAATGCATGTCGGCTAACTCCGTATTGGTGAAAAGATTAATGATGGTCGCGATTCGCGAGGAAACTGATGCATCCAACTACCGAAGCGCTTTTACACGCCGCAGCCATCAGCTCATTCTACCGGCTCAAGCCGGCAGCATCGCACACACATTCCTGTACCACACCTGCTTATTTTGGTCCCCTCTTCCTGCCGCTACATTTTTGGTGTATGCTTTACAACCATTTCGTAATTACCGTAATTTAGAACACAATTAAATTCAACCTTTAGCTGTAGAATAGTTGGAACACCAAAATTTTCGGAAGATTTCAACAAGTCATACAAGTTGAATAGTGAATATCTTGACCAATTACGTAGAATAAGCTGAAATATGATTACGTATTTCATGTTTAATTTTTTTTTCATATAGATCAATTTCTGATTTTTAAGATTAGCTGGATGAAAGAAAAATATTACAGCATAAATGCTCCAGTCTAATAATAGCTACTTCCATCATTCCGTTATTTTCTGTTTAGTTTTAATTGCCTTCCGCAACTTTTATTTCAGTGATATAATAAAAGTTACAGGGCACTGCGTGGTTTAAGACGCCGCTTTGCAGTCCCAACGAATGGTCTGTATTCCGGCCAAACTAGATATGGTTTTTAGGGGTTCTCCACATTCCAGTAGGTGAATATCGGGCTGGCACCCACGTTCCGCGACAGTTACACTATTCACAAACTTTTATAAAACTTTCGCCCACTTTCACATGTTGGGGTACACATTTCTATGAAATCTGCAGTACTGAAGTTCAAGAAAGTTTTGTCTCGTTGCCGTCGGTTGTCCTAGGTGTCGGTGGCCGAATAGAGAGACAGACACACGGAAATAGGATGCAAGCGTGTTCGGGTACAGAGTATAAGGTGACCAGTCAGTGCGACAGCAGAAACTAGAAACAGTAAGTTAGATTAGAACAAGAGATATATTTCGAAGAAACATTATAATACATAACTTTGTTAACTGAAGTCTATTGGAATGCAGATACATAGTATAACTAGGTAGAAGCCTGCCTACTGATGAGTCCTAGTGCCTGTCCTAATGCCAAGTGATCGATGCAGTTCAGTGGTGGCCACGAGCGGAGTTGCAGCAGAAGGCGCTCGTGGCTGGCGTCATAAGAACGCCGCGCCGTGCTTGCATGGCGGCGCGCGGCGAAAGTACGTGGCACGCACTTCAGACTTGTGCAACTCCACAGAAAGCATATTAACTGATCAGAAATACATGATATTAATTTGGACGTAGCGTCGGCACTGACTTGGACGTAACAATATGCTAGTGATTACCACTGTAAATTTGTAGGTCTACATCTACATGGGGTACTCTGCAAATCACATTTAAGTGCCTGGCAGGTAATGACAAGAAATGTATTCGCATTTGCAAATATGCATCAGCATCAGTTGTATGGTTTAATGGTGACGTATGTGTGGTGTCGCACAAGTACAAAGTGCGCGCCACCTACTTTCGCCGCGCGCCGCCATGCACGCACGGCGCGGCGTTCTCACGACGACAGCCACGAGCGCCTTCTGCGACAACTCCGCTCGTGGCCACCACTGAAGGACATCGGTCACTTCGGACTGAGATAGCAACCAGTTAGGACCTTCGTAATCAGATAGGCACCAGTGAAGACTTTGCTATTGTACAGGCACTAGGCAGGCCTCTAACAACTATGTATCAACATTCTGCAGTACTATGTAAAAGTTGAGTATTGTTACATTCTGTGCAATATATATCTCTTTCTAATTTACTCGAGTGTTTATAGTTTCTGGCTGCTCCCCTCCGTACCTGCACCAGCGTGTCGGTCTCATTCCACTCGGCCACCGACACCTACGGCGAGGCTGGGACACAAAAGCGGCGACGAAGTTGGGACACAAAAGTATGAAATTGAGTTGAACCGGAAGTCGAACCCGGATTTCCCGCTTTTTCGCGAGTGGTCGCCATACCACTAAGATACTCGCGCACGCCTACCAGAATGACCAAAACTTTACTGTGCCACATACTGCCTACCGCCCATGCACATTCAATCTATATTTTCATGTCAGTCCCAATTCATTCGGATGTCATAATGCGCAGCAAAAGTGCAAATTAGGACGCACAAGTGTATTGTAGACAGTAGAACTGCCAATGAAACATAGCCTTTGGTTTGCCTTCCCTACAACATTTTCTGTGTGTTCTCTCCAATTAAAGGTGTTCGTAATTGTTACTCCTAGATATTTAGTTAAATTTAAGGCATGAAGATGAGTACATTAAGCTTAACGGATATCCTTTAATGCTTTTAGTGCGGCTCTATGATGTAATTTACGCACGGGGAGATAGGTTTACTATATTTGCCGTAAGACTTCCCCTGGCAGATTTAAATACGATGTGTAGTGTCAGAGTTTCAAAAATGTTCAAATGTTTGTAGATTTTATGGGACTTAACTATGAGGTCATCAGTCCCTAAACTTATAAACTTCTTATGAACTAGCTAACACTAAGGATGGCACAAATATCCATTCCACAGGGGGGGGGGGGATTCGAACCCCCGACCTTAGAGGCCGTGCAGAACGTGACTGGCGCGCCGCAGACCGCTCGGCCACCACGACCGGCTGTCAGAGTTTATCCTTATAAATAAGCAAATGTCCTTCAGACATGCATAATACAGCTGATTGTTCTATTCAAAGGAAAAGTTACGAAACGTCTTAACAACCAAACCGGTTAAAATTTGAATATGCTGCGCCGCAGCGGAATAGCGTCCTGCTACGGTGCTCGCGGCCGTTCGACGTCGGAAGTTCGAGTCCTCCGTTGGGCATGGGTGTTTGTGTTGTTGTTAGGATAACTTAGTTTAAGTAGTTTATAAGTTTAGGAACCGATGACCACTGCAGTTAGGTCCCATAACTTTAGAAACATTTGAGCATTTTGAATACGCGGCTCTGGGATAACATAGTGCGACATCCAGGGAGGCGAAGCATGTGTCGTCACCTCCCCCTAAAATATTCAGGCTGTACCTGCAGCAGCAAGATGATGCTCTGCGTCTTTTTAGAAGTCTGAGCTCCGATACTCGTCGATTTTTTTTTAGTACTCTGAGATAATCCATAGCCTACGCAAGTGCATCAAGCGCAAACGGCCTGGGCTGCTCACGGAGGCAGTGATTCTGCTCCATGACAACGCGCGTCCACACATCTCCATGGTCACACAGAGTGTATCAGCTCGGACATGTTACATGTGACTTCCATGTTTGGTTCGCTAAAAATAAATAAATAAAAATCTCAAAGGGAAGCGTCGTAACTCACAAGGAAAGTACTTAGGCTCGAACACACAGAAATACACCAAAATCATCTGATAGATAATGTAAAGGTCCCTTATTGCACTAGTGATACTCCCGCATCTGCAAAACTCTGCAGTCGCCCATTAGAGGCCTCTGCGTGTGCCATGCCGCATTGCACTTTGACCTGCCGGTACGCCAGTAGTGACGGTGCAGTATGCCTCTGAAGTTACCTTTTTTGTGACGTTATTTGTGTGGTGAAGTGTCGGATGGGTCGGCGATTGGTAATCAATCCTGCTAATGTATTGCAATTGGTTGAGATGAAATTCCGAAGAGCCCTTCTTCGTGAATACGGTCTTGACGTAGAAGAAGAATCATTCACATGTTTCCTGGTATCTATTATAGTGCAGAAATATGAGCATAGATTAGAAACACTATAATAGATCATAGGTAACATGCGAATGATTCATCTTCTACACCAGTACCATCTTCACGAAGAAGGGCTCTTCGGAATTTCATTTCAAGCAATTGCAATACATTAACAGGATTGATTACCAATCGCCGACCCATCCGACACTTCACCACACAAATAACGTCACAAAAAAGGTAACTTCAGAGGCATACTGCACCGTCACTACTGGCGTACCGGCAGGTCAAAGTGCAATGCGGCATGGCACACGCAGAGGCCTCTAATGGGCGACTGTAGAGTTTTGTCGATGCGGAAGTATCACTAGTTCAATAAGAGACCTTTACATTATCTCTCATACGATTTTGGTGTATTTCTGTTTGTTCGAGCCTAAGTACTTTCCTTGTCAGACGACAAACTGAAGGACACAGTGGAGGATTGGCTCTTGTCACAGCCACAGGAATTCTGAGAATAGAGAATCCTTCGCCTCGTTGAACACTGGGATAGTTGTGGTTAGGCCTCTGGTGGTTGCCTTTGAATAAAGACTTCAATTATGCCTACAGTGTCGTTTCGTACCTTTTCATTTGAACACCCTCGTACGTCAACAGCTGTAGTAACCGCAAGACCATTCCTTCAGGGACGCATGCATGCCTGAAGGACACTACCTTAATTCCATCGATGAACACCGACACAGCACATCGTATGTAATTTGTAAGTGACGACGCAAACCGGGCTCCGTGCACGCGGACGCGATTGCCGTCCGAGCCGAGTGGCTCGTCTGAACAGAGCAAGGCGGGCGGAATCCGGACGTGCGGGAAACAGCGGCGTCTGGTGACGGCTCTGTGCGAAGTCCGCCGAGGAACGCCACACGGCCGCGCCCGTACAATGGCCGCGGAACGCAATTAAAATAATTCGTTAAAACCGTACGCCGCGCCGCGGCGGAATCCGTTAATTGCGAGACATTAGCGCACCTCGTCGTTCTGGGCACGCCTCCTCGTTAGGACGGTGTCTGGCCGGCTACCACCTGGCGCCAGTCGCAGTGGCGCCACCACAACTAGCGAAAGCGAGCACCTGTCCTGTAAAAATGTTTGTAAAGTTCATGGCACTTAACTGCGGGGTCATCCGTCCCTACACTTACAAACTACTCACGACGCGGGCCGGCCGCGGTGGCCGAGGGGACTGAGGCGCTCCAGTCACGGTCTGCACGGCCACTACGGTCGGGGGTTCGAATCCCCCCTCGGGCATGGATATTTGTGCCGTCCTTCGTATAAGGTAGTTCGTAAGTAGTTTGTAAGTTTAGGGACTGATGACCCCGTAGTTAAGTCCTATAAGCTTAACAAACATTTGAACCTTTTTGAACTTACGACGCGGGAGGCCGCGCGATCCGCAACAAGGTGCTCCAGACCGCTCGGCTATTCCCGCGCGGCACCTGTCCTGTACCGTATTTCACTCTCGAAATACCGTAACACTTCGTAAACGGCTCACATGACGCTTTTATACAAATACTTCTCCTCTTGTATGAGTGCGTGGTCTCGTGGCGATATGAATAAATCAAATCTTCTCGAGCTTCCAGCCGCGATAGGTGGTTGTGAACCCACGAGCTTTCGACCAAGTTCTACTTGATCATGCAATGAAGGCTTCCACGAATGGATGTCATAGTTGCTGGTAGAACTTCCGGGTTATAAGGCCGTGGTCCATAAAACTTTTCACTTTCACCTAACGTTTCAAAAGAGCTGCGCCGGACATCTTCAGAGGTCTTCTTACTTGCGTTGAATCTTGCAGAGTCGGGTGTCTGACAGCGCCATATGTATTGTGAAAAGTGGACGTGGTCAAGCTGTCACGTTATCAGCAGAGATAGTACTTGTCAAGGATAAAACATCACTATCGATTGCAATCGGTCACAGATAAAACCTGTCGATCTTTCAAAGCTACTGTCCATATGGCGCTAAGTTTCATAGCTTCTTCTTTCTTGTTAAAATTTTCCTATTTGATCAGTTACTTTTCCGATAAATGGCAGGGAAACTGTGTTCTTCCATGGCTTTGTTTGATCACGTGTTTTTAGACTATTCTTATTTGATCGCAGAACCCTGTTTATTTCTTTATCTGAATAGCCATTTTTCTTGAAAGCTTGCTTCAGGTGTTTTAATTCAGCATCCAGGTTTTCCGGAGTGCAAATTTTCTTGTCTCTGTCAACTAGACTTTTGATGACACCTCTCTTCTGCTGAGGGTGATGATTAGAGTTCTTATGTAAATATTTGTCTGTGTGTGTAGCTTTTCGAAAAACTTTGTTTCAGTTTTCCATCTACCTCTCTCATAACTAAAACATCCAAGAAGGATATTGCGCTGTCTTTTACCATTTCCATTGTAAACTGGATTTTTTTGGTTTATGTTATTCAGATGAGAAAATGGAAATGTGACGTCACTGGAGCCTTCTGCTTCGCCATATAAGGCAATGTTTACATCCTGAGTCGGCTGCGTCCGCTTTTGGCTGCTGGATGTGACGTCACTGGGGCTCGCTTCTTCGCCCCGTGTCCGCCGCATCACCAGGAGCATATAAAATATCATGTGAGTGTGGCTGCTGTCATATTGGACAAACTGTACGCACTATGGAGCAACGCCGGACAGAACACGACAGGTGCTTACGTCTTCGCTACCCGAAAAATCAGCCGTGGCAGAACATTCTTTAGAAAATCGACACCGACTTCTGTTCGACGAAACACCTGTCACTGCTAAAACGAAAAGATATTGGGATAGTGTTATAAAGGAAGCTATTGAAAGCAAAATATCTGAGAACACCTTTAATAAGGACGTCGGTTTGCAGCTCGGCACAGCGTGGGACCCGGCCATAGCGAGGTTGTAGCAGACGCGGCGGACACGGGACGAAGAAGCGAGCCCCAGTGACGTCACAGCCAGCAGCGCGGCTATATAACGGCAAGGCGACGGCGATACAGCAGTCGTTTTACTACTTGACAATGGCCGCGGAGAACTTGGCCCAAGCTCGTGGGTTCACAACCACTTGTCGCGGCTGGAAGCTCGAGAAGATTTTATATTACTTCTCCTCTTTATCACAATTCCAAAATACAGCGTATTTCAAGATGAGGTAGTATAGGCCAGTTGCAATAAAAATGGCATATAACAAGCGTCCAATTTCTATAGAGTCCAGAGCTATTAGTATGTAACGCAAACAAAGGGAAGGCGAATGCGGACGTTGAAATGTTTGTAAAACTAAGGGACCAAATTGCTTAAGTTATCGTACTCTAGATCTAAAACTACTACCCAGCTTCCTCAACTCTGGCAAATCACGCATTGATGGAGTTACGAGGCAAATGTTCACGGGCGAAGATTTTTCACACAGACGGCTGCAAAACACAGGTCGGAATGGGATGTGCTTTTTGGAATACCAATGCGCAAACAGGATGTAAACACAAACTGCTAAAAGAAATGATAATGATCGCTAATCTCACAGCTATTTTGGAAACCCTAAGGTACTGCCTTAGGGGACCGGAGAAACGTATTGTCATCTACTCGGATTCTAAATCTGCCCTCATACTTCTTAAATATTTGCGTCGATGGCATAAAAACCACCCAATAGCCTACGAGATAATGGCACACACAAACCACCTAGGATGGGATGGACGCAGTGTCTCCATGTGTTGGCTTGAAGCGCTCAACAGCGTTATGGGAAACGAGACCGCTGACACTTGCTAATGACACGGTTACCTGCGGAACGGAAGAATATATGCACTTTCCAGCAGTGGGTCTTTTACCACGTTACAGAAAGAGATTTCGAACCCAATGGGCAAAGAATGGCTCGCTTCTCATACAACTAAAGAAAAATACTGTACACAATTAACACTAGTGCTACCAGCCAGGCTTTCTTATTCGGGAATTAGGTGTTCACAGAAGTTTGTAGTCACCATAGTGCGACAGAAGTTCATCCACTGTCGAACTGTGCAGCACCTACATCATATTGGCATAGTAAGATCTCCACTGCGTGACTGCGGCGAAGCGGAAGATACAAATCACATATGTTTTGGATGTAATCAACAGGTGGGATCGTACATCAAAGCTGCTAACAGATGTTGTGAGCAGGACCTACCAGTTACCAATATCGGTGTCAACAGACTTTGCAATATACAAAGAAATTAACTCCTTTCTAACAGTGACGAAGAAAGAGTTATGAATTGATATGCAATATGTTGTTTCAAATTGCTCTTGTCTTTCCTCTTTGCCCTTATTCTTAAGGTTTGTTATGTTACTTCAAATTGCTCTTGCCCTTGTTTTCGGTCTTCTCTTAAATGTTTGTTTGCTTTTACCAACTTGCTTTCACAACCGTAAAAGTGAATATTATTACGATTATTTGTGTGGATGGCTGTATGGGGAATACTCAAAGGCAAATAAAAAATAAGACTTCTGGTGAGGACAACAGACGCACCAATACGCGAGGGAGGACTCTAATCTCCGACGGGATCGGTGCCGCTACCCGACACACGGCACCTCACACTGCGCGGCCATCCACAAGGGGCGCACATTTTCATAAATTCCGCCACCAAATTCTTCAATGCATTTTTCGCTTTTCTTGGTAAAACTACCAGTAGCTCCACCGAGGTCGTCTTTGTGTTCTTTTTTTACGAGGACTGCACAATCGATAATCAGAACGATCAGATCAGCTCATCCCACAGGCAAAAATGCAAAGGCATCAGGTCTGGGGACCTTGGGAGTAAACTTGCGCATAATAGTTCGTTCGCTCCAGGTGACGGCTGAGCGGCGTGGTCTGCGCGTGCAGGTTGAGGGGGAAGTCCCCCCATCTAGCATCATGCTGTTGCTGTTTGAGCCGCTAACGATATCACGCAAACCAAAAGAAACAGTTTGTGGATAATTTCTCGCGTTTAAGTTCAGAGTTTTCTCTATACCTTGGCATTATGTAATTTAATAGTCAGTTATTGTACAGTGCAGAACACATCATAACAGAGATTTTGTAGCACTGAACTATGTAATCTAGCAGGCAGACGCTCACCTCGAAATGGCTCTCATCAGCAGAAGGCAAACATGTGATTTTTAATTCTGCTGCGCGCCCTCTCGCTATTGCCCGACGGTCTTCGGAAAAGAATCCAACGAACTAAGAAGCGAGATTTGTTTGGCATAATAGTTCGCGACCGGTAACGCATGTTTTAGTTCGCGACCGATTGCACATATTTTAGTTCGCGACTGATCGCGCATATTTTAGTTCGCCACCGATCACGCATATTTCAGTTCGCGACCGATCGAGCATATTTTAGTTCGCGATCGATCGCGCATATTTTAGATCGCGACCGGTAGCTCTCCTTTTAGTTCGCAGCTTGGTCCTGAAATAGTTCGCTCTTTTTAGTTCGTCCGCTTTTTTTGGCTTTTGCTACCGCTACTAAAAGAGCTCTTTCTTTTGTTATGACAGCTTTTATATATAATGTTCAGTGTTGCCCAAGCGTGTGCTATTACCCGTATTTTTGGGCAATGTCTATAAAACTACAGCTGAGCTGCATCTCAGCTCGAAATGACGGTAACTGGCAGAAGGGAATCTCGCGATTCTGCGCGCTCTCGCGTCCTCTCGCTGTTCCCCGTCAGTCTTCGGAAAAGGAGCGGACGAACTCAGTGACGAAGGATCTGCGAACTAGTTCGCGTAGTTCGCCTGTGGGAGCGCTCTTCCGAACTAGCTCGTTCGCGAACTACACAAGAGTACTTGGGACCCAAGAAATGTGCACGTATCTAGGGAACCATCTTCCGGCGAATGTTACGTTTAGATGTGACATCTCTTCCTCTCTCTCTCTCTCTCTCTCTCTCTCTCTCTCTCTCTCTCTCTCTCTGTGTGTGTGTGTGTGTGTGTGTGTGTGTGTGTCATAAACAGAGATAGAGATTGGGGATGGCGATAAAACGGCCATGTGACCACGTTCCACCTCTAAAAGTACTAGTTCGAAAATGACTTGACGATCTTTCGAAGATACGCGATACGACCAGGAAGAAGAAGAAGAAGGGAAGGTACTAACATTTTAAGCGCTGCATTATGATGGTGGCTCATCTTGATATCGACTCATTGCGCGCGGTTACAAGTGACGCACTGCAACCACCCTCGTCTCATATTTCCTACGGACGGACTGTCGGCGCGGCGGAGTTCGTCTTCCGTGTGACATCCTGTCTCGCGGTTGCTGCTCTAATTTAATACAGGGATCAAGAAGATTCAATTAAGCAGCGCCCGAGGGCGGTATTGTTGTAGCCATAGCAACGGCGCTGGGGGAGCCGCCGCGAGGGCGAGGGGTTCGTCGGCCGGCCCGGTGGAGGGGGGAAGGGGTAGGGGGTGAGAAAAGAGGGCGGCGTGTGAGGCAGAGGCGGCTACAATAAAGGAGAGCGCGGAGCAAAAGGCCGCGCTGCGCTTGTTATTCCGACCCGCTCTCGTTAATTTCCCGCGCCGGATAATTAAAAAATTAAAAGTTGGCCGCGCAGACAAACAGGCCGGCACGTGGCACGTGTAAACAGCCCTAATTAGGCGACTGTCGCTACACCGACAACGTCTGCGATATCGACGCGCCCTCTGACGTTGCAGTCGCCCCCTGCCCCTCGCATCCTGTTGTTATACGGCAATACAGTCGTCCAAAGGAGGACGACTGTAAACGCACCGGATATAATACTAGCAGTGGCGGCTGGTGATAATGTGCTAATGTGCTGCAGCACACTGTAAATATATTACTAAAATTATGCCACTTCCCTTCGAAAGTAAGCGAAAAATCGCTGTAAAATTACATCCTTTCTCTTGGACTGCGATCCAGATATCACAATAAAATTATACCAATTCCATTCCAATACGTATTACAATGCTAGTAATAAGGATGAAAACGCATTTTGGAGCGCTCTCGCCGCGATAGCTGGAAACCAGCTGCGTGTGCTGAAGTGAGATTCAGCCACGCTGGGCCGGCCGCGGTGGCCGAGGGGACTGAGGCGCTTCAGTCACGGTCTGCACGACAACTACGGTCGGGGGTTCGAATACCCCCTCGAGCATGGATATTTGTGCCGTCCTTAGTATTAGTTAGTTCATAAGTAGTTTGTAAGTTTAGGGACTGATGACCCCGTAGTCCCATAGACTCTACAAACATTTGAACATTTTAGCCACACTGGTACGTGCGCAGAGAGGCGGCGCAGTCGTCTGTTCGCTACTGCGCATGCGCAGACGTGACGTCAGGCCTGGCGACTCGTGTTTGCTGAGACCGACTGCAGCACCAGATCAATATTTCTCTTCGCACTGCGTGTAACGGTTGCAGCAGAATAGTTAATGACGAATATTGCAGCATACAGAGTCAGATAGCGCGCTGACTCAGGCGTCTTAAGCGTTGTGTCTCAAACCTACTTGTATGAGGCTCGTATTCAAATACCTCTGAGTCCAAATTTTTGATTTCTGTAGATAAAACTTCAGTCACAAACAACATTAGTAATGTATAGCCAACATGCGAGTGAAACTGAGCTTTTCAGCCAAGCAGTTTCAAAAATGTTCAAATGTTTGTATAGTCTATGGGACTTAACTACGGGGTCATCGGTCCCTAAACTTACAAACTACTTATGAACTAGCTAAGACTAAGGACGGCACAAATATCCATGCCCGAGGGGGGATTCGAACCCCCGACCGTTGTGGCCGTGTAGACCGTGACTGGAGCGCCTTAGTCTCCTCGGCCACCGCGGCCGGCCAAGCAGTTTCATTGGTCACTTTTGTAGAACGCAGATGACGTGGTGGGGATATTGCTAAGCTCCGTTATTTTCATTGTCAGTGAGGCTTTTTATTTTAGTATATTTTGTTTCCTGTTTATTTTTTAAATATTGTAGCTCACTGGTCAAATTTTGTACGAGCCGCCACTGAATATTAGTTACCCCCAATACAGAAAAGCTACCTAATATGAGACAAGTGTTTTTACATCCATCTTAATGACCTAAATGTAATGCAAATATATTTTTATCGTATTGATAGTATCTTCCATTATTTCATTTTATCGTATATCATATATCATGTAACGCTTGTTGATGAACGATTTTTTTCTTTTGTTGTCTTTCCGTCAGGAGAGAAAACGAAGAATGCAGATGCTTAACCAACTGTCTAACACGCAGCGATTCAGGATTTATTACACAAACTTCCAACGACTGGCCTTCCGCTTTATTAATCGTTATTGCGAATGCAAGGCGAACTGGAAATAGGAGGCGCTTAAATTTCAACTACGATGTGACATCAATTCTATCTTTGCAACGGTCCAAAGATATGATCATCACCGATAACAACATGGACGTAAGAAAAATACGGAGGGCCTTCTAAAGAAACAAAGATTCATGTTAAATACGTGTGACTGTTTTAACCTTGTCTGCATAATGCCGTGCCGGCCGAGGGGACTGATGCGATCCAGTCACGGTCTGCACGGCCACTACGGTCGGGGGTTCGAATCCCCCCTCGGGCATGGATATTTGTGCCGTCCTTAGTATTAGCTAGTTTGTAAGTAGTTTGTAAGTTTTGGGGACTGATGACCCCGTAGTTAAGACCCATAAGCTATACAAACATTTGCAGTTTGGTCCGTTAGAGTTACAAACATTTGAACATTCTTCGTTTGCGCCACCTCTGTAGTGCCAATTGTGAACATTTTGAAAACATTGTGATGTGATTGTTTGCAGCCGGCCGCGGTGGCCGACGAAACTAAGGCGCTCCAGTCACGGTCTGCACGGCCACTACGGTCGGGGGTTGAATCCCCCCTCGGGCATGGATATTTGTGCCGTCCTAGTTCGTAAGTAGTTCATAAGTAGTTTGTAAGTTTAGGGTCTGATAACCCCTGTAGTTAAGTCCCATAGACTATACAAACATTTGAACATTGTTTGCAAAGAGTGTTTTCACACGATTATTTCACTTGTGTATGCTGATATGAGCTGTACAGCGTACAGCGCCATCTGTTAGCAGCTTTTGTACCTATTATTTCAAACTGCTGTATAAACTTCTTACAGCTTTCACAATAAACATACCGTTTACTGCATTCCTCTATCGATCTTTGTTTTCGAGATATTTAATTTTGAAATCAGGGAGTCCTTTTCTGGACACCGTGTATCTATATTAATAAAAATGAATTGCCACATATATGAAAGCGAATCACTTGAGAATGGCTTCACCAATTTGACTAATCTTTTCTTTGTTCTGTTCGTAATTCTCAGGACAAGATTTATTTAAAAGAATTTTTTTGGATAATCTACCGGAAAATATGAGAATTGGAGAAAAACTGAAAGTACGCTTCCAATTGGATCATTTTCCCGATTCTCCAACAATCAGCTTATTCATTCGCTACTCTTTTCTCAAATGCGAATCACTCGTTATGCAAAATATATATTTGTATCTGATATGTAAAAACATGATGTCATTCCGAAAATTACACAAAAAACAATGTCCAGCAATTTAAAAGAAAACAGTATTAACAGAAAGAGAATTAAATTCGCTTCGTTTGAGATAGCATAGTTTCGTTAGGATTATAGATAAGGGGATATGGAGTCGCCAGAATATTTTTTGTTGGAATGCGGTCGCTGATTGGAAAAGGTTGAA
This sequence comes from Locusta migratoria, assembly GCA_026315105.1. Taxonomy (NCBI): domain Eukaryota; kingdom Metazoa; phylum Arthropoda; class Insecta; order Orthoptera; family Acrididae; genus Locusta; species Locusta migratoria. Next base: position 132,597,940 of record CM048744.1, on the reverse strand, counting down.
AGCGCTGTTATATACAATCTATAAGCGTGTAACTTTTTTTAAACAATGTTCCACCATTATAAAATTTACATAAAATCATATGTGGTATATTAAACGTTAGGTGCATAGAGACGTGCATATATAGTGGGTCCGCAAAATCTATCCGCAGTGGTGATCTAGGCGTTTCTCGCGTTGCGGGTCGTGTAATGTTCGCAGCACAGACAAAGCGCACCTGCACGTTTTCTGTGGACGTGCAGAGGTAGCAGGATAGGGTAGTGTTGCTTATACAACGACATGTATGTGCTGCCACCCTTACGCGCCCCTCAAGGCGAGACACGCAGAGCTTGCCGCTGCAGGGACTTTGCGGACACACATTATAACAAAGCAATGTTGTGACAAAGAACAGAGTCAAACAACTTTCGTAGATATTAGATTTTGAACGTAACACTACACAAGTTGATATATTTGAAAGAGGAGAAAGAGGGGAAGGAAATTGACGGAGAGGGGAGCGACAGAAGGTGAACAGGGAGAAGAAAGAGGTGGAGATGAATAGAAAGGGTGGAAAGGAGGATCGTATGGATAACGAGAGGGAGAGGAGGGAGAAGGAATGTAGAAAGAGTCGGGAACCAGGAGTTGTGCAGAGAGAGGGGCAGATGAAAAGAAAGCAGGGAGGGTAGAATGTGTAGCTAGTTCCAGTTCACAAAGCATTATGAAAGTAGACATTTTAGAAGTATCTGCCATCTCTTTTCTTCCTTTGCCATCTAATCTACAACAAGCCGCAGTAATGCGTCGCCGGGCACAGCTAGTAATAAATAATAATAAAAAAAAGGAAGGGAGATTAGTGTTCAACGCCATGTCGACATCGTGGGCATTAGAGACGGAGCAAGTGTGCTACCAGTGCGGCAGCTCGCTTAGTTTCCATCAAATATCTGGGAATAAGCGTGACGAGTGATTCGAAGTGGACCGACCAAATAAAATTAATTGTGGCTAAGGCGGGTGCCAGAAGTTGATTCATTAGAAGAATCCGCAGGAAGCGTAGTCCAGCAACCAAGGAAGTAGGTTACAAAACTGTTTCGACAATACTCCAATATTGCTTGTCTCTGCGGTATCCGTACCGTATAGGGTTGATAGAGGAGTTACAGAAGGTCCAACTTTTCGATAATTCGTATACATGGAAGAAGATAACAGGAGGAGGGATGGGAGGTGAGGAGCATCCCCCCTTCCGTCCTATTGCTATATCCATGAAGCATTTTTCCCTCGTACACAAATGTGTAAAGTCGACAGTTCAGCTGTATATATTTTGGGTGGTGACGAATAGAGTTGGCTACGGTTTCATGGTTTCGAAACCAGGTTTCGATACACACAACAGTTTCAGTGTTTCAAAACCGTCATCTTTCACGGTTTCGAAACAATGCGGTTTCTTCAGTTCTGTTTCGGAACACATTTGCGGTCGATTGTCGATACACTGAAACCGTTTCTTCCTGTCGGTTTCACGGTTTCGTGTCGGTTTCACGATTTCATGTCGGTTTCAAACCACTAATGCAGAAACGCGGAATAAACTAATGGTATCGAAATGCGGTGTTTCATTTTACTGAAGCTCCACACAGATACCCATATAACTTACTAGTATATAAACCATTTAGACAGTGTCAAATAGTAGTTGACACTCTCGAGTCTGCAGCTTATGATTACTGATATCAAGATTCGTTTGCAAGAGACTGCTGTATTCCGAAATGACATAATGTCTGCTTTATAAATGTAAAAGAACAATAAAACAACGTTCACTATTTGCATTGAAAAACCAATTAAATTCTAGGTTTATCTACCATATTAAAGACACACGAGTGAAACTATAATCTTTAAAATAAGATACAACATGAAGCCTGAAATGACATTTTATACTAACAAGGGTAGATCGCCTATTTAATCTCGTGTTAAAGTGTTGGTTTCTTATGAGCGAAAACCAAGTTACCTACTGTCGTTATAATTTTTCGACACTCATGTTAAAAGAATTGCGGCGGTGGTGTAACGGTCAAGACGTACAAGGGGTGAACTTGCCTCTTACTTTATTATTTTTGTCATTCCATAGTGTTACTTGAAGATTATTTAGAGTGCCCTTTATTCCCTATAATTTATTAATATGTATAGAAGGTAGCATTTATGATCCATCACTGTAATATGCATACCGTATTGCAGTTTGTGAGTTCCTAACGGGGTAAACTTTTACCTACCATATCAGCGGTCTCGTGTGACTATGTTGGCAACATCAACAATACGGGAGAAAATCTTTATCAACATGTTCCGTAAAGACCAAGAAGTAAATATGTACTCTATGGCTGACAGGTTCTTGTATGTACCCTTATCCACATAGTGAAAAAAAGATTGCCCTCCTAGAACGAAGATTTCATGACAAAACATACATTGCTTCACGGTTTCATGGTTTCGAAACAGTGTTTCGGAACCACACATGATACGGTTTCATTCGTTTCGAAACCATCAGATGTTTCACTTTTCCCATCTCTAGTGACGAATTATTTACAGGAGAATGGAAAAGCTGGTAGAAGCTGACCTCGGGGAAGATCAGTTTGGATTCAGGAGGAACATAGGAACCCGGGAGGCAATACTCACTTTACGTCTTATCTTAGAAGATAGATTAAGGAAAGGCAAACCTACATTTTTAGCTTTTGTAGATTTGGAGAAAGCATTTGACAATGTTGACTGGAATACACTCTTTCAAATTCTGAAGTCAGCAGGGGTAAAATATAGGGAAAGGAGAGTTATTTACAACTTGTACAAAAGTCAGACCGCAGTTATTAGACTCGAAGGGCATGAAAGGGAAGCATCAGTTGGGAAGGGAGTAAGGCAGGGTTGTAGCCTTTCTCCGATGTTATTCAATTTGTACATCGAGCAGGCGGTGAAGGAAAGCAAGGAAAAATTTGGAATAGGGATTAAAGTACAGGGGGAAGAAATAAAAACATTGCGTTTTGCCGATGACATTGTAATTCTGTCAGAGACAGCAAAGGATCTGGAAGAGCAGTTGAATGGAATGGAGAGGGCGTATAAAATGAACATTAACAAGAGCAAAACAAAAATAATGGAATTCGGTCTTAGAAAATCAGGCGATGCTAAAGGAATTAGATTAGGTAACGAAACAATGAAGGTGGTAGATGAGTTTTGTTACTTCGGTAGTAAAATAACATGTGATGGTCGCAGTACAGAGGATATAAAATGCAGAATGGCAATGGGAAAAAAAGCATTTTTGAAAAAGGGAAATTTGCTAACCTCGAATATTAATTTAAGTGTAAGGAAGTCTTTTCTGAAGGCATTTGTGTGGAGTGTTGCCTTGTACGGGAGTGAAACATGGACGATAAGCAGTGCGGACAGGAAGAGGATAGAGGCTTTTGAAATGTGGTGTTACAGAAGAATGCTGAAGATTAGGTGGGTAGAGCGCATAACCAATGAAGAAGTACTGAACAGAATTGGCGAGAAAAGAAATTTTTGGCATACCCTGGCTAAAAGAAGGGATCGCTTGGTAGGACACATTCTTAGACATCGGGGAATCGTAAATTTAACATTGGAGGGAAGTGTGTGGGGGTAAAAATCGCTGAGGGAGACCAAGAGACGCGTATAGTAAGCAGATTCAAGTGGATATGGGTTGCCGTTCTTATGAGGAGATGAAAAGGCTTGCTCAGGATAGAGTAGGGTGGAGAGCTGCATCAAACCAGTCTCCGGACTGAAGACCATAACAACAACAACAGTGACGAATGAACTTGCACTTGAGAAGTGAGTCCCCCTTCTTGCGAAGAACAATGTACTTTGGGTGAAAGGTTGATGCGAGAAAGGAAAAAGACGCGGTGTTACGTGTGGAAGCTGTCGACGGCGGTCAAACAGCGGAGAGTGCGTGCAGTGGTCCGCTTTGAGGCCGACCCCCGTGGCGAAACATTAATTGGCGCACTCGGTGGCGGCGGCGGGCGTTGAGCATTCAGGAGCAATTACAGGCCGCTAATGCATGCGCCAATATTTGTGGCTGCGCGCGTCTTCATTAATGCTGCCGAGCCGGGCCGCATTGTTCAGAATGTACAGTAGTTGCCGCTGCCGGCACGGCTCAGCCAACAAACCCGCCGTCCACCCGCCACTGCTGGCTGCGAATTCCTCGCCTATTACACAAGCACGCGCCAGCCGCACCGCATACCGCACACCCTGCAAATTCAGGTCAACATGGCCAACTACAACTTGCGTATCTCTAGGAGAGGACAATCAGGATTTCTTAAATGCTACTGCTCTTTTCTGAGTCTCTTACTTCCCAAACATAGAGTGTGCGCGTATTATGTAACATGACCAACAATATATATATATATATATATATATAGGGTGTCACAAAAAGGTACGGACAAACTTTCAGGAAACATTCCTCACACACAAAGAGAGAAAATATGTTATGTGGACATGTGTCCGGAAACGCTTAATTTCCATGTTAGAGCTCATGTTATTACTTCTCTTATCACACTAATCATGTAATGAAACACACAGAAACAGAACGTACCAGCGTGACTTCAAACACTTTGTTACAGGAAATGTTCAAAATGTCCTCCGTTAGCGAGGACACATGCATCCACCCTCCGTCGCATGGAATCCCTGATGCGCTGATGCAGCCCTGGAGAATGGCGTATTGTATCACAGCCGTCCACAATACGAGCACGAAGAGTCTCTACATTTGGTACCGGGGTTGCGTAGACAAGAGCTTTCAAATGCCCCCATAAATGAAAGTCAAGAGGGTTGAGGTCAGGAGAGCGTCGAGGCCATGGAATTGGTCCGCTTCTACCAATCCATCGGTCACCGAATGCACAATTACGTGCGGATTCTCGTCAGCCCACACAAGTTGATTGTGAAAATTTACAATTTGATCACGCTGGAATGAAGCCTCATCCGTAAATAAAAAATTTGCACTGAAATAAGGAGTGATACACTGTTGGATGAACCATTCGCAGAAGTGTACCCGTGGAGGCCAATCAGCTGCTGATACGCTGTACAAGATATGGAAACAACTGGTTCTCCCGTAGCACTCTCCATACAGTGACGTGGGCAACGTCACCTTGTACAGCAGCAACTTCTCTGACGCTGAGATTAGGGTTATCGTCAACTGCACGAAGATTTGCCTCGTCCATTGCAGGTGTCCTCGTCGTTCTAGGTCTTCCCCAGTCGCGAGCCATATGCTCGAATGTTCCGTGCTCCCTAAGACGCCGATCAATTGCTTGGAACGTCTTCCTGTCGGGACACCTTCGTTCTGGAAATATGTCTCGATACAAAGGTACCGCGCGACGGTTACTGCCCCGTGCTAATCCATACATCAAAAGGGCATCTGCCAACTCCGCATTTGTAAACATTGCACTGACTGCAAAACCACACTAACCAGTTGATGCTACGTACTGATGTGCTTGATGCTAATACTGTACAGGAATGAGTCGTATGTCAACACAAGCACTGAAGTAAACATTACCTTCCTTCAATTGGGCGAACTGGCGGTGAATCGAGGAAGTACAGTACATACTAACGAAATAATTGGTTATTTTGCCAATTGTCTGCACGAATTATTTCAATTTATAATAAAATAAAAATACTGAATTGAACGTTTCCGGACACATGTCCACATACCATATTTTCTTTCTATGTGTGTGTGAGGAATGTTTCCTGAAAGTTTGGCCGTACCTTTTTGTAACGCCCTATATATATATATATATATATATATATATATATATATATATATATATATATCGGCAAAGTACTTTGCAAGGTACCCCCTCTGTCATGTACCATACGTACATTTATGTACACTGTGACCGTGGTTTAAAGGTCATGTGTGCAAAAATTCATCAATATCGGAGCAAAATTATGCATTTTGTCAAAGTCCATAAGTACCCCCACCATGCACCGAACGACATATATACAGAGGTATTTCCTGAATAATGTGTCCTACAAAACATTATTTACCAGGTTTGCAGAGTGGAATCTGGAACTGCCTGCAAAATGTGTTGTTAATGGAGTTGTTAGTAAAGACGTAGTAACTTACAACCTCATGCTTATTAGGGCGAATTTTGATGCATTGCATTGTATTTAACGTCATAGCACATGGACTATATGTCGTAATACGATATCATTTCGAAGGTATATCCAGTGGTGCATATGTATAATGTCTGCAAAATACGTCGCGAATAGAGTTAGTAGAAAAGACGTAACAATCAAAACGTCATGCGTGATGAGACCGCTATGCTCCGATGCGAGAGGCAGTTCCCGGTCGGGAGTTCGAATCCTCCCTCGGGATTGGCTGTTTGTGTTATCTTCAGTATAAGTTAGTTTATAAGTAGTTTGTAAGTTTAAGGACTGATGACACCACAGTTATGTCCCATAAGCTTAACAAAGAACAACAACTACGTGATGAGGCGGTTTTTCATGGTTTTTCCATGAACCTGATTGTTTATGACTCCATATCTCATGAACTGTGTATCGTTCCTTATTTACATAAACGATTTAGGGGAAAATCAAAGTAGCACTCTTAAGTTGTTTGCAGATGATGCCGTCATTTACCGTCTAGTAAAATCATCTGAAGATCAAAACCAACTGCAGAACGATTTGAATAAGATATCTGTATGGTGTAAGAATTGGCAATTGACTCTAAATAAAGAGAAGTGTGAAGTCGTCCACATGAGTACGAAAAGAAATCCGTTAAACTTTGTTTACATGATAAATCAATCAAATGTAAAGGCCGTAAACTCCACAAAATACCTAGGAATTACAATTACTTCTGACTTAAATTGGAAAGAACACGTAGATAGTGTCGTGGGAAAGGCGAACCAGAGACTGCGTTTTATTGGCAGAACCCTTAAAAGATGCAACATAACTAGGAAAGAAGCTGCGCACACTACGCTTGTTCGTCCTTTTATGGAATATTGCCAGTGTGGGATCCTTATCAGGTGGGTTTGAAGGAGGACAACGAAAGAGTCGAAAGAAGGGCAGCACGTTTCGTATTTTCACGATACACGGGAGACAGCATTACGGAAATGATACAGGATCTGGGATGGGAATCATTAATACAACGGCGCTTATTGCTGTGGCGGGGGCTGGTTACGAAACTACAATCGCCAACATTCTCCCCCGAATACGAAAATATATTGTTGACTCCCACTTACATAGGCAGAAATGATCACCAGAATAAAATACGAGAAATCAGAGCCCGAACGGAGAGATTCAGGTGTTCATTCTTCCCGCGCGCTATTCGAGAATGGAATGGGAGATAAAATAGTATAATTGTGGTTCGATGAACCCTCTGCCAGGCATTTAAATGTGATTTGCAGAGTATCCCATGTAGATGTAGATGGAGTGGATTTTAAACACCCCGTCACATTTCTAGATGTGTCAGCTAGAGCTGTATCTACACGTTTGCAGCACTGGTGATGGCGACGGGCAGGCACAGTGTTGGGCGGGCAGAGGTGTCGACTGTGCCAGGTGGGGCAGATTTGGGCGCGGCCATCCATTTCCCGGTATTAATTCCTGGGCGGGCGCAAAACTGCCACGGCCGGGGATTAGTCTCCCAGAGGAAATCACGCTCGCCGCCACACCCCGCTATACGCATCCCATCTCCCGCGCTGGCGCAGGGCGCGCCACCGGCGCTGCACTCGCTCAGCCAAACTCCGCCGTGTTTCAGAAAGATTCACTCAAATTATACAGCACTGCTTCCCACCTGGAGTTGTCTCTTAATTTGGTAGAAAATCTAAAGAAAATCTGGCCTTTTGGAAATTATATCCAGCGGCAAAACACAATCAATGCCTTTCTGAAGCCCGTTTTACACGGCGTTCCACAGGGTACTGTTTTTGGTCCTCTATTGTTTTTTATCTGCATAAACGATCTGGGTGAAAATCTGAGCAGCTAAATTTAAACGAACAAGGATTGGCTAGATGCCTACAATACTTTTCACAACGAAACTCGAAATTTGACCAGCGGCAAAAAAAATCAGTGCCTTTCTTAAGTCCGTTTTACACGGCGTTCCACAGGACAGTGCTATTGGTCCTCTATTGTTCCTTATGTACATAAACGAACTGGGGGGAAATCAGAGCAGCTAAGTGTAAACGAGCAAGGATTGACGATCCTTCACAGAAGCTCGAAATTTAGCGAGGACGTCAATGAGAGATGCCTACAATACTTTTCACAACGAAGCTCTTTCTCGAAATTTGACTGAAAACCCAAAGAGATTTTGGTCATATGTTAAATATACTACGGGCAAAACACAAACAATACCCTCACTACTTAACAGTAATGGCAATCCTGCCGATGATAGCGCTACTACAGGAAAGTTACTCAACACAGATTTCGAAACCCATTCATCAAAGAATTCGAAACAAATATTTCAGATTTCGAAATACAAACAGAGGCCAGAATGAGTAACGTTGAAGTAGATATCCCCGGAGAAGTAAAGCAACTTAAATCACTTGACAAGAACATAAACGATCTGGGCGATAATCTGGGCAGCTAAATTTAAACGATCAAGGATTGGCGAACCTACACAGAAGCTCGAAATTTAGCGAGAACTTCAATGCGAGATGCCTACAATACTTTTCACAACGAAACTCTCTCTCGAAATTTGACTGAAAGCCCAAAGAGATTTTGGTCATATGTTAAATATACTACGGGCAAAACACAAACAATACCCTCACTACTTAACAGTAATGGCAATCCTGCCGATGATAGCGCTACTACAGGAAAGTTACTCAACACAGATTTCGAAACCCATTCATCAAAGAATTCGAAACCAATATTTCAGATTTCGAAATACAAACAGAGGCCAGAATGAGTAACGTTGAAGTAGATATCCCCGGAGAAATAAAGCAACTTAAATCACTTGACAAGAACATATACGATCTGGGAGATAAGCTGGGCAGCTAAATTTAAACGTTCAAGGATTGGCGAACCTACACAGAAACTCGAAATTTAGCGAGAACTTCAATGAGAGATGCCTACAATACTTTTCACAACTAAACTCTTTCTCGAAATTTGAGTGAAAACCCAAAGAGATCTTGATCGTATATTAAACTAGCTGAAAACCCGGCGTTGCCCGGGTATTTTTTTTATTTATTCGATCCTTGAGTCAGTACTTTTCCTATCCACTCTCTCTCTCTCTCTCTCTCTCTGTCCATCTCCTTTTTTCTAAAAACATGTTACATTTATCAGAGAATATATAAGAAATTAGAAATCACACGTAAAAGTGCTCTCGTTTCGAAGAATCAAATCACGAAATACAACAGTAACAATTGTAATAATATCACATATCGATCACTTGATGTAATGCGCGAAACGTCAAATCGATTTTTTTAAAAGAGAAGTATTAAAAGAAATTTCTTTTTTACTGCTTTATTTATTTATTCTTATATTTCCTTATTCGTATGCTTATCCTTAAAGGGGAAAGAGCTGAAGACATTGCAGCACGCATACACCAAAGATATGGTTTGTGGCATCACGTTTCGCTGTATGTAACCACCTTGCTATAGTGTCTCAAACGTCATCGCTGGCCTTCAGTCCGAATTTTTTTTATAATTGACGATTTTGAACCACCATATCTTCCACCCCTTTATAGCTATCGGCATGAAAGTGCTATGGTGTACAACGGGAGACTTCAGACAACAATTACACACAGACTATTCATTGGCGTTCAGTACTTTACGCTGCAACCTTCAAACAACAATGCAAGCAATAAAACTACTTTCAAAAAGTAAATATAATTTCCAAAAAGTAATTATTGTTCCGCATTTCGCGTTATATTCTTCAAATTAGTAAATATCTATCAGATCGCTATAAAACCGTGCCTAAAGCTTTCCCCTGGTAGACATTAGTAACTTTACAAATTTTTAGCTCTTTATGTCTTTTGATTCAGACGTGATAAACGTACACCGAACAGACATTCACATTTATAGATATATATATACTACGGGCAAAACACAAACAATACCCTCACTACTTGACATTAATGGCGATCCTGCCGATGATAGCGCTATTACAGCAAAGTTACTCAACACAGCTTTTCGAAACCTATTCACCAAAGAATTCGAAACCAATATTTCAGATTTCGAATTACAAACAGAGGCCAGAATGAGTAACGTTGAAGTAGATATCCCCGGAGAAGTAAAGCAACTTAAATCACTTGACAAGAACAAGTCTTCTGGTCCGGACTGTATACCCATTAGATTTCTATTTGATTATGCTGAAGCGATAGCTCCTTACTTAACAGCCATATAGCTCCGCTCTCTCAAAGAAGAATCTGTACCAAAAGTTGCACAGGTCACACCGATATTCGAGAAACGTAATAGAATATTCTGCTGAATTACAGACCTATTTCACTGACATGGATTTGCAGCAGGGTTTTGGAACATGTACTAAGTTCAAACGCTATGAATTATCTAAAAAGATACGGATCTACTGGCTTGTAGTCAACAGGAATTCAGAAAGTATCGCTCCTGGAAACACAGCTAAGTCTTTATCCATACGAAGTGGTGAGTGCTATCGACAACGGATCTCAGTTAGATTTTATGTTTATTTCCAGAAAGCTTTTGACAGAGTATCTCACAAACGGCTTTTAGTCAATTGACGTGCTTAAGGAATATCGTCTCAAATATGCCACTGGACTGGAGGTTTCCCGTCAAAGACGACACGGTCCGTAGTAACTGATGGAAAGGCATCGGCGAAAACAGAGGTAATATCTGGCGTTCCCACGGGTAGTGTTATTGGTCCTGTCCTGTTGCCAACGGGATTATTTACATTTTAACCTGACTGACTCACAAACATTAAAGTGTAAGTATGGTATTTTCAATGAAAACATATAGATTTTCTGTTAAAACCACATAAGAAATAAAAATGCTGTACTATTTGAAAGATTTTTCCCTTTCTTACAGTCAGCTTTAAAATACTACAGCGATGTACGTATATCATTAGGCAGATTGTTTCTTACGTGTGTGTTCTCCTTGTGCTCTGCCGAAAGACGAAATTAGTACACTTGAAAAGACGACGCCGATTTTGATCCAATGGCGGCAGATGCTACCTGAGAGATAGAAGATGTAATACTAACGGTTTCAAAAAAAAAAAAAATAAATAAATAAAAAAATAAAAAATAAATAAATAAATAAATAAATAAATAAATAAATAAAAAATGTTCAAATGTTTGTTAAGCTTATGGGACTTAACTGCGGGGTCATCAGTCCCTAAACTTACAAACTACTTATCAACTACCTTATACTAAGGACGGCACAAATATCCATGCCCGAGGGGGGATTCGAACCCCCGACCGTAGTGGCCGTGCAGAGCGTGACTGGAGCGCCTCAGTCCCCTCGGCCACCGCGGCCGGCAACGGTTTCAACGACGTACGCAAACAGCGCCATTTATGTGTACCCTGTAAAACAGAATGTTCACTGCCAAGATCCAACTCCATAGTCCAGTGGAGTAGACCGCTCTCTCACAAGTCACTGTGTTTCCATCGACTGTGCGAACGTTGGTGACGTGGAGCCGCGGTGGAGAAGCCGAGCGGTCTAAAGCGTCTCGCTGCGGAGCGCGCGGTTGCTCGCCGTGGAGGTTCGAGTCCTCCCTGGGGCATGAGTGTGTGTGTTGTCCTTAGGTTAGTTTATCTAGGTTTAAGTAGTTTGTAAGCTACGGACTGATACCACGCAGTTTGGTCCGATAGATTTACAAACATTTGAAAAAATTTTTGGTGACGGGACGGGCGAGTCCGTTTGTACGCAGGTAAGGTATGAATGTCAACAATGTGTGCTATCAGCGACAACAGTAGATACCGTTGCGTAGTGTCTCCTCAACAGTGTTGCCACTATTTAAGTTCCAACCCTCGAATAAAGCGAGCGCATAAAGCAGTCGGGAAGTCAGTAACTGAACGAGTAACAGTATCAAAGAGTAGTAGTTGTAGATCGATTCTGATGATAGAAGCAGTTAGTACAGTTGACAAGAGAGATCTCAAATGTTTGTTAAGCTTATGGGACTTAACTGTGGGGTGATCAGTCCCTAAACTTAGACACTAGTTATGAACTAACTTAAATTGTTTGTAAAGCTTATGGGACTTAACTACGGGGTCATCAGTCCCTAAACTTACAAACTACTTATGAACAACTTACGAACTAAGACGGCACAAATATCCATGCCCGAGGGGGGATTCGAACCCCCGACCGTAGTGGCCGTGCGGACCGTGACTGAAGCGTCTCAGTCCCCTCGGCCACCGCGGCCGGCTGAACTAACTTATACTAAAGACAACACAAACATCTATGCCCGAGGGAGGATTCGAACCCCCGACGGGAAACGGCCTCGCGCATCGGAGCATAGCGCTTCAGTGCGCTCAAGAGAGATCTGTTTGATTTGATTTGGTTTGTTTTAAGGGGACAAAACTACCGATGTCATCAGTCTCCCAGAGATCTGTATGAAGAGTTTTTTACCAGTTGCATGTTGCGAATTTGGTGCTGTGGAACAATACATGCCATTGAAACTTCCTGGCAGATTAAAATTGTGTGCACGAACCGGGACTCGAACCTGGGACCAATGCCTTTCGCGGACAAGCTCTCTACCGACTGAGCTACCCCGACACGACTCACGATCCTGCCTCACAACTTTACTTCCGCCAATACCTCGCCTCCTACTTTCCAAACTTCACAGAAGCTCTCCTGCGAAACTAGCAAGACTAGCACTCCTGGAAGAAAGGATATGATGAAGACATGGCTTAGCCACAGCCTAAGGGGTGTTTGCAGAAGGTCCCAGGTTCGAGTCCCGGTTCCGGCACACAATTTTAATCTGCCAGGAAGTTTCATATCAGCGCACACTCCGCTGCAGAGAGAAAGTTTCATTCTGGAAACATGCCTAGGCTGTGCTAAGCCATGTCTCCACCATATCCTTTCTTCCAGGAGTGCTAGTCTTGCATGTTTCGCACGAGAGCTTCTGTGAAGTTTGGAAAGTAGGAGGCGAGGTACTGGCGGAAGTAAAGTTGGGAGGCGGCATCGTGAGTCGTGTCGGGATAGCTCGGTCGGACGCCGGGCGCCGTGGCTCAGCGCGCCCGGTCAGAGGGCTGAACGTCCTCTGTAATAAAAAAGCTGAACCAACTGATCAACTAACGACCAAGAACGAACAATGTAAAACGACCGCACATCATAGATCTACCTGAAGAACAAGGGAGAAAAAAGTTTGGTAGAGCGCTTGCCTGCGAAATGCAAAGGGTCCTAGGTTCAAGTCCCGGTTTTGCAAACAATTTTAATCTGCCAGGAAGTTTCATATCAGCGCACACGTCGCTGCAGAGTGAAAAGTTTCATTCTGTGCAGCGTAACATACGTGATTTCTTATTACGAAGGACGCTGAGTACATCTCAGTACTTTCTGCTGCAAATATTTTAAAACAGCCCATCACAAGAAGTAAAGTATTGCACCCGAAGAAACGAGGAACATTATAAAGTGTTCACTACAAACACTGCACATTTTCGGCGGACAAAGTTGCTCAGGCGGAAGAAAAGTCTGCGACTGGCGCGCCCTCGCAACGGACTTTCCGGAATTTCTTCTCCGTGTAGCGACACGCCGTCTCCGGGGCACTTCCCCAAATGTAACTTCCGTTAAAGTCATCATTTAGGAGAGGCGCGCAAAGAAGCGGGCCCCGAATCGAATGAAAGACTGGGCGTGCAGCTATTGAGGGGGCGAGCCGGCCTTTAAAATGCAGCCCCGCCGCCTCGAGTAGTTAAGCAATGTTTGGGACCGGCAGACAATGGGTCGCCCCGGGAAATGAGATTAGCGCGGGACTTAAGTGACGCGCACAATGGCCGGGCCTCCGATAAACCTTAGCAGCCGCCCCTCGCGCTGATAAGGGGCATTTTCCTTAATGGCACCGCCTAGGGCGCGCGGACATCTGTACTGCTGGTGAAGTACAGCGCGATCGAGACTGGCCGGTTATCGGCAGCTGGCGGGGTGTTCGGGACGTCTGTTGCCAGCCGGGTGGCCTCCTCGCCTTTGAAGGCGACACGAAGCTCATCGGGGCTGAAAGCTTCGGCGCGGCGCCGGCAGATTAGAAAGTGCCGCGAGACAATGCGGTCCGCGAGCACAATGCGGCGCTGCAGGCGACGCCGTAGACGGCGCCGGCGGGGCGTCGCTAGCTGCCGGGCTGCTGCTCGCGCCCTCAGACATCCCTGATTGGCCTCTTCACAGCCTCGTTGTTGCAGGCCGCAAAGGAACGCCGCTCCGACGCCTCCACACCGCTCACAACCTAACTGCTTAACGAGACCTGCAAGTGAACGGACTATTTCTTCATACCTTGCTTCCGCTGCGCATTACTCTTGATCTACAATGCGGAGGAAATTTCAATTTTGTACCGACACTGAATAACATTAACTCAAGCTGTAATATGAAATTTATCGAAAATATCTGTTATACACTACTGGCCATCAAAACAGCTATATCAAAATGAAATGTCTTTGACAGCGATTATTTTAAAAGGAATGTTTTAGTTTCACTTTTTAATTAGTTTTAAAAGATATGGTGAGTGTGATGATAGTGTTCTAATTTATGTTTTATCAAAATGTTTCATGAATATTAATTCCATTGTCTTGCTGTAGCCTTCCATAATGTCGAAACGTCGAAACGCGTAAGGCCTCAATAAATTGAAATTTGTGATCAAGACTCTAAACTTTAATACCACAATAATAATAAATTATTTTAACACTGCTTTAAACTTCACTGACTCACTATAAGCTTATTTCGGCGTTAGGCCATCATCAGGTGTACTGTAATACAAGTAGTATAAAAGAGTTGTTACATATATTCTTATAACATAATTACATAAATTTTTTACAAAGTTTTACTAACATTACTTATAATATTGTTGTTGTTTATTTGCTGCCCAATTGATTATAGAAGCTGATGTAATGCTTATCTGTGTATGTGCAGCAGCACTGGTTATATGATTAGATTGTTTATCAGTTTTCCATAGTGGCAGTGGCATCGTTGGATGCTGCCACCACAGACTGCCACTATGGAAAACTGATAAACAATCTAATCATATAACCAGTGCTGCTGCACATACACAGATAAGCATTACATCAGCTTCTATAATCAATTGGGCAGCAAATAAACAACAACAATATTATAAGTAATGTTAGTAAAACTTTGTAAAAAATTTATGTAATTATGTTATAAGAATATATGTAACAACACTTTTATATTACTTGTATTACAGAACACCTGATGGTGGCCTAAGGCCGAAATAAGCTTACAGTGAGTCAATAAAGTTTAAAGCAGTGTTAAAATAATTTATAATTATTGTGGTATTGAACATGTCAATCAAAGATATACTCCACACTGCGGGCCCCAGAAACGAAAAAAAAAACTCTAAAGTTTATTGCAACTGAATTTATTTTATTTTAAAGAAATACAACAGTCACGGAACATCACTGACAATACTGTATAAAATTAAGATCTCACTTCTGTTCTACTCGATGTCTTTCTTTCAGTTACAACGTACTGGGTTCTTTCTGAAAGGAAATCACGAATCCAATCGCTCAACTGTGACGATATTTCATAAACACTCAATTTCATTAGAAGACACTTGCGAAGTACTCTGTCAGAAGCCTTCTGGAAATCTAGAAATAAGTAATCTATCTTACATATCTTGTCAATGGAACTCATCACAACATGTAGGTAAACAGCTAGCTGTGTTTCACAAGAACGATACTTTCTGAATCCATGTTGACTATGGGTCAATAGGTCGTTCTTTTCGAGGTAGTTCATACACTACTGGCCATTAAAATTGCTACACCAAGAAAAAGTGCAGATGATAAACGGGTATTCATTGGACAAATATATTATACTAGAACTGACATGAGATTACATTTTCACGTTATTTGCGTGCATAGATCCTGAGAAATCAGTACTCAGAACAACCACCTCTGGCCGTAATAACGGCCTTCATACGCCTGGGGATTCAGTCAAACAGAGCTTGGATGGCGTGTACAGGTACAGATGTCCATGCAGCTTCAACACGATACCACAGTTGATCAAGAGTAGTGACTGGCGTCTTGTGACGAGCCAGTTTCTCGACCACTATTGACCAGAAGTATCTAATGGAGAGAGATCTGGAGAATGTGCTGGCCAGGGTAGTATTCGAACATTTTCCATATCTATAAAGGCCCTTATAGGACCTGCAACATGCGGTCATGCACTATCCTGCTGAAATGTAGGGTTTCGCAGGGATCGAATGGAGGGTAGAGCCACGGGTCGTAACACATCAGAAATGTAACGACCACTGTTCAAAGTGCCGCCGATGCGAAGAAGAGGTGCCCGGGACGTGTAACCAACGGCACCTCATACCATCACGCCGCGTGATACGCCAGTATGGCGATGACGAATACACGCTTCCAATGTGCGTTCACCGCTATGTCACCAAACACGGATGCGAACATCATGATGCTGTAAAGAGAACCTGGATTTATCCAAAAAAAAATGACGTTTTGCATTCTTGCACCAAGGTTCGTTGTTGCGTACACCATCGGAGGCGCTCCTGTTTGTGATGCAGCGTCAAGGGTAACAGCAGCCATGGTCTCCGAGCTGATAGTCCATGCTGCTGCAAACGTCGTCGCACTGTTCGTGCAGATGGTTGTTGTCTTGAAAACGTTCCCATCTGTTGACTCAGAGATCGAGACGTGGCTGCACGATCCGTTTTACAGTCATGCGGATAAGATGCCTGTCATCTCGACTGCTAGTAATACGAGGCCGTTGGGATGCAGCACGGCGTTCCGTATTGCCCTTCTGAACCCACCGATTCCATATTCTGCTAACAGTCATTGGACCGCGACCAACGCGAGCAGCAATATCGCGATATGATAAACCGCAATCGCGATAGGCTACAATCCGACCTTTATCAAAGTAGGAAACCTGATGGTCCGCATTTCTCCTCCTTACACGAGACATCACAACAACGTTTCACCAGGTAACGCCAGTCAACTGCTGTTTGTGTATGAGAAATCGGTTGAAAACATTCCTCATGTCAGCACGTTGTAGGTGTCGCCACCGGCACCAACCTTGTCTGACTGCTCTGAAATGCTATGTCATGTCACACAAACTGACTTAACGGAGTGGAATGGCGCAATGGTATCCCCCTAGCGCAAAGAAATCTCCAAATATTTGTTGCTGCCAAGCCAACGTGATTATCCAATGTTATCCTTAAGTGGGTTGTAATACTTGTGGCTTACAGCCATCATATCGGATTTGAGTTTCTTTCCAGCACAGCAAGCTAAAACCCGGTAGTAGACAGTTGGTGAAAACTGGTGACATCCACGACAGGTGGTACAGTAGGTCGGGTTCCCACGGGAAAGAGTGCTGGCGAGTTCCCTAGAATTCGGGGGAAGTCCACGAGCGGCAGGCACCGAACGCCGATTGCCTTAGTAATGGCGGTCACGGATCAAAAGGAGAGTATTCTATATTTGATAAACTAATTAATTATTCCATGTCGAACTCAACTTAGGAAACCTCTCAAAGCCAAGCTATGCCCTGACTAGATAACATATATTAACTCTTGCAAAATTAATAAACAAACAAAACAGTATACGACGGACGATGCACGGCGGCCATGTTTGAGCGCCAAATTGCGGAGCGAAGACAGCCTAGCATCGAGCCGCGACACCTCACTCCAGAACACGCATTCGCAGGAGTAATATACAGCTGTCGCATATGTAGGCAGTTGATTACTTTAGAACACTTCTAAATGACATAATGTTGAACTTCTAGTTAAGACAATGTGTATCGAGTGTATATAAATGCGGTTTCCTAGTTTTCTGCATTCATTAAATAAATTAGCTGGCATCCCAGAATCTTCAATATTATTCCGTAGTTAGAGGAGTTCCAACCAGTAACTTAATAATTTCATATATACATGTGGCGTCTGTTAACTGCGAATGGTCAAAGCCGAAAATGTGTACCCAGCCGGGATTCGAACCCGGGTCTCCATTTCTAGGGAGTTGCGCTGACCACTAAACCACTGGGGAAACAGTGATCACCGCACCTACAAGGACTACCTAAGCACGCGTTCGTAACAGACGCCACACACACACACACACACACACACACACACACACACACACACACACACACACACACACACACACACACATATATATATATATATATATATATATATATATATATATATATATATGCGTGCTTAGGTAGTCCTTGCAGGTGCGGTGATCACTGTGTCCCCAGTGGTGTAGGGGTCAGCGCAACTGCCTAGAAAACGGGAGACCCGGGTTTGAATCCCGGCTGGGTACACATTTTCGGATTTTCGGCTGTGCATATTCGCGGTTGATGTCATAAAAAAACGTAAAGCAGTCAACAATCCGAAGATTGGTTTGAACACCACTGTGCTTCACTAGGCATACTCCTGTTTGGAGGTGGTATGCCGTTGCCTTCCTCCCACCTTCGAACTGACTTACCCAGCCAGTTATAGGGGGACCTACAGTTTAACGTGGGTTCCGAACCACGGTGCTACTCGGTATTTTTCACATGAGCAATACTGCCAGAGGTGAAAGAAGTGGGCCGGCCGCGGTGGCCGAGGAGACTGAGGCGCTCCAGTCACGGTCTGCACGGTCACTGCGGTCGGGGGTTCGAATCCCCCCTCGGGCATGGATATTTGTGCCGTCCTAGTTCGTAAGTAGTTCATAAGTAGTTTGTAAGTTTAGGGACTGGTGACCCCGTAGTTAAGTCCCATAAACTATACAAACATTTGAACATTTGATTTTGAAAGAAGTGGAAAGTGACAGATAAAAATCCTAGGACCTGGCGGGGATCGAAACCGCGACATTTGGATTTATAGTCTGGCACTCTACCACTGTGCAACCGAGGCGCACCATATTCTGTGAATATGGATTAATAATTTCAGCCTCACTTCAAGAACTCCGACCTGTGCGCTATCATCTGCGCGGCGACGACAACTTTAGAAGACGTCCGGTTGGTGAACTTGAGAATTTCTAGTCTTCACACAGTGCAGTGGGTATTGACTACAACCCTTACGTACACTGTTATTGCGGTACAAACGCATACTCTTGTGCGTCGTTCATGGCAACATTGAGGAAGAAGGAAAAATATTTATGACCGTTTAGCACACCCCCTACAGAATTTTTGTTGTAGGGTGCATAATATAAATGGCATATGTTTCCAGCGAGAAAGCGAATGTGCAGATAAAGATTTCAGGACTTTTGAGTTGAAATTAGGAATTCCCCTACCTGTTCTTCCAGCCGTATAGCACTTAGTCGTACAGTAACTTAGATTTCTGCGAGTTCCCGGGACAGGAGTAGTGCAGTGCTCTTTCCGCAGATTGCACCAATCCGCAACTGCGCTACAGTTTTTCCGCGTCTAATTGGTGCTAATTGCGCACTTGAGCAGCACTCATTTTCTTGCTGCGTATTTCGTTTTATGATGCGCAACAGAGGGGGAGGGCTTTAATTACCCGAAAACAATTCTGGAGTTTTTTAATTCTGGCGCCGGCGCACAACGGCTGCCGCGCCTCCTTGCCGACTGATTTTAATTTCCGTCTCAGATATACGGCACAAAGAATAAAGCCCCGGCCGGCAAGGTAGCGGCAGGTTTTATTTTTCGTGGCGATTATTCAGAGTGCCTTTTGAGTCTGAAGGGAAATTGCGGCGTGTTGCACGGGGACCGCGGAAGACCTGGGGGTCTCTGGAGCACGTGCGCCAACAGGCCAGCCAACATTCCAGTGACGAGGCACACGGAAAGCGTCTGTAACTGTAAGCCTGCTGCGTTACGAAATCTTTTGCACAAGTCTCAGTTGCAGGGTGTTTCACGAGGAATATTAAATTTTTAGTGAGGTTGTGGTATTACCCCACATTGTTCCCTATTTTATTTCGGGATTTATTTGATTACATTTTTGTTTCTTTTCGTCTGGTCTGCCTTCTACAGTCCAGACAGTTTTGTTTCGGATAGCTGGCCGCACACGGAAGCGAGCCGAGCTGGTTCATACCGGCCGTGACATACTGTATGGTGCAGTACCGTGGGAAGCATTCGTTCGCTGCGGCAGTCAGGGCGGTTCTTCCCGGCCGCTGTCGAGGCGGGAATCGCCTGCTTTTCATTTCATTATTTTGCCGATAATATTATTTAAAAATTTGGAATAGGGATTAAAGTTCAGGGTGAAGAAATAAAAACTTTGCGTTTTGCTGATGACATTGTAATTCTGTCAGAGACAGCAAAGGACCTGGAAGAGCAGTTGAATTGAATGTTGTTGTTGTTGGTTTTTGAGGGGACTAAACAGCTAGGTCATCAGTCCCCTGAATGGAATGGACAGTGTGTTGAAGAGAGTGTATAAAATGAACATTAACAAGAGCAAAACAAAGATAATTGAATGCAGTATTAGAAAATCAGGCGATACTAAAGGAATTAGATTAGGTAACGAAACAATAAAGGTGGTAGATGAGTTTTTTTACTTGGGCAGTAAAATAACATGCGATGGTCGCAGTACAGAGGATATAAAATGCAGAATGGCAATGGGAAGAAAAGAAATTTTGAAAAAGAGAAATTTGCTAACATCGAATATTAATTTAAATGTTAGGAAGTCTTTTCTGAAGGCATTTGTGTGGAGTGTTGCCGTGTACGAGAGTGAAACATGGACGATAAGCAGTGCGGACAGGAAGAGAATAGAGGCTTCTGAAATGTGGTGCTACAGAAGAATGCTGAAGATTAGGTGGGTAGATCGCATAACTAATGAAGGGGTACTGAACAGAATTGGTGAGAAAAGGAATTTCTGGCATACCTTGACTAAAAGAAGGGATCGCTTGGTAGGACACATTCTTAGAGATCAAGGAATTGTGAATTTAGCATTGTCGCTTCTTTCGCAAATATGGTCGCACGTGATGCTCAAAAAACGAACAGTAATACTTTGCATTGACGTGAAGGCACGTAATGCGTTAGGATAACACCATCACAGTCATGCACGAGAATCACCAACGTGCCACTGTTCTGTACGGCAATGCCGATTCCCCGCACGCCTATTGGAGACCTTAATGACACTGTCTTACTGTACGACCTCCGGCACATTCTATCTTGTCTGAAATCCGTTGTTCCAGTTTCAAAAACATAGTGGCACCGTTACATTAGACCGCTCGCTCACAAGTGACTGTGTTTCCCTCGATTCTGTGCACGCCGGTGACGTGGGACGGTCGAATCCATTTGCTCGGGGATAAGATACGTATGTCAACAACGTGTGCTATCAGCGAGAATAGTAGATTCCATTGCATAGTGTCCCCACAGCAGTGTGTGATCATAACGTGTAGGCTTTCACGGCCGGCGTCTTCAGTAATTAAAACTTCCGGGCTGAGAGGTCGTGGTCGAACAGTAGAAATTTCTTCCCCTGACGTTTCGTTGCCGGCTGCGGGCAACATCTTCTGAGGTGAGTCGACGACTGGCTGCTGGGCCGTGGAGATCCTGCATATATAGAGGGCATAGAGGGCGCCACCACTCGTCACGTGATGTCAACAGTAAAACTATCTCTGGCTGGCGTCATTACTCTTGATCGAAGGTAATCGATTGTCACATCTTTGGTACAAAGCAGACCGCCATATCTTGTCTAACGTCAAGCCTTCTTCCTTCCTGTTAAAAATTATTGTGGTGTTTAAAAATCTCTATAGCCTCTCTATTCATACGTGCATAATAATGCGATGTCTTAGCTAGCACGCTTGTCTCGCTAAATTTTATTTTGTGGTCACCGTTTTCAAAAACATGTTCCGCTACGGCCGATTTGTCCGTGTGTCCCAGTCGACAGTTCCTTTTGTGTTCAGTTAGGCGAGTATTGATACTTCTTTTTGTTGTTCCAATATAAACCTTCCCACAACTACATGGGATCTTATACACACCTGGAGTAGCCAAAGGGTGTCGCGCATCTTTCGTTGATCGTAAGCATTCACTGATCTTTTTGGTGGGTTTGAATATTGTTTCCACTCTAAACTTGGCCAGTACTTTCCCAGTGCGGTCCGTGATATTGTGGATGAATGGGAGAAACACTTTCCCCGCCAAAGGTTGTTGCTGAACGTTAGCAGAGATTTGTCTTCTGGCCTGGAGTGCTCGATCTATCTCCTTATCACTGTATCCGTTTTTTCTGAAATGCGGTTCGTAAATGATCGAGTTCCTCTTGCAAATAAGCCGGCTCACAGATTTTATTAGCCCTGTCCACTAATGTTTTAATAACACCTCTCTTCTGCCTGGGATGATGATTCGAATCTTTGTGAAGATACCGATCGGTGTGCGTATCTTTTCTATATACTTTATGACCCAGTGTCCCATCTGCACGTTTAATCACTGTAACGTCCAAAAAATTTATCTGTCCATCAATCACCGTCTCCATGGTAAATTGTATTTTCGCGTTGATACTATTCAAATGCTTTAAGAAACAGTTCAGTTCCTCTTCCCCGTGATTCCAGATCACAAATGTATCATCCACATACCGATACCACTTCAAAGGGCTCTTTCTGGCCGACTGCAGTGCCTGTTGTTCAAAAAATTCCATAAAAATATTCGCAACCGCTGGACTTGGAGGGCTACCCATTGCCACTCCATCGATTTGTTCATTGAATTCATTATCATATTGAAAATAAGTCGTGGATAGGCAATGTCGAAACAGATCTACAATATCAGTGGGAAAAAAGTCAGATATGTAAGCAAGAGCTTCGTTGACAGGAACCATGGTGAACAGGGAAATCAGGTCAAAGCTGACAAGAATATTACCAGGGCTGACAGTAATCTCCTTCAGTTTTTCGATAAAGTGCATAGAGTTTTTAATGTGATGATCAGGAGTGTGTGATGTTTGTAGAGCTTACGGGACTTAACTACGGGGTCATCAGTCCCTAAACTTACAAACTACTTACGAACTAGCTAAGACTAAGGACGGCACAAATATCCATGCCCGAGGGAGGATTCGAACCCCAGACCGTAGTGGCCACAGCGTATGTATAACTTTTTTCAGTCTGAGTAATCAGGAGTATAGCTCTTATGAAGAGACCAAATGTACTAAACGTACTGATTCTTCGTTTGTGTGGCCATAATGTCCGTAGGTGCTTTCATATTATGAATAGCAGGGTTTGTCCGTCTTTGCAACTACAATAAATGTGGTGTCGCACAAGTCCAAAGTGCGCGCCACCTACTTTCGCCGCGCGCCGCCATGCACGCACGGCGCGGCGTTCTTACGACGTCAGCAACGAGCGCCCTCTGCTACAACTCCGCTCGTGGTCACCACTGAACGACTTCGTTCACTTGGGACTAAGATAGGAACCAGCTAACACTTCGGAATCAGATAGGCACCAGTGAAGACTTGGCTATCGCATAAGCACTAAGCAGGCCTCTAGCTCAACTATGTATCAGCACTCTGCAGTACTTAGCTATGTAAAAGTTAAGTATTGTATAAATTCTGTGCAATATATATCTCGTTCTAATTTACTCTAGTGTTTCTACTTTCTGCTGGCTCGCCGGCTGCTCCCCTCCGTACCTGCACAAGCGTGCATCCTTTATTCCTGTGTCGGTCTTCCTACTCGGCTACCGACACCTACGACGGAAACGAGACACAAAAGAAGCGACGAGGCTGGGACACAAAAATAAAAATGCGTTTTTTCTCACCAGACGCCTTTCGTTTTAATAACAGTAAAACATCTTCAGTGGTGTGTAAGAATAAAAATCTACAGTTTGTTTTGTTTTTAGATAGAAAACAGTTCGTTAACGGAACATGAAAAGTAGGCCTAATGTTTTGTTACTTACGGAAATTTTGTCTTGTTTTCGCTTCACATCATGGAATGCCGGTCTGTTTCATGCAGTACCGCCGGTTCATCATGCTGTGTCTTTTTTCCACTACTTCCACTGTACTTTTGGGCAGTTGCAAAGACGGACAAACACTGCTATTCATAATAACGTACTGATGCTTGACGTTACCCATTTCACAAAAATAAATTTTGGTTCACAAGATGCCAAGGTTTAGACATGCTAAGAAGTAATTCTTGCCGGCATATAAGCAGTTGCATTCTCGTGCAACTTGAAATTTCCATTAATTCTTTATTTTAACTAACGTAAGAATGCAGAGTGTATGGCGACTCTGTGTACTGTTGTTCTTTAAAAAATGACAAATCTACAGTTCCTAGATTCATCATCCAGCAGAAATTGATTTCCCCCCCCCCCTACCTAATGACCTAAAATCTGCACGAATGATGAAGTTTGAGAGCCAGCTCGAACTTGTGGCTTACTCACCTACCATATCACCATCATCATCATTCTTAGAGCGCTCCACTGGCTTTCGGGAGAGAGCATTTGCAGATTTATCGTCAGCTCTTAGCCTGCCGGAGGGAAACAAATTCCCGCGCGCGGAATCGCTGTGCTCCGGAAATGCTTGCGAGGCATACTTTGCATCTGTCGCGTCATTTGTCGGCATCGACAAATGGGCGGACAACTCTCAAGTCGGCTCGCCGTATTTTTTTCCCCTCCTGACTCGGAGCTGGAGCGCGCAAACTCGGAGCCCCACCAATCCAAACAAACATCGACGCAGACGTCTCACCTCCCGGGTAGCAGTAGTGGTCCCAGGAAGAGGGGATTTGTTTCCTAGTGTGTGTGCGTGTGTGTTTTTAACCATCAACTAACATGTCAAATATAACTCACGTAACTAAAATGCTGCGATCTCTCGAACCTCGGGGTTCTATTTCATAAAAATTTGAGACTGTTTTGCAGCATAATGCCGCGGTTGAGTAGCCGAACGCTCTAAGGCTCCTTGCTGCGGAGCGCGCGGTTGCTCGCCGTCGGAGGTTCGAGTCCTCCCTGGGGCATGTGTGTGTGTGTGTGTGTGTGTGTGTGTGTGTGTGTGTGTGTGTGTGTGTTGTCCTTAGGTTAGTTTACCTTAGTTTAAGTAGTTTGTAAGCTACGGACTGCAGTTTGGTCCGATAGATTTACAAACGTTTGAATGTTTTGCTGCATACTATTTTCGGTAATTTCCAAGAATGCTTGTAATCTAAGTATCTCGGCCTGAAACGATATATATCGAACGTGCAACTCTAAATGGATTATACGGGTTTGATGCGCGAGATGGCAAAACAATGAATGTTTACATAATAATTATTTTGACAAGTGGTAACGTAAAGCTGCGTTGACGTGAACGTTTTTACATCAGAATCGTTACACATTTATTGTTAATAGCTAAATGTTTTTTAAGGAATTTCAGTGTAAATTTCATTGCTCCAATTATCATTGACGAAATCTGAAGCTGTGGTAGTACGCATCTACGTGACATTTTCGTAGAAATTTGTAGAATGTTTCTGAAGACATATATTTTAATGTAATATGGAATACGCGTTAGGTATCCATGCAGTATATATTTCTGAGATGAGCGAGGATAAAAGATCAACAATTTTATTTGTATAAATAAATGACAGTTATAGATACCACCTTCATAGCATAATAAATCGCTGCAGAATATCTCCAGAAAAGTACTTCGAGACCTAGTCTCTAAATGGGTATGATAGTTTTACTTCTCCTTTGCGTAATTTTGACTATGGAGTCTTTTAAATCATAATAAAATTAAAAAATTAAAAAAAAAAACTTCGCCGTCACTCAAGACCATAGAAACGAATAAAACACTTGCCCATGATTACGAATAAAACGCGCGTGAATATCCGCATAAACGATTTAGAATTTCACGTTCGATATATGTCGTTTTATGCAGAGATACTTAAGACTGTAGCATATTCTGTGGAAATTACTCTATGTTCACACAAAAAATAGACACCACAAGATAAATACAATATATATTGAAGAAAACGTGCTCTTTTAAGTTTATATTGCAGTCCAAGACTATCTGCAACAATATACTGTTTATTTTCGTTTGAAAGCACATCTTTCTTGGATATTTAAGGCATATTTCACGTCGACAGTTGCGAACGGCAAAAATTGTTTTTCCAAAGTGTCTTCAAGATTTTGAGCTTGTGGATGTATTTCATCTGGTATTTGCATTATGCATTATCAAAATCTTGCTCAGAACCTGAGCTACGACTGTTATCATAATCATAAGGTTCTTCCAAGTCTGTCTTATTGTTTAGACACCCGGAAAGCAAAGCCTGAACGCGACCCTCATAATTAGGACAATTTCCCCTTACAAAGTACGATGTTGACGGTAACTCTATCACTACGACTGTGATGAATAAACCTGGAGCAGTTCCTTTATTACACCATATGTGAAGCCAAGGAAGTAAAACATAAAATTAATTACTATTAGGTAACAAATTACCCGAGAAAAGTTACGTATCTGTTATGTCGAGGTCTCACAGGCATTTGCTGACAACAATGAGGGAACTAACAGCGATAGGGGTAGATAGAGAGTGGTGATGACACATTGCGGAATTTTTTTTCGCAATTTTAGTGAAAAATGTTTTGGCAGTTTATCATGCCTCACATTGTTTATGACAGAACAATGCGTCGTTGCTGGTTCTTACCCCTCCAGCGAGGCGAGGAATATGAGTATCAAATGTGGTTGAAATCGTTCCGGTGGTTTAGGAGAACGTGAGCAACGTTGACACGTGATGCGGCAGGTTTCGCGCATTCCACTGTTTATGACGTTATTATCTTCCTGAAATGGGTGTTGTACGTGATCAATATATGCAGTCACCTCCTTTTTGGTTTGAAGGTCTTGTATGTTAAATTTAACCAATATTGGAACAAAACTGTAGATTTGTATGCAATACAAATACATGGACCCTCTAATTTATATACAGTGTGGACCATTGATAGTGCATCAAACAAAAATACTACAAAGAAAGAATCTTTTCAAGCTTGAAGGGTGGATACAAAAGGCACTCTGCAATTTCTGAGCCGCGGTGGAGTAGCCGAGCGGTCTAAAGCGTCTCGCTGCGGAGCGCGCGGTTGCTCGTCGTGGAGGTTCGAGTCTTCCCTGGGGCATGGGTGTGTGTGTTGTCCTTAGGTTAGTTTACCTAGGTTTAAGTAGTTTGTAAGCTACGGACTGATGACCACACAGTTTGGTCCGATAGATTTACAAACATTTGAACATTTTTTGCAATATCTGACTAATAAATTCCATAATGCCCAGATATAGAGATAATTTTAAACGTAACGCGAGAAATTATCCACAAACGGTTTCTTTTGGTTTGCGTGATATCGTTAGCGGCTAAGGGAGCGAGCGCATGAAGCAGCTAGGTGGGGGAACTTGTCCCTCCACCTGCATGCACAGACCACGCCTATCAGCCGTCACTGGGAGCGGACGAACTAAAAGAACGAACTAGTTCGCGGCAGAGCCGCGAACTAAAGTGATCGCTCCCGATCGCGAAGTCTACTTGAAAGTGGCAGGGTGGTCTTGTGAGGATACAGGGTTTTAGATTAGTAACCTCTTTGGTACGTTTTGGTCGAACGATAGTTACCGATGGCGTGCAGCGATAGCTGCTGACAACAATACTTAGGTTGGAATATTTTTTGTTTGTTGGCCAGTGTGCGGCAGTCTCCCGCCGACCGCAGAACAATGTAGTAGCACGTCGACAGTGAGTCCGTAATCCGCGTTTAGCTGTGGCTAAAGTTTTGCCCATCAGTCGTATCGCATATGAGTTTCGGTTGCACTTGCGTATTGAAATGTTTCAGTGTGGACTTGTAGACATTTATCGTGGTGGCACGCGGTTATTTAATCAGTGTATTTAAAGAAAGTTATTAAGATTTGTCGTTCCTTAATAAAGGAAGATAACAAAGTTTATTGTTATGGATCAACCTAGTAATTGTCCGCATCCCATACCGTCAAACCATTGGAACAATGATTAAGTATTAAACCTTAACGTCCCAGGTGCGGTCTCACAGACCGCAAACGCTTATTGTTAGTCAATTTTTAATGGATAGGGGTAGGGAAGGATAACACAGCATTGTGTAATCGTTGCTTCCAACACCTGCACTTTTTTCCGTTGTCAGTAGCCGCGTTAACGCGAGTCGCAGCAATATTATCACATCTTCTTTTGTGCTAGCGGTCTTTGAGACCGCACCAGGGCCTTTGTGTTACGGATTCCGCACCGAGCTCTTCCTCTACTGTGGGTGCTACAGTCCCTCATTTTGAGAATACTGTTTTCAAATGGTTTGAAGTCCATTCAGGAACTGATGTGGAATCAGACAGTGACTATGAGATTCGAAATGAACGTAATTCAGACTCAGAATAGAGTGAAAGTGAAGAAGAAATTGTATTGGCACCTGTGAAACTTTGAACATGCTCCACTGTGGCCCAAAAAAGAGTAGAAAGATGTGTTATGTTTGCCACTGTTGCAAGAAGCCCACCTACTTTGAGTGTTCTACCAAAATTTACATCGAGTGCAGAGAAAACATTTGAAAAGACAAAAGTTATCAAAGAAGCAGTAGTGAAATTCTCATTTTGGTGATTTTTTGAGGCTTTCTTATGTTTTTACCATTAAATGCATAGTAAACAATAAAAAAGGGCACAAAGTAAAATTTAAAGGCCAGAGTATTTGACTTTTTACAGTACTAATAAAATAATATAATGTTAAATCCATTTACTGCAGCTTTATGTTTGAATATATATATATTTCATAAAATTAATTTTAAAATACATTCATTTTGCAGAATTTAAATAGAGAAAAGTAGCCTTTTGCGTAATAAACTGAATTAGTTCACTTAGATAACTATAAGGACTGTTTATGATTATTTAAAAATTGCGGTCTGTCAGACCGCACCTGGGACGAAGTGTGACAGAAAAATGACCTGGGAAGCTAAGGGTTAATTAAGCAGCAAATAGAATATAACGGCACCTTCGCCCATCGAGGGTTAGGTGGACGCAGCTGTGACGTTACAGTCTCCTGCCGAAATATCGGCCGACGTCGAATTTGATACCTGGCTGCGTGCCAGTAAGTTTATCGAAGTTGTTATTCGACAGGAGAAATTAAGGAATCACAGAGTTTTACTTAATTTAACCCAGTTATATTCAGTGGCGGCTGGTGATAATGTGCTGCAGCACACTGTAAATATATTACTAAAATTATGCCACTTCTCTTCGAATGCAAGCGAGAAATCGCTGTAAAATTACATCCTTTCTCTTGGAATACGAGCCAGATATCACAATAAAATTAGGCCAATTCTTTTCCAATGCGTATTAGAACGCTAGTAATAAGGATGAAAACACATTCTGGAGCCCTCTCGCCGCGATAGCTGGAATACAGCTCCGTGTGCTGAAGTGGGATTCAGCTGCGCTGGTACGTGCGCAGAGAGGCGGCGCAGTCGTCTGTTCGCTAGTGCACATGCGCAGACGTGACGTCAGGCCTGGCGGCTCGTGTGTGCTGAGACCGACTGCAGCACTACATCAATATTTCTCTTCGCGCTGTGTGTAACGACTGCGGAAGAATAGTATATGACGAATATTGCGGCTTACATAGTCAAATAGCGCGCTGACTCAGGCGTCTTGCGCGTTGTCTCTCAAACCTACCTGTGTGAAGCTCTTATTCAAATACCTCTGAGTCTAAATTTTTAATATCTGTAAATAAAATTAATATTTTTTAACCCTTTCGTTACGGTGAACTTCTGCAGAAGTCGGGAGCGAATGTGCTCCACAGTCGGTGGACTGCTGCAGCAGTTCCGCCTCGCGTCAAACATCGTAATATAATGCTACTGAAATGTAACGTAAAGCAATTGTAAATAAATATTATTTAACAAGCGAAATTTGCGTTTATAATAATAACGTCCACATCCCACCAGAGCTGAATCCAAAACTTGGATCTTTTAGAATTTACGAAAAAAATTGCAGGAATTATCTGAAAGAAGGAAGAGAACTGTTTCTATTCCAAATGAATTTTCCCTAATAAATATATGGTATAAAGTCCAATAATTGCGATAAGACTGAGAGTGTGAAAGCAGGACAGAGTAGCGCCGTGGGGAGTGCGGAAAATGCGCCGTACAGCGGGCACGGCCGGGCGCGACTGGCGCTCGTCCACAGCGCACGGCGCAAGCACGGCGCCGGAGTGAAAGGGTTAAACGTTACATTTACTACCTGCAGTGAATACATGCAGTTGGCAGCGCTGTTATAGATTACCCTGAAGGTTTTACTATCAATACAGTATTAATTGATATTTAATTAAAGGCAATCACACAAAGGTTGACTTTTTATTTTAGTATATTTTGTTTCCTTTTTTTTTTAATATTGTAGCACACTGGTCAAATTTTGTACGAGCCGCCACTGGTTATATCGCAGTTTCACATGTTTCTTGCCGGCCGCGGTGGCCGAGGGGACTGAGGCGCTTCAGTCACGGTCTGCACGGCCACCACGGTCGGGGGTTCGAATCCCCTCTCGGGCATGGATATTTGTGCCGTCCTAGTTCGTAACTAGTTCACAAGTAGTTTGTAAGTTTAGGGACTGATGACCCCGTAGTTAAGTCCCATAAACTATACAAACAAACAAGCAGTTTCACACTGCTTTCTGTGAAGAAAATTTACGAGAGGTTTGCCGAGACCCGCTCTCCCCTCGGTGATTTTGGCGACATTCGGGTCGCCCCCCCCCCCCCTGAACACGTGACGTAATTAACGCACGCTACCCTGGGCGCCGGCGCCACCTCTTGCGTCGAGCCTGGTCTACCGACAGCGAGCGCGGGCGCTAAAACCCCGCCGCTATCAAAATATGCGGGTCGGGCCGCGGCCTCTGCCCGCCTTGCGACGGCCGCGCAATTAAACGCTCGTTAGGAGCGGGGGCGGCCGGCTAATTGCATTCAGATAGAACGGCCGGGCCACACCCTCCAAAAATCTCTAATGAGCGGGGCCATCGGTTCCGCACCCGCCGGCGGTTTTTCTCCAGCCGACGCGCCTTTTTCTGTTTCGAGTAGAAGTTTCGCTGTAATTAAAGAGCCGGCCGACTGCTCGCCCAGAGGAATGCCGCCTGCGCCCGCTTGCTCCTTACAGCTGTGCGGCCTAAGTTATTGCGGCAATTCCTCCCTAATGCTGTACCGTCACTGTTGTTTCTACAACCACTTTTGTTCTTCTCAATTTTGTCTCGCATCTGGTTCCCACGTCAGTGATACTGATTAAATAGGTATTTTAGATACACTTAAGCTCGCAGTGAAAATAAAATTTCAACAGTAATAATAATCTAATGCGTTGTCTGACGTAATTTCATTGCGGTTCTAGTACTACAGTGATTAAAAAAGTGTTGCACAGTGGCGAGCCGGCCGCGGTGGTCGAGCCGTCTGCGGCGCGCCAGACACAGTCTGCACGGCCACTACGGTCGGGGGTTCGAATCCCCCTCGCTCATGGATATTTGTGCCATCCGTAGTATTAGGTAGTTCATAAGTTGTTCGTAAGTTTAGGGACTGATGACCCCGTAGTTAACCCTTTGCTCCAGAGTGGTATTCTCACAATACCACTATTATATTAGCTTCTCCGCCTGTTAATGTTTTAGTGGTGTTGCCGGAATAACACCCATAATTTTGTAATTATGTGAAACAAATTTCTGAAAATAAATCAACATATAAACATTACTGGTCTCTTTTGTTACTTTGTGTGGAACAATTGCTGATTTTGAGAAAAATATTAATTTGGTGTGCAGCAAAGGGTTAAGTCCCATAAGCTCTACAAACATTTGAACACAATTGCGAATCCATGCGAGGGGGCTATTGGCCTACAGTCGCCGCCCCCACCCCCCCGGGCATGATGAAAAGCTCCTGGCCGCGGCGGAGTGGCCGAGCGCATTGAGGCACTATGCTCCGATCCTGGAGGCTGCGCCCCGTCGGAAGTCCCAATGCTCCCTCGGGCATGGATGTTTGTGCTGTCTTTAGTATAAGATAGTTCATAAGTAGTTTGTAAGTTTAGGGTCTGATGACCCCGCAGTGAAGTCCCATAACAGTCCCAGCCTTACTAACATTTGAACTTTTTTTTTTTTTTTTTTCAAAATTTTAATGAGCTCAGATCTTTCCTCCCCTTTCAGACCAAAATTTTGCATTCGCTAACGGTGTTGCATCATCACGATTCTAGGACACAATTTTCTTCCTTCGGGACATCCACAACCGTCCATCTTCATCTAAAATATTTTGATCCGCAACAGTTGTGATTTTAAACTTTTTTTTATTTTATTTCATATGCTACCCGAGTTTCGAGACCCATATCTCATCAACAGGTGCATCTCCAAATTCAATCAAATAAAATAGTGAAGTCTATCATGTAATAAAATGGCTACCCTACAATTGTACTACAATTATTCAGTAGAAAGGGAGCATACGTACTTAGTGCATCCGTAAAACTGTTACATTTTGGATCAGATTAAAGCAGTGAGTCTCTGCTACATGAAAAAACCCGGGAGGCACTGTAGGCAACTTGGACGCGACATAGCGACTCACAAGGCAGGGTCTGTGTGTAAAACAAAAGTCACATAATTAAAAATCGGAACATCGAACGGGTAGAAAATCCGCACTGTTAAGAACAGGAAAGTGTTTGTATGTCCCGCGCGCCTAACTATACCGAACCAAAATATAAGCCCCATGGAGAAATGATATTTACCGAACCGCCGGAATAGCAGAATATGTAGTCTGTTAACACTATATGCATTATAAGATAAAATGCGAACTCTTTAAAACACAGCGAACAGTTTAAACAAGGCAACAGTCTGGAATATTGTTTCTTTCAAATAAATTGACTCCTCTGTGGCAAAGAACTGTTTATTGTAGTTGTTTGAAAAAAGCCAAATTTTGTACCAAATCGACAATAATAACTTTAATGTTCTTCAAATCGAATAATTTATGATCTTGTATGAACACTCGATAATGAGTCGTGTGTCCAAATAACTACAATATTACAACAATAATAGACATTTCCGCTTGGTGGTTATTATATAAAATATATATTTTTCAATATAGCATGTCAATTTCGTTCACAGAAAGAAATCTTTAGTATAGATTAAGTCCAGGGAACTCATGTACACCACACAATTTTTTAACAGCTAAAATATATAAAATTACTTGTCAACTCAATGCTTGATCTCTGCTAATAATGTGGAAATAAAATCAGAAAATTGAAATATTATCATAATATTTCATTATCCATCAGCGATTTTGTGAATAAATTCACCTAACTGTTCCCAACCACAGAAATCTGTTTTGTTTTCATATGAGAAGACACTTGTAGACGAAGACGATCAAATGAAACTATCACGAAACGTAAACACGGATCACGTGGAGCGCACTGCCAGTACAACTCAGACAGTTCTGCGCAAGCGCGAATCTGGCATCTTGAGCGCACCAGAAAGATTTTTCTGTGTAGAATTTGGTAGCTTGCAGTTACTGCTTAAACAGCAAACAGCCACTCGGCAAGTAGCCAGAAGCGGGCGAAGGCGCTGCTTGTACTTAATTTAAGCTCTGCGCATGCGCGAGTAGCTTGCTGGCAGCTGCTTAAACGAACCTATACTGTTTGGTTTGTTCACGATAACTTGACGATTCGCGCCGTGGCTGCTGGGAGCTGCAGGAGGTGTGTCTTTCACAGACATGACTGCCGCGGGAAGCGGAGCGGTGAGGGGAAGGCAGCATCAGCTGCTTGCTTGTAAATAACTGAGTATCTTTCAACTAGTATCGATTTTCTCCGCTCATAGCAGCACCAACAAAACCGTCAAGTTATCATGACCAAAAAGTACACATTCAACGTCAGTGTTCAGGAGATCTTTCAATGAACGTGATGCAACACGTTTCTTGATGCGAGTCGTTTTAAATACCCAGGGTTCCTGGCACTATGAGGCGCACCCATCCAGTAAGTTCCCTAAATTTAAACAAAGACAATATGAATAACTTTATTGATAACATATTCAGCAATAGGAATGACGCGCCCGGATAGCTGAGCGTGTTAAAGTGCCCGCTTCTTTGAAAGGGGGCAGCGCCAATCGCATAGGATGTATATTATACGTAATTCAATGACGCCAGAGTATAACATTTTCAATAAACAGTACCAGAATCTCTCTTCTTATTGTAATTATATTACACATCTCCCACACACCTGTTAATCCTTACATTAGTCTTTAAAGTACAGATGAGGGAGGTCGATGAAGTAGTTAAAACAAAGTGGAAGAGATACATGTTCATTATTTGGACATGAAACATCACTCTGTGATTTACAATCAACCTTCTGCACCGAAGTATAAGACTACTTTGCAGTATGCTAGGTGAAATGCCAGTCATGACATTACTATGATTATTATTGTTATCCTATGGTACTTGTCATCCACCATATTAAACTATTGTATCTACAGAACATAGTATTTGCGTTCAGGGAATGAAATATGTGTAGTTGTGATCTCCCATCACAGAGCCAATTCCAGTGAGGTAAGCAATTCACTTGAATTGTCATGACATTAACAAAGCCACGTCATCATTTGGAAATGTACTGATATTTGGACAGCTTGAATGCGAAATTTCTTTCACCAACTTTCGCCTCGGAATGCGAAGATATTTTGTTAGCACCCACTTACCTAGAGAGACGTCATCATCATAATACAATTATAGAAATCAGATCGAAGCGGAAAGATTTAGGATTTCCTTTCCCCGTGCGCTATTACAGTGTGGAAAGGTAATGAAATATCATAAAAGCAGTTCATAAACCCCCTACCGTGCACTTACATGTGATTTGAGAGTATTTATGTGGATGTAGAAAGAGTTTTTAAAACTACAGAGGAGGTTTTAGTGTGATGAGCGGATTGTTATTTTCCACTTTATACAAATTCCACATCGGCAGTCTGACGACAAATATAAGCATTATCATCAGAGTAGGATATGTGTGTGTCTTGCATTATACTATCATTATTTTAAGTAGAAAGTTTCTGGCACTGTTGACTGAAATACACTGATATACTGACGGCAATGAATTACGTATAATTTCTTATCTATGATACTGATACCTTATCACTTATTAAAATGTTGCTTGCGGTAGAATGGAGTTACATGCATAAAATGATGCGCACCACAGTGTTTTTTCCAGTTCGATCGAGAATTATTGTAATCATAGTTCCGTGCGCTTCCGTACGTTCATAGTCACAGGTATCGAAAACGTTCAAATGTTTGTAAATCTACGGGACTTTACTTCTCTGGTCATCAGACCCTAGGCTTACAAAGTACTTAAACGAACTCATGCAATGAACAATGAATACACCCATTCCCGAGTGAGGACTCGAACCTCCGACGGTGAGCAGCGTCACAGGTGTCGCTTGAACGTAAACACCAGTTCAATATGGGTATTTTGAGCTGTTGTTGCAGCGTTTTGAATACATAAAAAATAGTCCAGTGCGTTGGAATTAAACGACGCTATGAAGTAGCTGCTATGCCCCTTCCTTTACACATAAAAGATCTTCTGTTCACTATTCCTCTTCATTTAACAGCTTCAACCTTACTTGTGGTGGAAAAACTTCGCTTCTCGTTATGTGAGGGCCAATATGTGGTACAATTCATCCATTCCAGAAACCCAAATATCACATTAGACAATCTTCTTCGGCTGTCTGGATGGAGTGGCCGACGGTGCTAAGGCGCCTTGCTGCGGAGGTTCGAGTCCTCCCTGGGGCGTGTGTGTGTGTGTGTGTGTGTGTGTGTGTGTGTGTGTGTTTGTTTTGTCTTTAGTGCAAGTTACTTTAAGTAGTTTAGAAACATTTCATCACTTTCTTCTTCGGCTGTGTACAGAATAGCTGAGACAGACACATTCTTGAGAACTGTACCTAGCTTACCAGCGAATCGTAAAGAAACACAACACTGTGTACGAACATTCATATCTCATAGGTAGCAAGCGTGTTTCCGCCACATTTTGTGATAAATGAACCATTGAAAGAATAGTTAGAGATCACAGTTTTCACCGTACTTATAATTAATACTGCAAAAGAATTTACGGCACTTCTTTCCTGGGTAAATCTTATGTCTAAGCTCTATAAATGGGTACACATTACATGAGAACAAAGCACTATATTTTATAAGACTGTGCAATCTGGTCAAGATAAGTCGGAGAGAGCCTGGTTAAAAAATGGATTTCATTGCCCCCTGTATATTACTGAAACGCGAATTTAAAAAAATGGAAATACGCAGTAAGCTAGCGAGTGCGGTTAGCCCGGAAATCTGAATTTAATCACACGGCGCGAGGTTTCCGAGTCTTATATTCTGCAGCAGAAATGTCTCCGGAGTAATGAAGATTCAAATCCCGCTTTGGGCAGTTGGATGAAATGCAGAGGCGGAAGTCGGTTAATATTTTTGCTGACGAATTTCAGCCCTAAAACGTTTCTTCTCATCAGGGCCTACCGCTAAAGGTGAAATTCAATTTCCTAATGGAAATTTTTTTTAACGAACATGTCTCACGATTCAGATTAAGCCGTGCCTCGTATCGAAGTGAAATCTGTGTCGCGGATATTAAGCTAAAATTCGTTTATTCTCTTGAGCTAACGCGTAGTACCGAATTCATCCATGTAGCCAACACTTGTTGAGAAAGAAATGGCTTCACATGCAACGATATCAGAAGAAAGGATTACAATTTCGGGGTAACACGCTTGCCTTAATTGTATTATGTAATACCCCTCTCAATATTACTTTACTGAGTAAATAGGGTATTCGAATGGCAATGCCAAGCGGCAAAGGTTATTTTGTAATACTCGATGGATGTATAATGTACGAAATTACAATTGTAATTCATTAATATTAATATCAGTGGCCAAAGAACAATCAATAAGACAATTATGAAATGAAGAGACCACTTCCGTAAAAGCCCATTCCATTTTGTCTTTCTTGTGGATCCATTTGAAAGAGAGGAGAGGATCTGTAAGTGTGACATAATATGAATTACTTTATATATAATTACAACATGAATCGGATCAGTGTCAAGCATTCTTTTACAGAAAATCTCGAATTTTTGCAGTGTATGTTTTTGATAATTTTACTAACATTTCGCATTAATGTGGATCGCAATACGATTTATGAGTATCACTGATGTATCGTAAGCTTAATTTTAATTACCCATTCATTGTGAACCTGCAGTTTGGATTCATTACTATTCAGAATTGTCCTATACCTTTCATTTCAATGTTAAATTGATTTTTCACGGCCATTGTTCTTTAATAATGGTAACAATTGCTATCGACGTTCCACCATATCGATTCGGAATATTCAAAAGCTCATTCAATTTACTTTCAATTAAAAAAAGATATTCAGCATATTTTGCCATTTGCAATCTAGAATTTCACGTAATACA
This sequence comes from Locusta migratoria, assembly GCA_026315105.1. Lineage (NCBI taxonomy): Eukaryota > Metazoa > Arthropoda > Insecta > Orthoptera > Acrididae > Locusta > Locusta migratoria. Next base: position 132,560,696 of record CM048744.1, on the reverse strand, counting down.
GATAACTTTAAATGTTTGGGGAGTCCAAATATCATAAAATTTGACGATATTAATATACGAAACTGAAATTAACTTTTGGTATGGGAGTGTAAAGACTTTTCAATTTAATTCTAAATTTATAGTATTTCCTTTCTTTTAGAATTAGTGTATTAGTACTTTGCTTTCTCAAAGGCAGCAATATGAGTCATGATTTATTTCATACGCAGGAGATAGATTTCCGTTACGTCAGTTTCATACGCTTATTAGTACTAATTAAAACCAGCGACGCTTCGCTGTTTCCTCATGTCTGATATGAAATGAACGGGGAAGTAAATAAAATAATTCTTGCGCATATAGACTCACCTAGGAAATACATCAATCAGATCAGTATGGCCGCGTGGGAGTAGCCGAGCGGTTTGGAGCGCCACGTTGCGGATCGTGCAGCCTCCCGCGTCGGAGGTTCGAATCCTCCCTCGGGCATGGATGTTTATGTCGTCTTTAGTATAAGTTAGTTCATAAGTAGTTTGTAAGTTTGGGGACTGATGAACCCTCAGTTCAGTCCCAGAAGCTTTACAAACAATTGAACATTTTGAGATCAGTATGTACCCTGCTTTACGTTCCTGAGGCTACGAGAAATCAGAGATTCATTATTTAGTGTAAAGTCAGCGACTTGATTAAACTGTTTTGTGTGTCCATTTTCTGCATAAACATACAGACTAGAAGGTTTACCAACTACGTAACAAGCAAGGTGAACTGTCCTTGAACAAAGTATGTGTTTTCTACTCCCACTTCCCCCACTGTTTGTGATCTCGCCCTCCCCTTCTATCTACTTCTTCGGGCTCTTCCTCTTCGTCCTTCCTCCTGCAGTGATAACGTTCTGGACTGGTATTTGCAAGGACGGTGGTTCTAATCCACCTCTAGCCATCCTCATTTAGGTTTTCCGTGATTTACCTGAAACACTCCAGGCATGGTTCCTTTGAAAGGGCACGCCGATTTCCTTCCCCATCCTTACCCGAAACTACGAGCGTGAGCTCCGTTTCTAATGATCACACTGTCGACGGGTTCCTTCTTTTCTCTTCCCTTTATCCATCCCTCCATCTCTTCCATTCCCTCTCCTCCTCCTTGATAGCTCTGTACATCTCCTTTTCCATCTTTATACCCATTTATTCTTTCCCTCGTCGTAGCTATTCAAAATGAAAAACATAAATATTAGGTGTGGTGTCGCACAAGTACAAAGTGCGCGCCACCTACTTTCGCCGCGCGCCGCCATGCATGCACGGCGCGGCGTTCTTCCGACGACAGCCACGAGCGCCCTCTGGTACAACGCCGCTCGTGGCCACGACTGAAGGACATCGGTCACTTCGCACTTGGCACTTCGGACTGAGATAGCAACGAGTTAGGACCTTCGTAATCAGATAGGCACGAGTGAAGACTTTGCTATTGTACAGGCACTAGGCAGGCCTCTAACAACTATGTATCAACATTCTGCCGTACTATGTAAAAGTTAAGTATTGTTACATTCTATGCAATATATCTCTTTCTAATTTACTCGAGTGTTTATAGTTTCTGGCTGCTCCCCTCCGTACCTGCACCAGTGTGTCGGTCACATTCCACTCGGCCACCGACACCTACGACGAGGCTGGGACACAAAAGCGGCGACGAAGTCGGGACACAAAAGTGGCGACGAGGATGGGATAGACGAACCGTGGACCAGCACGCTAGCAGCAGCCAGACAGCAGCAGTCGGAGCACGCAAAAATTGCTCCCGCCCACCCACCCTTATTATAAGATTTTTGGGGGAACATTTTCAGTTACGTGTTTTGTGGACTTTTTTGTTGCAGAGCGTCCTCATTTATCTTGCATTTGTGTTTTGTACTAATTTACTTGTATACGCGGCGCCTAATCGGTCAGCATGGCCACTACCCCGAACCCAAACTTAATGGAAATTATTCAGTTACAGACGGCGCAAATTACCCAGCTTCTCCAGGCCGTGTCGCAGTTGACGACACAGGCTGCTCACCAACAACAACAGTCGTCACATCAGCAGCCCACACCTGCCGCCGCTCCATTCTTCCTCACGTTCGTTGTACTGGCGGAACGTCGGAAGCGGTGCGGCGGCAGGCAAACCAATTGCGCCTGCACAGACCGCGCGATCCTGTCTCCGGTTTCTTGATTCCAGACCCAGTTCTGCGCCAGGGAGCACAACCACATCGTTCGTCCCCGGACTACGAGATCCCTATGGACGTCGACGTACATCCGACGCAGTCGTCGCCGCCGCTGTCGCCGCCGCAGATGACAGCGTCACCGAGAGGGACTCCGGGACCGTGCGGGCCCCCCCAGCTTGGGCCACGCACCTCAGAAGAAGATGACCTGCTCCCTCTGGGCGGGGGCGGGCGCCCTTCCCCAGGTTTCGGCGGGTTCCCTGGAGGATCGCAAGGCGGATGCCGGGGCGCGGACGGCGTCTCGATCCCGGCCTCCGCTACGACGCCCGTCCCACCAGTAACGCCCCCGCCCAGGCCCTCCTCCCAGTGCCGTCGCCGTGGCCCTCAGCCCTACGCCACGACGGCGCGGCGGTTTGGGGGGGAGGGGTGTGGTGTCGCACAAGTACAAAGTGCGCGCCACCTACTTTCGCCGCGCGCCGCCATGCATGCACGGCGCGGCGTTCTTCCGACGACAGCCACGAGCGCCCTCTGGTACAACGCCGCTCGTGGCCACGACTGAAGGACATCGGTCACTTCGCACTTGGCACTTCGGACTGAGATAGCAACGAGTTAGGACCTTCGTAATCAGATAGGCACGAGTGAAGACTTTGCTATTGTACAGGCACTAGGCAGGCCTCTAACAACTATGTATCAACATTCTGCCGTACTATGTAAAAGTTAAGTATTGTTACATTCTATGCAATATATCTCTTTCTAATTTACTCGAGTGTTTATAGTTTCTGGCTGCTCCCCTCCGTACCTGCACCAGTGTGTCGGTCACATTCCACTCGGCCACCGACACCTACGACGAGGCTGGGACACAAAAGCGGCGACGAAGTCGGGACACAAAATTAGGAATCTCCAACTTTGTGGCAACGGTGGAAAAAGACCACAACGTTACTGTTACAGAAAACTAAAGGTGATAACGACACTGCTAAAATATAGGGAACGGAAGGTTATTTACAACTTATACATTAACCAAAGAGCTGTTGTTAGAGTTGAAGGGCATGAAAGGGACGCAGTAGTTGGGAAGAGAGTAAAACAGGGTTGTAGCCTTTCTCCAATGTCATTCAATTTGTACATTAAGCAAGCTGTGAAGGTAAGCAAAGACAAATTTGAAGAAGGAATTAAAGTTCACGATGAAGAAATACAACCATTGCGTTTTGCTGAGAGATAATGGCTGCTTTATTTTTGTACAGTGGACATTTCAGAGACAGCAAATGACCTGGAAGAGCAATTGAACGTAATGGACAGTGTGTTGAAAGGAGCGTATAAGATGAACATTAACAAAAGCAAAACAACGGTAATGGTATGCAGTCTTAGAAAATCAGTGGAGTAGCCGTGTGGTCTAAGGCGCCACGCTGGGGAACGCGCGGTTGCTCGCCGTGGAGGTTCGAGTCCTCCCTGGGGCATGGGTGTGTGTGTTGTCCTTTAGTTTACCTTAGTTGAAGTAGTTTGTAAGCTACGGACTGATGACCACGCAGTTTGGTCCGATAGATTTACGAACATTTGAGCATTCATTAGAAAATCAGGCGATATTGAAGGAATCAGAATAGGTAACGAAACAATAAATGCGGTAGAGGAGTTTTGTTACTTGAGAAGTAAAATAACATATGACGGTCGCAGTACAGAGGATATAAAATGCAGAATGGCAATGGTAAGAAAAGCGTTTTCGAAAAAGAGAAATTTGCTAACATGGAGTATTAAATTAAATATAAGGAAGTCCTTTTTCAATGCACTTGTGTGGAGTGAAACTTGGACGATAAAGAGTTTAGACGGGAAGAAGATAGAAGCTTTTGAAATGTGGTGCTACACAAGAATGCGTAGCTAATGAAGAAGTGCTGAACTGAATAGTGGAGGAAAGGAATTTTTGGCATCACTTGACTCAAAAAAGGTATCGATTGGTAGGACACATTCTTAGACATGAAGGAATCGTAAAGTTAGCTTTGGAGGGAAGTGTTTGGGGTAAAAACCGCAGAGAGAGGCCAAGAGACGAATATAGTAAGCAGATTTAGATGGATGTGGGTTGTCGTTCTTATGGGGAGATGAAGAGGTTTGCTCAGGATACAGTAGGGTGGAAAACTACTTCAAACCAGTCTCCGGACTGAAGAACACAACAGTAACAAAGAACATTATTTTCAGATTTCCTTGCCACACAAGAATCGCGTATATCAGACCCCCATTTATCCGGATTTCCGCTTCATCCTGACAGTTTTCCCCTCTTTTTTCTTCTTATTCTTGCGGAAATGTGCTTTACAGAGCTATCACTGTAGTACGGTGCAGTGTATGTACCGTTGTTGACACCGTAGGCAACAAAGAAATAGCCGGTCACACGCTTTCGGTTACATTTATTATGGACATTGTTCATCTGTTCTCTACCAATATTGTGCTTTCCCGTGTTTTGAGTGAATATATATGACTGAAATGGCTTCGAAGCGAAAGAAAATTATGGGAAACACTATGGTTGCTATTAGTAATTCCGGTGCTAAATTCAGTTAAGCAGTCAACACCTCTGAATTCTTGGAAATGTTAGCAAACACTCCTTGTTGTTCAAGTGTAGATGATGGTGACGTAGACGCCAGGTTGCAGTATGACAGTAGTGGTCGTTACAGGATGATGACGAACGCCGAAATATTCAGAAAGTCAGCCGGAGACAACTACAGCCGAAATTATGGTGACACGTCTACGCGATCGTGCTGCAGTAAAACGCCACACAAATTCGAAGCTGAAGAAACCTACACATTATGTAAGTAATAAACGTTAGTTGGTACAATATATAAAAGGTTTAAGTTGTTCTTGTGAGCAGGGTAAAGTTGAGAATTTGTATCTGACGGGAGGCGAACTTGAGTAATTCCGTCCAGGTGTGGTTATCTCTGTGCCCCCAGTGGTGTAGGGGTCAGCGCAACAGCCTAGAAAGCAGGAGAGCTGGGTTAGAATCCCGGCTGGATACATATTATCAGCATTACCCATTCGCAGTTAATGTCGTACATTCCGTGACTATGAAGAGTTTAGGCCTAAGTGCCGAAAAGGTATCTTTTGGGTGCCAGAATAAAAGTTTGTACCTACATTGCAGTACATATTAAAGTGATTCTATGCAGTGTAAGGTTTCTGGATTATCCGGATTTTCGATAATCAGGATTCCGTCCGATTTCACCCAGACCGAATAACCAAGGTTCTTGTGCACCAAGTTTTCATTTCCACTGCTCACAAATTCATCGCCCAAGTAGATGTGGCATTGTAGTTGCGAGGTATGCGTTATGTCAACTGAAAATGTAACATCTAAACATGAGCGTCCGTAGAATGCGATTTCAACAAGCGTTGTCACTTTAGTGTAGCATTTTTACTATAACGACTGATAGGTGCGCACGGCAGAAGTTGGTAGTACATCCATCTTCGAAGTTCATTTATTACTAGCGGAGACTTCAATGCGTGATGAGGAAGGCAACATCGGGTTGTAGATATGAAAACACTTGCTTCCTTATACCACTCATAACACGTACACACATGATCGTTGTTTTGTCCGTATTTATGGGGTAACGCCTTTCGCATTATGCGATTTTCATTTGCCTCCTTCTATAATTAATATTATAAAATCAGTATTTAAATTTTCGTGTTAATACTAATGTTAAAGATCTCACGGTAGATATTTCGATGTTTAGTACTAGTAAAATAACAATATTTTTACCCGAATTCCAAACAGTAAATAACTAAATCATAAGTTCGACTGAAGACAGAGAGTGGACCTTGTGATTTATTCTGGGTATGCGGTCCGTTTTATATCCGAAATACTGTTTTTACTTATTATCCTGACATGAAAAAAATGAAAAAAAAAATCCAGAATGGTGCGGGTCGGTAGCACAGTGGTAGAGTGCCAGACTATAAATCCAAAGGTTGCGGGTTCGATCCTGCCAGGTCCTGGGATCTTTCATCTGTCGCTTTCCACTTCTTTCACCTCTGGCAGTGTTGCTGATATGGAAAATATCGAGTAGTACCGTGGTTCGGAATCCATGTTAAACTGTAGGTCCCCCTATAACTGGCTGGGTAAGTTAGTTCGATGGTCGGAGGAAGGCAACGGCATACCACCTACAAACAGGACCATGCCTAATAAAGCACTGTGGTGTTCAAACCAATATTCGGATTGTTGACTGCTTTACCTTTTTTATATGTTTAGGCACTTATGTGCCATAATAAGAGAGTATTTTTTTACAGCCGTGAAAATCAAAATACATTATTTTAATACTAACCTATGCGAGAAAATTAGGTCAAAACGCCGTTATTATTATTATTATTTTATTCGTTGGCTTTACCCTGCGTGGTCATGTAGGGCCCTTCTTACATAGTCAGAGATTGGTAACGTTGTCATAGGCAACCAAATAATTCTATGTAAGCATTGTGACGAGTTAACACGCAATTTCGAGTGTGAAAAAGTAAATTTGGTGAGAAGGGATATTTCGATTATCAGCCTATATTGTCTACTACTTACGGTTCGTTTTGGAGCACACTTTCCTTTCTGCTTTCTGTGGGCAATACGCAAACACTACACATATTTCGCAGACGTTTATCCACAGACATTTTTCTCTCTTAGCCACAGAAACGCAGGAAGGAGAGTGTGTTCCGAAACAAACCTAAAGTAATAGACAATATAGGCTGATGACCTAAATATCCCTGCTCACCAAACGTACGTTTTCACATTGGAAATAGTGAGTTACCTCATCACAATGTTCACATAGAATTATTTGATTGCAGATGACAACGCTACCAACCTCTGACTATGTAAAAAGGGTCACATGTGACCACGCAATGTAAAGCCAAGGTACTAACAAAAAAAATCGCACTGACGTGTTTTACGGCCCACTTTAGATTTGTAGTTTTATAAGTTTTTGCAAACATTTTGGACCAAAATAATAATCTAAATAATAAAAAATTAATTAATAAGAGTGTCTGAAAACCTGTTAGGAAAAAAAATCAGGTAGTGGTGGGTTCCGAACCACCGACATTTACAGTCATAATCCTACGCCTTGCCCACTACGCTACGGATACCAGTCAAAAGATGAGTCCTTTAATCTCATACTATTGATGGCCATTGTTAACTGATGCTAATATGGCATTTGTAGACACTAGATTATCATTTATCTTACGAAGAACGATGTGTTTTTATTAATTCTTCAGTTTGCCATTGCTTTGAAATGACAACGTGTAAGTTACAATAAGAATATCATCAAATACGCAACGCGAGATGACGTATGCCAGAGAGAGTTCTGGGCGAGGAATGTCACGTGACATCTCCGAACGGCTGGTTTTGTTAATTCAATGGAGGGTATCAAATCTCCGTTATTTTTGCAAATATCTATCAAACGATACGAGATATGGAAACAACACAAGGGAGCTAAATTGTAGAGAATTTTCTCCTCTAGCAATTAGGTTATTCAATTTTCGTGTTAGATGGACGGTTCGTTTGCAATTACAATTACATTACAAACGGCTTTTTTTGTATTACTACCGTATTTTTTGTCCGAAACATTTGAAAATGGAGGTTCTGGTCTCTGGCGGCCTACAATCATGTCTGTAAGATTTGGTGCTGATCGGTTGAACGGTTCGTCTTAAAAACAGGGAACACGATACGGACAGACAGACAGACATACATCCCAAAATCGCCCAAAGTTGTAGAGAATTTTCTCCTCTACAAATTCGGTTATTCAATTTTCGAGTCAGATGAATAGTTAAGCCGTTATTTTCATTTAAATTTCGAGCTGTCAAAAGACGATCGCAAAGGCCCACTTTTAGTGTTACTACCGTAACCTAAAGTGGGCCAAAAGACATACGTTTACGCCTAATTTTCTCGCCTAGGTTAGTAGTAAAATAATGTATTTTGATTTTTCGCAGCTGTAAACAAATAGAAAAAACCCACTGATGATGGCACAGAGGTGTCGAAACATGTTCGGGTAAAAAGTAAAATTAGTGTTCGCATGTCAGGTAGACTTCCATACCCAACATTTTTGACTGCAAAAACGGAAATCGTTAAGAGCTACATATCGAAAATGATGATTAATTGCGATTTATGACTCCAACAAACGCCGTAACCAGTAGCCGTGCAGAATGGCGGCGTGGTCTAAGGCATCACGCTACGGACTGGGTGTCCGTTTCTGCTGGAGGTTCGAGTCCTTCCTCGGACATGGATGTGTGTGTTATCCTTAGTGCAAGTTAGTTTAAGTAGTTTGTACGTCTGGGGACTGATTACCATAGCAATTGGTCCAATAGGTTTACAGACATCTGAACTTTTTTGGAGTCAACAAGAAACTGTATGGAATAAGAGTGAAAGAACTAAAACGTCATTGCCGAAGTCATCAGAGACGGAGCGCTAGTCTAGAATTTTGAAATATGAAGCAGGAAATCGTACGTGTCTTTTCGAAAGATGGAAAAGAAAAACGGGAATTTTCACAAAATGTAAATCTGAATGGCTGGAGGGAAATTTGAACAGAATTCCTCCCCAATGCGAGCCCACTGTCGTAATTCTGCGTATGATGGAAAGGAGGGGCTATCTGAGAGAGAATACAGAGAAAAAGACTGCAGTAGGTCACTGACTCACACGTAGCCGCAAAGAGCTGAGGGCTTTGGGGGCGTTCGATTATTGGTAATGTCCGAGAAAGAGAATAAAAATTACCTAAATACTTTGGGTGACTTGTCGGGCATACATGGAGAGCACCCAGGGAGAAATTCGCTGTCACAAGTGCGTTACGGCCAAGTTAAGTAGGGAGAAGGCAGGAAGGAACACGTTGGCAGGGTGGGAAATGGCAGCAGAGAGAGAGCGTCCGTTCTGGGAGTGGCGCTTTGCTCCAGTCTAAAGGGGCCTTACTTCATTTCCTGCCACTTCCGCCCTGGTGAACAGCTGCAGCCGTATGTCGCTGAAGGATGGTTCACACTAGGCCAGTAGTTTAGTCAAGTGGTGAGTGATTTAGTAACTAAATGTGTCTGAACGATATCGCTTCGTACAGCTGGTAAGTAAACGGTCAAGTCGGGTCATCGAGTTAAGTTGAATAGCAGCTTCCCCCTAACCCAGCTACCTCACCGCTGGCTCGCTGCTCGACAGGTGTGGACACCACCTGTTTACTGTCACGCTCTGTCTTCGTACCTATCTCTCTCTCCCTTTTCAGTTGCTGTTTCTAGTAGAGTTAGGCAACACGATTCTTTTTTAGGAATCGATTCTTGCGATTCAATCCCACATTGTGAATAGATTCCTACGATTCTTTCACGATTATTTAGTCTGCATTGGTACGATTCTTGCTTCTACATCTTGGTCATAGATGGCAATACATGTCTGTGTCATGGATGATGGAATCTTAACCTTTTGCATCTGTTCCTACGATTCGTTCACGATTCTTTCTGGTCTGCGACGGCACGATTCTTACAAAATGCCGAAAAGGTGGCAATATGGTTATCGGATTTTTTAATATTTATGGTGCGTAAAGTTCAGACTAAAAATAATAATGAGGCAAAGCCATTCGGTTCAGCTCTCAAAAATTCTCGAGAAAATAGTCTGAAGTGCAGCGAGCGGTTATAAATACATATTACACTACCAACTATTTCTGCTGTCATTGTAGCTCATTTAGTAGCGTTGTAGGTTTAGTGAACGTAGGTCACTTATTTCGAATCCTGCTGTAACCTTATTAATCTTTTGTCGTTCTGTTTGAATACTTTGGCCATTTAAATATAAATTTAATTAAATCTACGATAATTAACAGATATCTAATCATTATATAATACTTAAGTAAAATCAATTAGTTAAAGTAAACACGAAATAAACATTAAAAATAAAAATCCGTCTCTAAATATTAAATTTCTTTCGAGATGCAAGAAATTCACGTTTATTAAAATGTTTCTTTTTTCTAAAATCGGTTTCTTTCAGGAAAGCTGATAACATAAAAACCAAAATGGCAAAAAAGATTTTTGAGATGACTCTAAAAACATTTAAAATCGCGTTTTTATATAAAAAGAATATTTTAGTAAAACTGAGTTTTTACAAAACTACAACTACGTAGATGAACTCGAAAACCTTAAACCTCTCTAAACACAAAATATAATCCAAATCGTTAACAGCCATTTCCGGGATACGCGAAATATAAATGTGTGAGGATTACTCGTTTAAATACATAATATGTAAACTTTATAAAGGACGTATATTCGTCTGTATTGGCAGCTGTGTATTTCGCTGGGTTTTGTTTCTGTCATCTGTAATTCGTGAATAGGCCAATAATTAGTGAGCTTCGTTCTGTGCTTCCTTTGTTCACAAGCTTTCTGGCTTTCGTAATTATTTTTCACGATTCGCCACTTGCTTTCGAATCATGAATCGTTAGATCTTGGAATCGTCACGAGACAGACGATTCTTTTGAATGACAATTCGTCCGGACCACGATTCGATTCTTTAATTGTATTCGTTGAAATGAACGACTCATTGACGAATCGCCACAACTGTAGTTTCTAGTCGTCTGAAACGTGGTTCGTTGGAGTGACGATACAACGGTTAAGTTATTTTCCTTTTGCTTAGAAAGGAGAGTTTCTGGAACATGAAATGTCCACTGTACAAAAATAAAGCAGCCGGAATCTCACAGCTGGAAAAGACGATGGAAATATCGCCTTTTTTAGTAGGAGATTAAAGAGTATTTGTACTTACAATTGACATTTTTACATGAAACAGGTGAGTCAGGATCCTTAGACTACGCTCAGTACCGAGAAGGTACAACACTATCTTCAGTTTAAATTCCACAGGTATGGATGACTTCCTAATATAAGTATCACTACGCTTGATTTTACTACGTCCTTTTCTGTAACAGAAAATTTAATCAACTTTCAAACATTCTCAGTGATGAAAGCTGGATTTAATAGAAGAACTTCAAATTTTAGTGCACCACAAAAAGGAAGAAGAATCCTCAGTGGCAAACTGGATACTGAATCGACTAATTTCTTTAAAAGCTTCTAATGTCTTACATAAATAGTAATGTAATTTTATTTAATTCCTCACAATAACTGTAAATAATATGTCACAAAAATGTAACACCTTTGAATATATACTAGCTCTGTGTAAAAAGTAACACCTTCGAATGTATACAAACTCTTTGTAAATCTGCGCTATATTAACATCTACATGTGACATGTTTGTTTACAAGAACAGGGTAGTGATGTTCTCTCTATATGTGAGATCTGTATAATGAACAAGGCACAATACCAGTGTAATTAGAAGTTTAAAAAATACCATTTTTTTAATAATGTAAAAATAACATCCTATGTATATTATTCAAACTATTCTCCGATTGCAGTATCATGTCAAAAGCACATGGCAGGGGGAACAGACCACCACAAATGGAGACATAACAATAAATACAAATTATGTAACAAAAATCTCTGGAGATGGGAATAAATTCTCGAAACGCTTAATGCTGAGCATTAAAAACAAGTAACTAATGCGTTTTCTTTATATAAATTGTGAAAAAAATGATGAATAATGTCTTTTTGTGTGTTCAATTGCGAGTTGTTTGAGTAGCACATTGGATACTCCTTACTCTTTGAATAATAGGGCTACTAAGTCACTTGTTACATCACTGGCCTAGTGTGAACCGGGTTCGTCCCGTTAGAATTCCTCATCGTGGGCACTAAGCTTAAGCCGTCGTCACACGGAGCGTGAGTCTGAACGTGTACGGCCAATGTGCCGAGTCCACAGTGCAACGGGTGCCTACGAAACGTGTGCCTCAACGTGCTATACGCGATCGCGACAGTTGGCGGCTGCATCACGTTTTGGAATCACACTGTTTACAAAATGAGAGAATTTAAATTTCTGCTTTAGAACACAAGAAGAGCACGTAGGGTGATACGGGATTCATGTGGATCTATATTGTCCTGTTAGAAAAGCATATCACTTTGTTGGTGCACTAGTGGTAGCAAGACGGGTTAAATGGTGGTTTCAGTGTACCGTGCACTGTTCAGTGTTCTCTAGACGATCACTAGAGGAGAATGGCGAGTGTAGAACATCGCTCCCCTCACAATGATGCACGATCATGTGTGCCGTTAGTGTGTCCTTCGCTCACGCCCCAACATCGTTCAGCCCGCATCCAATGGTGTCATGGTAGGCGCTTATGAAGGGACGAATGGAGACATGTCGTGTTTAGTGATGAGAGTCGTCGATGCCTCGGTGCCAATGATTGTCGTACGCGTGTGTGGCGCCGTGCAGGGGAGTGCGGAAATCTAGAACTTATAGGATAGAGTCAAACGGGGTCGACACCTGGCATCATGATGTGGGGAGCCATATCCTACACTGGCCGTTCTCCTCTGTTGTTCATTGTGGGAAAATTGAACAGTACACCGTACATTGAAACCATCATTCAACCCGTCTTGCCACCGTTCATGCACCAACAAGGTATGTGCTTTTCCAACAGGACAATGCACGTCCACACTATCCCGAACAACCCAAAGTGCTCTTCTAGGTGTACGTCAACTACTCTGCCCTTCATTATCCCTAGATCAGTCCCATATTGATCATGTCTGGGACCGGATGAAACGTCATCTTGGCGCAGTTCCACACGACCAGCACGAGAGCTGGTCCAACAGAGGATTCAGATGGAAATTGCATGGCAGGCCATACCGTAAGACTTCATTCGGCACTTCTACGATCATCTTCATGAGAGAGTTGCACCCTGCATTGCTGCAAAAGGAGGGTATACACGATACTAGCGTCGACATTGTGCACGCTCTGGTGACTGTTGTGACGTGCGTGTGGTTCTGACTGCGTGATCTTGTGTTGTATACATTCTCAAGAATGTTTCAATAAAATTTCGCTCTGCTGGGCTGACGAATTCACGATGTTCTCTTTTCATTTTACAGGAGTGTCCTGTAAACTGCCATGTTACATCGCTGTCGTAATTTCAACAATAATGAAAACATTGTGATGGAAATGCAAACGACACCACGGCGAGATATGAACTGTCGCCTGCTGGGTGTCTTTCACATGAACGGCTCGCTGCATTCAGATGTACTATTTGCATAGTAAACGAGCGATAACCGGTTTATCTGGAAAGCGCAATTAAAATGAAATTAGGTTGGCACCCTGATAGCGCGCTATCGCCAGGCCCGCCACGCTCAGATCGCTCTTCAAATGTCCCACTGCCTCTGGCAGTTATTACGCTGCATGGTACGCACCAGCGTTTTCAAACGCTGTTATCAGTAAATCTGATTGATAAGGCTTCGTCATGCCTTTTTCCCTGCCGTATCACGTGAAGGGGGAATGGGGGGAGGGCAGATATTTTTGTGATTTATAGCGGGCAATAGAAATGCTGTAGTTTTAAGGGACAGATCGAGATTACATGTCCAGTCCAAACCAGAAAATTTTGCAGTCTCTCCGTTGTACGTTCTGCTAGTCAACAACGCAGGCTCCAACCAGTGGTACTGTACCACTGATTTCAATTACCAACACTGGATACACAACTGTAGTGGTTTGGATCTGTGAGAATCGTGACGGTCTGTGATAGCTATGTAGGCAACTCCGTATGTATAGGTCATGTTGGTATTTTGGAGCTTGTGTCCTTTGAAAATATTTTATGAACGATTGATTATTTTGATAAATGCACAATGATGTCGTTTATGGTTGCAGAAAAGAGAGGCAAGGATGTAGAGTTCATATCCACATCTGAGTTATACTTTTATTCAGAACTAGTGTTTGTATCAGATTTCACTTACAAGGAAAGTACTTGGGCTAGAACAAACACATATACACCAAAATCGTATGAGAGATAATGTAAAGATCCCTTATTGCACTAGTGATACTCCCGCGTCTGCAAAACTCTGTAGTCGACAGTTAGAGTCCTCTTCGTGTGCCATGCCGCATTGCACTTTGACCTGTCGGTTCGCCAGTAGGGACGGTGCAGTGTGCCTCCGAAGTTGCGTTTTGTGATGTTATTTGTGTGGTGAAGCGTCAGATGGGGCGGCGATTGCTAATCAATCCTGCTAATGTATTGCGATTAGTTGAGATGAAGTTACGAAGAACCCTTCTTCATGAAGATGGTATTAGAGTAGAAGATACATCATTTGCTTTGCTTTCTCATATCTGTTATGGTACAGAAATATGAGCATAAGTTAGATACTGTTGTTACAAACTCATAATAATGATAATAGGGATGATAATGACGAACAACTCATTGCAAGCGGTAGTGCTACGGTAAGTGTGGGAAGAGGCGATGGAAGCAGTGGCAGTGAATACCAATAGTCTTCGGGAAGAAGGTTAAAGTTACAACTATCAGCACGGCTTTTGATTACAATTCGCTAGAGAACATGTACGATGATTATTACATAAGTTATAGTTAAGAAATGTTCAAATGTTTGTTAAGCTTATGGGACTTAACTACGGGGTTATCAGTCCCTGAACTTACAAACTACTTAACAACTAGCTTATCCTAAGGACGGCACAAATATCCATGCCCGAGGGGGGATTCGAACCCCCGACCGTAGTGGCCGTGCAGACCGTGACTGAAGCGCCTCAGTCCCCTCGGCCACCGCGGCCGGCTATAGTTAAGATATCTGTATTACGTATGGCGTACACAATTACATCTACAGTGCTATGTAGAGCATGGTTGCAGAGCGACACCCACCAGCACACTGAGGTGTACGTAGAGATACTGTAACCAAACGTTCATACAGACATGTTTGTTCGAGCCCATGTACTTTCCTTGTTAGTGAAAAAAGTGCCCTGCTGTAGACAGTATTTCTCGTGTTCAGTTTTGTATTTGTCTCTTGTCTACACTGGGTTTACGGACTGGATATGAACGCTATTTCAAAATCATGCGTATATCATAGGCCTCGAAACTGTCGTTATTACACCTTTATTTACTTGTATACAAGTGAAATTTATTCATTAAATAGAATGTGGGAGACTAATTCTGAATCAATATATAACTAAAGTATACATTTTTACAACATTCGTCTTTTTTATTGTTTCGTGGCAGGAATACGGTTAATTATATGTCTCGAATATTTTGTAAATAGTATTCAAATTTTCAGAACAAGTAGCGTCCGATGTACATGAGTTAGTTTCTACTAAATAAACTGGTAGAAAGAAATAAAAATTTCAAAATGTTAAATTCTTTGTAAGCACGTAATACTGACAACTGGAATAGTATATGACAGGTGCACGTTCACCAACATGACGTCTAGCGGCACAACTTCGAAATACACAGTGTTAATTCCGGATTATATTTGAGCTCACTGTACGGTACCCAGACCATTTCATAGTGCTGTCGTCGGCATTCAGTTATTTATTGCTGCCTGACGTGTTTGTAGATTCTGCACAAAGAACGAAGGAGGTTTCAAACAGATGCCAAGAACATTTAAAACCTGTTGCGGATAAGGTAGATTTATTTCTTTTGGTGTTAATACAGAATGGTATAATATGCGAAACTCTCAGTGTAAGAATCAGTGACACTATTTGGTGATATAAGATGTTTGCCCTGGATCTAGGGTGAAAATAACTAGTAAAGTTCTCGAAGTTTTTTGTTTGATATTTTCAATAAACACCCAGAGTAAACCAGCAATACGCTTTAGACCAGACAGCCAAAGATAAGATTCAGTCAATTGAAATATCCAGTGATATCTCCACAACCAGGATGTATAACTCTGGTCTATGAGTATAGAAATGAAGGGTAACTGCACATTCCTATGATTCGTACACAGTTTCGTATTGCCTGTCATGTTTTAATTTGGCGTATGGATTTCCATCGCTTACTGCGTGACCAATAACTGCTTGCATACTTCTTGATTTCAAATAGTGGCAATATGCGGTGTAATAGGTAGATATGAGAGCAGAATCTAAATGTATTTTCTTTTCATTCTTTGGTAATGCTTCACAGCAGGCATTCTGTAATTTGACAAGAAAAAGACTATTAACATCTGTGGGAGGCAAGCTCAGACAGCTTAAGTTGAATATCCTGGTGGTATCAGGTAGTATAGCGACCAATGAAAATAACAACACTAGAGATAACCATTAAACCACAGAAATACTTTACGTCAATTCTGCAACAACTTTGTTATCACTGTCAACAAGCATGTAACCATGCAATATCGATAATAATAAAATCGCTGTTGCTATTTATTTGAAGAAATAATATTTTCTGAAAATTAGGAACGGTATATAAGATCGAAATACCGAAATATTGCCGCGAGAGACCACGAACACCAACTGCCGACGGGCGAAGGGAATAGCGTCACGGACTGCGGAGCAGAAGGTCGCCGGTTCAATCCCGCCCACCGGGAAAAATTTGTTTCTTTGTAATTTACAATTCCAGAAGGTTCTACATCTTTCTTATGTTCACTTGTAAATTCTACTTGTTTCTTATGTTAACTGTTCTTCTAATTTCTGGTAAATTCTGTGTATAAATAGCAGAGCACTCTGCCTGAGAGGCAGTCAGTGCTGCGTGTATGCTGAGTTAGTAATAAACGTAAACATTAAATGCAAAGAGTAATAAAAAGTGTTAATGCAGAAAAGTCAGGATATAAATGTTCAAATGTTTGTTAAGCTCAAGGGACTTAACTGCGGGGTCATCAGTCCCTAAACTTATGAACTACCTTATACTAAAGACGACACAAACATCCATGCCTGAGGGGGGGGATTCGAACCCTCGACCGTAGCGTCCGTGCAGACTGTGACTGGCACGCCGCAGACCGCTCGGCCACTGCGGCCAGCCCAGGATATAAAACTCACATGTAAAATGACATGTAAAGTATATTATTAGACGTAAGTTATGGGATAGAAGAGAAATACAGAAATAATTTATACGTAATATTAAAGAAAACCAGACGATCGCTTTATAGACTAATGGGACCATATTTAATAACAAAAAATCTAGAAAGCAGCATATTTGGTAAAAAATGAATTATGTCATTATTAGGCCTCACTACGCAACTGTCTCAAAAATTACAAGTTTTACTCGTTTAGATGCCCACAGCCACAGTAACTCATTCTTAAGGTAACCAGAAGTTTGAGACAATGTTGTATATTGGTATTCGATTTGTTCTGGAAGCAGTAGGAATTAAGAACATAAAAAGCATACGTAAAATTATATGCAAATTATTATAAGTGTAGGCCTACGTCGCTATGTTTTATTTAACACTTAACTACTATGGACATTGACAGGAACACTACGAAGGAGTCTCTCAGATCTCATTTTTATTTCTTGTATATCAAACCATTGGTTTGCGGAATGAATAGTTTCATGACTTCGAGTCGGTCATTACACTTCTTGCAAGTAGACTACAGCACTGCGAAATGTGCTGTATATTCACTTTATGTCTTACGCCGGCCGCGGTGGCTGAGGAGACTGAGGCGCTCCAGTCACGGTCTGCACGGCCACTACGGTCGGGGGTTCGAATCCCCCCTCGGGCATGGATATTTGTGCCGTCCTTAGTCTTAGGTAGTTCGTAGGTAGTTTGTAAGTTTAGGGACTGATAGCCCCGTAGTTGAGTCCCATAGACTTTACAAACATTTGAACATTTTTATGTGTTACGGAAAGCCGCAGAGGAGTGGGCGAGCGCATTGGGCACTATGCTCCCATGCGTGAGGCCGTTCCCCGTCGAGAGTTGGAATCCACCCTCGGGCATGGATGTTTATTCTGGCTTTAGTATAAGTTAGTTTATAAGTAGTTCGATAGTTTAGGGACTGATGATCCCGCAGTTCAGTTCCATAAGCTTAACAAAGATTTGAACTTTTGTTACGAAAATAACATCAAATAGTTAGCTCCCTACTCAACCACAGACTGTCATCAGAAAGATTACATTACAGATTCGAAACATAATTACATGGAAAATTACATCCCATTTCAGTTCCGATAAATTGTGCACAAAGTTATCTTTCAGTTTACGATTCATTTTTTTCAATGAAAAGCGACTACTACATTTTGTAAGACAGTGACTGGATAAATTTTGTCAAATTTTACTTCTGCAATATGAAGTAAAAAGTAATTATGTCCTCTTTAACCGCAGAATCATATTTTAATCTGTTTGAACCTGCATAACCTTCAAGCTCTGAAGTAGTATTGTGATCACTAAATATATCAAAATCAGGAGCCATATCGCTGTCATCAAATTCTTATCTGGGGATTCACCAAAGCGTTCTTGGACATCCACATCTGTCTCGCGTAAAACGCGTTGCATGGAAGGTGCAGCTTTCGCCACCATAAAGAAACAGTAACGTTTAGTAAAAGCTAACACTATGGTAGGTCTGCGAGACCTCTCGGGGCTAATAAATACGAAACAAAGAGCAGCGACAATGCAAGAATGCCGGTATGTGTAGCTTGTCAGCCAATAGAAGGTACAAAGAAGAGCAAATTTCTCCTCTCAGGAGAGTGTGAAATATATTGACACAAAAATTCGTAGCGGTCTGAGACAGAGACGTAGCCAGGATATTGTCAAAGGGGGGGGGGGGGGGGGATCCGAATGGTTAAAGAGAAATTTACAAAGACTCATGTTTTCCATTTATTCTAAAAACAAACTTAGGCTAACATATTTTTTTATATTTTATGCAAATAGTTTGCGGTTGTAAGACCTTCTTATAAATACTGCAATATTTTATATACAAAATTGAGGAAAACATTTCTTAAAAATTGTTTCAATGTGAAACAGAATGAGAAGTGTTTCTTTGTATTTGAACACTGGCAACGACACGATTGCACGTCACCAAGCTCGCTGCCTGTCTGCCACGATTGCAGCTCGGTGTTTCGCAAAATCTGCATTAATTTTTGCATCATTATAAATACCTTGCATATTGATTTAGGAAGCGTAAGTCTGTAATTTTATTTCCTAGATTATTGGCTCTTTTACTCTTGTTGGCATTGCAACGTGCCCATCCTCTAGATAAAATATTACTCTTAAACCTAACTTTTAAAAAGTATTACACGCACTGAGTATACTGAAATATTGCCTCTCCAAATAACGACTACACTGCTGTAAATAGATAAATAAGTTAGTACAGCAGTACGTATTTTAACTTATCATAACGCTAATGGACAAATGACAAGTCGTTTCTCTCTCTCTCTCTCTCTCTCTCTCTCTCTCTCTCTCTCTCTCTCACTGGCCCACTTTAGGTTACGGTAGTAACACTAAAAGTGGGCCTTTGCGATCGTTTTTTGACAGCTCGAAAGTTAAATGAAAATAACGGCTTAACCATGCATCGGACACGAAAATCGAATAACCGAATTTGTAGAGGAGAAAATTCTCTACAACTTTGCTCTGTTCTGTTTTTCTTTTTTTTCATATCTCGTATCGTTTCAGAGATATTTGCAAAAATACCAGCGATTTTGGGATGTCTGTCTGTCTGTCTGTCTGCCCGTAACGTGTTCCCTATTTTTAAGACGAACCGTTCAACCGATCACACCAAATTTTGCACACATAATTGTAGGCCGCCAGAGACCAGAACCTCCTTTTTTCAAATTTTTCGGACAAAAATACGGTAGTAATACCAAAAAAAGCCGTTTTTAATATAATTGTAATTACACACGAACCGTTCATCTGACACTAAAATTGAATAACCTAATTGGTAGAGGGGAAAATTCTCTACAACTTCGCTCTATTATGGTTTTTTTTCATATCTTGCATCGTTGCAGAGATATTAGCAAAAATAACGGCGATTTGACGATGTCTGTCTGGCTGTAACGTGTTCCCACTTTTTAGGTCGAACCATTCAACCGATCGGCACCGAATTTTACAGACATAATTGTTGGCTACCAGAGACCAGTACCTCGCTTTTTGAAATATTTAGGACAAGAAATACGTTAGTAATACAAAAAACGTTTGTAATGTAATTTAATTGCAAATAAACCGTTCATCTGACGCGAAAATTAAATAAATAAATTTGTAGAGGAGAAAATTCTCTACAAGTTTGTTCCCTTATGTTTTTTTCATATCTCGTATCGTTTGAGAGATATTTGCAAACATAACGGAGTTTTGACACCCTCCATTGAATTAACGAAAATCAGCCGTTCTGCAGATGCCACGTGACATTCCTCGCCCAGAACTGTCTCTGGCATACGCCAGTCATCTTGCGTTGCGTATTTGATGATTTTCTTATTGTGACTTACACGTTGTCATTTCAAAGCAATGGCGCACTGAAGAATTAACTAAAAGACGTCGTTCTTCGTACGATAAATGATAATCCAGTGTCTACAAATGCCATATAGCTTCAGTTAACAACGGCCATCAATAGTATGACATTAAAGTGTTAGCTATAGCGTAGTGGGCAAGGTGTCGAACTGAGACGCTGAAGGGCAGTGGTTCGGAACCCGCCAGTAAAGAATTTTTTCCCTATAGGGTTCAGACACTCTTATTAATTAATTTTTAATTATTTACATTATTATTTTGGTCCAAAATGTTTGCAAAAACTTATAAAACTACAAACCTAAAGTGGGCCGTAAAACACTTCAGTGCGATTTTTTTATGAACTTATTAATGATTGGAAACTTATCTTAACAGCACGGAAGAAATAAACAGCAGTGACAGCATTCCACTGTAGTGCTTATCATAGCAATAATGGAGTAAGGCCAACAATGGACAACGACTAAAGGAGGACTGCGCAATAGCCGATGCTGTTATCGATAATTAAAATCTATAGATGGCTTTGTTGACTGTCGATAGTGCGTATCCCTTTTTCGGCGTTTCACTATACAGTAGCTAGGTCGAGTTTTATTTCATTTAGTCCCTTCGGAGGTTCGAGTCGACCATCGAGCATGGGTGTATGTATTGTCAAAAATCAAATGTTTGTAAATCTATAGGACCAAACTGCGTGGTCATCAGTCCGTAGCTTAAAAACTACTTAAACCTAGGTAAACTAACCTAAGGCAAACACACACACCCATGCCCCAGGGAGGACTCGAACCTCCACGGCGAGCAACCGCGCGCTCCGCAGCGAGACGCTTTAGACCGCTCGGCTACTCCACCGCGGCTATGTGTTGTCCTTAGCATAAGTTTGGTGGTATTTTATCGTTTAGGTGATAGGAGGTGGGGGGCGGACCCCAATGAAGCCCCCTTTGGCTACGTCCTTGTCTGAGAGACGGTCGATAGTAGTTAAGGGTTAAATTGACAATACGTAGACGACGTATTCAGACTTTGTATATAGTTACTACGTTGAAGATAGACGATATCCCCTGAAGTCGGAATACGAATGACACAAGGCGACGGCGCCGGCAAAGAGGGGCACAATTTCGGGATGGGCCGACCGAGTCGCAAGACGGCGGCGGGGGGGGGGGGGGACGTCTGGCGGCAGGTAGGAGGGATCGCCGTTTGTTATCTGGGTTAAGCCGGGCCGCGCCCTGCCTCCGCTGATTAAAGAACGCCATTAGCGAGTATTATTGGAGGAACCGCCAAGCAAAGCCCGAGATTTAATCACAGCCGCCGGGGACAAAAGACAACGTCAAAGGTCGCCAGCCCGAGAAAGAGATACCACCCACCGGCTTTGTGGTCGAGGAGCGTCTGTACGGCCTCTGCCGATAGCTTTCACTTTCACTCACCAGCGCAACACGTACCCTCCTCTATCACACGTAATCACTAAGCGTACCCCATCCAATTGTGACGGAGGTATAAAAAATCAAATAGGCAAAACGATAGAAATATAGTTAACTTTGTCTGTTTATATTGTGAGGAGACAATCCAGTATTATGATAGGTTCCACACAGGATAAAGCCAAGATCGCTAGTGTTCAATTTTATTTCAATGACCGGTTTCGATGGTCTATCCCGGAGGTCGGTAAGTAATCTTAGATAGGTCCTGATACTTTTGACAATTTTTATCGAGGTCCAAATGTAAAACATTATGTTCCTTATTGATCTTTTAATTTTCACTCACAAAGTAATATGAAATTCAACAGACAGGCATATCTGAATTCTAAAATCCAGAAAAGGTCATGTTCTTTATTTTTTATTTTAATTTTCACTGTCAAACTAATATGAAATACAACAGATGTAAAATAATGTATTAAAAAGTCCAGAAAAACTTATATTATTTGCTATTTATATATTTTTATTTTCACTCACAAAAAGTATGAAATGAAATAGATAGTCAATCTTTTATTGAAAAGTCCGTAAAGAGGTCATCCATTATACATACTACGTTTTTATTTTAATTTTCACTAAGAAAGAATGAAGTACAATAAAATGTGCATAATCTTTGAAAAAAAAAAAGAAAAAAAAAAAAAAAAAAAAAAAACCCACGGGAAAAATTAAATTTCCTTTCTTGAGGAGGTTCTTAAAGTTAGGTTCACGTGCGGAGCAGCTTATGCCAACAATGTCTTCAAAGTGGGCGGACGTTAGTCTTGAGCGAAAATTATTCTCTAAGAAATTCATTTTTGAAAATGAAATTTCGCAGATATATGTGGAGGCAAACATAGCAGCCAGGTAGAAGCTAATTTTTGCAATTTTTATGTTTTATCGGGACATGTTGACTCCTAAATTCTTTAGTGGATATAGTTTGATACGATTGCAAAGGAAGTGTCTTCCTTCAATTCTATTATCTCCATTTGGAGTAAAGGCTTTGAAAGCTGGAATCACTCCGCAGCCACATCCGTCTATTCTTCTGCAGGAGAATCCTCAAAAGGTGATTTTAAGAATCAAGACAACATCTATTTTTCTTTGAACCTTGCTGCAAATTTCTTCTTAAGATCTGTCAAGAAATTTGATAATATGGAAATATCTATTTCAGAATTATTTTTATATTCAAATATTG
The DNA here is from genome assembly GCA_026315105.1 of Locusta migratoria. Classification (NCBI taxonomy): domain Eukaryota; kingdom Metazoa; phylum Arthropoda; class Insecta; order Orthoptera; family Acrididae; genus Locusta; species Locusta migratoria. The sequence continues at coordinate 132,537,778 of CM048744.1, read as the reverse complement.
TTGCGAAATGAAGAAATTCTTGAAAGAAAACATTTCTTCCAAAGTATCACGACAGAATGATGACACACTTTGAACCAAATCACATATTAATACCCAATTTCCTTGTAGCTCATTGTTGTTATCTACAGAAAAAATGTTTTTTTTTTTTATAATTAGAATATGTAAGTTACACTTTCAAAATTCTTTTGGCGGTCCAGTTTATGGCCTTCCGCGGTCCGGACATAGACCGCGGTCCGCCAGTTGCCGACCGTTGGTGTTTTACACAGCGGTCACCTTGTGATGTCAACAGTTGTATAAAATAAAGTGCATACATGCACTATGTCATTGCAGTAAAAGTTTACATATCAGTATAAGTGACAGTAGGATACTCACTTATCCTACTGCCACTTATATAGTTTCGGTGTACTATGCTTCAAACACTAGGGCGCAGAATTACAGGCATATATCATATCGGTTTGCAGCAAATATTACAGTCCTGGCCATTAAAATTGCTACACCACGAAGATGACGCGCTACAGGCGCGTAATTTAACCGACAGGAAGAAAATGCTGTGATATGCAAATAATTAGCTTTTCAGAGCATTCACACAAGGTTGGCACCGGTGGCGATACCTACAACGTGCTGACATGAGGAAAGTTTCAAACCGATTTCTCATACACAAACAGCAGTTGACCGTTGTTGCCTGGTGAAACGTTGTTGTGATGCCTCGTGTAAGGAGGAGAAATGCGTACCATCACTTTTCCGACTTTGGTAAAGGTCGGATTGTTGCCTATCGCGATTGCGGTTTATCGTATCGCGACGTTGCTGCTCGCGTTGGTCGCGATCAAATGACTGTTAGCGGAATATGGAATCGGTGGGTTCAGGAGGGCAATATGGAACGCCATGCTGGAACCCAACGGCCTCGTATCACTAGCAGTCGAGATGACAGGCAGCTTATCCGCATGCCTGTAACGGATCGTGCAGCCACGTCTCGATCCCTGAGTCAACAGATGGGGACGTTTTCAAGACAACAACCATCTGCACGAACAGTTCGACGACGTTTGCAGCAGCATAGACTATCAGCTCGGAGACTATTGCTGCGGTTACACTTGACGCTGCATCACAGACAGGAGCGTCTGCGATGGTGTACGCAACGACGAACCTGGGTCCACGAATGTCAGGACGTCTTTTTTTCGGATGAATCCAGGTTCTGTTTACAGCATCATGATGGTCGCATCCGTGTTTGGTGAGATCGTGGTGAACGCATATTGGAAGCGTGTATTCGTCATCGCCACACTGGCGTATCACCCGGCGTGATGGTATGTGGTGCCATTGGTTACACGTCTCGGTCACCTCTTGTTCGCCTCGACGGCCCTTTGAACAGTGGCCGTAACATTTCAGATGTGTTACGACCAGTGGCTCTACCCTTCATTCGATTCCTGCGAAACCCTACATTTCAGCAGGATCATGCACGACCGCATGTTGCAGGTCGTGTATGGACCTTTCTATATATGGAAAATGTTCTACTGCTGCCCTGTCCAGCACATTCTCCAGATCTCTCACCAATTGAAAACATCTGCTCAATGGTGGCCGAGCAACTGGCTCGTCATAATACGCCTGTCACTACTCTTGATGAACCGAGGTATCGTGTTGAAGCAGCATGGGCATCTGTGCCTGTATACGCCATCCAAGCTTTGTTTGACTTAATGCCCAGGTTATCAAGGCCGTTATTAAGGCCAGAGGTGGTTGTTCTGGGTACTGATTTCTCAGGATCTATGCCCTCAAACTGCTTGAAAATATAATCACATGTCAGTTCTAGTATAATATATTTGTCCAATGAATACCCGTTTCTCCTCTGCATTTCTTCTTGGTGTAGCAATTTTAATGGGCAGTAGTGTATGAACTACCTCGAAGAGAACGAACTATTGACCCATAGTCAACATGGATTCAGAAAGTATCGTTCTTGTGAAACACAGCTAGCTGTTTACCTACATGTTGTGATGAGTTTCATCGACAAGAGATGTAAAATAGATTCCTTATTTCTAGATTTCCAGAAGGCTTCTCACAGTGTACTTCACAAGCGTCTTCTAATGAAATTGAGTGTTTATGGAATATCGCAACAGTTGAGCGATTGGATTCGTGATTTCTTTTCAGAAAGGGCTTACTACTGCATCCTAAGAGTAATGTTTATACTCGTCGAACTGCTGCATTATTTGATGTTACTATAATGTCAGTAATCGGTTGTATTTGCCGACATATCTTCCCCATAAACACAGACGAATTTCTTTAAAATCTCTAATTACCTTTATTCTGCCTGTGATTCAAATGATATTTCATGCTTTGAAGTACATTTATCAAGCTCCCCACAATTTGACGTTTCCTTGGTACTCTCCTAACAGCTTTTGGTTTCTGTAGGTGCTCAGGAAACGAAAAAATTGTTGAATGACATTTGCCAGTAGCCGCTTTCGATCGGTGGTAGCATCCATAACTTTTCTTCAAAATGACAAGATCATATGGAACTATACTTTGTAGGCTGCTTCTTATCCGCCTCATACTGGTTTCCCATTGTGTTAGCAATTCCGTGTTTTTCAAATGAAATCTGTATAAAGAATAGTTTAATTACAGTTCATATACCTAGGCTACTTACCAAATGGTTAATACGCTTTTGTACACTATATAAACAACTGTAATTACATTAAAACACATCAAATACATCCGTCCTCTGCCTAGCTTTTTGATGGTCCTGAAGTAAACATTTTATATCCCAGCCTCGTCGCCACTTTTGTATCCCATCCCTGGTTGTCGTAGGTGTCGGTTGCCGAGTAGAAAGAGACCGACACAGGAATAGAGGATGCACGCTTGTGCAGGTACGGAGGTGACCAGCCAGTGGGACAGCAGAAACTAGAACACTAGGCTAAATTAGAAAAAAAAATGTTCAAATGTTTGTACATCTTAAGGGACTTAACTACGGGGTCATCAGTCCCTAAGCTTACAAACTACTTATGAACTAGCTAAGACTAAAGACGGCACAAATATCCATGCCCGAGGGGGAATTCGAACCCCCGACCGTAGTGGCCGTGCAGACGGTGACTGGAGCGCCTTAGTTTCCTCAGCCACCGCGGCCGGCTGCAAACAATCACATCACAATGTTTTCAAAATGTTCACATAGTTTATAAAGAGGCCTGCCTACTGATGATTCCTAGTGCCTACCTGATAGGCAAGTCTTAACTGGTGCCTCTCTGATTCCCAAGTGAACGATGCAGCAGTCGTGGCCACGAGCGGAGTTGCAGCAGAGGGCGCTCGTGGCCGACGTCGTAAGAACGCCGCGCCGTGCGTGCATGGCGGCGCAAGTACGTGGCGCGCACTTCATACTTGTGCGACACCACAAAACATAATTTTGAAACTTGGTAAATGCGAAAGTTAAGTATAATGAATGTTTATAGACAAATAAACGCTGATACACAACGACCTATATAATTACATATCTCTTTCTGTATGAATGATATTCCTACTGTTTTATGACTGTGGTTGCTGCAGCTGTACGCCGAACATACACAGGGTATGTGTTACCACTAATAATAGCGCTTATACGTTAGTCTGCTCATTCTGCTGCTTCAAACTGACGTTCTCAGATATGGCGGCCAGTGTTGCTTAGTGCTGCCACCCAGAGCGCTGTAGCTTGCCTACAGCCTCTCTGTGTTGTCTATATACCTCTTTGGTATAGCCTCTCTGCTGGTCGCGAGTTGAAGAATACGAGCGCAAATGTTTTCCGCCAGTGTAGCGTTCAGACCGCGGCGTACACGGGCTTGTCTGTGTGCTCTGGACCGAGTGCCGGGAGAAAGGAACTCGTGATGATTCGTCGCCGGCCCAAACGGACAGTTTTAATCCTCGGCTAAGATTTCTGCAAACATGATTAAGTTTGCCGGTTATAACGGCTTGTGATGTACACGGGCCGCAGCCGGGAAGCCATTAGCCGTGAAAGAGCGCCGACAGAGGACGTGTTTGCGCTGGGGTACGTCGCGTCGCGTGGCGGGATTATTGGATCTGGGGAGGAGGCGGTGCTTGGCTCAGCCGCTGCCCGCGGGGACACGGCCGCGCTACGTGCCTTTGATTACGCCAGCTGATAGCGGCTAACTTTATCAAAAAAATCCGTAATTACCGCCGGCGCTGTTCCCGCGGTTGATTTGTGAAAATGTATTTTTGTTTAAATGCGTTTCTTTGATTTCGGCCGTATTATAGCGGGCCGTATTGGCGATAGCGCGTATTTCAAAGCGGCCCCGCCTATCTTGTTTCGACTGGACGCCGCCTCGCTCTCTCGTTTTCTCTCTCTCTTTTTTTTCCCGGCGCGGTGAAAGGTTTCCCCTTTAGGAAAAAAACCAATATCGCTAGCTGAAAAATTCAGCAGCGCGTGCCGGCGTGTATCTGGCGCTCGCGAGGCGGCCTCGTTTGGGATTCCGTGTTTGCGTCGCGGCCAGATCCGCCAATCAGACGGCGCTATCGTAATTACTCCAGAGCCGGTGGGCCTCTGCTGGCACAGTCCCCCCCCCTCCCCCTACCATCCCCCTCCCCCCTCTACGACGGGACAGCGAGCTGACGCTGCCCGATTCTCGAAGATACTGCGCGCTCGACAGCCTACCTGTCCCAATAATACGCCAACAGGGTGATTATTTACACAGTGTACAAACTCTGGGAGGAAGGATAGGATACGAAACACAAAATATCTAATCAATTTACGCCCGGAAATGCTAGATATCATTTACTGCATAAAACCCTTTCTACAGGGGACGTGCGAGACGCACTAGAGAGTAAAAAAAGGTAAAGCAGTCAACAATCCGAAGATTGGTTTGAACACCACAGTGCTTTACTAGACATGGTCCTGTTTGGAGGTGGTATGCCGTTGCCTTCCTCCGACCTTCGAACTGACTTACCCAGCCAGTTATAGGGGGATCTACAGTTTAATGTGGGTTCCGAACCACGGTGCTACTCGGTATATTTCACATGAGCAATACTGCCAGAGGTGAAAGAAGTGGAAAGTGACAGATAGAAATCGTAGAACCTGGCGGGGTCGAACCTGCAACCTTTGGATTTCTAGTCTGGCACTCTACCACTGTGCAACCGAGGCGCTTCACTAGAGAGTAAGGTCTATAAAAGACATGTCTGGACACCAATGATCCTTAGGGAGTCGCCAGTTTGGTTCTAGAGCGGTATCATTAGGAGAGAAAACAATCGCTTTCGCAAATTATTATTGTTCTGCAGGCAGTTGCGTACCGTTTTGAGTCAGAAATTGTATTTTTTTACGTTTATTAATAAAATACTGATAATTCGAAAGGCCTATATTGCTCAGTCTTAGCAGGGGAGATCGCAAGATAAGTCACCGATTTGCCTCAAACTGTGTGAGAAGAACCGGCTAGATGAACCATTTAAATCCTTAAAATATCTGGCACATAGGACATAGGAAAGGAGAAAACTCTCGTGAAACATTTCCTATTTCAGTATACGAGAACATTAGGCACGATTGGTTGACCAAAGAAGCATCCTCTCCTTTGACGCACTTTTCTGAGAAAAACCGCTCGCCGAAAAATGCTTTCATAACGAAATTTTAATACCTTGGCTGGCAGGAACTTCAAAATTTTAAACGTGGCTGCAGTTCAGCAACGGTGGAACACGATCCAAAAGTGAACAAAGTTTCAGACGACCAGTAGCATAAAAATGGTTTACATGCATAAATCTTGACCTAGGTTTCGTCAAGAGTAATTTGCCTTCTTCAGAAGTATTACTTAATAAAATATCATACACAAATCATATGAATAATAGTAAAATACGTACGTCTTTCTAAAATAAGTAAGAAATTAAAATTTTATAACATATGAATTGTGTAAATATCAAGTTTATTAACGATCATCACCCAAAATATATGTAATGTAACTTTCGCAAATAATGCTAGAATTTTTGTAAATACTTTCTTCAGTGCGCACTTCATCAAATAATGGAAATGGTTTAACTACATTACTTTTCGTAATCAAAGTAATTATAACTGAAAGTAATACATTAATTTTACATAAATAAATTTCAGTTTAGTAATTTCTCACTTGGCGAAATGATTTTCTTGGACTTGTTCCATTATCTCTCCTACCTTTCCCAACTAGGATCTGCCCTACATTTGTTTGACACAGATCAAGTATCTCGATTTTCTTCTATTTACGTGGAACGCACATACCAGGAAAATTTCATTTGAATGGAAGTCAACATTCCATATAAGATTCTGTTCTTGGATAGTTCAATACAAAAAAACTTTCATTGATCCTCAGTCTATGCCGTACCGAATAGAAGCGTGACAAGAAAAGAAAATAATGAAAAAAATATATATCAGGAGAAAACACGGTACAGCCATATGTTACACAGATACAATTAGGAGAAAGCAGAATTTTGTTAATGAAAAGGCTAGTTTTTCCCCAGAATTATAGTTGTATCGTTAATCATATCACATATACATAGCAATGAGAATGGATATAGTATCATTTCCTGTAACCTACATACACCGTCGCCATTTTACATTGACTGTTGTATGCAAAATAACACTTTCTAGTGACAAACATTACATGAATACAGTTTGCTGCAGCCGCGTTTTAGAACCAAAATGGCCGCCATCGCAGAGGATCACGGTAGCGTGGCCAGAACTCTCCTATATAGACCTTGCAAGAGAGTCGTCACCTGCACCGCTCGTTACGATAACCCGTCGAACTACAAAGAAGCGTTTACGCGGTACACGTTTGTCGATTCGTCTGCTTCACGTGTCTACTTCGTTTGTTGTCAACTTAGAGCAAATGAATCGCTGAGTTAAGGCCACTTTTCGAGACTGTCAGATATATTGTGATAATTGTAATGATTAAAAAATTTATTTGAGTTTTAGACTATAACTGTGAAACTGTAGGTATTTGTTTTCGTGCAGTTCATGCGTAACTGCGTCACTCACATTTGTGAACGACCTCATTATAAAAAAAATTATAAAAAATGCGATTACATAGTTCCAGGCTTGAGGTGCCTATGAATGTGATGAATAAGGTCAGATGTCTATGAAAGTCAGTCTATAATAGACCTTTCACTGTGACAACACTTCAAACAATGCTCTCCAAAAACAAGTATATCAGCTGTTAAATACAGCATGTTTCAGGAAAACTATGAAATATTTTAGGAGATGGCAATAAAGACGAATTGCAATTAAAATGCCATATTGTTATTAGGTACAGAGATACAGCTCTTGGTATGTAACCCAAACAAACTTTACATCACAGGAAAATTGGGATATTTTGACTGATTCTTTCGTCGGTTCTTGATAGGGGAACATATTGACTTTCATTTAACCCTAGATCACAAAGCATTGTCATTTTGACGATGCACGATTGATAACATTGCTTTCTCTGTTGGGATTTTCGCGTCACACAGCTGTAACTCATTCTAGCTTCCTAACTTTCTCAGTGCTGGTCAGTGAGTATATATTGTTGGAATTCGGTCCTTTGTTTCAACAGTATTGACCACTATGTCGTAAAATTTAGGAAGACTTGTGTTTACGTATTTAGAATGGCATAAGGAAAATGCAATGACAGGAAGCGTTTCAAGCATTGTCACATCTGCCCTCCTAAAAGAAGAAGAATGACAGTCATGTATTGCAGAGAATGTCGTCGATCTTACTGCAAAGAACACTGAGGAAACTTGTGCACAAATGCTGTAAATGAACTAGTAACATCTGTGTAAATGAAAGAAAATTCTTAAAGAGGTGTTTTTGTTTCGGTTTGTGCCATTTTCATTGTAATTTCAATTTCTTGTAGTGTGTTTATTAGAATATAATAACGAGTAGTAAAATTTACGAGGCTTAGTATTTATGTACTATAGGACTAGGCTTTGTGATCTAGGGTTAAAAAATCGGTTTTCAACGTACTTTAAAGTACGAAGTGAGACGAAAACCGGGTAACTAAGTGGAAATTAACTAGTAGAACATTCCCAAAATTGTACTTTTAAGTCAGTATGATGTTCTACTAACAAGAACCGACGGAACAATCAGTGAAAATGTCTTCATTTACATTTGCTCTAAGTTTGTTTGGCTTTAACATTAACAGCCATATCTCCGTTCGAAATAAACATTGTACACATGTTATATGAAATTCGTTTATAATATCATTTCCTAAAATTTTACGACTACTCTTGAGACTACGTTCCTCTGAGCAGGAGACAAGTACAAATTTCTCAAACAAATTCGCGACTTGCCTCCGTTCGTCAGGTGGGTTCCCCGCTCGGTCGTCTCCGCTTGTGCGGAGCTCTTTCCATACGAGTGAGAATAGGATCCATCCTATTCCGTCTACTAGCGATCATATGCGTGTCCATCTTAGGCTGGTTTCACACACACCGATTCTGGACGGGCGGTTTTTTACCGGTGGAGCGCTGCTTGCACACACGCCGAAATTTTACCGGTCAAAGGAGCAGTCGCTCGGCTATCGTGGTTGAGTAAGTTTATTCCTGACATAAATTAATGATTTAGCAAGGAAAAAACAGTCGTGGTTGCAACTTTTTTAATTATTTTTGACGCGTATCACCCTTGTGGGGCATCCTCAGAAAGTCTTAAAATATCACATCGGATGAGTGGAACTAAAACAATTACTAGCCACAATCTGGCAGCGTCAAATCATTAAAACTAGGATATGGTTGAAAAAAGCCGACAGAATCCTGAAACAGAGCAGCAAAAAACGTTTCAAATGTTTGTAGAACTTATGGGACTTAATTACGGGGTCCAGTCCCTAAGCTTACAAACTACTTACGAACTAGTTAAGACTAATGACGGCACAAATATCCATGCCCGAGGGGAGATTCGAACCCCCGACCGTAGTGGCCGTGCAGACCGTGACTAGAGCGCCACAGTCCCCTCGGCCACCGCGGCCGGCGAAACAGAGCAGCAGCCCCGGCCACGTTTGTGCTCCTATCAAACCTAGTTTTAAGGATTTGACGCTGCCAGACTGTGGCTAGTAATTGTTTTAGTTCCACTCATCCAATGTGATATTTAAAGACTTTCTGAGGATGTACCACAAAGGTGAAACGCGACAAAAATAAATAAAAAAGTTGCAACCACGTCTTTTTTTTTTTATTGTCATCCAATTTTATTGATTGAAACTTCCTGGCAGATTAAAATTGTGTGCCGGAACCGGTACTCGATCCTGGGACCTTTGCCTTTTGCGGGCAAGCGCTCTACCGACTGTGCTATCCCGACACGACTCACGATGCCGCCTCACAACTTTATTTCCGCCAGTACCTCGCCTCCTACTGTCCAAACTTCACAGAAGCTCTCCTGCAAAACTTGCAAGACTAGCACTCCTGGAAGAAAGGATATGGTGGAGACATGGCTTAGCCACAGCCTAAGGGATGTTTCCAGAATGAAACTTTCACTCTGCAGCGGAGTGTGCGCTGATATGAAACTTCCTGGCAGATTAAAATTGTGTACCGAAACCGGGACTCGAACCTGGGACCTTTGCCTTTCGCGGGCAAGCGCTCTACCGACTGAGCTATCCCGACACGACTCACGATGCCTTGGATGCCTCGGGTGGAAAGGATAGGAGAGGCATACTGTGTACCATCTTCTATCAACTGCTGGAGTCTGAACTAATAAGCATTTATAAAATTTTACGACAGCGATTTTGCACTTTTCTATGCACCAACGCTTTACCTATTTTCCAAAACGCGTAGTATTTGGTAGTTTCGTGGTCCAAAAATTCAGGTTGTTCCATCTGAAATTTTAAACTCAAATATCAATCGTACAACAGATATTGAAAAAACACCTTTTACGGGATGTATGAAAGTAAGTCTATGAGCCAGTTTAAAACGTAAACAAATATTATTTTCAACACTAAGTTTATAGATACCCCATATTATTTCGTATGCAATAAATACCATGACAAATCAAATAGATGAAGCCCTCAGCTAGCGCGTTCCGAGACTCATGGTAGAGTCTCGCTTGAATCTCGGAACGCGCTAGCTGAGGGATTCATCTATTTGAAACGTCAACTTCGCTTCGGATTTTCTGCGCGTGTAATTGGCTTATTATGATTGTTTTTGTGATTTGTCATGCTTTTTATTGTATAAGAAATAAATGGAGTATGTATAAAAACATAATTTGTGCTGAAAATAATATTTGCTTACCATTCAAATTCAGATATTTATAAAGCTATTGGACCACCTGCTACGATCAACAGTCTCTAGACTTACAAACTACTTAAACTGTCTTATGGTAAGGACAACATAGGCACACACAAACACACACACACACACACACACACACACACACACACACACACACACTTCGATGGGGAACAGCTGCGCACTCGGACAACAAGACGCCTTAGAGCGCCGATCGACGGTTCAGAAAGCTGCCTATCGCACTTGCGACCACGAATGACACGTCTCTCAAGCGTTTAATGGAGGACACCTGGCGGCTATACAACCAAATGTCTCCTCTCGACCATGCCTTTCTTCGATGAAGCTTAGTAGACGTCATGCAACGACTCTCATTCGGATTCGACTGGGACATGTCTGTTACCCCGCCCACCTACACCGTTTGAAACTCATCGCTTCTCGACATTGCGACAAAGATACAACGGCAGTGGCGGATCTCAACCACATCATACTGGCATGCACCAAGTACACGGCTGCACAAAGTGTCTTCTACAGAAAGCTGGTTGCGAGGGTCTACCCCCTCCACACAAGTGTCACTGTCTTACTCCATCGATTCGACAAGTTTAAGTACAATTTACTGAAGGACTACTTCAAAGTCACCGGCATACAGCTCTAATCCAAGAGCTGGTATGTTTACCTTTAACATGCACAGCTTGACACTGCATAAGTAATTTTATATTATGTTTTGACCTTTATATGTCTTTGAAACTCTCATTTTGTTTTATGCTGTTTGCACTTTCCTTGTATTACATGTCACTAGCACTGTTAAATATGTAGTTTTATATCTTGTACATATGATTTTTCTACTTTTATTGTAAGGCTGTATGATGTTCGATACCTATTAATATTGTGATATGCATTGTAAGAATTTCAATTATATTCTAATGTTGCCACTGTAATAACCGCTGGTGTATGGTCACTGTAACCAAAAGCCACAACAAAGAAGAATAAAAATTCCCGCGTGGCTATTTACCTTGTAGACTGGCTCTTAGTACTTTCTTTCAGAACCCCTGACGTACATTCCTGCTCGTGAAAGGCGTTATTAAATACTTTTGTTGTTCCAGAGATTAACCGTGTTTTGTAAGGCGCTCTGTCAACACGTGCGCGAATGCAGCCCGGCGGAGATTCGAGTCCTTAGCCTAAGTTAAAGTAGTTGATAAAACTCTTCTGGGTATTGGGCCGCATCGTCAATATATCAAATATTTCACCGACATTTCGGCTACTATTGCAAGCGGCCATCTTCTGGGTGTTACGTTTACTGCTGGATGAGGGAAATCTGGTGTCTTAAATATTGAATGTTGCCAGTTATGATTGGTGGTTTCAGCTCTCTTTCACAGGTGTTTCTTTTATTTTTCCTATTGGTGGTAAGTGAAGTCCATGACTGGTGTTTGCATTAACGTTTTCCATTGGTTGAAACTGGCGAATGAGGAGCGGTGGTAGCAATGACGTAGCACAGTTTCTCCAATGTGTACCTATGTTTCGCAGTAAAAATAAAATAAGAGATGTCCTAGGATTCAAATATTCAAATGTTTGATAAGCTTAAGGGACTTAACTACGGGGTCATCAGTCCCTAAACTTACAAACTACTTATGAACTACCTGTAACTAAGGACGGCACAAATATCCATGCCCGAGGGGGGATTCGAACCCCCGACCGTAGTGGCCGTGCAGACCGTGACTGAAGCGCCTCAGTCCCCTCGGCCACCGCGGCCGGCGTCCTAGGATTAATGAAGGAAAAAACTGATAAGTTGCACACAGCCGGAGACTATGAAATCGGCTGTGAATGCGGCCAGGTATACATTGGAGAAACTGGCGGCCGATTAACACAAGGATAGGTCAACACGAGAGGTACATTCGCCTGGGACAGCATACGAAGTCGGCAGTAGCAGAACACCAGGAAGAGTGCGGGAAACAGATAGGTTTTCATGAAGTCAGTGTACTGGCAAAACAACCCTTCACTTTGAGGAGGAAAATCAGGGAAGCAATAGACCCGGAAATATGAACAGAGAAGACGGGTACAGACTTTCGGCGTCTTGGCTGCCAGCAGTAGCAGCGCTTCGCGACGATACTGCGCGCAGTGCAGTCCACAGGGGCCACATAGCCCGGAGACAACAGCGGCCGAGCGTACACAGAGCAAACAGCACGCTCTAGCCGGCGCTAGGCGTCAGTGCTACGTCATTGCTACCACCGCTCCTCATTCGCTAGTCCCAACCAATGGAAAACATTAATGTAAACACCAATCGAGGACTCTCTTTTCCACCAATAGGAAGAAATAAAGGAAACACATATCTACATCTACATCTACATGGGATACTCTGCAAATCATATTTAAGTGCCTGGCAGAGGGTTCATCGAACCACAATTATACTATTTATTTCCCATTCCATTCTCGAATAGCGCGCGGGAAGAAAGAACACCTGAATCTCTCTGTTCGAGCTCTGATTTCTCGTATTTTATTCTGATGATCATTTCTACCTATGTAAGTGGGAGTCAACAATATATTTTCGCATTCGGAGGAGAAAGTTGGCGATTGGAGTTTCGCAAGTAGCCCACGCCGCAGCGATAAGCGCCGTCGTTGTAATGATTCCCATCCCAGATCCTGTATCATTTCCCTAACGCTGTCTCCCATGTATCGTGACAGTACGAAACGAGCTGCCCTTCTTTGGACTCTTTCGATGTCCTCCGTCAAACCTACCTGATAAGGTAGGGCAAGCGTAGTTTATGCAGTTTCTTTTGTAGTTCTGTTGCATGTTTTAAGGGTTGTGCCATTAAACGCAGTCTCTGGTTCGCCTTTCCCACGATATTATCTAAATAGAGCTGAAACCACCAATTATAACTGGCAACATTCAATATTTAAAACACCGGCTTTCCCTCATCCAGCAGTAAACGTAACACCCAGAAGATGGCCGCTTGCAATAGTGGCCGAAACGTCGGTGAAATATTTATATATTCAAAAAACTGGATTCCTTGTTTACCCCCACAGTTTCAAACTCCTGTGTATTTATTTATTATGTTTTATTTTTAAGTTTTGGAAATTTGGTCCCAGTGTAGCTTACAACATAACACTCATTTTCATCTACCTGAATTTTTAGAATATTAATTTCATTAGATAGATTCGTTTAGTTTAGTTTAAGTTCTGGATTCCACTCCAAACCTGGCCTTACAACTGTCATATGCAACACCATCTATAATTATAGTGCAGAATTATTAACAAGGCACTTATATATATTTTTTTTATCAGCATTATCAGTTTGTTTGTAATAGCAGGTAGTTTCAGTTCCCTAGTTATATTCAAATTTATTCCTTGTTTTATCCTCCACACATTGTATATTCTTGTACTACAGTTTAGTTTTTAAGTTCATAACTGTAATACACAATGTCAAAGAAGTGTTATTCTATGTATGTCGATCTAAGTGTAGTCATTTGTCATCTCTTCCCATACTGTATCTAAACTATGTAACCTCTTTGTCACAGCAGTAAATACTCTGAAGATGGCCTAATAAGCCAAAAACCGGTTAAGTAAGCAAAAATAAACTTGTAGAACACACAAAAAATTGTGTTTTTAATTTAGTCGGTGAAATATTTGATATATTGACGATGCGGTCCAATACACATAAGAGTTTTATCAACAATGACAACGGCCGCGGAAGCCTTCGTTTACATTTAATTTAAACTAGTTTGTAGGTCCTGGTACCTATGACCTCAGCAGTTTGTTCTCTTGTGCTTACATACATCCATACATTTCAACATATTTGTGGCGAAACGTTTAAAGGGTACCGCCTGTATAAGGAAGATGAAGTCTGTCGCTGGCAATTTTACCTGGGGGGCCAGAAGTTGAAGCGTATCGGCGAGGCAAGCAGACACAAAGAACTCGGCAGAGACGGCAGTCTGGAGGAGAGACTGTATTGAAAGCCGGCGAGACGCTCAGCCCGGGATTAGCGGGCTTGTAATTGGGGCGGCGCGTCGCGCGCGCACTCTTGTTGTTATCCGATTAGGCGGCCGCTTGTCCTGCAATGTCAACCGCCGCGGTTGCTCTAAGCTGATTGGTGCGCCCGTCCGAAACGGACCAATCGGCTTACAGCCGGCGGCCTGCAGGTGCTCGCCTGCCGCCAGCCCCAGGTGCTCTCCACGCCGCCCCCCAGGGACGCGCCGTTCCGACAAAGTCCTGCAGCCGGAAGTCTCCACTACCACCAGCGGCAACTTCCAAACAGCTACCGCGCCGCTGGCTTACTGCTACTCCGGGCCGATCACTGTCTCAACGTGGTTTCAAGAGATCAAACAAACTGATAACATCAAATTCGCCACGAACAACCGTATCTATATCTATAAATGCGAATGTCTGTTCGGTGTACGTTTATCTCATCTGAACCACAAGACATAAAGAGCTAAAAATGTGTACAGTTACTAATGTCTACCCGGGAAGGCTTTAGGCACGGTTTTATGGCGATCGGATAGCTATGGTGTTTCACTAAGTGTATTTGCCTCTGTAACTTATAAAATAATAGGTGACGGGAAATTTTAATGCGGTAGGTCAACACAAGAAATGTTACACTTTCTGCGGAGCTATGAACATAGTTTATTGCCTCATTTTCCAAAGAGTTACAGCACAAAGATATATTTTTTTAAATGGAACAATAGTTTTTTCCATCGTGAACTGGAGTCGTTGAAACCAGCTGCGTCCAAATCAATTAAAAAAACATTCCTATCACTGTTAGTTTGGGAGCTACAACCCTTCAAAGTTCAGAGGGCGCAGGCTACGACAGCGTAGCTGACTGGCTGGTGGTCATAAGACAGTGGGCCGTGCCCCAGGGCATAGCCACTCGGCCAGTCAGCTACGCTATCGCAGCCTCCGCCCCCGGAACTTTGAAGGGTTGTAGCTCCCAAACTAACAGTGATAGGAATGTAGTTTAAATTGATTTGGACGCAGCTGGTTTAAACAAATCCAATACACGATAGAAAAAACTATTGTTCCATTAAAAAAAATATTTCTTTGTTCTGTAACTCTTTGGAAAATAATACAATAAACTATGTTCATAGCTCCGCAGAAAGTGTAACATTTCTTGTGTTGACCTACCGCATTAAAATTTCCCGAGACCTATTATTTTATAAGTTACAGAGACAAACCCACTTAGTGAAACACCCTGTGTATATATATTTATGTGAATGTCTGTTCGGTGTACACTTATCACGTCCGAACGACATGACGCAGGGGCTTAAATATACAGTTACTAATTTATACCTGAGGAAGGTTTTAGGAACGGTTTTATAGCGATCTGATAGATATTTAATAATTTGAATAATATAACGCGAAAGGCGGAACAATAATTACTCTTTCAAAATTATATTTACTCTTTGAAAATGGTTTTATTGATTGCATTGTTGTTTGAGGATTGATGATGATAAAAGGGTCGAGTATATTGGGTTGGAAAGTTAACGGTGTATATAAAATTCTACGTTTGTGTGTGTGTTAATATTTCGCTCTGCAACGATAACCACAGAACGCAAACGAATGGCCTGTGTGTAATTGTTGTCCGAAGTCTCCCGTTGTACACGATGGCAGTCCCATGCCGATGGGATGGAAGATATGGTTGTTGAATGTCGTCAAATTATTAAAAAAAAAAAAAAAAAAAAAAAAAAACAATCGGACTGAAGGCCAGCAATGACGTTTGCGACTCTATAGCATGGAGGTTACATACAGCGAAACGTGATGCCACAGACCATGTGTTTGGTCTACACATGCTACAATGTCTTCAGCTCTTTCTCTGTAAGGATAAGCATACGTATAAGGAAATTTAAGAATAAATAAATAAAGCAGTAAAAAAGAAATTTCTTTTAATACATCTCTCTAAAAAAATCGATTTGACGTTTCGCGCATTACATCAAGTGATCGATCTGTGATATTATTACAATCATTATTGTTGAATTTCGTGATTGGATCCTTCGAAATGAGTGCATTTTTACGTGTGATTTGATGTACACTCTTACTTTCCTGATAGTGTTGATTAAAAATGTTTGTTTCTAAAGAAGGTATTGTATTTCATTTCATCCTTAAAAACCAAAACCTCACAGCACACTACTGAAAGAGAGCTTGTCTATCACAATCAACCAACACGCGAGTGGAGCCGCGGGTTTAAGCTAGTTTACTATATTTACACTACTAAATTTCAGCGAAGTTTTTGATATTGTCAATTTTGACACAATGCTCAATAAAATGCGACAACTTAAGTTCTCAAATAGTGCACTGAAGTGGATTTGAAGCTGCTTAAAAGACAGAAAGCAAAGTCTTGTCTGTGGGAATGAAAGAACTTCCTGGACAAATGTTGTTTCTGGAGTGTCACAAGGATCAATTTTAGGTCCACTTTTGTTCTCCTTGTATGACAATTTTATTTCGCCGCTTTTGTCTTTCTGCAAAGATCACTTCTGTGCACTCCAAAGTACCAGACCTGAAGATACAAACACTGTGATTGCCCAGATAAATGACGTAACATGGGTGAAAAACTTGGGACTAAACTTAAATGCAGGAAAGTCGCAAATACTCTTAGTCGTCCAACGTAAATTAATAATTTCGGAATCACGTGACAAGCTACCACCAACTCAACTAGACGGTATCCCAATACCATACCGTAAAACAGTTAATAATGTGGGTTAAATTATCGATGAACACTTAAATTGGGCAGATAATACAGTAACCTAGTGTTTTTCAACCTATTAGAATATGCGACCCCGTTACAAGTAATAATATTCTGGAACACCCGCCCCCTTCATCCTCACGAACCGTAACAAAACTATGTTATCTCACAGAAAAGAATTACAATCTTCTTTATTTTGCTACAGCTTTCTTTTAAATTGTTGGACGAAGTTTTTTGTGTATTTTTCGGAATGGAACACATTTCGCTGCGGCGGATTAGCCGTGCGTGCTACAGCGACGTGCTGCAGTGCGCGCGGCCATTCGCCGTCGGGGGTTCGAGTCCCCCTTGGGGCATGGGTTTTCTTGTTGTCCTTAGGTTAGTTTACCTTACTTTAAGTAGTTAAGGTACCGACTAATTACCCAGTAGCTGAGTCCGATATATTTACATTTGAACATTTTGGAACACATATCCAATATTTACATGATTTCCGAAACAAAAATATGTTTGCTTAACAAGTGTTTCGCATTAGAGACCGGAGTCAGAGCGAATTACGCTCAGTAAGAAAGTTCCCACTATATATAAAATTTGCAAAGGTTTTTTTTCAGATATATCTGAATTACTTATTGTATCAAGTTCTTCTACCTATCGATTGCTTCCTGAAAACAACTATCTGGCTTTGTGCTTATTCATCATTGACATACTGTATTGTAAAACAAGCTACTATCTATTGAATTCATAATTTGTGTTACACAAGGAACTCCGTAATTTTAACGTTAAATGTATTCGACTTAGGCATACGTTTTTTTGTATTACTGAAGCCATAGTTATATACTGGTACAAATACTTGTTCCTGTGATGGCGACCCCCTGAGCAAGACTTTGCGAACCCCCTGGGGAGGGGGGGGGGGCGCAATCACTCGTTCTACCGAACCTTCACAATTGCGTTATGAATCAGCACGGTACAAGAGCGAAAATATCGTTACAGTTAACCATGAAAGCATGTGTACGGTATACATGCAACATTTTTCGATATGAGCAATTACTACTTCACACACGGCTTCTAACTACGGGACTACCACACGCTGTGCTTTCTCCATAGGCTGCTCAGTCAGCAAGCACCACAGTACCTCCCCTCAGAATTTAAACATCTTTCGTGCCATCATAATATTAACCGAATACTCCACCTATCTAGTAGCCTAGCTGTATCCGTTCATAATACGAAAACATCTGCAAAACCATACGTTTAAGAAAACGTTGAAACACTTCTTTATGCCATCCTCTTAAAACTCTCCCCAAAACTCACGTATACAATTAACTTTCTCTCTTTCTGATAGTGAAATCAATGTTCTTGCCCCCTATTTCTTTCACCATCAATCACGACACCTGCTCTTTCACTTTATCTCCTTATTTGAGTAGGTCTATTATTACATTCACTTCTCTCTCCCTCTTCCACTGCTTCCTCCACGGCCATTGGTCGTAGCAGTTGTAATTAAAACCCTTCGGTTTTGTAATAACTGATGTGTTAGTTATTTATCAAATACGAATATAAACTGCGTGTATGTACTGTTCGAAACGTGTAGTTTTTCTAGATTTAGTGTAACTACTGTAATATTTGAAATGTAAAGAGTTACGGAGATCTATAAACTCCAGTGGAAGACTGCAGGAGAGACGCTCTGTCGCTCGGTAGGGCTTTTGTCGAAGTTTCGAGAAAATACCTTTACCGAGGAGTCTAGCAATAAATTGCTCCCTCCTACGTATATCTCGCGAAGAGATCATGAAGATAAAGTCAGAGAGATTAGAGCCCACGTAGAGGCATACCAAAATATTTCTTTCCGCGAACAATACGAGGCTGTAATAGGAGGGAGAACCGATAATGATACTCAAGGTACCCTCCGCCACACATCGTCGGGTGGCTTGCGGAGTACGGATGTAGATGTAGATGTAAAATATGTAGAACGCCTGGTTAGGTGTAAGTGAGGGCCTGAATCCCCTAATCTTGCCAGGTTAAATAAATGAGTAAATAAATAAATAAAAATAATTTGACATCATTTTACGGCAGATACAAGAGAGATTTGGTCGCAATAAATTTCAACTACACAACTGCATAGCATATTTTTGAATCTACGACAATGGAGAGAAAAAAACCTGCAACCAATCGTTTTTTACGACAATTTATTTTGCCTTTATAGGTTCAGGCTGCAATGCTCATTTTCAGCGAGATTTATGTAAGGCTGAAATGTTACAGTTTGGTTGTGAGTTGGTGAAGCCAACGTATGTAGAACAAGAAACTACGGTAATTTCAAAATGTTCAAATGTTTGTAGAGTCTATGGGACTTAACTACGGGGTCATCAGTCCCTAAACTTACAAACTACTTATGAACTACTTACAACTAAGGACGGCACAAATATCCATGCCCGAGGGGGTATTCGAACCCCCGACCGTAGTGGCCGTGCGGACCGTGACTGTAGCGCCTCAATCCCCTCAGCCACCGCGGCCGGCTACGGTAATTTGACTTAAAACTGATACACCCACAACTTTCCAAACAATGAGACATCCTGTCAATTCATAAGAAAAGTATTCCTATCAAAAATATTATTACTGTTAGCTATGATGCCATAGCTCATGAATAATCAGTCCTGATTTGTTTTCGCACTTCAATATTCATGTACGAACGTAGGCTTTGCGGTTATTATTGTTAACGTTAAAATTCTTCTGAACTGTTTGCCGCGTCATGATAATAAAATTTTTCCAACGTTTCGGATCCGTTGCAGGAGCCTTCCTCAGGGAATACTGACTTGTTCCCTGACGAAGGCTCCTGCAACGAATCCGAAACGTAGGAAAGATTTTATTATCATGACGCGGCAAATAGTTCAGAAGAATTTTAACATTAGCTTCAATATCCAGTTTAGAGGTAAAATATAATTTGGAAAATAGAAAATAAATGTGCACACCAACAATAGAAGATCTGGCACATTTACTATGTAGCTACCACATTTCTGTCACAGACACAGAAAACTGTGTTCTATCTGTTAAATTATTCACGACTGTTACGTATAATATATGGAGATAATTATAGAGCCAATATAGTCGTTAAATAAGGTACGCTCCGTCCTGAGAAGTGATACAATACCGCCTGCGGCCTAGCAGCCAGAACCGCAGCTGTGTAGCCCGGGTTTCCAACTTCCCACAAC
The DNA here is from genome assembly GCA_026315105.1 of Locusta migratoria. Classification (NCBI taxonomy): domain Eukaryota; kingdom Metazoa; phylum Arthropoda; class Insecta; order Orthoptera; family Acrididae; genus Locusta; species Locusta migratoria. The sequence continues at coordinate 132,517,765 of CM048744.1, read as the reverse complement.
CCAGCAAACTAACGTAGAAACCACAGCTGCAATAAACTCGTTGCTGAAAAAGAATGGTCTGTAACCAAAACAGGGAGTAGGCCAATAGTAGAAGAGTCAGAAAGCTAAGCCTTTAGTAAGTACACGAAGAGACAAGAAACCTAAGAGGCAGATTTAAATTTTGACATAATTTTGAAAAATGACGGCCGCATGGATGATGTCCATTTCTATTCGAGAGTCCAACAGCAGTTACTATGGTAAAGATAGCTCTTACAAATTTGAGCAGAGGCTTTTATGTATCTGCTTAATGTCTAGGAGGAAAGAGGAATTCATACTGCGACAGATATGTCTGCATCATATAAAAATACTGGAACCAGATGTTATGGCTCTAGAGTGTGTCAACGAGAATAACATACGGGTTTGTTATGAATAACAATTCTACCACCAGTCACAATTTTTTAAATTTTATTTAGCACGACGCGTTTCTGGAAATAATTACCATCTTCAAGGGCGTTTTTGTGCTACCCCACTTTAGTCGGGATTTTTTATGTGTGATAAAGATAAATCACACTATAAAAATGTATTACTTTAACTTCGTAACACCTTGTAAGAACATTTTTGTAACTGTTTAGTTATCTACATTTGTTTTGCAATCATTTATATATACTACACACAAAATGTTACTTGTGATGATTGATATGTGTGATATTCTACACAAATGGGCCATGAGTTATTCAGTTACTACGTATAAATACCGACCAATAACTAAAATTTGCGCATATAATCATAGCAGTAAAGAAACAAAATAGTGTAGAACTTCACACATACATCAGAAGAACCAAAACTAAAATGGAATAGCACAAAACGCACTTGAAAATGGGAATTATTCGGCCGAGCGCATTGAGCGAGGCCGTTCGCCGTCGGGGGTTCGAATCTCCACTCGGGCATGGGTGTTTGTGCTGTCTTTGGTATAAGTTAGTTAATAAACAGTTTGTAAGTTTAGGGACTGATGACCCCGCAGTTGAGTCCATAAACTGTACATACATTTGAAGATTTGGGAATTATTTCCCGAAACACGTCGTGCTAAATAAAATATCAAAAATCGTGACAGGTAGCAAAATTGTTATTTATAAACGAACACACCAATCTCTTAGTCGAAGGCTTTCAAAATCCATTTTCAAGTGGATGAAATCAAGAGAATATAACAATTTGGGAATAAAAAAAAAAAAAAACTTCTCTACCTCAAAAGATTGAATTATCGTATTGCTACTGTGGTGTGAAATACCAAACAAGACATTTTGTGTTTAACCGTCCTGTGCTGTGGATGTGCATGACGAAAATGAGAGATTAATTCTCACTTGTGTACATTTGTATTACTATTACTATATCAAAGACTAGCTTAACGCCCGCTGCTTCGCATGCGTAGACCGGTTGGTCTGCACCAGTTGTTTCTCCCTCTTAATATAAATTTTCATAGATATAGATTAAATACTGTCGTAATGAAATGTTGCGATACTACTTGTAGCCGCGACAGAATGGCCGTCCGTATTGCGGCACCATGGTGCGGTGCGCGCTGTTGTTCGCCGTCAGGGGGGTCGATTTCGCTCCTCGGGCATGGGTGTTTGTGTTGTCAGGTGGCGCTTCATATGATCAGAAAAGCAATAATTAGCATACCAAATTAAGACAAAACAAGGTGGTGTTCTTTACAGGAAATGCTCACCATCATTCCTCAACAATAGCTGTAGTCCAGGAATAATGTTGTGAACAACATTTTTAAGTTTTCAAATTTTTACTGACTTTTTGATCACCCGGTATATAGTTGTATAATAGGATTTGTATTCTCTGTGCGCTCGAAAATGTTTGCAAAAACTTATAAAACTACAAATCTAAAGTGGGCCGTAAAACATATCAGTGCGGTTTTTTTTATGTTTCTAATAAAACGCCATGTCATTCCAAGCATGTGTGTCAATTTTTACCTCTCTATCTACATTATTCTGTGATTTTTAAGTTTTCAAATTTATACCGCCTTTTTGATCACCCGGTATGTAGTTGTATAATAGGATTTGTATTCTCTGTGTGGTCAAAAATGTTTGCAAAAATTTATAAAACTAAAAATCTAAAGTGGTCCGTAAAACATGTCAGTGCGGTTTTTTTTATGTTTCTAATAAAACGCCATGTCATTCCAAGCATGTGTGTCAATTTTTACCTCTCTACCTACATTATTCCGTGATTTATAAAGTTTTCTAATTTATACTGCCTTTTTGATCACCCGGTATATAGTTGTATAATAGGATTTGTATTCTCCGTGTGGTCGAAAATGTTTGTAAAACTTATAAAACTACAAATCTAAAGATGGCGGTAAAACACATCAGTGCGATTTTTTTACATGTTTCTAATAAAACGCCATGTCATTCCAAGCATACGTGTCAATTTTTAACTCTCTATCTACATTATTCCGTGATTTATTAAGTTTCAAATTTATACTGACTTTTTGATGACCCGTTATATAGTTGTACAATGGAATTTGTATTCTCCGTGTGTTCGAAAATGTTTGCAAAAACTTACAAAACTACAAATATAAAGTGGGCCGTAAAACATATCAGTACGGTTTTTTTATGTTTCTAATAAAACGCCATGTCATTCTAACACCCAAACCTTGAGATGTCAGACACTCAGATCGATACCAAACGTTGTATATCGATAGAGTATCAACCGAAACTGCTATATAATTCGTCTTATGTGCTGCCGTCCATGAGAACATGCGCAAACGGGAAATGCGTAACACCTGTCCTACGGAGCACAGGAAAAGCGTATCTGTAACTATCTGCCGCGCTGAACTACCGTAGGGTAGTTGATAGAGCGAATGTTGGTCGTTACGAGGGTCCTCGGTTCAAATCCTGGTGGCGCGATTATTATTATTTTTTTTTCTTTTGCTGTATGACGTTGCAAACTGTTTTACGTCGACAAACGTACATGGAGTGTTACATGGGACAACATGTTCCTGAAATGTAAAAGTAAAAGGACTGCTCGGATTTTATAGCACTGTGTTATCGGCAGTTTGCTTCTGCTTCGTTTGAAAGTAGCAAACCTGTAGAGCATATTCGTAGGAGAAAGAGACAATTGCACCATACGTGCGGAAGTATTAAAGTAATAATAATAGTAATAACAATAGATGACTGCTAGATAGGCAACGGATGCGCGTGTTGTGGCTAGAGTGCCGTGTGTTTGCCCACACCATTAGTCGGGCTGACGTTGCTGTCTAGACCGCACACTACTGCTACTGCTGCAGTTGGACATCCTCCTTTAACAGTTTTTAACGTACTGAAGTTAAAAAAAAAAAGAGCTCTGTGCGAGGCTTGAACCCACGACGCTCTGTTTGATGAACTAACGCTCTACCAACTAGCCCACAGTAGTACAAAGTTATGGTTTTCCTTTACTCCGTAGGTTACGTGTTACTGATTATTATAGTTTACACACGATCAACTGGACGGCAACACATAGCACGAATTATCTACACCTACATACACACGCCGCAATTCACCGTAAGGTGCGTGGCGGAGGGTACACTGTACAACTACTAGGCATTTCCTTTCCTATTCCACTCCCAAACTGAACAAGGAAAAACAGAATGCCTATATGCCTCCGTACGAGCCCTAATTTCTCTTATCTTGTCTTTGTGATCTTTACGCGAAATGTAAGTAGGCGGCAGCAAGATCGTACTACACTCAGCTTCAAATTCCGGCCCTCTAAATTTACTTAACAGAAATTCACGAAAAGAATGTCGTCTTTCTTCCAGCGATCCCCAACTGAGTTGCCGGAGCATTTCCGTGACACTCGCGCATTGGTCGAACCTACCGGTAACAAATCTAGCTGCTCGCCTCTGAACCGCCTCTATGTCTTCCTTCAAACCGATCTGCTGCGGGTCCCAAATACTTGAACAATACTCAAGACGTGGTCGTACAAGCGTTTTATACGCGGTCTCCTTTACAGGGGAAGTACATCTTCCCAAAATTCTCCCCATAAACCGAAGTCGGCTGTCCGCCTTACTCACAACTGTCCTTACATGCTCGTTCCATTTCATATCGCTCTGCAATGTTACGCCTAGATATTTGAACGACGCGACAGCATCAAGAAGCTCACTACTAATGCTGTATTCGAACATTATGGGATTGTTTTTTCTACTCATGCGCATCACCTTACATTTTTCTACATTGAGAGCTAGCTGCCAATCTTCGCACCAACTAGAAATTTTGTCTAAGTCATCCTGTATGCTACTACAGTCAGTTACAGACGACACCCTCCCATACACCATAGCATCATCAGCAAACAGCCGCAAATTACAACTTACTCTGTCCATCAGATCATTTATATAGATAGAAAATAATAGCGGTTCTATCACAGCCCCCTGGGGCACGCATGACGCTACACTCGTCTCTGATGAACACTCGCCGTCGAGAACAACGTACTGCGTTCTATTACTTAGGAAGTCTTCCAGCCAGTCACAAATCTGTGAACCTATTCCATACGCTCGTATCTTCGTTAGCAGTCTGCAGTGTGGCACCGCGTCGAACGCCTTTTTGACGTTTCGGTTGGTTCTCAGTCGACATGTAACGTTTGGTAGCATTCTGAGTGTCTGACATGTGAAGGTTTGGGTATAAGCATGTGTGTCAATTTTTACCTCTCTATCTACATTATTCCGTGATTTCAAATTTATACTGACTTTTTGATGACCCGGTATATAGTTGTATAATAGGATTTGTATTCTCTGAATGATCGGGGCATTGCTCGTCACTGGTGCTGGCTGGCGGTGAGCAGGTAGGATGGGCAGGAGGGAGTCACAGCGAAAGTCGTGCAGGCGCGGCGGCTTGGTGTAGGTGTCGGCGTGTCGGGTGGGGCACGCCAGCTTAATGAGGCGTCTCGGCTGTCGCTGCTGCCTGCTGCCTTTGACACCCGAGCCGCAGCGACAGCAGCCGCCAGAACCCCAACCCCCACGCAGCCCTCGGCTTACTTCCCTGCCTAGCTGTCTCAAGTCGCCGCTTTTGTCGCGCTGCAGGCAAAGTGACCGGCTATCTTTCATGTCGCCGCTCACGGGTACACTGTCTTCAAATGTCGGTAAACTGATAAAAGCAACTAGTTCCGAAACCGATTTTTTTTTTTTTTTTTTTTTTTTTTTTTTTACAGGGGTGAATAGTATACGTTTCTAATGTTCACCAATTTTATTTGTAAGGATTTTGACTCAAATTTGCAGCCGCGCGGGAACAGCCGTTGTTGGACCACACTCCTTTTATAACAGGAATAACCAGTTCATAAGCGCTGACTGCATGCCCACTACGGTCGGGGTTCGATCCCTCCTCGGGCATGGATATTTGTGCCGTCTTTAGCATAAGGTAGTTGATAAGTAGTTTGTAAGTTTAGGGACTGATGACACCGTAGTTAAGTCCCATAAGCTTAACAAACATTTGAACATTTTCATAAGCGCTCAAGAGTAAACGAAGAAAACAGAATGACCACAGAATATTATAATTATTATTTTATTTAGTTAGGAGAAACATTTCTGTTCATCATGCTACAGCGAAAATTTTTCTTTTCGTCATATAATGTCACAGAAGGAGAAAAGAAATGCAACAGAAGAGACATCTCACTCGTTTTATTCATCTTTATGATTCATAATATTTTCTTGAACAAATTTCTAGTCAATAATTAATAATATAAAAAAATCACTTGTGGTTATTGCGCACCTGTTGCTTTCAATCTGAGAGAAGTTCTTATGATAAAGAACTATTGTAAGCAACGCAGAAGATAAAGTACAATGAGGACGTAAGTAATGGAACTACTGCGAAAGCAGTCAATTTTCGTGAAGACGAACGTTGAAGGCAAGGTCAGCTGCATATCACACTTCAAAAAAAAAAAAAAAAAAAAAAAAAAAAAAAAAAAAAAAAAAAAAAAAAAACGATAAAAAAATAAAATTTAAAAAACAGAAAGAAATAAAAAAAATTAAAAATCTGCTCCATATATACAAATAATCTCCTACTTACAAATTACTATACATGAAAGAAGAAAAGAAAAAAAAAGAAACAGAAAAAAAAGAAAAAGAAAAATAATCGGTCTGGGGCGCCACGTTGCGGATCGCGCGGCCTCCTGCGCCGGAGGTACGAATCCTCCTTCGCGCATGGATGTTTGTGTTGTCTTTAGTATAATTTAGTTCATAAGTAGTTTTTTAGCTTAGGGACTGATGATCCTGCAGTTAAGTCCCATAAACTTTACAATCATCTGAACATTTCAAATTTGCTAATATTTATTTATTGAGAATGACCAGTTTCGAAGATACATTCTTCTCATATTACAAAATTGCACTGCTTCATTTAAGAACTTTTACAGAGCTTGTAGAACAAAGAATCTCACGCCATGATATGCATACTGTCGCAAGCGATTATCCGCCTTAATATACAGGATCAATCACCTAACACTTGCACCGCATATGTTGCGAAAACGGAAAGTGCGGTTTTCACAGAATGGATTATTAGTAAAGCACTCGTATTGTTAGCCAATAAACAGATTGTAAAAAGACGTAGAAAGTTTATTTTTTATGCAAACATACAATTTTTCAAATGGAACAATGGTTGTTTCTATCATGCACTGGAATTTTTGACACTAGGCGTGTACAAGGAATTTTGAATGACATTTTATCACGTTTAGTTTGGCAGCTTTCACCATTCAAACTTTTGGGGGCGGAGGCTACGACAGCGTAGCTGACTGGCTGGTGGTTATGAGACAGTGGGCCGTGCCACAGGGGCTAACCAGTCGGCCAGTCAGCTACGCTATCGCAGCCTCCGCCCCCGGAACTTTGAACGATTGTAGCTGCCAACCTAAACGTGATAAAAATGTCATCCAAAATTCTTTGTACACAGCTGGTATCAAAATTTCCAGTGCATGATAGAAACAACCGTTGTTCCATTTGAAAAACTGTATGTTTGCATAAAAATACAGTTTCTAAGTAATATTACAATCTGTTTGTTGGCTAAAAATACGAGCCCTGTCTACCAGTCCATTCTGTGAATACCGCACATCAAATGCACTTTCCTTTTCTGCAATATCTGCGGTGGAAGTATTACGTTTATATATATATATATATATATATATATATATATATATATATATATATATATATATATATTATGATTGAGGTGTTAGTGCCTACATTTCACTCTGCAGCCTAAACTGCACATCGGAAACGAATAGCGTTTGTATGAGGTAGTAGGTTTGAGACCCCCATTGTACACTATGGTGCTAGATGGTTGATAGAGATAATGGGGTGAAAGATATGGGAGTTGCAAATTATCGACGAATATAAAATTCTACGTGTGTATGATAATATTTTGCTCTTCAGCAAAACCTACACAATGGAGACGAACGATCTCTCTGTGTTGTTGTAGTACAAAGTCTTCCGCTGTACACCATAGCACTTTGTGTCGTCAGGTTGTATAAAATTCGGATTGGAGACCAGCGATGACTTTTGCCATTATAATAGCAAAGAGGGTATATAAAGCGAAACGTTATGCACATTCTTCTGTTGGTTTTCTGCAAAAAGCTTATGAATAAAGAAAAAAATGCATATTACAGTTTGAAAAGTAAACCTACCAAGAAAGATGCCAAAGCATAAGAAAGAAATTATGCGTTCTCGATCCGTTTCTAAAAGACAGAAAACGCCGCTGAAAAGTGAATCTACAGACGATAGAAATTGAAATTTGTAGACGTTGTTTATCTTAGACTGTAGGCATCAACAATTTTTCGATGGTCCCGTCCCTAAGGGAGTGAAATAGGGGATTAACTGTCTTTTGAAAATACATTGCTATTAAGCCAATTTTGAAGCAAGAAATACAAAACCTCGGATTTAGATTTTTGATTGGTATTTTTTTAAAATTTCTATATTTTGGAATTTCAACAATTAAGCGAGTGAAACAAGGGATAATCTTTTAAGGGTGCTACGAAGACTATTTTTATGCTAGAAATACGAAAATTTTCATTTGGAACCATGGTTAGAATTTAAAAAAAGTGTTACGAGATGTAACACATTTGCACCATCATTGGTGCAATAGGGGGGTGGCAAGTTGTTTGAGAATACTTAACTAGGAAAGCATTTTTACAGCCAAATCTATGAAAATTTATATTTATAAGTGGAAACATCCAATGCAGACCATCCAGCGGGAATTGAGGTAGTACTAATACTGTAAATGCGAAGGAAGCTCTGTCTGTTACGTTTTCAACTGCTTAACCGATTTTGGTAAAATTTGGTATTGAGATAGCCTGAATGTTCAAACGTTTGTATAGCTTATGGGACTTAACTACGGGGTCATCAGTCCCTAAACGTACAAACTACTTATGAACTAGCTAACACTAATGACGGCACAAATATCCATGCCCGGAGGGGGATTCGAACCCCCGACCCTGGCCGTGCAGATCGTGATTGACGCGCCTCAGTCCCCTCGGCCACCGCGGCCGGCGTAGCCTGAATGTTGAAGAAGAACATAGGCTACTTTACAAAGTTTGTAATTCACTATATTTGCTGATTTTAAGTATATAACTCCAAATATGGGACAGCTCAGCATCAACGTTACTCTTATAGCTTCTGGATCGCTAGAAGTCTCCTTGGAATAGCTATTTATTCTTTGACGTTTGAGATTTCTCTCTTCTATTTAAATACATCTCGTGGATGATATGTTGTACGTAATACGACTGAACACAGAGAATACAATGTTGAAACGTTGAATGCTTTTATTTATGTTGCACAATATTTTTATTTATTTGTTCGTTATGAACCGGCTTTCGGCTTTATAGACCATCATCGGATAACTTAATACGAAACAGATAGTCCATACAATTACTGTGACAATACATGGTTATACAAAGATGGTCTTACAAATATATAAGAATTTTGAGACTATCTATACCAGAAAAAAACAAATGGAATCTAAATAAATATCTTATATTACATTGAATCAAAAAATTTGAATTTCTGGAACATGAAATAAACATTTTCCAGGTGAGTTTGATACATTCATAATATAAATCCCAGAGAAGCACTTGAATAAATAACATTGCATTACTTCGTTTTACTAATTAAAGGAATAGGAATTTATGAGAATTTATTTTATTGATGGGCAGTGTGTTGCATGGGTAGAAGGGCGAAAGTATTGAAGAGTCCACAAGGAGGCCGGGAGAAGGGGCTGGTGGAAGAACAATAACTGTGTGGATATAGTAGGAGTCTGTGGAATGTAGGTATGGAACAGTTTTAACACAATTATGTACTTATGGCGAGAAAAATATTAAGCGGCTGCCCTTACTTTAATAGGGGATGAATAATGAAATTGGGTTTGGTTACTGAGTACTAAGTCACTAACCACCTTAAGGAGTGTGGTAAAGTGTACTTTTTGTATCATTATTTTCTACACTCTATACCAGTTTCAGTGAAAGACTGTTGATAAACGTCTGTGTGAATTTTGATTTCTCTAATCTTACCTTCATAGTCTTTTCGTGAAATAAATGTAGCAGGAACCAATATACTGGTTGATAATTCCAGAAACGCACACTCTCGGAAGATTTAACACACAAGATATCGTGATATCTGTACACATTTGTTTTATATAATAAGACCGAACTTATTTTGTGGACATACCTCATATATAGAGGGTGTTACAAAAAGGTACGGCCAAACTTTCAGGAAACATTCCTCACACACAAAGAAAGAAAATATGTTATGTGGACATGTGTCCGGAAATGCTTAATTTCCATATTAGAGCTCATTTTATTACTTCTCTTCAAATCACATTAATCATGGAATGGAAACACACAGCAACAGAACGTACCTGCGTGACTTCAAACGGCCGAGGTGACTGAGGCGCTCCAGTCACGGTCAGCACGGCTACTACGGTCGGGGGTTCGAATCCCCCCTCGGACATGGATATTTGTGCCGTCCTAGTTCGTAAGTAGTTCATAAGTAGTTTGTAAGTTTAGGAACTGATGACCCCGTAGTTAAGTCCCATAAGCTTAACAAACATTTGAACATTTTTTTTTGTACATGTTCTAGCAGCACAGGTATGAAATCATGATAACGTGCTCTAGTGAGCGTAGGTGGAAGAACATGAGAACACGTTCACAGAAAATATGTGTTGATGACGTTATTGCACAATTGCGTGCGGATTCCCGTCAGTCCACACATGTTGATCGTGAAAATTTACAATTTGATCACGTTGGAATAAAGCCTCATCCGTAAATACTAAAATGAGCTCTTACACGGAAATTAAGCGTTTCCAAACACATGTCCACATAACATATTTTCTCTCTTTGTGTGTGAGGAGTGTTTCCTGAAAGTTTGGCCGTAACTTTTTGTAACAAGTTAAAATGAACACCCATTATGCGTATATGCGTAAGAAGCAAAAAGAAGACAGTAGATAAGCGATTCTGAGATAGGGAACACGGAGATACTTTTTCCGCCATGGACCAGCCGCACTGCGCGGCAGAACCCGGCTGTTTTCATGAATTAGAATGTCAGGCATATTGCAGGCGCCGCGGGGCAAAAGAGCGCCTGACGTAGTGCGGCCATTTCCGATTACGTCTGCGGCGGAGAATGAAAGAGGTGAGGAGAGCGCGCGCCGTCTTCCCGCTGAGGGATGGACTCCATCAGCGCGAAATGTGTTATTCATGTAAGGAATGTGACGAGCGGCATAAGTGCGCGGCGTAATGCTCGCAATTACGGCAAATTGCCTCATAAAGCAGGGCGGGCGCAGCGGCGATCGAAACGCGGTCGAAGCCGAGAGCTGGGAGCGGGGAGCGGGCAGCAAGTGGGCCGCCTTTGTCCCGCTGCGCTCACGAATCTGCCGGCCATCGATTTCCCTGGCCGCTCAGCCACCCTCAGCCGCGCTAACGCCGAAGGGTAAACACAGCGCGCGCGCCCGACATCAAAAGCCCTCGGCCGCTGCACTCGCTATCTTTAAAATTACCGCCGCTTCTATGGCCCCGCTACCCATTCACGGCCACCGGGCATTTCCTCAGACAGTGAAAGCTCATTTTCCTAACACGTTACACCGCGGGCTATTAAAAGTGCAACGCTATGTAGACATACGTTGAAGGGTTTCTTAATAGACCTTGTCCAAATTTTATGAAAAATGAAATACTGACGTCATCTTTAGAAACAACATTGTACTACATGTTTGTGGTCCTACTTTTGGCAAATCTATCACGACAGAAATAGAGGTGTTAAAATAATTACTTGATATACACTACTGGCCATTAAAATTGCTACACCAAGGAGAAATGCAGATGATAAACGGGTATTCATTGGACAAATATGTTATACTAGAACTGACATGTGATTACAGCCGTCCGCGTTGACCGAGGGGACTGAGGCGCTTCAGTCACGGTCTGCACGGCCACTACGTCGGGGGTTCGAATCCCCCCTCGGGCATGGATATTTGTGCCGTCCTAGTTCGTAAGTAGTTCATAAGTAGTTTGTAAGTTTATGGACTGATGACCCCGTAGTTGAGTCCCATAAGATTTAAAAACATTTGAACATTTTTTGTGATTACATTTTCACGCAATTTGTGTACATAGATCCTGAGAAATCAGTACCCAGAACAACCACCTCTGGCCGGATAACGACGTTGATACGCGATATTTTCGATATTGGCATTTCACCTTCGAAGATTATTAAAGACTGTTTTTGTCGCCTGGTCAGCTGCGCCCACGCTAACACTGAACTGCCGCATTTGACCTGCGATATAACCGAACAAATGTATATCTCGTCGTCCGAAAAGCTGGTATTCAGAGGTTCCAGCATTGCTGCAACCAACTTGATAGTCCAAAAGTCCCATCTAGAATCTTTTTATTTTTTGGCCACATTTTCGAGATTCTGGCCCACGATGAGACGGTCTAATGCGGCCGGGCGTTGGTGTAAGACGGTAACAAAGGCAGTCTGTCCTGGCTGTACACTCGTAAGGTTAGTACAGGGCAGCGCTACGGACGGTCTAATGCGGCCAGGTAGGTCGACCACTTGACCGTAGACGGTCAGCTGCACAGCATCACACGACGCCCCACCTGATTAATACCACCTAGAGACAAGGCTCTCATCTACATCTACATAGATACTCTGCAAATCACAGCCGGCCGCGGTGGCCGAGGGGACTAAGGCGCTCCAGTCACGGTCCGCACGGCCACTACGGTCGGGGGTTCGAATCCCCCCTCGGGCATGGATATTTGTGCCGTCCTAGTTCATAAGTAGTTCATAAGTAGTTTGTAAGTTTAGGGACTGATAGCCCCGTAGTTAAGTCCCATAGACTTTACAAACATTTGATTTTTTTGCAAATCACATTTAAGTGCCTGGCAGAGGGTTCATTAACCACTTTCATAACCTTTCTCTACCGTTCCATTCTCATATAGTGCGCGGGAAGATAATGCAACTAATTCGTTCCGTTTTAGATCTGACTTTTCTTTGTTTATTGGGATGGTCATGTCTCCGTATGTAGGTGGGTGCTAGCAAAATATTTTCACGTTCAGAAGTAAAAGTCGGTGATTGAAATTTCACAAATAGATCTCGACGCAACGAATAACGTCTTTCTTTTAATGATTTCCACCTCAAATCGTGAAACATTTCCGTGACGCTCTCCCCCCTATAACATGATAAAACAAATCGAGCTGTCCTTCTCTGAACATTCTTAACTTATTGTGTCAGTCCCATCTGGTGAGGGTCCCATACTGGGCAACAGTACTCCAGGAGAGGACGCACAAGTGTGACGTAGTCAGTCTCTTTGGTGGAGCTGTTGCATCTTCGAAGTGTTCTCCCAATGAAAGGTAACCTTTGGTTCGCCTTCCCCACAATATTTTGAATGTGTTCTCTCCCCTCTAAGTTGTTCCTAATTATAACTACTAGGTATTTGGTAGAATTTACGACCTTAAGGATTGACTGATTTATCGTGTAATTGAAGTTCAGCGAATTCCTTTTAGTGGTCATGTGTATTACTTCACACTTTTCTTTATTTAGTGTCAATTGCCAATTTTCGCACCAAATAGAAATTTTTGTCTAAATCGCTTGGCAGTTGCTTTTGACCCTCTGTTGACTTCACTAACCGATAAACGACAGCGTCATCCGCGAACAGTCTGAGGGATCTATTCAGATTGTCTCCTAAATCGTTTATAAACACAAGGAAGATTAGGGAATCTATAGCGCTTCCCTGGGGAACGCCAGATATCACTTCTGTTTTACTCGATGACGTACCGTCAATTACTACGATCTGTGTCCTTTCTGATAGGAAATCGTGAATCCAGTCGCACAATTGGGCCGATATCCCATAAGCAAGCTCTCGTGTGATGTCATGCGCGCGCATAGCCAACACCGTCTAGATACAAGGCCTCACAAAAAGCTAGTGTCACGTCATACCGATAGGCTGCCCTCGCAAGCTCACTGGCTGAAGCTACGAGGCGGTGGGCTGTGCCACAGCGGTCACCCAGCGAGCTTGCGAGGGCAGCCTATCGGTATGACGTGACACTAGCTTTTTGTGAGGCCTTGTATCTAGACGGTGTTGGCGTAGCTGACTGGCTCGCTGCTTCAGCATAGTGGGCCGTGCCCCTACTCCGCATGACGACCCACGAGAGCCGCGACGTTCTCTCTAGGTCAGGGTTTCCCAGACTTTTTGTCACTGCGTACCACTTATCATTTTTAGATATTTCGGCGTACCACTGTAGCTGATTTACCGTAAATGACCCCTGAGGTGGTGGATAGGGCTGGGGAGGGGGCAGTACAGAAGATAGAACGACAAATGACGACTGCCGCAGTGGTGAGGCTTTCACAACCTTGCTCAGTGCTGACAACATAAAATTGTTTTGTGTCGTGCCGATCATCTATTATGTATAGCAGAAATGTCACACGCACAAGTAATAAGATTTCGTGGAAGCATTTTTTTTTACGGATTCCTTATGCCGGCATAGGGGACTGAGGCGCTCCAGTCACGGTCTGCACGACAACTACGGTCGGGGGTTCGAATCCTTCCTCGGGCAAGGATATTTGTGTCGTCCTTAGTCTTAGTTAGTTCATAAGTAGTTTGTAAGTTTAGGGACTGATGACCCTGTAGTTAAGTCTCATAGACTATACAAACATTTGAACATTTGAAACATTTGGATTCCTAATGTTCACATTTGCTACTTTATTGTGTCAAATAATATGGCGGGAGAAAGAGCGTCCAGGCTTAAAAATCACTCCATCGTTAACTGAAAACACAATCATGTGTAACTCACGCAATCGAACTTCAAGTAGTCAAGAATCAGTTTTTTGCAATATTCGCTCTAAGCTTGCGGACGCAAACTTTCTCCCTATCACGATAACTTTTAACGTAACGTCCAAGAATGTGACAATAACAATAAACCGTTCACTGCGTAATGATTACTTCAACGGAACATATATGTACACCGCCTAAGTTGGCAGCAGTTGAGAAGAGTCACGAAAAAAGTCTGAATAACAACCAAGTCCCGATTGAAATATCGCTACGTAAAAATAAGATGAATCACTCTCGGCAAAGGCAGGGAAAACTAATGAGCAGTTATTGGGAAGGGTGTTATAAACCGATGTTCCTGTGTCCTGCGTACTGTTCGAATCAAACGTTCAACGTAAAGTACGGTTTCTTTAACATCATACAGACGTTATCGGTAATTTTATCAATCATCCTTCTCTGTCCTTTTAAAAATAGAGTAACGTAACAGAATAATTATATCTATATAAGTAATTGTTTTGTTTGATTGTACGCGTTCCGCCTGAAATGACCGCGTACCACAAGCGTTAGGCCGGGTCTACACATTGGAACCAACGTTGGCGCTAACAGTGTTGGTCCAAGGTATGGATCGGTGAAATAGCGTTGGAACCAACGTTGGCTTCAACGTTGGTACGGCTCCTTTGCTTGTCGGTATTTTGACTAAACATCAAAGGACGTTGGGCCAATATGGGTACGTCGTCCACACATTAGCGCCAACGTTTCTTTCCGTCTTTGCCGTATGCTCGTCTGTAAAATGTTTTTCTTTGTTCGTTGTTCGTAGCCGTTTATTTTAAAGTTTCAAAACCTCTTTCCAAATATTGAACAGTATCAGAAAGTGATTATGTTGTGAAAGCAGCGTCAAAAATCGAAATGCTACGTCAAAACTTAGGCACGATTAGTGAAATTCAATGTTTTTCAGACTTTGGCACGCCCAATTACTGAATGCAGTTTTTAAAATTAACATTACATAACATTTCCTGTCAAGTTTCACATATTGCTTTGCAAAGTTCAAGCTCTACCAGTGATATCAATTACGTGGTTACTTTGGAAAGGAAGTGTAGCCTTCTAAAACTGTCTCCTGTAGCAAAAAGTCGAATCGTCAATACCAAAAGAACTTTAGCAGGTATAGCATCCCTCAAAAAAACTTTTTTTTATTTTAAGTTCAATGATTTAAAGTAGCAGGTCTAAGTTTTAATAATGTGTATGTTATTATTTGTAACATATTTTTAAACTACTGATTTCGTAATTAATGTTCGGGAGGAAGTGATACAACACACCCCATCATCTTTTACATATGAAACTTCCTGGCAGATTAAAATTGTGTGCCGGAACCTGGACTCGAACCTGAGACCTTTGCCTTTAGCGGGCAAGCGCACTACCGACTGTGCTATCCCGACACGACTCACGATGCCGCCCCACAACTTTACTTCCGCCAGTATCTCGCCTCCTACTTTCCAAACTTCACAGAAGCTTTCCTGCGAACCATGCAAGACTAGCACTCCTGGAAGAAAGGATATGGTGGAGACATGGCTTAGCCACAGCCAAAGGGATGTTTCCAGAATGAAACTTTCACTTTGCAGCGGAGTGTGCGCTGATATGAAACTTCCTGGCAGATTAAAATTGTGTGCCGGAACCGGGACTCGAACCTGGGATCTTTGCCTTTAGCGGGCAAGCGCACTACCGACTGTGCTATCCCGACACGACTCACGATGCCGCCCCACAACTTTACTTCCGCCAGTATCTCGCCTCCTACTTTCCAAACTTCACAGAAGCTTTCCTGCGAACCATGCAAGACTAGCACTCCTGGAAGAAAGGATATGGCGGAGACATAGCTTAGCCACAGCCTAAGGGATGTTACCAGAATGAAACATTCACTCTGCATCGGAGTGTGCGCTGATATGAAACTTCCTGGCAGATTAAAATTGTGTGCCGGAACCGGGACTCGAACCTGGGATCTTTGCCTTTCGCGGGCAAGCGCACTACCGACTGTGCTATCCCGACACGACTCACGAAGCCGCCTCACAACTTTACTTCCGCCAGTACCTCGCCTCCTACTTTCCAAACTTCACAGAAGCTTTCCTGCGAACCATGCAAGACTAGCACTCCTGGAAGAAAGGATATGGCGGAGACATAGCTTAGCCACAGCCTAAGGGATGTTTCCAGAATGAAACATTCACTCTGCATCGGAGTGTGCGCTGATATGAAACTTCCTGGCAGATTAAAATTGTGTGCCGGAACCGGGACTCGAACCTGGGATCTTTGCCTTTCGCGGGCAAGCGCACTACCGACTGTGCTATCCCGACACGACTCACGAAGCCGCCTCACAACTTTACTTCCGCCAGTACCTCGCCTCCTACTTTCCAAACTTCACAGAAGCTCTCCTGCGAACCATGCAAGACTAGCACTCCTGGAAGAAAGGAAATGTTGGAGACATGGCTTAGCCACAGCCAAAGGGATGTTTCTAGACTGAAAAGTAGGAATGGAAAGTAGGAGGCGAGGTACTGGCGGAAGTAAATTTGTGGGGCGGCATCGTGAGTTGTGTCGGGATAGCACAGTCGGTAGTGCGCTTGCCCGCTAAAGGCAAAGGACTCAGGTTCGAGTCCCGGATCCGACACACAATTTTAATCTGCCAGGAAGTTTCATATCAGCGCACACTCCGCTGCAGAGTGAAAGTTTCATTCTGGATCTGTTATATATGTTTACTTTTTTTGGTTTTCAATGACAAAAGGTAATTATTCACACTCAAAACCGTTAATACATCGGCCGCGATTTGTGCGTCAGAAATGTTTACGTTGGCTCTCGACGAATTCAACCGAATGTTGGCTCCAATGTGTGGGCGATGTCGCAAATTATTGGCCAATGTTGGCGCCGGCGTTGGTACCAATGTGTGGACGCGGAGTTACGCGCACCACACAGTCTGGGAACCGCTGCTCTAGGTGGTGTTGACGTCATCCAGTGCGGCCGACCGGCTGCCCCATCAGACCGCCCAGCAGTAGAGAGACAGGAGCAGACAGAGAGGCAGACAGCAAGCAAGCAGTGTGTACTCACCTGGCACTGCTGCGGCCCCTGGCGGTTGGGCGACGAGGCCTTGGGGCGCGCCTTCTTGACGGCCAGCTTGCTGGAGTCGGGCGTGGCCGCCTTGGCGTCCTCGGAGCTGCCCACTGCAACCAGCACACACACCACTGATCACAGCGTGAGCAGCACTTCGCGCCTGCCTGCGCCAGGGGTGCTCGATACCGCGCCGCGCACGCTCGCCGCACTCACACACTACCAGGGGACTCCTGCCCAACGTGTCAAACCACAGACTCCTACCATTCACAATCCGCTCATTTATTGATTTAAATATCACCTGAGCCTGACATATAGAGCAAAGATAACATAGAATGCGCATGTCTCTATCTCTGCTGCGTTGTAGTTTCAAACCAACATCCAATTTGGCCCGAGTCGCGTGACTGAGGCTTCGTCATTACGAACCACAGTGTTTCTACTTTACAGGGAAGTCAAGCGTTGATTTTTAACAATAAAACGACTTCTCGTATATTGTATCACTAATATACGATATTACATATGTAATATACGAGGCACGTCCAGAAAGTAAGTTCCTTTTCAATTTATCTCCGCTGCAGCGCTGCGATTGCAGTTCCGCACATGCGCTGTAGACAATGTGTATCAAGGAGAAGAACGTTCGCCATTTGGAGATCGCTGTCAGTTACGTACGCTTTGTTGTGCTTGTTTCAAATGCCGGCATTGATTGAAAATCCCGCCGGTCGGGGATTCGGTTTCCGAATGCGAGGAAAGTGAAACCAAGTGAAATTTATCGGCAAATTTGCGAGGTTTAAGGACCAAATGTGATGATTGATTAGATGGTGAGAAGATGGGTCCCACAGTTCAATGGCGGGCGTAGTGGTGTGCACGATGAAGAACTAATTGGGCGTCCTCTTTTGGTTACAGAAGAACAGGTTCACGCGATTGATAACAAGATCCAGGAAAATCGTACGTTTATAATTAGACTCCTGTCAAAAGTTGTTGTTTTGCTGCACGACAACGCACGACCACACACTGCAAATGTGACGAAAAACCTCCTACAGGGATTTGGCTGGGACGTGTTTGACCATCCTCCGTACAGCCCTGACCTCGCTCCTAGCGACTTTCACCTGTTCTTACATCTCAAGTCTTTCCTTGGCGTTCATCACTTCACCAACGACGACGAGCCGAAAGAAAGTGTTTCCAACTGGTTGAAGACACAGGCGGCAGATTTCTATGAAGAAGGTATACAAAACCTGGTGCCACGCTATGACAAATGCCTACAAAATTTCGGCAGTTATGTGGAAAAGTAGTTTAAGAGTTGTGGAATTTTGTGCAATAAAAATTTCTTCTGTATCTGTGTACAATTTCATTTTATTACCAAACGGAACTTACTTTCTGGACGCGCCTCGTATAAAAGTAATGTGATTTCTCCGCATTACAGACATTAATGCAGTGAGTATCGTTTTTACATGTGACCAGACGAAAATTATTGTCAGTTTCGTTTACAAGCAAATGTTTGTGTTGCACTATGATTTTTTACTTTTTTCCCAACTGACCAATGTGAGTTATTAAGGGTACATTATTTCAGCGTGTCTGGACTGAGTATACATGTCAGCAAGTAAGTAATTTCTGGTGCAGATCTGCCATTAATAGCGTTCCACAACGCTGGAGATGAACACAGACTGTTTATTATCCCTAAAAAAACAGTTCTTCCGACGTACATCAATAGTTTTTGATCACATTATTATGCAATGTAAATAGCCAATATTTTTCTTGTTTTACGTTTTGGCTTCACTGTGTGTGGA
Organism: Locusta migratoria; assembly: GCA_026315105.1. Taxonomy (NCBI): domain Eukaryota; kingdom Metazoa; phylum Arthropoda; class Insecta; order Orthoptera; family Acrididae; genus Locusta; species Locusta migratoria. Next base: position 132,498,660 of record CM048744.1, on the reverse strand, counting down.
AAAAGTCATAAAATATTAACGCTTGTATTATATTAAAATCGGACATTATGGATGCAAACCGATTTCAAGTATACAGGTATATCAAAGCATGACAAAGCATTTCACATGTATTGTTGAGGAATCGTATAAAAACTGATGCTACTTATCAAAGTAATATTTAGTCTCCTGTGTGAGCTACAAACTAAAAGACTCACAGTACAACAAAAACTTAAGAACTGCAGATCTGCTGCTTATAAAAAGAACGGTGAATACATTTCATCTAGGCACAAGTGAAAATTGTAACCGTTGCACTGATATTGCGAATTATGGAGAACTAACGCCCATTGTACTACTGAATATGTAATAAGAATACGATAAGACGTTTTACTGTCGCAATGACGCTTAATTTGCACTAGCAAGGAGAATAATTGCGACTCTCAGCTGCACTTCACATTGCTTGTAATGATGAACAGAGTTCCCTGCCCCTAGTCACGTGACTTAGATGTTGGTTTCAATAAAATGACGTCACGCGCAGTCTATATTATCTATGGCCTATGCTGAAGTATAGGCCAGATTATGCCTATCGCTTGTGTGGATGTTTCCTGTTTGAGAAACAACTGAAACAGGACTTGCGAAATTGCCCGATAAACCACCTAAAAACAACATTCAGGCTGTCCAGTACACCGAATCTCGTCGTTAACCTGCCAGACTGGTTCCAGTTGCTGTGCCTCGTCTTCCCTGAAGCGGGTAATTTAAACACGCTCCGGATTTCTGGGAACGTTTTACCTATTGCGCTCAATCATAGGGTGTTGTTCCAAAGTTGGAGATCCTAGGCAATACCGTTACGAATCAAAACGAGCAACATAATGATCGGCTGAGGCGTAAGTAAAGTTTGTATTGGTGAAGGACAATTAGCGGCGCCGTCTGTGCAGCTTCATTAGCCACAGTTTTAGGGTGGCCAGTAGCGCCGGCGCGGTGGTTCAGCCAACACTGTCTTAGAGACAAGGCCTCACTACAGCCTATCTCATGTCACATCCAGTAGGCAGCGATAGTAGGATGACTGGCTGGCCACTACGAGGCAGTGGGCTGTGCCAACACTGTCTATAGACAGGGTCTCACAACAGTCCGTGTCACGTCGCACTTAGTAGGCCACAATCGCTAGCTGTCTAGAGACAAGGCCTCACAACAGTTCATGTCACATCGTACCGAGTAGACGTGATCGTTAGCTGAATGGCTGGTCGGTACAAGGCAGTCAGCCAGTCAGACATCGATCACAGCCTACTTGGTGTGATGTGACATGGGACTGTTCTGAGGCCTTATCTCTGGATGGTGGTAGCACAGCTCACTGTCTCGTAGCGGACAGCCAGTCATCTAGCTATTGCGGCTACTTGATGTGACTGACATGAACTGTTGTGAGATCTTGTCTCTAGACGGTGTTGACTCAGCTCGATGGCTGAGGCGGTTCGATCTCCTATCTAAGAAAAAACTGATCCCAGAACTCAATCTGAATCAATGTGGAATAACTACGATATCACGTCCGCAATGAACCACACTACTCGATGAACAAAACGTGGTTATCACAAAAGCATATACATGTGGCGTCTATTCCGAAAAAACGGACTTCACTTCTCATCGTGCAGTTGTTATTCTATCATATTTACATAATATATGACATCAACTGCGAATGGACAAAGCTGAGGATGTTTACCCAGCCGGGATTCGAACCCGGGTCTCCCGCTTGTGTCTGGCGGGAGGCGTGCTTCGGTAGTCCTTGCAGGTGCGGTGATTACAGTCCCCCCAGTGGAGTAGTGGTCAGCGCAACTGCCTAGAAAGCGGGAGACCAGGGTTCGAATTCCAGCTGGGTACAAATCTTCAGCTTTGCCCATTCGCAGTTGATGTCATATATTCTGTGAATATGATAACACAAATGCCTAGTGAGCAGGAGATTCGTCTTCGAACCCTGGGCTTAACAAAATTTTAATTTAATGCTTTGTCCCAGTCTCATTATCGTTTTACAAGGTGGCTCTAACAAGCTGCTGAATAGCATATTAAATACAAAAACAGAAAATACAAATAAGACCTATGTCTGACGCCAAAATAATATTCCTTGGGAACAACACACGCACATCAATATTTACGAAGCTTAAACTACCTTGTAGATTAAAAAACATGAGTGGGGCAGGTATTCTGGCAACATATTCTAAGACCTTAAGGCTTTGTCGATGTAATGGAATGTCATGAGAGTTTAGAGGGAGCCCAAGAACTGAGTGCGGTAAGCGGGTTGAATGGATGCAAGTTATGAAGAGGCTTGCATAGGATAGAGTGGCGTGGAGAGCTGCATCAAATTACACTTCGGGTTGAAAGCTACAAGTTGTACTGCATTCACACTTCAGTTTTCAGTGCTAAAATTATTGGAGTATTTTTCCTCCTTCGAATTCGTCTTTTGGAACGCGGTATACATGTTATAATAGATTTTTTTTTAATTTTTCTGTGGCGGTATGGGGGACTCGTTACAGAGTAATATCGTTATTGTAATTCATTCGCTATGTTATTCCAGTTTCCTGCATTTCTGTGAAAATACATTTACAACAGCTAAAAATCCTGTGTTACGCTATCGCCAGTTGACAAAAAATACATGGTCGTTATAATAAAACTTCGCTTCTTGAGAGGGCCCCTATGAAAAAACGAGGGATGGCAGGACATTGGAACTTCGGGTTACATTTGTATGGACATGCGGAAAAGAAACAACGAGTAAACCTTTGAAAGAAACTAATTTTGACATATGAGATGATAATTTTTGTCAATTACCTACCATGGTTATTTTAAGTTTAAAAGTTTTGCTCAATTTTCATTCATAACAGCCTAAAATCGCCCTAGAGATACCAGTACACAAGTGTTCACGAACCTTTTCGAACGGTGGACTATGGGACGTTGTGATAGTTCGTTCACTTCCTAAAGGCTTGTTACAGTGCTTCACAGTGCCTTGATACTTGTTCACGCATTGAGACTTAGGAATTACCGCGGACAGCCCAGGGAACTATAAAGTATTCACTCGGAAGTCTGGACTTTAACTGTATCAATCTTAATAATTGTGATACTTCAACGCACAAAGACAAGTATTCATTTATTTGTAATAAATTACAATGTCAAAGTGTTCCTACGTCACCTTACCATTAACACCCCCACAATATATACAACTCCGTTGCGAAAAATTAAGAGTATTTTTCCTGTAATGCGACAATACTAGCGGGGAACATTGATGAAACAGCTTTACGAGTAAAGCCCTGCTCACCCTATCCAGACCCATGTTGAAATTCTGCAATGCTTGTGTTTCAACACAAGCACCATACTGGCGTTTAAAAGCAAGTCGCGACACTAATAACGGCGCAAATCCTGCAGCAAACAGTGTGAATACCAATCGTATAAAGCTGGGTACCCATGCGGAACACAGTTTGCCGTCAGGTAGTGAAAGTTCGATTGCATTCAGCCAACCCATACACGTAGGACAATCGGCCAACTCTTCAGCAGTGGGCGTATCGATACTGCTCTGAATCACTGTTAATGTACCATTAGCTCTGGCGGAAAAGCGTACTAGAAGCAGAGCCGACAGTACTGATGCTTTCGAGCGAGGAATCAGCTGGCCTGCTGCAAACCACGAGTGACAGGAACGAGTTAGTTTCCTAACAAGTCATGCTGCACGTACGGCCGAAATTTGCACCGTTGTGGAGGCCTGTCAATGTAATATACAGGGTTGTCCATCTGAAGTTTCGGATGAGATTGTTTCTAGAACTTTACATCGGGTAAAAATAGTGGGGAAGACAATTTCGTAAGCTCAAAGGGGGACATCAAATGGTACTATACATGACCACCAGGCCCCGGTCCCTTCGGTGGGCCGCGGCAACTTTTAAACCTTAAATGCAAACACCCATTTTTTTTATTGCACATTCGGATTGTCCATAAAGAAGTAGCCAAGTTTAAACCAGTGACACATGGTGCTGAAATCGAGAAAAAAGTAAAATCGGGTGTGCACAAATTCTTTCATTACGCCAAATTAAGCTATTTTTTTAACCAGACCCGCCACATTTTCTGATGGATGGAGGCGAAACGGTATCAAAATCTCGTTAGGGAATTCTTCACAATTGCATTACTCACCCGACCGTGGCGCTACCGTGCCCAAATCGCAAACTAAGGCTCAGTAATTGTTACGGCGTTCCCTAAAATTAACATCATATCAACAATCTCTGTAGGAGGATAGTGAGCCAGATTACGTTAAAGAATAATTTACTTTCGTCACTTCATGTTTACTGTTCACAATCTGAAAGTGAAGTGACGTCTGATCGCATTGCACCGACATTTATATTGAGCCATAGTTCGCAGTTTGGCCACGGTAGCGCCACAGTCGGGTGAGTAATGCAATTGCGAAGCCAGATGGCAGGGAGAGAAAAGACCTACAGTCACACAAAAATATACCTACGTTTTCCCTGCTTTCTCCCTACCACCTCATTAATGCCCTTACATCAGGGTCGTAGCCAGGATTTGGGTCTGGGAGGGGCTGAATCCAAGAGTCCAGCCAGCAGAGGTTAACAAGTTGATTAATGTGATATGTTACAATTTTGAAAAACTTTAAATATTTGGCATCATGCTTGACTTGCTAAATATGTTTTTCCAGTGACTGATCGTTACTGATCGATGGAGTCAAGTGTAGATTACGCCGCGAATTCCAAGTGCTTTGTTACAAGAAGATTACTGATATATCGAACGGACAAGGGTATATCAAGAACATGTCAACCGTAGAGAGGAACAGCATTAATTAGTTTCCCCAAATATGCCGCTAATTCCGAGTGCACTTTTACACGAGGATAACTGATTTATTAACCGCACAAGAATATATCGAGACACTATCAACCATAGAGTAGGAACACTAGTAATTATTTAGTTCACAGTCTGCACAAAAAAGGAAGTCCGTCACTCTACATGATTCGATTTTCAAAGAATAATGCTATGTTGATAACGAATATCTAGCGCTTTGTTCATTATAACGTTGGCTGTCGCAAATGTTTTGGCGTTTTCTTGTCAGCATCTTCTCATTTACAAGTACTTACTAGTATATCGTTCTGACGTAAATAAATAACAGTCTAGTCACGGTAATGAAACGTGTTTTGTTCATGGAAACAATGAATTTATCTTGTGCTGACATTTTCTAACACTATCTCCAAACCTCTCCATTCCACTGATATACATTGAAATCATCGTAATTCGCATCAATTTTAATGTGTCTGAAACTAGGTTTTCAAATTAATATTGTTTACTATGAACAGAAAACAACTATGGTGTCTAAAAAATCATTGGCTACTTCAAACTCTGCCGCAATTGGTCGGCTTCATACCCGCGTGCTGACAACTGTTCTGTTGCCAACATTACCCGCTAGGACTGTGTCGGCGATTGTAAAATTTTACCAAAGTACCTACGCGTTGGGAACTTTTGGATGAAAATTCCCTACATGATTTTAATGCTTAAAAGTACCTACGTGTAGGGAAAATTCCCTACGTCCGGCAACACTGTTGCGAAGCGTTCCCTAATGAGATGTTAATGCCTTCCCGCCTCCCTCCATCAGAAACTGTAGCGGTTAGGACGAATTTTGTAATAATAATAATAATAAACAAAAAAAACATAAAAACCTTAATTTAGCGTAATGAAAGAATTGGTGCACATTTTGTATCGATTTCATGCGTCCTTCTCGGATCACTCTAAATAAATCGGAGTTCTGACCCAATTTTACTTTATTATTGAATTCAGCGACATTGATAAAAGTTTAAAAATGTTTCAGATAAAGCTCGATTATTTGTTATGGTGAATCCGAATCTGCAATAAAAATGGGAGTTTCTATTAAGATTTAAAGGGTGCGGATGCTGGGGATCACGTGTAGTATCATTTGATGTCCCCCTTTGAGCTTACGAACATGTCTTACTCACTATTTTTACCCGATGAATAGTTTTCGAGATAACTCATTCGAAACTTTTGATGGACCACCCTGTATATTAAAAGGGAAGAAATGTCAAGGAATATAATGAAAGAAACCAGCGATTAGTCGCAAAACAATGAAATTTATTGCAAATCAACTTCGGCTACATGATAAACATCATCACCACTGGAACTTACCTTAGCAAGCAAAAGCAGACAGACTCAGTTATACGTGCAATGGTAGCCATATACGTCTTAACGAATTTTACAACTGACGTATGAAAAAAGACTGATGACATCGGTGTGGACATATAAAAAGTCATCAACGATGACGCAACAGAGTAAACATGGCAATTTGTAAGAGTAAAGCGAAGGTTAATTTCTGAATAAATTGTTTTATTGCAGCTGTGGCGGCGATGGCGTTTCATCAAGCAAACTACGATCATATCCGCAACAATCTTGACGACATACGCCTTACCTTCCTTGCACCAAACAGAACAATTGGATGAGATGGGACTTACATTTGCCGGCCGCAGTGGCCGAGCGGTCTGCGGCGCGCCAGTCACAGTCTGCACGGCCGCTACGGTCGGGGGTTCGAATCCCCCCTCGGGCATGGATGTTTGTGTCGCCTTTAGTATAAGGTAGTTCATAAGTAGTTTGTAAGTTTAGGGACTGATGACCCCGCACACGTCCCTTAAGCTTAACAGACATTTGAACATTTTTGGACTTACATTTTATGAAAACAAAATCATCAATCTATCAGTTGCAATTACTGTACAAGAGCAACTGTGGTTATATGTATAGACCTAACGTTAAGGATCTTATAAGACAGAGATTAAGCCGTAATGCCGAACGGAGTGAGGTATGATTTTATGTTAAGGAGGTATAGGCCATTATGGTATGAATTTTAGTGCCTCAATAGGCAAGACTCTCACGAAGTCCTTCTCAGACACACAGCGCATTAATGATGCCTTTTGTATGTCCAAACCTATGTCATAACTGTCTATTTTCTTTATCAAATGTAAATTCGTAATAGCTTGTATGTGTATCAGGATTTAAATGTGTGATTTTGCTTGGTAACATCACACTGCCCATATTGCCCAAAACGATATGCAATAAATCTGACTTTTTCGCAACTGATCGCGGGTTTATTTCATATTCTTCAAGGCTCGCTGCCTACTAAGGGTTGTATCACCAAGGTTTTCCAGAAGTATTCATATACAGCGATTATTTATGGGCACTGGGGGAAGGTACGAGTGTTGGCAATGTTTTAAAAAACAACTGGTTAAAACGAAATACCGGAATAAAATGAAGTGTTCCTCCTTTAATTCATAAAATTAATATAAAATATATTTGAAATAGAAAGTGCAGATTTTAAAATTTCATATTGAAAAGTAGAGGCTATACAGTAATTGTTCGAGTAACAACAATAGAAATTCTAAAGCTGTGCTGCTATTGTTAATTCACGTATTCTAATTTTACGTTGTACGTAACACTACCTGTCGTAATTGAACCGAGTTCTTTTATAGAGACGGCTTCCAAATCGAACTCTTTGTTGTAGCGGGAAAGCAGCAATTGGCTGTGCGAAAATGTTCTCATTAAAGTAACGCAATAAACAGAAATAAAAAGGACGATTGCCTGGTGCTCTGCTTTTCTTCTATCAAATGTAGCCTTCGGCAATAAATTTCTTTGTGGGACTCATATATCTGCGTGCGGCGAGGAAGCTCTTTGCTTAAGTGACGACGGAATTAACTCTGAAATAGGATTAAACTGGTCCCTTTCCTGGAAAAGAGTCACATAACGGTGGAATGTTCGCAATTTAATGACGCAGTATTCTTCGGTAGTATGTTCGAAAGCTCCTCTTCGGACAATCTCCTCTACTAAACAAGATAGTCTAGAACTAGGAGGACCAGATACTGTTTACTGAATTTTATTAAACCTCTCTGTGAAGTGTTAGTGTGGGGACTGCAGGAATATAAGAAAGTGGCTTAACGAATATCGAACACCCCTGGTCTACACTCGTCATTCACCCTTTCCTTACACAAACTCGCACACTAAACAGAACAGGCACAACACATCACACATTCCCAAAGCGATAAGCACTACTCTCACAGCGGTTGGGGTCACAAATTACATTACAAAAAAACATCGAAGCAACACTGACATACACATTAAAAAACAGAAACACTGGACTGAATAAACAAAAATGAATGGCGCTGCTGTAAGATGCAATACACTAATACACCAATAAATAATGTAGCTACCCAATAAAATAAGACTTCTGGTGGCCAAGACATTGCATTGGAAACTGTTTAGATTGTATCAGAACTACTGTCAAAGAAATACAGGCTATATACATGCTAAAATAAGTTGGTTTGTTTAAATAAATTTCGATTAACATTCACAAAATTGTATCTAAATTAAATTTTCGAGCTCGAATATATTATGGTAAAAACGAAGTTAGCGACCAGATGAGAATCTCAAAAGCAAAAATTGTTTGCTGATTACTATCTAAACGAGTTTGAAAGCCAGGTTTCTGTTTGTGATCTCTATCAGCTATCTGAAGCGTTATTTCTCTTTAGGTACTTAAAGAATAACCTAGTACGTAGTATTAAGTTTTTTAATTATACATTTCCGTGCACCAAGACCGTAAAAAGTCTTCAGAACCTTTTTGAACGTTGAATAATATTAAAAAACTTATTTAAAAGGAGATACATCGCAAAAACTAAATTCCAAGAACTACTACAATGTTGCGAAATGGCACAACAAATAACCATGAACAGGCTGAAAGCAATATTGCTCTGATGACTTCAGTACTTTCAAACGAGTGCAATGGTCTTAACTATACCACTATACCGTTAATCATTAATAAAGCACGGGCTTGATGTTTATCATATATACTTCCTGGTTGCTGCAGTGCATAGCGTGTAAATTAAATGGATGTCGGATACAGATTGTACTTCACGAAGCACAAATTGCTGATGTCATTACTGGCGTACTATTCAACTGAATGGCCACGATTTTGTCAGGAACTGTAACGCAAATTAATCAACGGGTCACCACGTAGATAGAGAACTACTTCAATACCACACTGTTTGTATTCCACAGCACGAGAGGCATGCACGGATAATTAAACAGCTGGTAAAGCGTTTTGTAATTGTCAAATTTTATCTCCAAATGCTCGTCACAGTTCGGAAAACGCTACATCACTTAGCTTTATTTGTGGAATGCGTTCCTTATGGATGGGCGAATGCGCAAATAAGCGTAATTTCCAAGTTATGCAATGTGCAAACTACATTTAGCAATGAAGCACCACAGTCGAGAAACAGAATTTGTTTGATGGTACCTATAATGTCAATCGGACAAAGAGCTAGAGAAAGAGGCAGAAAAACAGATATGTTTTAGGCCCAGTGCAAAATGACTTTAATGGAAATTTCAGAAAGTGAACAGTATTTCAAAGGACTCTTTTCAACGATTTTCAACTCAGTTTAATTTTTGCCGATTTCAGCACCGTCTATCTTGAAATGAGAAAAATTTTTCATACAAAAGCTACATTTTTTTCGCGGAGAATCCAAATCTGCAATATAAATGAGGGCTTTCTCTTTAAGATTTCAAAGTCACCCTCTACCACCCACGAGGTGGTGTAGGAGGGGTCATGATTTATGTTAAAGGATTGCCCTTTTCAAGGTGAACAACTTTTATTACAACTTCTTTTAATCCGATTTGTATTTTCCAGATATTCAGAAAAAACAGTATTAAATGCATCACGCCAGTGGCGAATGTAGCATACTTTTTCTGTGGTGGGAGGGGACAGGGGAGACAAGGACTAATAAAAAACAAGTAATTTTAAGTAGACACCCCATGGATATATTGTGTCTGGATATATTCAGTGGATAATTTGCGCTGAAGCCCCTTTTACTGTCTTGAGATCAAGTTTTTATTGTTGACGTTAAATCGTATAGGCTAATTAGATTCGATTAATGTTTGTTCCATAGATCATGAGTACGACACTTCGAAATGATATGGAACGTGTCAGTTAATAGCAAGTGTCTGTACAAGATATTACATTACACAAAATATTACATGACACAAATATATTTTTATTTTATTATTTTTCTTTTTTTAGATTTACTAATTTATATCTACAAATTCATCCAATGAGTAGAAGGAGATGTCATTCAGAAATTCTTTTAATTTATTTTTAAATGCTAGTTGGCTATCTGTCAGGCTTTTGATGATGTTTGATAGGTGATCAAAGACTCTTGTGGCAGCATAATTCACCCTTTTCTGTACCCTGCATAGTGAAGATCATCCTTTCTCCAGGTGTTACAGCTATGCACACTGCTATTAGATTTGAACGAACAATAAATTTCATAAGTGAATCTCTATATTGTGAAGTTACTGCGAGGATACCTAATTCCTTAAATAGATATCTGCAGGATGATCTTCTGTGTGCTCCAGCAATGATTCTGATTACCCGCTTTTGTGCAATGAATACTTTTTTACTCAATGATGAATTACCCCAGAATATGATCATACGAAAGTAGCGAATGAAAATAGGCATAGTAAACTAATTTACTGTGATTCTTATCTCGAAAATTTGCAATATCCTAAACAGCATATGTATCTGAACTCAAACGTTTCCGCACAGCATCAATGTGTTGCTTCCAGTTTAATCTCTCATCAATGCACACACCTAAAATTTATGAAAATTCTACCTTACCTGCAGACTTCTGTTCAAAGTCTATTTTTATTACAGGAGCTGTTCCATTTACTTTACGGAACTGTATATACTGTGTTTTATCAAAATTTAATGAGAGTCCTTTTGGTGAGAACCACTTAATGATTTTCTGAAAAACATTATTTACGATTACATCACTTAGTTCTTGGTTTTTGGATGTGATTACTATACTTGTATCAACAGCAAAATAAATAAATAAAAAATATAAACTAACTTTGCATCTACATCAATGTAGAATGGCATGTCATTAATGTATATCAGTAACAGTAAAGGAACTAAGACCGGACTATAATATATATATATACAGGGTGTTTCACAGAGTGTGTTTGCCTCTGTAACTTATAAAATAATAGGTCACGGGAAATTCTAATGCGGTAGGTCAACACAAGAAATGTTACACTTTCTGCGGAGCTATGAACATAGTTTATTGTATCATTTTCCAAAAAGTTACAGCACAAAGATATAATTTTTTAAATGGAACAATAGTTTTTTTCTATCGTGCATTGGATTCGTTGAAACCAGCTGCGTCCAAATCAATTTAAACTACATTCCTATCACTGTTAGTTTGGGAGCTACAACCCTTCAAAGTTTAGGGGGAGGAGGCTACGACAGCGTAGCTAACTGGCTGGTGGTCATGAGACAGTGGGCCGTGCCCCAGGGGATAGCCACTCGGCCAGTCAGCTACGCTATCGCAGACTCCGCTCCCGGAACTTTGAAGGGTTGTAGCTCCGAAACTAACAGTGATAGGAATCTAGTTTAAACTGATTTGGACGCAGCTGGATTAAACGAATCCAATACACGATAGAAAAAACTATTTCATTTAAAAAGTTACATCTTTGTGGTGTAACTTTTTGGAAAATGATACAATAAACTATGTCCATAGCTCCGCAGAAAGTGTAACATTTCTTGTGTTGACCTACTGCATTAAAATTTCCCGTCACCTATTATTTTATAAGTTACAGAGGCAAACACACTTAGTGAAACACCCTGCTACATGCCAATAAAACCCCACTAACCTCACCAATACAGCGAAGTATGATTTTCTTCCACGCCGGTGTTATCACGCATCATACATTAAAATAATTCAGATACCTACTTTTTTCCTTTATATTCATTATTTCGGGGTGGAGGGGGGCGGCAGACCCCTGGCATACCTCCTCCTTATTTACGCCACTGCGTCACTCTTTACCCACCTAATTTTTTATGTAATGATTTACGTTTTTATACTAGTTTTATAACGCGGACACGTTGTTATAAAAATCGCAAAAGTTACATAAATGTGGACTATATAGCGTATGTTAAAGAAATAGGTATTTCTTCCTGCAATAGAAGGAACGTTGTACCCAAATTTCAATGCAATTGATCAAGAACTTTCGCGCAAATAAACAGCCACCTTTGTATTAATCTATATGTCTACATTTTCATTTCAGAAAACAAAAACGCTATCGATTTCGAATGTCAAGAGGAGTTAATTATCGCCAGCTACTGTCAACTCTTCAGTGGTATGATCAATATACAAAAAACAGTCTTGATAGCAGAAATTAACAGTTTCAATTAACCGGTTTCAACCTGATGTAGGTCATCTTCGGAATTACAAAAAGCCTGCAAGGATTAATAGAAATAATTACAAAAACGCCTAAGTATGACTTTAGATGTAACATAAAATGTATACAAAGTAATGTTTATGGCGTTTACCCATCTGGACAGTGCTGCACTCGGCTGGGCTGTCCTGGGCTGTTCTGCTGCCAGTAGGTAACTGCTGACTAGTAGCCATAAGGCCGCTGGTTAAATAGTGTATGATTTTCGCGCCATTAATCCTTGCAAGCTTTTTGTAATTCCAAAGATGACCTACATCATGTTGATACTGGTTAATTGAAACTGTTAATTTCTGCGATCAAGACTGTTTTTTTTTTTGTATATTGATCAGACCAAATAGATCGCTGTTTTTCTCCTATGACAATTTTGTCAAAATTAATGTCTTCAATGGTAAATTACATGTATCCTAAGCACTCTCGTTTTAACTGCAAAAATTCTGACGAGTAAAAGTTCTGCAGACGCGAGGCTCTGGAGTGGCACAGATGTACGTAATGCGTCCATCGAGGGCGGCAAAGGGAGGCAGTGTCGTTTGCAGAAGATGAGAAGCTCGACCCCGGCGAGAGCTCGCTCTGCGTTCCGGTACTTAGGCCGTCTCTAACATTCGCCGCGGCTAATACCTGAAATTTCATTTTGTTCCGCAATATTCCATCAAAAAGCCATTTAAATATTCATGGCTCGCTTAACGAAGTTTCAAAGTAGCCCAGAGCTGATACTGCGGAGTTACGTGTGTACGCGCTAAGTGCCGCGGCGTTGCCCCCAATGTTTTTCTCAAAGACGGACGACGTTACGAAATTATTTACCGACTTTGTGTTCGCTGCGACGTTTTCCGCCAGAGACGGGCCAAATGAAATAAAATTGCGCCCCTAAATATGAAAAGAGGATGAGATTACGGCGATCTAATGACTCTTCCGGCGTCCCCGACGGCTTTCAAAGAGGCGGCGCATGGGGTTATTATGGAATTAGCCGGTACCGCGCATCCATCTCGTCCTCTGAGAGCGCAGAACGCTGCGTAACGTGTCGATTACTCGAGCAGCATCGCGAATTATGCGAGGTCTGTTCAGAAACTTCCGGAACACTCGTAGTTTCTCGAGCCAGTGGAGCGTTGGAGCGAAATTCGGGTGTCATAGCTAAACACGCCTGTGTTGAATGTGTAACTGGCGGAAGCTTCATTATTGTTCGACTTTTTAATTCAGTGCTGTATCGAGTAGAACCTTGTGTCGTACAGTTTGCGAATTTCTAGATGACAGAGTCGTATGAGCAACGCGACTGCATTGAATTTTGAGTGAAACTCAAGAAAACCTTTACCGACACCAGTGGCGGGGTAATGCTGTCGGAGGGGAGGCCCTAACGTGTATAACAAAAAAAGAATTTTAAAATAATAATAAAACAAAAATCCGGCCATACAGTCGCAGTAAGTTAATCAGCAAATTTCACGGAATCTTACAAATACAAAACACAACTTAAACAACGTGCTATCCGATTTTTTTTTTAATAATCTCCTTCTTCCCACCACAGAGCCAGCATCCAACATGACGCTTAAAATGTTATTGTAACACGATCCACCTGATGATGAACCTGTAAAGGTCTGAAAACCGGTTCATGGAATAAATATCATTTCAAGAAAAAGTGACTGGAGTAATTTTCTTAAATCTTATTAAAAATAAGTCACGGGTGCTGAAACATCCGTAATGGATAATCTAAATAAAATTAAATTAAAAAAGAAGTAGCTTTTGAGAACTGAACGTCCCTCAGAACGAGAGAAGCAAAAGGCTATAATTATATATTTTTAAACATAAGGAGAGGCATTGAATTAAAATTTATGCTGTGGCCAGGATTCGAACCCGGGACCTCCTACTTACCAGGTAAGCGCTTTAGACGACTCAGCTAACACAGCGTTAATAGAGGGAGGGGGAGTCAATAATTTATAATAATCACCTTATAATATGCATTAAACATACAGAGAACAGTAACTAGTATTTACTGTGTGTGTGTGTGTGTGTGTGTGTGGGCTCTCGAGGTATTTGGAGGCACCCAAGATGAAGAGGCCCGGGGCAACGAAATTGAAGATTAACTGTCTGGAGATTTCAGAGGAATGCAACATTCCAGTTGTATCATGTCATGAAATCCTGACACAGCATTTTGGAGTGCATCGTCTTGTCGCCAATTTCGTTCAAAATCAACTGTTTGTATATCTGTGGGTCTTAACTTCTTGGTTATTACTCCCTAGCTTACAAACGACTTAAACAACCTAAGGACAACACACACATACCCATGCCCGAGGGAAGACTCGAACGTCCATGGCGAACGGTCGAGAGCACAGCAGCTTGGGGCCTCAGTGCGCACGGTTATTCCGCCGCGGCACCGAGTTCGTCCCACGCCGGAAGAAATACCATCGTTTCACTAAATGTGAAAAGCTTTTTCATCGCACAAATGAGAACGAGATATTCTTTAACAAACCCTGCGGACTTTTTTCATTTCCAAAGGACGTAGACTTTTAACAATAGACAAGGTAAGAGAAAATTCCCAAACACGCTTTGCACGCTCCAGGAAGAGGAATACCAGGACCGCATCCGGAAGTGGACACGGTGCTGTGAGCGGTGGAGGAGACCATGCACAGTAAAAAAATAAATACATAAATAAATAAAATAAAAGCTTGGACAAAGTTTCGGAATTTTTAAAATAGACCTCGTATGTAGAGATTGGTGAGAGTGTTGCCAATCATGATGCACAGTTTCTCCCTAAATTGGTTGTCAAATCCTCCTAAATCGTACAAAAAAACTAAATATCCCAACACAGATTAGATTGCATTGTCAGCTTAGGTTAAACTAATCTAAGGACAAACACACACACCCATGCCCCAAGAAGGACTCGAACCTTCGCAGCGAGAGGCCTTAGACCGCTTGGCTACTCCACCGCGGTATACTCTGGAGAAGTGTGGTGTTGTCTGCAATTATGGCGCTAGATATGCACTACGCCCAGAAGACGAAAACCGAATTTCGTAAACCATTTTTCGTTGTTATGTTTGAAAGTCAAAACATGAAGCGGATTTCCTAATCCAATTTAAAATAAGCGTCTGAAAAAAAGCTGTTTCAGTTCCTAATTTACTCGTCACAGTCACTATTTCTCTTCACTTAAATACACAAATTCATTCTCAGTCTAATATTTATAATACCCTTCCACTACGTAAGAAGTCATTCTGTCCATATTAACCGTTAATACTTAACTAGAAGACGCAACTTGACACATTAAGCACGTCTCAGAAACGGTTGCTTTCACTTGTGCACGAAAATCTATTTCTTTCTTTCTTTCTTTCTATTTAGTCGTTCGTCCCACACAGGCAGGGTCGGCTTGTTAATACGGATTTGGCATGTTAGTAATTAGGGGGCGCCGGACGCTCTTCCTGCTGCCCCCCCCCCCCCCCCCCCGCCAGGAGGAAATATGTACCCCAAATGTCGGCGTATAGTGTTCTATGTGGGAAAATGGAAAGTATTAAGAAATGTTTGCGAATCGTGTAACTGAGGCGGGACTTGGGAACCAGCCCGGTATTCACCTAGGGGGATGTGGAAAACCGCCTAAAAACCACATCCAGGCTGGCCGGCACTACGATCCCCATCGTTAATCTGCCGGACGGATTCGAACCGTGGCCGGTACGCCTCCACGTCTCGGAAAGCGGTGCGTTACACCACACGACTAACCGAGCGGGTATGTACGGAAATCTATTATGACGGTAGAAAACCGCTTTATAAAAGCGGACTTCCAGAATAGATTTTGCAGTATTTACATGACCAATCAAAGGCGGACTTTGGAAAACCCGGTTTTGAGAGTTCATGTAAACGGGTGCTGGAATGTGCTTGCATCGTCGATATAGAATAGGCAACATGTAACGCCATCTGTGAGACGAGTGTGTCAGTATGTTCAAATGCTTGGGACTTAACGTATGTGATTATCAGTCCCTAAGCTTACAAACTACTTAAACTAACCTAAAGCTAAAGACAACACGGACACCCATACCCGAGGGAGAAATCGAATCTCCGACGGCGAGCAGCCGCGCGCTCCGCGTCAATATACACTTGTTAACGTAAATAAAAGTGTAAATCAATATGTAACACTTGTCGTACTTCTTCTTCCCTCTCTAGCTTTTCACAAAGGAGCACTCTCCTTCCCCTACTGAGGAGGCGCAACTACACAAATGCTGCAATACCTTAGCTGCTTCCATCGTAACGGAACCGCGAATTCTAGGCCAGACGATGGAACAGTGGAGTGGCGAGTGGCGAGTGTGTGGAATGAAAAGCACATCAGCGGAGAAGAAGAGGTCAGAGCGGGACAAAAGCTGGCAGCGGAAACGGATAGGCAGCACGTGGCGCAGCCGCCGCCTAAGTGGATATCAGGCGTGCCTAATGGGGATCCGATAGAGGCCAGGGGGAGGGGAGGGGGCGGTTTTAATTACAGGCGAGCAAGGGCACAGGCCAGATGCGACCGCCTCGGCACCAGCCGCACCCCGACACCTCCGCACGTCTTAAAAACCCGCGCTTCTGATCTCGCAGAATGTGATGTCATTAAGAGTATCCATTTTCTACTTATTCAACCTTTAGCTCTTTCCAAAGCCGTCGGACAATGGCTTCGTGGTCTAAGGCATCAAGCCACGGATTACGCAGCCGCTCTTGTCGGAGGTTCGAGTCCTCCAACGAGCATATGTGAGAGAGAGAGAGAGAGAGAGAGAGAGAGAGAGAGAGAGAGAGAGAGAGAGAGAGAGAGAGAGTGTGTGTGTTAAAGTAAGTTCATAAGTCTAGGGACCGATGTCTTTTAGCAGTTTAGTCCGTTAGGATTACAAGCATTTGTAAACATCGGAACTCTTCCCAACGATACAGGGTAATTATTAACACCTTGTACAATAGTCTGTTGTAGTTCGCGAACGAACTAGTTCGGAAGAGCGCTCCCACAGGCGAACTACGCGAACTACTTCGCAGATCCCTCGTCTCTTACTTCGTCCGCTCCCTTTCCGAAGACTGGCGGGTAACAGCGAGAGGACGCGAGAGCGCGCAGAATCGCGTGATTCCCTTCGGCCAGTTGCCGTCATTTCGAGCTGAGATGCAGCTCAGCTGTAGTTTTAGTAGCGGTAGCAAAAGCCAAAACGAGCGGACGAACTAAAAGGAGCGACCTACTTCGCGGCCGAGCTGCAAACTAAATGGAGAGCTACCGGTCGCGAACTAAAATATGCGCAATAGGCCGCGAACTAAAATATGAGCGCGATAGGTCGCGAACCAAAATATGCGCGATCGGTCGCGAACTAAAATATGTGCGATCGGTCGCGAACTAAAATATTTGCGACCGGTCGCGAACTAAAATATGTTCAATCGGTTGCGATCTAAAACATGCGTTACCGCTCGCGAACTATTATGCCAAACATATCTCGCTTCTTAGTTCGTTGGATTCTGTTCCGAAGACCGACTGGCAATAGCAAGAGGGCGCGCAGCAGAATTAAAAATCACGTATTTGCCTTCTGTTGATGAGAGCCCTTTCGAGGTTAGCGTCTGCCTGCTAGATTACATAGTTCACTGCTACAAAATTTCTGCTTTGAAGTATTCTTCACTCTGCAATATCTGACTAATAAAAGTCATAATAACAAGATATATAGATAACTGTAAACTTAAACGCGAGAAATTACCCACAAACTGTTTCTTTTGGTTTAAGTGATACCGTTAGTGGCTCAAGCAGCAAGCGCATGAAGCAGCTATGTGCGGGAACGTCTCCCTCCACCTGCATGCGCAGACCATGGCGCTCAGCCGTCACTGGGAGCGGACGAACTAAAAGAGCGAACTAGTTCGCGGCAGTGCCGCTAACTAAAGTGAGCGCTCCCGATCGCGAACTATTATGCGCAAGTCCATTGTACAATATCTAAGGATTGATCGAGAAGAGAATACGGAACAAGGAAAGGTCTAATGCAGTGGTTCTCAATCTTTCTTGTGAAATGACGGTATGGCTTTTTGGCCCGGAATCATGTGTGTGATTGTTCGGCCGCCTAATGCACGTCATTCTACTTGACACCACTTTGTCGATTTGCGGATCGATGATGATGAAAATGATGACGAAGACAACACACAACACCCAGTCCCATAGCCGCGGCGATTAGCCGCGCGTACTGGAGCGCCGTGTTGCTGTGCGCACGGCCGTTCGCTGTCGGGGGTTCGAATCCCCCTCGGGCATGGATGTTTGTGTCGTCTTTAGTGTAAGGAAGTTCATAAGTAGTCTGTAAGTTTAGGGACTGATGACCCGTAGTTAAGTCCCTTAAGCTTAACAAACATTTCAACATTTTATTTTCTAGTCCACTACCGGTACTCGAACCCGGGCCCACTGCGTCGTAGTCAGCGACGATGACGTCTTTTTTTCTTTTAATATTATTATTCATTGACGTCTTTATTGGTATTAGCTTAATATATAAGGAAACAGAGTGCCATTGTAACACACAAACTAAAATGCCTCCTAGTGCCACTTAGTTTAATGGTCGTACTAATAACAACATAAGGAAAAAGAGGAAAAGGATCCTACTACGGCCCAGTTGGCGCGCCTCCTGGTCGTCTTTTCGCTAGCGTTTTAAACATATCGTTCCCTGATTGCCCAGGCATGTTCATTGGTTTCTGTACGTGACTTCATATCTCAACTTCTCGTATCTGTAACATCCCAACCAGCAGGAGGGTCCGTAAATAATGAACCCAAATAGTTTGCAAACCATGTTCTATATTTTTCATGTCTCTGCAATCTTGTGTGTTGCTCTTGTAGTATAAACCATAATTTTAAGACGTCTTTATCTTCGTTACGATACAAATACTATATCGTCATGCCCTTTATCCAGTTCACAGCATTTGTTGGAACAGTGGGAAAGTACGTTTCGTCCGGCAAGAGTATGTCGTTGGCGTGGATTGACGTGTGTGTCGTACGTATTATTAGGGCCAGCATTTTCTTCGTGAGAAGCTAGCATCCATTTGCCGTACCACAAACCAAACGATGGTCGTCAGTCTGTGACGTCACATTGTGGGTATATTGCCGTGTCGACCAAGTGGATGGAACGTAGTCGATGTCGGTCCGGGTATTTGTTGTTTACTACTACATACCACAAAGCCCGAACTTTGGTTGGGAGCGAAGGAAGATGTACTACGCTCCAAATTCTTCGCCGTTGTATTGTTTGGTATTTTTGTTCGGCACATTGCGAGGGAGTTGCCGAAGAAATTTTGGTAAATCTCTTTCGTTGTGGGCAACCTGGTTTCCGGCAAAACGTCCTGTATTCGATGAAGAAGCCTCTAAGGTATGCTAGTGATGTCATGCGGGCAAGCTGGCCGAGGGGACTGAGGCGCTCCAGTCACGGTCTGCACGGCCACTGCATTCGGGGGATTGAATCCCCCCTAGGGCATGCATATTTGTGCCGTCCTTAGTCTTAGTTAGTCCATAAGTAGTTTGTAAGTTTAGGGACTGATGACCCCGTAGTTAAGTCCCATAAGTTCTACAACATTTGAACATTTTTCATGCGGGCAACATTTTCCGGCGCGCGGAGTGATTGGGGGGCTACGTCGTCGATCAAATTGCTCATTCAGAAGACGTTCGGATGCACACAAAAAAGGTTGCATCGTGTGAAGAAAGATCGCGCGAGCTCTGTTTCTCACGTTGATGAGTCCGACGCTCCCCTCCTGCAGTGCAAATGTCAGGGTACCGTATCGGATTTTAAAGAGTAGGTCAGCACTCACCAAATGTCCGAAGGCTGATTGTAACTTTGACGCTATCGTGATCTGTTTGTGTAGAGGTTATAGGACGTAACTACGGGGTCATCAGTCCCTAAACTTACAAACTACTTATGAACTAGCATATAGTAAAGACGGTACAAACATCCATTTCTGCCGGGGAACTCGAACCCCCGACCGCAGCGGCCGTGCAGACCGAGACTGGCACGCCGCAGACCGCTCGGCCACTGCGGCCGGCTATCGTGATAGGTCTGAGCTGCAGGGGGGGCGGACAATCTTCCTTGTAATAGGATGCATACTCTCGATGGAAGAATTTTCACGACGTAATATTGACTACACAGCATTTAATAGAAAAGAAAAATAAAATTAACAGGGAACTGAATATATTAATAGCGTATATGTGCAAATGCTTTGCTGTGTAAGAAAATTAAAAACAGTGAAGGTGGCATTTTAAAGGTAGAAGCAATATTCTGATCAACCAGAAATCTATTAGGTTTAGAGTGAAATGCAAACTCCATGAGATTTGTGGTCTTGTTAAGTGTCTGTTCATTTTCGGTATAAATAGAAAATTAGAAAATATATTGCTCATATTTGGAGAAAGCTTTTGTGAATGTTGGCTGGAATACACTCTTTCAAATTGTGAAGTTAGGAGAGGTAAAATATAGGGAAAGGAAAATTATTTACAACTTGTACATCAACCAAACAGCAGTTATTAGCATTAAAGGGCATGAAAGGGAGGCTGTGGTTGGGAAGGGAGTACAACAGGGTTGTATCCTTCCTCAAATGTTATTTAGTTTGTACAGTGAGCAAGCTCTGAAGGAAAGCAAAGAGAAATTTGGAGAAAGAATTAGAGTTCAGGCTTAAGGAATAAAAACATGCCGGCCGTGGTGGCCAAGCGGTCTGCGGCGCGCCAGTCACGGTCTGCACGGCCACTATGGTCGGGGGTTAGAATCCCCCCTCGGGCGTGGATGTTTGTGCTGTCCTTAGTATTAGCTAGTTCATAAGAAATTTGTAAGTTTAGGGACTGATGACCCCGTAGTTAAGTCCCATAAGATCTACAAACATTTGAACATTTTTTTATATCTGGCGTTCCCCAGGGAAGCGTTATAGGCCCCTACTCTTCCTTGTGTTTATAAACGATTTAGGAGACAATCTGAATAGCTCCGTTAGACTGTTCGCGGATGATGCTGTCGTTTATCGGTTAGTGAAGTCAACAGAGGGTCAAAAGCAACAAAGGATCAGAGACAGGAAAGGACCTGGAAGAGCAATTGAACGGAATGGACAGTGCGTTGGAAGGAGCGTATAAGATGAACATTAACAAGAGCAAGGGTAATGGAATGTACTCTTAGAAAATCAGACGATGCTGAAGGAATTAGATTAGGTAATGTGGTGTCGCACAAGTCTAAAGTGCGCGCCACCTACTTTCGCCGCGCGCCGCCGTGCACGCAAGACGCGGCGTTCTTACGACGTCAGCCACGAGCGCCCTCTGCTGCAACTCCGCTCGTGGCCACCACTGAACGACATCGTTCACTTGGGACTGAGTTAGGAACCAGTTAACACTTCGGAATCAGATAGGCAACAGTGAAGACTTGGCTATCGGATAGGCACTATGCAGGCCTCTAGCTCAACTATGTATCAGCATTCTGCAGTACTGAGCTATGTAAAAGTTAAGAATTACTAAGTCTCTAAGAAATATATATCTCGTTCTAATTTACTCTAGTGTTTCTAGTTTCTGCTGTCCCACTGGCTGGTCACCTCCTACCTGCACAAGCGTGCATCCTTTATTCCTGTGTCGGTCTTTCTACTCGGCCACCGACACCTACGACGGAAACGACATACAAAAGTGGCGACGAGGACGAGACACAAAAGCGGCGACGAGGCTGGGACACAAAAGGTAACGAAACAATAAAGGTGGTAGATGAGTTTTGTTGCTTGGGCAGTAAAATAACATGATGGTCGCAGTATGAGAATATAAAATACAGAATGGCAATGGGAAGAAAAGCGTCTTTGAAAAAGAGAAATTTGCTGAATGGAATATTTATGTAAGAGTAAGGAAGTCTTTTCTGAAAGCATTTGTGTGAAGTGTTGCCTTGCATGGAAGTGGAACACTGACAATAAATAGTGCAGACCGGAAGAGGATAGGAGCTTTTGTAATGTGGTGCTACAGAAGAATACTAAAGATTATGTGGGTAGATGTCGTAACTAATGAAAGGATATTGAACAGAATTGGGGAGCAAAGTAATTTTTGGCATACCTTGACTAGAAAAAGGGATTCGTTGGAAGGACTCATTGTTAGACGTCAAGGAAACGTAAACGTATCACTGGAGGGAAGAGTGTGTGTGTTGGGAGGGGGGATGCAGAGGGAGACCAAGATACGAATACAGTTAGCAGATTCACATGGACGTTAGGTTGCCGTACTTGTGAGGAGATGAAGAGGCTTGCTCAGGCTAGAGAAGGGTGGAGAGCTGCATCAAACCAGTCTCCCGACTGAAGACTACGACAACAAAAACACACTTTCTTAATGTTTTCGTGCTTGATCTGTGATCAGCTCTTGACAGGATATCCAATGCGGCACTTAATCTGAGTGGGTTGGGGTGAGGTGCGGTGGGGCTTTTTCCTGGTGTTTTTCCTACTCCCATTTCACACAACTGTCCAAGAATCGTTGCTGATATTGGCACTTCTATCAAACACTTCGCCGGCCGCGGTGGCCGAGGAGACTGAGGCGCTCTAGTCACGGTCTGCACGGCCACTACGGTCGGGGGTTCGAATCCCCCCTCGGGCATGGATATTTGTGCCGTCCTAGTTCGTAAGTAGTTCGTAAGTAGTTTGTAAGTTTAGGGACTGATGACCCCGTAGTTAAGTCCCATAGACTATACAAACATTTGAATTTGAATTTCAAACACTTCAAAATAGCCTCAAAATGTCTCGAATACTTTCCCCTCAATTTAAATAGAAATATACAAGCCCTGAGACGCTTTTTCGTCTCGAACATGTCAAAGACATTAAAGATAAATGTGAAGTAATAAATTAGAGTTTGTGTTGCGGCCGGGAATCGAACCCGGACCTCCATGCTTACTATGCAGACGACTTCCTACTAGACCACCTCACCACTAGTGATTGAGGCGCATCGGAATAGTTTTAAGTACGACTTTCCTCCACGTCACAAACACTAGCTGAATTATAGTTTGCGACGTGGAGGGAAGTCGTTCGTTCCGAGGCGCCTTAATCACTGCTGGTGCGGTGGTCTAGTGGTAAGACGTCTGCCTAGTAAGCATGGAGGTCCGGGTTCGATTCCTAGCCGCATCACAAATTTTAATTCATTGCTTCACCTTTGCCCTCAATTTGATACCTCAAAATTAGTTACATTTGCGTTTTGCATGATTAGTCTGTTCTTTCATCAGCTTGAAGCGTTTCAAAGTCTATATTGTCAATGTCGGCTCTAATATGCTTCCTAAAAATAGATAAAATCGTATCTAAAATTTCGGTTTGAATGATTTTATATGTTCCTTTGAAAATATTCGAGGTTTCCAAACGCTCTTTCAAAACGGTGTGAAGGACTGCTGTGTAGTTAATAAGTCCCTGAAAAGTACCTGGATTACTTGAATCCTCTGTCTCGTCATCACCATGCAAAGACAATTCAAATTCCTCACAAAATTTAACTGCATCTATAATGCATGACAAGATATATCTACTTTTTTCAACAAGTGCGTTATGTTTGCGCACTAATACTCTATCCTCCTCATCGAGCTGTAATCTGATATTAGTTTCCCCAGTACAACAAGGCTCATTTCATTATCTACATGGCATTTCGAGGAACTAAGGTTTTCAAAAAAAATCAAATGTTCAAATGTTTGTAGAACTTATGGGACTTAACTACGGGGTCATCAGTCCCTAAGCTTACAAACTACTTATGAACTAGCTAAGACTAAGGACGGCACAATTGTCCATGCCCGAGGGGGGATTCGAACCCCCGACCGTAGTGGCCGTGCAGACCGTGACTGGAGCGCCTCAGTCCCCTCGGCCACCGCGACCGGCAAACGTAACACCCAGAAGATGGCCGCTTGGAATAGTGGCCGAAACGTCGGTGAAATATTTGATATATTGACGATGTATCGGCAACTAAGTTTTTATGCCAGTTTTAGTCCATATGTCATCTCCTTCAAATAAAACACATGGAAAGCAGAGGAGTAAGTTAATAACAGGACACCCACAAATCCATTCCCATTTTTCGTACACACTGCTACTAAAAGGTCTGTTGTACGACCTGTTTTTAATCTTTGAACACTTGGTTTATGCAAAGATCTGGTCTCACGCGTCATAATGCTTTAGCTGATTATCAGTATTCGTAACTTAAGATTTTATTATGTAAGCATCTAACCTGATTGGTTTCACTCATTATAACTGCCACAAGAATAAAGAAACTGTGCTGACTAAAGCACACGAATTTATGAAGGTTTTTTAATTTACAACATACACTGCGACTACTGCACGAGTTTACATGACGGTCACCATTCATGACGCTGCAGGCTATTACTAGGCAGTCGGTCGGGCCAAACCTATTGTCCCGACCTTTAACCTTTTTTTTATTCTTCCGCTTTTAAGTAAAACTAGCGCAGTAACCGGTAGACTGGTCGGCGCGTGCGTGATTTAAGACGTGCTGGCGTGTGCAGGGCAGCTGGGGTGAAAGGTCAGCGCACCGGCCGGCCGCGTTATTGTGGCTGGGCCGTGCCGTGCTGTCCGCATGTCCGCGCCGCTCCCCTAATTGTAACCGAAGCCCCCGCGCGTGCAGAACAAAGGCCGCCCCGCCGAAACACGTCAACAGCCGAGGGCCCTTGTCCCGCGTATGGGATTTACAACAAACAAACCGTGACGCATTGTTCGCCCTGGCTTTATCCACCGCAGGGCCGTCCCTCCTGTTTATGTATCGTTGTGTTTTGTCAAGTGCCCCCGGAGATTATTCGGACAAAAGAGTGCGCCCGCCCGCTTCTTGTAGCCGCGGAATACCACGTAAAATCTTCACTGCACAACTACAGTAAACTGCACCCTTTAAAAATGGGTAGATAGCGGGGATTACATGAAGAGAGGGAATATTCATGTCTTCAATTTGCACAGAAACGAGGCTGCATTTAATTACAATCGGCGAAAATTAAAGGGAAGAAGTGGTAGACAACTGTGATAGGGTAACCAAACGTCCCAGTTTTTCATCGTAACATACGGTGGCCAGAAAAATTGTGTCGGGACGCTCAAAAGTCCCTAAATTCATCTTTTACATATATTTCATGAACTACAAGGGTCACTCCAGAAGAAAAGCACAGTACTTTTTTTTAATACAGTTTTCATTCTACATGTTTTACAGTGTGTAGATACTTCCTTTAGGAACAATATTTTCATTTCTCCACATAATCCCCATCCGTCTCAACTGCCAAAAATGTTCAAATGTTTGTTAAGCTTACGAGACTTAACTACGGGGTCATCAGTCCCTAAACTTACAAACTACTTATGACCTAGGTAATACTAAGGATGGCACAAATATCCATGCCCGAGGGGGGATTCGAACCCCCGACCGTAGTGGCCGTGCAGACCGTGACTGGACCGCCTCAGTCTCCTAGGCCACCGCGGCCGGCTCTCAACTGTCTTACGCCATCTTGGTACCAAAGCCTGTAATACCGCTGCGAGGACAATCCTCAATATGAAATAAATCGCAATTTGCGATAATTGTGGCTTCACTGTACTACGTTTAGATGGAATACCAAAGCGCGGCGAATGAAATCTCTGCCCGGCTGGGATTCAAACCCGGCAGCTCCAGCTTTCTAAGCAAACGCGTTGACCACTCAGCCACCGAAGACTCAGTGACCACCCCGACTGCAGAGGACTATTCCCTGCACGTCTCCCGCCACGCCCAAATCTCCATTCGCCACACTGTCTCTTTCCTATTACCACAGCCTATTTGTTCTGTGATGCTCGCAGCCACAATACTGTATTTTCGCATCAGGGAGAACATACGATGAGGTATCGAGACACAATTAATTGAGTGTGGCGGGAGACGTGCAGGGAAGAGTCCTCTGCAGTGGGGCTGGTCACTGTGTCCTCGGTGGCGGAGTGGTCAACGCGTCTGCCTAGTAAGCAGGAGATCCCGTTTTCGAATCCCGGCCGGGCTCAAATTTTCATTCGCCGCACTTTGGTATTCCATCAAAACCTAGCACAGTGAAGCCATAACTGATCACAAATTGCGATTTATTTCATTTATTGAACACAGACCGTCCTATCGGCCTAACTGCAATATACTTTTTTTTTTATTAATCAATGACGTTCAGGTATCTGACGAGCGTTGTATTTAAATCACATGTTGAAAGATAGAATGAGTTGTCAAAACGCCCTGAAAGTGCATTTTTCCCTTTTTAAGCGACGCCGGCCGCGCTGGCCGAGCGGTCTGCACGGCCGTTGCGGTCGGGAGTTCGAATCCCCCTCGAGCATGGATGTATAAGCTAGTTCATAAGTAGTTTGTAAGTTTAGGGACTGATGACCCTGTAGTTAAGTCCCATAAGTTCTACAAACATTTGAACACTTTTATGCGATAGCCCCTCAAGCACTAAGCCTCTGTATTCCTCAAGAAACCAATGAAAGTTTCTGACGCATCAAATATAATGTTGCTTGTGGTGTTAATCGTGTACACAAGAGTTGCATGCTTCATTTTTAACTAGGAGAAAAACCGGCATTGTCCGTATCTTAATTTATTCCAGCTTCTCCTATTCTATTTTCTCCCTCCTCTCTCAGTCCACCTCGTCCTTGTTCATCCTCTTTCTGTTCTTCCCCTCCTTTTCCCCTACCTCCCCCTCGTCCTCCTCCCCCTTCTAGTAATTCCCCTGTGTCTGCTCATATTCTCCTCCACTCCTTCTGGTATAAACGACGCTAGAGTTAATTCAGAATAAGATTTTCTGCATTTCGTATTTGTTACAATCTTCTATCAGTTCATTTCCTCACCTGCTCCCCTTCTCTCCTCTCATCTCATCTCCTCCTGTCAGTTAGCTATCATTCCCACTACCTGTCTATCTCTACCTCTTTCCCTCTCTCCTACTTCCTCTGTCTATGGCAAAATTAAATATACCTGCCTACTTTCATTGTGACAGGTAAAAGCCGCGGTGGAGTACCCGAGCGGTCTAAGGCGCCTCGCTGCGGAGCGCGCGGTTGCTCGCCGTCGGTGGTTCGAATCCTCCCTAGGTCATGGGTGTGTCTGTGTTGTCCTTAGGTTAGTTTACCTAGGTTTAAGTAGTTTGTAAGCTACGGACTGATGTCCACGCAGTTTGGTCCGATAGATTTACAAACAGTTGAACATTTGATTTGACAGGTAAAATGATGTCGAGGGTATCCTATGTCATTTTCCATACAGTGACTTTCGGAGTAACAAAACATTATCCGTGAAACATGCATACATACATACACATGCAAAATTTCATAGTGAAGGGTAAAACGATCTATGAAGTCTGTTTTAAGGTACCCACCTCCATGCACCATACGAATCTTATGAAGACTGCCAAGCTCTTGGGTTGTAGGTGAAGTGTCAAAAAATTCATTAAGATCGTTATAAAGCTGTGAAATTGTAAGAAATACAAACAAACGGACTCTATTATATAATATACAGGCTGAGTCATAAATGAGGAAAAATATTTGATAGAAATTTTCACACAATGAGCTACAAACATAAATTCATTTTCCGCATGTTCCTATGTCAATAAATGACATTGCAATTGAATAGTAAAAATCTGGAAATATGAAGTGGACTTTTGGCTGTTACTGTGCGCCGACATTGGCCAAGGGGACAAATCGGCAAGAGTGCAGAATGGGATAACTTCCTTTTCTCTATGCCATCTAGCCACGATACATAATAGCAGCCAGGGAAAACTGTACGAGATTAGATGTAAGCGCTGTGATTGCTCGCCGTGTCAGGCAAACCGTCGCTTGGCCCCGCATGCCTCGCCTTCTCGTGAGCGGCTAGACTACCTACAACACTCGCATGTTATGCGCTGTTGCCGATCTGTCCCCTTGGCCAATGTCGGCGCACAGTAACACCCAAAATCCACATCATATTTCCAGATTTTTAACATTCAATTGCAATGTCATTTATTGACATAGGAACATGCGGAAAACGAATTTATGTTTGTAGCTCAGTGTGTGACAATTTGCACGAAATATTTTTCCTCATTTATGACTGAACCCTGTATATTCTACCAAACCGCTTAGGCTTCGTACAGCTAGCATAGCATCATCCATCCATGTAAGATTTTTACTGTGTTCCTTCGTTGATCAGAGTAATTTGTGAGAACGTGCTGGGAAATGATGTATTTGATGTCAATAATACTAAACGACTTCACGTCTTAATCGTCAGGGTAGTCTGAATACGAAATCGCGCAAATAAATGAGTTTTTACATGTGCGGCGCATTTCGTCGTCACATAACACATATATTTGATTCGCTATGTATTTTTTCTCTTTGCGCCTTTATTGACTATCAGTAAAGCTTAATCGAGGAAAATGCGCTGAGATTAAAAACTGATTTCTTTAAGTCCTTATGTAACGACGTCGTGTTTCGATGTTTCCTAAAGTCTGAATGATGCAAACGCCCAAGCAACGTGTTATGAAACAATAAACGCATTCTAATGGAGATAATATGCAATTGACCGCCAAGCGGTTTGTCGCACCGTGACAGACACATAAAAAAGACACTCGTGACACGTAGCTTAGCTTTAGGCCACTAGCCTTCCTCTGAAAAGAAACGCATATCACTCACACAATCATACAGACACGCTTCACAGAATCGCCTTTCATCTCTGATTGCTGCGTTCCGGAGATGACGATTGTGTTTCTGTGAAATGTGCTTATGTGATTGTGTGAATTATATCCGTTTCATTTCAGGCGAAATCTGTGGCATAATTCTAAGTTGTGTGTGTCTGAGTGTATTTATTATGTGCTTGTCACTGTACAACGTATGACTTTGCGGTGATTCGCATAATATCCTCATTATACTGTTGAATTGCATCACGGACTTTCCACACTGAAATAAAAGCATTTTCACCTGTGCGGTAAAGTTCGTAAGTCTCAGAATATATAGCTTCTCTTAAAAGTTTTTATTGCTCCATTACGCGGACATTTGCTAGCCAAACTCACCGTTTCCCAGACGTCTTAACCCTTTCAGGATTTGCACGCACAATTGTGCGGTTCTAGTTTTGCTCGCTTTATTTCTTTGTGATTCACGCTAGGAAGTTCGGTCCTGCATCACACAATCGTGGATGGACTGTGGTAGCGTGCGCAATATGTTTTAGTTCCATGTTTCTACACTGGGTGGCACCAGCAGTCGTCAAACTTCCAGTACACTTACAACGGCGGCAAGAAAGACTTGTTGACACGGTCTTGATATCCTTGTTTTGACATGTGAAGCTATCATATCTGATAGCCAGTTGATTTTATATGATCCTGTGATGTTACTGTATCAGTTCTTTCAAATGCATATTACTGTACGATCGTGCAGATCACTAAAATTTGTAGTGAAGGCCCAAAACAGACACTGCGTGGTCATTATCAGTGCTTAAAAACAATTGAAATACTTAAAACATCGCGACCTCCATGTTGCGTACGGACGCAACCTCTAACATAGAGGCCGAGATGTTTTAAGTGTTTCACTTGTTTTTAAGCACTGATAATAACCAAGCAGTAGTCGAAATCTAGATCTACAAATAAGTAAATATTTTTACTACTGATTGCTGAAAAATTTCCACACATTTTTTTGTTTTTGAAATGAATTACTATGTGTATTTTCTATCGTCAACGTCCGTCTGTATATTAATGTCACATTTACTACAACCTGGCTTCTGAAGGGTTAATGAATCATACACCTGAAGCTTCCTCATGAAATCGTATGGCCGCGCGGGAGTGGTCGCGTGGTCTAAGGCTTCATGCTACGGACTGGGCGGTCGCTTCCGCCGGAGGTTCGAGTCCTGCCTCGTAAGTGAGTGGTTGTTTTGTCCTTAGTATAAGTAGTTTGTAGGTCTAGGGACTAATGATCGTAGCAGTTTGGCACAATCGGTTTACAAACATCTGAGCATTGGTTTTGAGATATACGCGGCGAGAGGACTTTGCTAATACCCCGTACTACGAATAGTACAGCTCCTTAATTACAATAATAATAATAATAACAATAACAATAATAATACGGTTTTTTGTTACGCAGGACCTAATTGAGGAGTAAGACTCCATGGTCATGGAATAAGTCAATACATAAAGTTTAACACAAGAATGGTAACAGAAAATATTTAAGTAGTCCTATGCACACGACACTCTTAAGACTAAGTGGAAACAATCAATAAATAAATGAATTAGCTTAATTGCTTAATTTTTCTATGAGTTCCTCGATAGAATAAAAGGAGTGAGCCATGATGTAACTCTTCAATTTAGATTTGAAAACGTGTGGGTTAGTGCTAAGATTCTTTAGTTCTTGTAGCAGCTTATTGAAAATAGATGCTGCAGAATACTGCACACTTTTCTGTACAAGTGTCAAGGTGGTGTAATCCGTTTGTAGATTCGACTTCTGTCTAGTATTCACCGAGTGAAAACTACTAACTCGTGGAAATAAGCTGATATTATTAACAACACACGACATTAAAGATAAAACGTATTGTGAGGCAAGTGTCAAAATTCCCAGACGGGGTCGACATGAAGTTCGTAAACTTAAACCACATATTGCTCGAACCACCCGTTTCGGAGCCAAAAAAATCCTTTTTGTTTCAGTCGAGTTACCCCAAAAAATAACGCCGTACATCATATGTGAGTGAAAGTAAGCGTAGCAGACTACTTTTCTTGTTGACAAATCACTTACTTCAGATATTGTTCTAATGGTAAATAAAGCAGAATTTAGTTTTGGAACAAGCTCCTGCACATGGGGATTCCACGACAGCTCACTATCTATCTGAACACCTAGAAATTTAAACTGTTCAGTCTCACTTATCATATGGCCATTATGTGTAATCAAAATGTCAGCTTTCGTCAAATTATGTGTTAGAAATTGTGAAAACTGAGTTTTACTTTGATTTAACATCAACTTGTTATCTAAAAGCCAGGAACTTATCTCTTGAACTGCATTATTTGATACTGTATCAATATTACGAACAACATCCTTCACTAGCAACCTGGTATCATCAGCAAACAAAAATATTTTACAATCACCTGTTATACTCGAAGGCATATCTAATATATAAAGCAGAGTGTCCATATATTTGTACGTGTTGCATACAAATCTACAGTTTTGTTTCAATCTTTATGAAATTTTGTACACGTACGCTTCAATCCATGAGGACTGTCGCCATAAGTGTAAGAATCACATACCATATATAGTTCACAAGATATGACGTCATAAACAATGAGATGCGCGGAAAACTGCTGCATTTTGCGACAATGCTGCTCGTTTTCTCCTAAACCATGGAGCGATTTCAACCAAATTTGGTACACATATTTTCTACGTGAGATAACAATTGCTGTAGGAGTAAGAATCACATACGACACATGCTTCAGGAGATATAACGTCATAAACAATATAGTTCCAAGAAACTGCCACATAATGCGAAGAGATTTTAATAATACACTATATGTGAATGACAGTACTTAGTGACTTGCAAACAAATTTAAACGTAATTTTAAACTGCTATTAAACTTTTCTCACTGACAACCACATCAAAATAATGAAAGAAAAAAAGTTTCTCGCTTACTACTTTTCCCTTGTTTATGGAGTAAAACTAAGGCATTCGGTATGACGTTACGATTTATAATTTGTACACTACAAATTGTAACCGCAGGAAATTTCACAGGCAGTATACACACCTATAGTTTAATGTACCTTCTAAATTGTATCACAGCACGACACGTAGTTCATGAGATATGAGGACATGAACAGTAACGTTCAAGGAAAACCGCCCCATCGCGCACCAAGTTTTAATCTATTATTCCTTTACTATTAATTGTATTCCCCAGAGATTTTACAGACATATGAGTATATACCTGAAAAATCGCAGGAATAAATAAATAAATAAATACCCGGGCAGCGCCGGGTTTTCAGCTAGTCATTTATATAAAAAAGAAACAGCAAAGGTCCCAAAACAGAGCCCTGGGGCACCCCACACTTAACTGTGCCCCATTGCGATTGTACGTCATAGCCATTTTCAACACTGCGGAGAATTACCTTTTGCTGTATATTATTAAAGTAAGAGGTGAACCAGTTGTGAGCTACTCCTCGTATTCGATAATGTTCCAACTTCATTTAGTTGACCCTTGCACACGCTAGTTATTCGATACTAGGAGTGGCGTGACCTTTGGAATGCAGATGTGGACCCAAAGTCCGCATCAGGCGGCCGGTCTCAAGGGCTTCGCGACAGAAGTCCGGCCGCGGCAGGCGGCTGGAGCTGGAAGTGATTGTCAACAGGGGCAGCGCCACCCACCACCCCACCCCTCCAGCGCTGGAGTTGCGTTCTCGGCGGGCCTGGGATTCTCGGCTGAGCCCGGCGCTGGATAATTCAGCGCCGGCAACTACAGGGGAGCAGGACAGTCCGCGGGGAGCAACGACTCGCCTCCAGCTGCCTCCAGAGTTCCGCCTGAAGCGTCCACTCACTGGACACGCCTAATACTGCCGTCTGCATGAAACCACAGTCTTCATATCTTACTGCAGCGTAGCTCATCACTCCGTTTCATCTCGCTTGCACCTTTGAAGTTTTGTAATGAGAAAGAAAAACCCACTGCCGCTACTCTTTCTAGCGACGTGACGTATTGGCTGTAATAATAACGTTCCGGTTTGCTGGTAACATAGTAATTCTGTTACAGACTGAAAAGCACCTGAAAGAGCAATTAAACGGCATGGGCAGTGTTTTGAAAGGATTATAAGACAAACATTAACAAGAGTTAATGTGGAATGTTCGCGGATTCGGGCGTTTCGTGAGCTCAGGAGCGTCCGCGGTGCCATCGTCGATCCTTGGATTCTCCACCCTGAGGGCTGTGTAAAGAACTTCGGCGAGTTGTTGCCTTGAAGCTAAAGAAGACAAAACTCATCGGGAAACCGAAGCCAGGTTGTTTCCTCAAGAATCGAAAATGCGACAAAGGTCAATTAACAAGAGTAATACAAAGGTAATGGAATGTAGTGTCAGAACATCAGGCGATGCTGAAGGAATTACATTAGGTAACGAGTAGTTGCAAGTAGTAGGTGAGTAGTAGTAGGTCACTTTTGTTATTTAGGTAGCAAGATAACTTCTTATGGCCGAAGTAAAGAAGATATAGTATGCAGAATGGCTATGCGAAGAAAGGCGTTTCTGAAAAAGCGAAATTTGTTGACATCCAATATTAGTTTAAATATTGCAAAGTCCTTTATGAAAGCATTTTTCTGGAGTATAGCACTGTATGGGAATGAAACGTGGACGATAAGGAGTTCAAGCAAAAAGATGATACAAGGTTTCGAAATGTGCTGCTACAGACGAATGATGAGAATTAGATGGGTAGATCACGTAAGTAATGAGTAGGTGCTCAACAGAATTGGGGAGAAAAGGAGTATCTGGCATATCCTGACTAAGAGAAGGGATAGGTTGGTAGGACACATTCTGTGACATCAAGGAATCATCAACTTAGCATTATAATGAAGTGATGGGGTAAAAATCGTAGAGGGAGACCGAGGGACGAATACAACAAGGAGATTCAAAAGGATGTAGGTTGCCGCACGTACTGTCAGGTGAAGAGGCTTGCACAAGACAGGGTAGCGTCGAGAGCTGCATCAAACCAGTCTGCGAACTGAAGACCGCAACAATAACAACACTGGCTATGACATACGGTGACCAAATCATTTTCGGAAAAAGTTTGGTCACAAGTCGGGCGCTAATGAGCCACTTCTCTCTCTCTCTCTCTCTCTCTCTCTCTCTCTCTCTCTCTCTCTCTCTCTTTCCCCACCCGACCACCCACTGCAAAAAATACGTAATTTTTAATTTAGATTTATTACTCTATATGTAATAGGCTAGAGGGCCGCCTGGGTGTATGTAGCCTTTAACAGGGAATGTTTACAGACTTAAAGTTCACTGTGATACCAACGAGTGAATAAAATAGGGAGGCTCAAATGTCTGGGAATTCAGTTTTGTACGAAGGTGCGTCAGTAGATAAGTCGCAAACTGGGGTAGACACGCTACTACGGCGATTACTAGCCTGAAAATTGCTTTACTTTTCAGCTGACTTCACCTATAAATTTGAACACTCGTCCCATCGTTCTAGAAGGCTTTAAAAGATGGCGCTTGGAATTGTTGTGGCAGCATTTGCATCCTATAAGGTGCGCTGTTGAGTTGTAACTTTATTTGGTTTCTTAAAATGCTACAACCAACAAGTCGGATGTGTCGTAGTGGTAGAGAAATACCCCTACACAGCACGCAGAACTTGTCTACCTCAGTGTGTGATTTATTTACTGACTTACCCTCGTACATATCTTAAGAAATTCTATATTTTTTACGGCTGTCGCTCGATTAAACGGAATACGAAATCATAAAATGATGCATTTCAAAGTTCTTCTCCCAATCCATGGTCCAAAAGTAATCACAGTATCAAACAATTTACACATGTTGCTGGGTGCGAACTTTTCTTTTTTTAAATTTTGTTATTGTTTTGCCAAGATCGCTTCTCCGTTTAGCGCATTACCGGTTTCGACTGAGCTTACAGTCATCATCAGATCTATAAAGGAAAAGGAGAAGATCAATCAACGTTACTGCCTCTTTACTACGCATGAACGCTAAAAATCATAGCTTTATACATTTAAAAATGTATAAAGCTATGATTTTTAGCGTTCATAGGCAGTAAAGAGACAGCAACGTTGATTGATCTTCTCCTTTTCTTTAATAGATCTGATGATGACTGCAAGTTCAGTCGAAACCGGTAAATGCGCTAAACAGAGAAGCGATCTTAGCAAAACAATAACAACGTTCCGTAATTACAGTATCAATATTGATATCCCGAAACAATTTATTTTGAGCGGTACTCTAGAGAGACGTTGCGAGTCGAGGAGAGTTATGAAAACTATCATATTGTCCAGCCACTTCCCACTGCCATTGTCAGAATAGCGTAGTTAATGATGTTACTTCAGACAAGCTTTGGCTTCTCGTAATAGCAAATATATACATATTATAAAACAAAATCCTCCCGCCGCGACGAAAATTGCTGAACGGATTTTCATACGGTTTTTACCAATGAATATTGTAATTCATGAGGAAGGTTTAGGTGTATAATTCATTAAGGTGCGTGGCATTGGGTGAGAGTGAGGAGTAACAATCCGCAAAATAGAGCGGTACATATTCTCAAATTTTTCACTCAAGATATCTCTGGAAGTAGAATAGATATTGAAAAACGACTTTCACAGTCATGAACGTACGGCATGGGATTATGAAAGTAGGTACTATGAGACGGTATTATTTTTAGCACAAATTTATTTCGTTTTCTTCAATGGATACTCCATATTATTTCTTACCGAATCAGTAGCATGAAAAATCACAAAAACATTGGCGTTGATTGCATCGCATGAAGTCAGATACACCCAAAGAAAATTCGAAGCGAAGTTGACGCGTCCAGAAAATAAGTTCCGTTGCAATTTATCTCCCTGCCGCGGTGGAGTAGCCGAGAGGTCTAAGGCGTCTCGCTGCGGAGCGCTCGGTCGCTCGCCGTGGAGGTTCGAGTCCTCCCTGGGGCATGGGTGTGTGTTGTCCTTAGGTTAGTTTACCTAGGTTTAAGTAGTTTGTAAGCTACGGACTGATGACCACGCAGTTTGGTCCGATAGATTTACAAACATTTGAACATTTGAATTTATCTCCGCTGCAGCACTGCGACTGCAGTTCCGCACATGCTCTGTAGACGATGTGTATCAAGGAGAAGAACGTGCGCCATTTGGAGGTCGCTGTCAGTCACGTACGCTGTGTTGTGCTTGTTTGAAATGTCAGCGTTGATTGAAAATCCCGCCGCCTGTGAAATCAGGTCGGTGATTCGGTTTCTGAATGCGAGATAACTGAAACCAAGTGAAATTTATCGACAAATTTGCGGACCAAATGCGACGAGTGATTCGACGGTGAGAAGATGGGTCCGACAGTTCAATGGGGGCGTAGTGATGTGCACGATGAAGAACGAAGTGGGCGTCCACCATTGGTTACAGAAGAACTGGATCACGCGATTGATGACAAGATCCACGACATCTCAAGTCTTTCCTTGGCGGTCATCACTTCACCAATGACGACGAGCTGAAAGAAACTGTTTCCAACTGGTTGAAGACACAGGCGGCAGATTTCTATGAAAAAGGTACACAAAACCTGGTGCCACGCTATGACAAATGCCTGCAAAATTTCGGCAGTTATGTGGAAAAGTAGTTTACGAGTTGTAGAATTTTGTGCAATAAAAATGTCTTCTGTATCTGTGTATAATTTCATTTTATTACCAAACGGAACTTACTTTCTGGACGCGCCTCGTACAAAACGCGCGATGCTAGCGCACGTCTCGAGACTCAAAGCTAGACGCACGGTTGACACACGGTTGACACACGCTAGCAGCGCGCTTCATGTATTTCAAACGTCAACTTCGCTTCGCATTTTCTCTGGGTGTATCTGACTTAATGCGGTGCAATCAATGCCATTGTTTTTGTGATTTTTCATGCTACTGATTTCATAAGAAATAATATGCGGTATCCATTAAAAAAATAAGTTTGTTTTGAAAATAATGTTTGTATACGCTTTAGACTTTGTCATTGTATTTACTTTCATAAGCCCCTACCATGCATTCATGACCGTGAAAATAGTTTTTCATATCTATTGTAGTTTCAGAGATATCTGGGGGCGAAAAATATGAGTAGGAGACACTGTATATTCTGTGACTTACGAACATTACCGTAATATAACAATGAGGTTATTGTCTAATAATGCGTACGATGAACATGAGGTAGCTTTTAATCTTACAAAGATGCTCGATGCATTTGACTGATACGACACTACCACAGAAAAAAGTCTTTATAAATGGTGTGCTACCCGTGTGAAGTCGTGGCGGGTTGCTAGTAGCCTGAGTGTCCTTATATTTGTACGTGTTGCATACAAATCTACAGTTTTGTTCCAATCTTTATGAAATTTTCTACACGTAAGCTTCAATCCTTAAGTGTAAGAATCACATACGATGTATAGTTCACGAGATATGACGTCATAAACAATGAGATGCGCGGAAAACTGTTGCATTTTCCGACAATGCTGCTCATTTTCTCCTACACCACTGGATCGATTTCAACCAAATTTGGTACACTTATTCCTTACGTGAGATAACATCTTCTGTAAGAGTACGAACCGCATACGACACATGGTTCAAGAGATATAACTCAATAAACGATAGGAGTTGCAAGAAACTGCCATAATGCGATGAGACTTTACAAATACACGATATGGGAATGAGAGTACTTAGCGATTTGCAACAAACTTTAAACATAATTTCAAACCTTTATTAAACTATTTCTCGCTGGCAACCATAGGAAAATGATGAAAGGAAAAAAGTTTCTCGCTTACTAATTTTCCGCTGTTTATGGAGTAAAACTACGGCTCTCGGTATGACGTTACAATTTATAATATGAACACTACAAATTGCAGCGACATGAAATTTTACAGACAGTATACACACATATAGTTGAATGTACCTTCTAAATAGTATCACAGTACGACTCGTAATTCATGAAATATGAGCACGTAAACACTAACGTTCCGCTGTTCATGGACTAAAACTACGGCATTCGGTACGACGTCACAATTTATAATTTGTACAGTTTTAATTGTAGCTGCAGAAAATTTTACATATAGTATACAAACATATAACTGAATGTACCTTCTAAATTGTATCACAGTGTGACACGTAGTTCATGACATATGACCAGATAAACAGCAACGTTCATGGAAAACCGCCCCATCACGCACCAAGTTTTAATCTGTTACGTCTTTACTACTAATTGTAATCCCAAGAGATTTTACAGACATATAGCCTTTATACAGATGAATATATACCTGAAAGATGGCAGAAATCTATATCTATAAATGTGAATGTCTGTTCGGTGTACGTTTATCACGTCTGAACCACAAGACATAAAGAGCTAAAAATTTGTACAGTTACTAATGTCTACCCGGGGAAGACTTTAGGCACGGTTTTATGGCGATCGGATAGCTATTTATCTATATATATTAATGTGAATGTCTGTTTGGTGTACGCTTATCACGTCAGAACGAAAAGACGAAGAGACTTAAATATTTGTACAGTTACTAATTTATCCCTGAGGAAGGTTTTAGGCACGGTTTTATAGCGATCTCATAGATATTTAGTAATTTGAAGAATATAACGCGAAATGCGGATCAATAATTACTCTTTTAAAATTATATTTACTCTTCGAAAATGGTTTAATTGATTGCATTGTTGCTTGGTGGTTGATAATGATAAAAGGGTGGAGTATATTTGGATGGAAAGTTATTGGTGTATATAAAATTCTACGTTCGTGTGTGTTAATATTTCGCTCTGCAGCGACAAGTACAGAACGCAAACGAATGGTCATTGTGTAATTGTTGTTCGAAGTCTCCCGTTGTACACCATAGTAGTTCCATGCCGATAGCTATAAGGGGGTGGAAGATATGGTGGTTGAAAGTTGTCAAATTATAAAAAATTCGGACTGAAGGCCAGCGACAACGTTTGCGACTCTATAGCAAGGAGGTTACATACAGCGAAACGTGATGACACTGACCATGTCTTTGGTCTATACGTGCTACAATAACTTCAGCTCTTTCTCTGTAAGGATAAAGATAAGGAAATATAAGAATAAATATATGAAGCAGAAAAAAAGAAATTTCTTTTAATACATCTCTTTAAAAAATCATTAAGCACTTCATATAATTTTTATTTTTATTTGAATGTTGATTAAAAATGTTTCTTTTTAAAGAAGGTATTGTATTTCATTTCATCGTTCAAAACCAGTCTCATAGCACACTACTGAAAGACAGCTGATCTATCATAATCAACCAACACGCGAGCGGAGCCGCGGGTTTAAGCTAGTAAATAAATAAATACCCGGGCAACGCCGGGTTTAAAGCTAGTAGCTAGTATATATATATATATATATATATATATATATATATATATATATATATATATATATATATATATATATATATCAGTTCTTCGAGTCGCATCAAAATCGAGGTCGTTTTTCCAGGAGTGGTAACTTTTTTCCCGCCAGTGTACGCGTGGTAGCAGATCCGCTCTTAAGAGCCTTCGGGCTGCTACGAGGGGAGTTGTTTGCGTCGTCGCGTTTGGCAGATCGCTCGCGCTTTGCCAGGCGGAAGGAGAAAGCCGGCGGAGTTTGTCCCCAGAGCGGCAGAGGGCCACACGCAATCCCAGCTGAGCCCGCCCAGGGCGTTACTCTGGCGGCGATATTTACGGCGACTGTTAGCATTGATCAGCCGGCTCACGCCAAGCTCCGCTGCCGCCACTCCACCCGT
The DNA here is from genome assembly GCA_026315105.1 of Locusta migratoria. Classification (NCBI taxonomy): domain Eukaryota; kingdom Metazoa; phylum Arthropoda; class Insecta; order Orthoptera; family Acrididae; genus Locusta; species Locusta migratoria. The sequence goes on along the minus strand of CM048744.1, from coordinate 132,459,104 downwards.
ACACCCCATCCTTTTTCCACGCCCGCGTGTTCGTTGCCTCTGGTGGTTCACGCACGTTTCCACTGTATCTTCCTTCGACTTAACACTCCATCACCATCAGTGCTTCTGTCTACCGCTATAAACTGAAGTTTATTTATTTAATCGCGTGGAAATTTTATACAATATACAATTATACATGTTGAAACTTCCTGGCAGATTAAAATTGTGTGCCGGAACCGGGACTCGAACCTGGGAGCTTTGCCTTTCGCGAGCAAGCGCACTACCGACTGTGCTATCCCGACACGACTCACGATGCCGCATCACAACTTTACTTCCGCCAGTACCTCGCCTCCTACTTTCCAAACTTCACAGAAGCTCTCCTGCAAACACGCAAGACACTCCGCTGCAGAGTGAAGTTTCATTCTGGAAACATCACTTAGGCTGTGGCTAAGCCATGTCTCCACCATATCCTTTCTTCCAGGAGTGCTAGTCTTGCGTGTTTGCAGGAGAGCTTCTGTGAAGTTTGGAAAGTAGGAGGCGAGGTACTGGCGGAAGTAAAGTTGTGAGCCGGCATCGTGAGTCGTGCCGGGATAGCACAGTCGGTAGTGCGCTTGCCCGCAAAAGGCAAAGGTCCCAGGTTCGAGTTCCGGTTCCGGCACACAATTTTAATCTGCCAGGAAGTTTCATATCAGCGCACACTCCGCTGCAGAGTGAAGTTTCATTCTGGAATTATACATGTTGTTGTTGTTGTGGTCCTCAGTCCGGAGACTGCCCGCCGCGGTGGCCGAGGAGACTGAGGCGCTCCAGTCACGGTCTGCACGGCCACTACGGTCGGGGGTTCGAATCCCCCCTAGGGCATGGATATTTGTGCCGTCCTTAGTATAAGGTAGTTGATAAGTAGTTTGTAAGTTTAGGGACTGATGATCCCGTAGTTAAGTCCCATAAGCTTAACAAACATTTCAGTCCGGGGACTAGTTTGATGCAGCTGTCCACCCTCTTCATCTCCTCATGAGAACGGCACTCTAAAATGTTTGTATAGCTTATAGGCCTTAACTACGGGGTCATCAGTCCTTAAACTTACAAACTACTTATGAACTAGCTAACACTAAGGACGGCACAAATATCCATGCCCGAGTTGGGATTCAAACCCCCGACCGTAGTGGCCGTACAGACCGTGACTAACGCGCCTGTCCCCTCGGCCACCGCGGCCGGCAACGGCACTCTACATTCATTTGAATCTGCTTACTGTATTCATCACTTGGTCTCCCTCGATCTCTAAATTTACGATTCCTTGATGTCTAAGAATGTGTCCTACCAATCGATCCGTTTTTCTAGTTAAAGGATGCCAGAAATTACTTTTCTTCCCAATTCTGTTCAGTACTTCTTCTTTAGTTACGCGATCCATCCACCTAATCTTCAGCATTCTTCTGTAACACCACATTTCAAAAGCCTCTATCCTCTTCCTGTCCACGCTGTTTATCGTCCATGTTTCACACCCATACAAGGCAACACTCCACACAAATGCCTTCAGAAAGGACTTCCTTACACTTAAATTAATATTCGATGTTAACAAATTTCTCTTTTTCAAAAACGCTTTTCTTCCCATTGCCATTCTGTACTGCGACCATCATATGTTATTTTACTGCCCAAGTAACAAAACGTATCTACGGCATTTATTATTTCGTTACCTAATCTAATTCCTTCAGCATCGCCTGATCTTCTAAGCCTGCTTTCCATTACCCTTGTTTTGCTCTTGTTAATGTTCATCTTATATGCTCCTTTCAACACACTGTCCATTACGTTCAACTGCTCTTCTAGGTCTCTTGTTGTCTCTGACGGAAATGCAATGTCATCAGCAAAACGCTATGTTTTTATTTCTTCACTCTGAACTTTAATTCCTTTTGCAAATTTCTCCTTGCTTTCCTTTATAGCTAGCTCAATGAACAAATTGAATAGTACTGGAAAAAGGTGACAACCATGTCTTACTCCCTTCCCAACCTCTGCCTCCCTTTCATGCCCTCCAACTCTGATAACTGCTGCCTGGTGTTTGTACAAGTTGTAAATAACACACGATTGATGTATCCGAACAAGTCGGCGGTCGCTGAACACTGTTTGTCGGAGAATCATGCGATGGACTATGAAGGCACTAGGATTCTGGTACAGACGTCGAGATACTGGGACTGCGTCGTTAGAGAGGCCATTGAAATTCGCACAAGTGACGACCTCATAAACCGTGACTGTGGCTATAATCTTAGCAAAGCTTGGGAACCAGCGATTGGGTTAATTAAGAGTAAATCTAGCAAACGTAACGAAGTGACGACCACGGCGGACAGAGCCCTCACACCGACGTCATCTCAGACGCCGGCGCAATCGGTTCCACTGCGCGGCCGCGACACGGGGCGCGGACCGGCAGTACACCCGTGGATATTTTGATTATCAAATACGCCGGGGCCGGCCGCGGTGGCCGCGGGGACTAAGGCGCTCCAGTCACGGTCTGCACGGCCACTACGGTCGGGGGTTCGAATCCCCCCTCGGGCATGGATATTTGTGCCGTCCTAGTTCGTAAGTAGTTCATAAGTAGTTTGTAAGTTTAGGGACTGATGACTCGGTAGTTAAGTCCCATAGACTATACAAACATTTGAATGCGCCGGGAGAAACTGAAGAATCACAGTATGAACGTTGTTTACATAACGTAAAACAGTTGTTAAAGTATGCGATTAAAATAAACCACTCTTCGATGGTCACGTTACTTTAATATCCGGACAGATGGCAGTGTCGCACTTGTCACCGTTCACGCCTGGGTGAGTAGGCCTGCTTCTAGTCAGAAGGCAGGTGTGTGTTTACAAGCGCGATCGACTGTCCAGACGGTACGATGCCACGCAAAGCTAATACCAACTTTGAGATACGACAACTTGTGAGTTTTCACAATGCGAAAGGAAAATCATATCAACAAATTGCTGCCATGCTCAACATGAGTAAGACTATTGTGGCAGATATTGTCAGGCGTTTCAAAAACGAGGACCGTATAGAGTCTATACCACAAATGGGTCAGCCACAGATGTTGGATGCTCGTGACAAGAGGAAGCTAATACGAAAAATAAAGAAGGATCCTACACTCAGTGCACCGAGATTAGCACGTGAGCTTCTAAACGAGACTGGCAAGAAGGTACTGTACATCTTCAAACGATTCGCAAAGCATTGAAAGAAAGTGGATACAATGGAAGAGTGGCTAGGAAGAAACCGTATGTGAATGGACAGAATCGACAGAAAAGATTGGAGTTTGCTAGGGAGTTTATTACGAAGGATGCAGTTTGGTGTAATGAAGTCATTTTTTACTACGAAAGTAAATTTAACGTTTGTGGATCGGATGGACGAATCATAGTGTGGCGTAAGAAGAGTGAGGAATTTACAGTCACAAATATTAAAACAACTGTAAAGCATGGAGGTGGCAGCGTCCTTGTCTGGGGCTGTATATCGACATTGGGACCGGGCGAATTGGTGTTCATCGACAATACTATGGACAAATATGTCTATTTGAACATATTAAAGAACAATTTACTAAAAAATGCTGAAACCATGGGGATATCAAACACCTTCAAATTTTACCAGGACAATGGCCCGAAACATAAGGTTCGCATTGTGCAGGAATATTTGTTGTACAAACTGCCCCAAAGTCCTACAACCACCACCTCAGTCACAAGATCTCAACACGATTGAGAATGTGTGGGGAGAACTGAAGCACGTATTAGAAGTACGGCAACCTCTTCCTAAGAAAGTCTGAAGCGTCGACTAAAAGAAGAATGGGACGGTCTACGTGCGGACTATTTAAAAAATATCATTAGCAGTATGCCGCAGCGTTTGAAAGAAGTGGTAAAACAGAATGGCTACCCAACAAGATATTGAAACATTTATTTTCCATAAAATTTTGTCTTGAAATACTTAGTTCTGCAAAGTGTCCGAATATTCAAATGTTTGTAATTCAATCGGACCAAACTGCGTGGTCATCAGTCCGTAGCTTACAAACTACTTAAACTAAGGTAAAATAACCTAAGGACAACACACACACCCATGCCCTAGGGAGGACTCGAACCTCCGACGACGAACAACCGCGCGCTCTGCAGCGAGGCGCCTTAGACCGCTCGGTTACTCCACCGCGGCCGTCCGAATATTAAAGTAACGTGAATATAGGACCGAGTTGTATTTAAATTGTATTATTAAGGGACTTATGTAAGTTATCTTTAAAAAATTTATATTATTACTTACAAGACACCTCACGTAATGTAATAATTAGTTATATGTTTTGTTATAAATAAAGTTATGATGTTCGAAGATTGAAATATTACAGTGTTCGAATATTAAAGTTATTCGCTACAAATGACTGAAAGAAGTGTTGGTGGGGGTTAAAAAAGGCGACGATTGGAACAGAGTTTGATACAGAAATATGGTGCGACAAAATGGCTAGTTGCCGAGGGTTATTTTCCAAGCAGACCCCAGACAGCATCAGTCTGGAAACTGTGCCAGCTGATAAGGATGATGATGATTAAGATGTAAATAATTTCTAAAAAAAAAAAAAAAAAAAAAAAAAAAGTCGAGCTATTTATTGTGCTTTTCCTTAGTTTCCCGGAAAAATAAGAGACGTTAACGACGTACAGTTCGTAACAGTTGATACAGACTGGGTGCAAAACTAACGAATGGGCGGCCATCGATCTAGTATAAGAAAGACGGTGACACAACCGTTGCCTTGTTCTAAGTTATATCTCGGGAAGTGCATGACGGGGGATTTATTTCTCCCCTGGGACAAGTCGTCCCCTAAACGGCGGAGCGGCGAACACCACAGCGAGACGTGGCGCGATTTATGTCGATGGAGGGCCCCACTCATAACTCAGCCGTGGTCAGCAGGCGTGGGCGGCTGCGCGGAGCAAAGCTTGCCGCGGCTGTTCCAGGCCACCGGGGCAATTACAAAAAATGTTCAAATGTTTGCAAATCTATCGGACCAAACTGCGTGGTCATCGGTCCGTAGCTTACAAACTACTTAAACCTAGGTAAACTAACCTAAGGACAAACACACACACACCCATGCCCCAGGGAGAACTCGAACCTCCACGGCGAGCAACCTCGCGCTCCGCAGCGAGACGCTTTAGACCGCTCGGCTACTCCACGTCGGCGGGGCAATTACAACGCGTCTCGCCACGACTGTTTGGGCGCCGTGTTGCTGTGTCCGTCTTCAAAGGAGCGCACGCAGTTTGACTCGAGCTACTTCAGCGGCTTTGTGGACCACCCAACAAAGCGGCAGGACTGACTGATTAGTGCAGTCTACTTCAAGCGCAGTGTCGCCAGCGAAGTACTGATGACAAAAAGTTTCGAATATTTTTACTACATTGTCTGGCGATGAAAGTGAAACACGCAGAAGAGAAACGCCGGATGAATTTAAACTTCGCGGCTTGACATCACAGTCGAACATTTACAGTCACGAGACTCGCACTGATCTTTGTCAGACACTGCGACAGCAGCGCTCGAAGCGGCCGGCAAGCTACATTTCTCAACAAGATATTGAATTATAACGAATATTACTGTTTACTCTGATTTCTACATGATAGAACTTATGTAGTGCCATAAAAAAGGTAATTTGGGGTGGAAATCATTAAAAGAAAGACGTTATTCATTGCGGCGTGATCTGTTTGCGAAGTTTCAATCACCGACTTTTACTTCTGAATGTGAAAATATTTTGCTAGCACCCACCTACTTAGGGAGTTATGACTGACCATCCCAATAAAATATGAGAAATCAGATCGAAAACGGAACGATTTAGGTGTTCTTTCTTCCCGCGCGCTATTAGAGAATGGAACGGTAGAGAAAGGTTATGAAAGTGGTTAATGAGCCCTCTGCCAGGCACTTGAATGTGATTTGCAGAGTATCTATGTAGATGTAGATGTAGATCCGTGACGCAGGCTGGATGCGGCACAACGATGGTCTTCAAAATGTTCAAATGTTTGTGAAGCTTAAAGGACTTAACTGCGGGGTCATCAGTCAAAAATGTTCAAATGTTTGCAAGTCTTATGGGACTTAACTACGGGGTCATCAGTCCCTAAACTTACAAACTAGATACGAACCTTCAGCTACAGCTGTGGTGGTTGATTTGGTACGTCAAATACTGTAGTTATTGCATTCTATATACGTTTTTCATGTTCCACCCTGACCAATTTTAATGGAATTGCAGTGAAGAAAACTTAACGTTCATGAGTAGAAAAGTGACTTCTTTCTGTCAAAGGGCATGTCTTCTGGTATTTCTTTGCCTCTTTTATTTTTAATCGTTCAGTAAAAATGTGTAGGTACGAGATTATTGTAAATAAAGTGCACTGTAATGTACCTTTCATACCTTGTCAGGGATCTTAGGAAACTTATTTTATTGGGATGGTCATGTCTCCCTAAGTAGGTGGGTGCTAGCAAAATAATTTCACATTCAGAACTAAAAATCGGTGATTGAAACTTCGCAAACAGATCACGCCGCAATGAATAATGTCTTTCTTTTAATGATTTCCACCCCAATTCGTGCAACATTTCCGTGACACTTTCCCCCCCGTAACGTGATAAAACAAAACGAGCTGCCCTTCTCTGAACCTTCTCAATGTATTCCGTCAATCCCACCTGGTGAGGGTCCCACAAGGGGCAACAGTACTCCAGGAGAGGACGCACAAGTGTGATGTAGCCAGTCTCTTTGGTAGATCTGGTGCATCTTCGAAGCGTTCTGCCGATGAAACGTAACCTTTGGTTCGCCTTCCCCACAATATTTTCTGTGTTCTCTCCAGTCAAAGTTGTTCGTAATTGTAACTCCTAGGTATTTGGTAGAATCTACGACCTTAAGGTTTTACTGATTTGTCGCGTAATTGAAGTTCAGCGGATTTCTTTTAGTTGTCATGTGTATTACTTCACACTTTTCTTTATTTAGTGTCAATTGCCAATTTTCGCACCATGCAGAAATTTTGTCTAAATCGCTTTGCAGTTGCTTTTGATCCTCTGTTGACTTCACTAACCGATAAACGACAGCATCATCCGCGAACAATCTAAGGAAGCTATTCAGATTGTCTCCTAAATCATTTATAAACACGAGGAAGAGTAGGGGACCTATAACGCTTCCCTGGGGAACGCCAGATATCACTTCTGTTTTACTCGATGACTTACCGTCAGTTACAACGAACTGTGTCCTTTCTGATAGGAAATCGTGAATCCAGTCGCACAATTGGGGAGATATTCCATAAGCACGTAATTTCATTAGAAGCCGCTTGTGGGGTACAGTGTCAAAAGCCTTCCTGAAATCCAAAAATATGGAATCGATTTTAGATCCGTTGTCGATGGCACTTAACACTTCATGTGAATAAAGAGCAAGCTGTGTTTCCAAGAGTGATACTTTCTGAATCCGTGTTGACTACTGGTTAATAGGTCGTTCTGTTCGAGGTAGTTCATAATATTCGAACAAAGTATATGTTCCAAAATCCTACTGCAAATCGACGTCAATGAGATAGACCTGTAATTTTGGGGATCACTCCTATTGCCTTTCTTGAATATTGGAATAACTTGGGCAACATTCCAGTCTTTGGGTACAAATCTTTCGCTGAGTGATCGGTTGTAAATGATAGCTAAGTACGGAGCTATTGTATCAGCATACTCTGAGAGGAATCTAGTTGGTTTTCAATCTGGCCCGGAAGATTTATTTTTGTTTAGTGACTTAAGTTGTTTTACTACTCCAGGAACATCTACTTCTAAGTTTGGCATGCTGGCAGATGTTCTTGGATTGAATACTGGAGTGTTCACTTCGTCTTCTTTGGTGAACGAATTTCCGAAAGCTGTGTTTAGTAATTCTGCCTTAGCAGTACTGTCATCGATAGTATTACCATTGTTATCGCGTAGTGAAGGTATTGTTTGTGTTTTGCCGTTAGTGTACTTCACATATGACCAGAATTTCTTCGGATTTTCTGCAAGATTACGAGACAGGATTTTGTTGTGGTAACTACTATAGGCTTCTCGCATTGAAGTCCGCGCTAGGTTGCGAGTTTTAGTAAAAGATTGTCAGTCTTGTGGATTCTGTGTCTTTTTAAATTTTGCATGCGTTTTTCTTTGTTTCTGCAACAGTGATCTGACCTGTTTTGTGTACCACGGGGGGTCAGTCCCCTCTTTTATTAATTTATTTGGTATAAATCTTTCGATTGCTACTGATTTTATGTCTTTGAAAGTAAGCCACAACTGATCTACACTCGCATTTTTAGTTTTGAAAGACTGGAGACTATCACTCAGGAAAGAGTGAAGCGAATTTTTATCTGCTTTATTGAACAGATGTATTTTTCGTTTATTTTTGGTGCATTTGGGCATTTCGACATTCAGTCTCGCTACTACAACTCGATGTTCGCTAATCCCTGTATCTGTTTTGATGCTCTTTACTAGCTCAGGATTATTTGTTGCTATGAGAGCAAGGGTATTTTCGCAACCACTTACTATTCTAGTGGGTTCATGAACTAACTGTTCGAAGTAGTTTTCAGAAAAAAGCATTCAGAACTAGTTCGGACGATGTTTTATATTTGCCGCCGGCCGGATATGTCGTCTTTTGCGCCTGATATGTACTTGCAATGTTTTCGGGACATCCCTGTAGTATTATCCAGTAACTGATACTAATAAGCAATTCCAGGAGTATCAAAGAATGAGATGACCATAACTTTCTCAGCAGAAACAACCAGTTTTGCTTTTTGGGGGTTGGTGATGAAGGAGATTTCCACACAGAGCTTTGCTGCTTGCTCTCAGGATCAAAATGATGTAAACAAGTTTCCTGCAAAAACAACTTTAACTGCACGCGAATGTCCTTTTGTTCGGGAATCAACAGTCGTGGAATCCATCGCGCACAAACACATCTTTGATGTTTTCTTCCGTAAGAGCAGTAACTGGGGCACCGGGTACACAAATAAAGATCTCTTTCCCACTGCACGAATACAGTTCTCATAGTACCATTCTCTGCCATTGTCTTGACAATGAATCCAGTCACAAAGTTTGGCAGATAATGGATTGCTGTACTTATCTTGTAAAATTTTCAAGATGTCATTATTTTTATCTCCTTCTTCGAAGGATTTGATGAATCTGACTCTGCTAATTCATGCTGTAGTTTTTGATTGTTCTTAACCTGACATTTTTTTTTAGACTGGCTGTCTGAGGAGTAACTTTTTTAATTGTCAAACTTTTTTTTCGTTCCATTTATGTTTTCTGAGATGTAAGAAGTAGTGCTGCTTTCCAGGTCCTACTTGAAGACTTCGCTGTAGTCTTCTTTTGAGGCGGCAGCTAGAAGTGGAATGTAATTCATGTAATTGATACTAATCTGTTACATAGTGACCTTATTATCATATGTATGACTTGTTTATTGCTCAACAGTTTTATACATGACTTTATAATGTATTTGTCGGTTAGCAGTATTATTAATGTTATATTTGTCTTGTTCAGCTACGGGCCTGAAGATAGTGTAATTGAAGCACCAAAACCAGTCTCGCAAAATTGAATAAATAATTTCTATACAGCTGCTGGTACTTCCTTCCACCTACAAAAACTCTGGTCTCGGGCCATCACAAGATACCTGCTTCCACGGGTCGCGGAAGGAATGAGTCCCGTCCTTTTCCGGACCCTTGCGGGTTCGGAAGGAATGAGTCCCATTTTTCTGACAGCGGGAGGAATGGACCCTGCGCCCTTCTGGACTCCGGGCAACTGTCAACCAGAGCTCTTCTAGAATCGGTAAAGGATGATTTGGGATTAAGAAAGCCTGGTGTACATAAAACCCCCTGCCACGGTGGAAAGGTATATATTGGACAGACTATTCGTACAATTCACGACCGTTGTGTAGAACATCAAAGACACACACGTCTGTTCCAACCAGAAAAGTCTGCAGTGGCTGAACATTGTCTTAATGAAGGGCATAACATGTTATTTAAAGACACGCAAATTATTGCTCCATCCTCACGTTATTGAGATTGTGTCGTTAAGGAATCGATCGAAATAATCTTATTAATAGGGAAAAAGGATTTCCATTGAGTAAAACGTGGAATCCCATTTTATCTGATATTAAAAAAACAACTGTCTAGTTTTCAACCAGCTTCTTCTTAATTTTCGATTACTCGCTTTGGCTAACTTCTACCGCTGGTGGCGCTGCAGTACTCTTCACTTTCCAGAAGGCGTTCTTCCACTTCTTGCACATGCGCACTGGCCTGTTCCCGCGGTATAAAGGAGCCGCCGTAACTTATGTGACCTTACCGATCGAGATTCTGGGGGCTCCCATCCCCTGGAGCACGACGGCGAAATACCTAGGGGTTACCCTAGATCAAAGGCTCACCTGGAAACATCAGGTCAGTGATGTAAGACAGAGGGCCATTGGGCGCTTGCGCGTAATTTACCCGCTGCTCAACCCGCAGTCGTCGCTGCCGCCGCAACATGGGATCACGCTGTACTTGTCACTGGTTCGCCCAGTGCTCGAGTACGCGTCCCCAGAATTTGGAAACGCCGCAGACCTGCACATCGAATTGCTGCAGAGGGTCCAGAACCGCGCCCTGAAGACTGCCCTGCATCTTCCGACGCGGTATTCCACCGCCCAGCTTCACGACGAAGTCGGCATTTTGCCACTCCGGGAGAGGTTCCGCGCCACCGCCAGGAAGTTCTACGAGAAGACGCAGCAGACCCAAAACCGGCTCGTCCGGGATCTTGGGACACAGCAACACTTCAGGCCAACAACTCGTTGGCCTGATCTGCTACGAGATTAATCTCATAATCTCGTAGTAACTGTGGAGGAAACCACATCGTCATTATCTGACACCCTAAGACCCTTCCTCCAGTCAGGCCATTAATATGTGTTTCCTATGTTTCAGGTACCGCAGGAACAGCAGTAAATGCTTAGCCTGCAACCCATCGGACCAAGGTCGAGGTCCGTCAAGAGAAGCGTGAGCGTGAGATGTGACCTCACTTCCGGCGTGATTGTGCACCAGTAGTACCTGAAGATGGCGGCCAGGTGGACCGCCGAAATATCGTACCAGCAGATCGACATAATCCGGCCGCAAACCCATGAAGAACAACAACCATTATTATGCCGGGAAAATCTACGGCATTACAACTGTCAACACATTCAAATTAAAATGTTTGTTAAGCTTATGGGACTTAACTACGGGGTCATCAGTCCCTAAACTTACAAACTACTTATCAACTACCTTATACTAAAGACGGCACAAATATCCATGCCCGAGGGGGGATTCGAACCCCCGACCGTAGTGCAGACAGTGAATGGAGCGCCTCAGTCCCCTCGGCCGGCCTCACAAACTCCGTCCTAGCGATGGCGGCCTACTGTGCGTGACGTCACACGACCGCGCCGCTGCCTTCTCCCTCTCTGCTGTGGAGCCGAGTCGCCGACCGAGTGGCTAGCGGAGTGGGGCGCGCGTGAATTACGATTCGGGAACTTTCTCTCGATAAAAACGGGCGAGCACATGAGCTGCAGGCGCCGCGTTAGTTAGGGGGCGCGAGGCCGCGCGAATCCCAAGCAGCCAGTAGTGGCGCTGGCGCTGGCAGTGGCGCCAGAAGCAGGTCGCGCTGGCGCCACTGCCGGCGCTGCTTGCAAATTCGCGACCCTGCTTCCGGCGCCGGCACAAGGAACTGCCGCCTGCAAATAGAGGCGCGCGCGGCCGCGGAATACCAAAGCAAAGCGCCGGGCTGTGTCTGCCGGGACAAGCACGCTCGCCACCACCAAAACTACCTGACCCACTCAAACCAGCCCACCGTCTGCGAAAAGGTCCTCCTGAAAGGGGGACATTTTTAATCATCGTCGTACTCCACGAATCGGGAAAGCTGAAACTGCAAAGGTCCAACTACATACATTTTTTTCCCTCCATGTAGTGTCACGATGACACCAAAGATCACTACACCCAATGGCGGCGCGTCATGTGTGTTCACTGATTCAGTGAACACTCGGAAAAAAGCCCGTCGTGGAAAAAATAAGCAATATAAAATGGTGTTTTTTTTCTATCATTTTTAGTTTCGTTCTTATATCAGGTCATTGTATGTACACATTCAAAGTACAGGGTGTCCAGAAAAGGACTCCCTGATTTCAAAATTAAATATCTCGAAAACAAAGATCGATAGAGGAATGTAGTAAACGGTATGTTTATTGTGAAAGCTGTAAGAAGTTTATACATCAGTTTGAAATAATAGTTACAAAAGCTGCTAACAGATGGCGCTGTAATCGCCATACGTAATGCCTAGTATAAATAGTGATCCGAAGCCCAGAGCGATCAGTTCCACTATTGAAACGTGAAAGGAGGTTAGCGTACCGAAGGAAGAGATTAAAACCATGTACTCCGTTGAACAACGCGTTTTTCTGGTGCTAGAGTTCCACAGGTTAGAAAAGAGTCCTACGGCAATAAGGCGAAGTTTTCAAGCACTATTTAATGTTCCAAAAGGACCCGATGCGAAAACCATTCGTACGCTCTTCGTAAAATTTCAACGAACAGGCAGCGTAACTGATGATCGAGTGGGGCATGTTGGCCGCAAGCAAACCGCAGTTACGCCTGAAAATATCGCCACAGCTTCTGGAATTATTCAGCGAAATCCAATGTCATCCGTCTGTAGAATTGCATCTGAGATTGGTTTGAAGCGTTCCAGCACGCAGAAAATACTGAGAAAAAGCCTACACATGTTTCCATTCAAAATCCAAACGCACCAGGTCGTACCCGTACGAGCTGTGCAACAAAGTGTTGCCTTTGCTAATCGCCGGTCGCGGTGGCCGCGGGGACTGAGGCGCTTCAGTCACGGTCTGCACGGTCACTACGGTCGGGGGTTCGAATCCCCCCTCGGGCATGGATATTTGTGCCGTCCTAGTTTGTAAGTAGTTCATAAGTAGTTTGTAAGATTAGTGACTGATGACCCCGTAGTTAAGTCCCATAACACTTACAAACATTTGAACATTTGAACTTTGCTAATCAGATACTCACAATGATTGATAGTGAAGGATTTGAAGTTGGCTGCATCTGGTTTACAGATGAAGCACACCTCCACCTGAATGGATACGTACATGAATAAGCAGAACTGGCGATTTTGGGGTTCCGAAAAGCCATATTGGTGTGAAGCGAAACCCCTGTATTCTCCTAAAGTTACTGTGTAGACTGCAGTATGCAGCAGAGGTATTATTGGCCCTCTTTTCATTCGAGAAACGGCCACTGGTGCACGTTACGTTGCAATTTTGGAACAATTTGTCTCCACACAGCAAGCGTTAGAGGATCGACCAGGTACTGAATGGTTTATGCAAGATGGAGCCCGACCACATCGGACCGAACTAGTGTTTCGCATTCTTGAGGAATACTTCAGGAATCGAGTCATCGCTGCTTTGGAATATCCCAAATTTACTGGTACAGGCATGGATTGGCCTCCATATTCGCCGGATTTGACTCCCTGTGACTTTTTTTGTGGGACACAGTGAAAGACATGGTCTACCCGCCACGCTGGACGAGCTGGAATCGGCGATCTCTGTGGCATGTGAATCCATTTCGGTTGAGACACTACGAAATGTGACGGCGAATTTCATTCTTCGTTTGCGCCACCTCAGTAGTACCAATGGTGAACATTTTGAAAACATTGTGATGTGATTGTTTGCAAAGAGTGTTTTCATACGATTATTTCGCCGGCCGCGGTGGCCGAGGAGACTGAGGCGCTTCAGTCATGGTCTGCACGGCCACTACGGTCGGGGGTTCTAATCCCCCCTCGGGCATGGATATTTGAGCCGTCTTTAGTATAAGGTAGTTCATAGGTAGTTTGTAAGTTTAGGGACTGATGACCCCGTAGTTAAGTCCCATAAGCTTAACAAACATTTGAACATTTGATTTTACGATTATTTCACTTATGTATGCTGATATGAGCTGTACAGCGTACAGCGCCATCTGTTAGCAGCTTTTGTAACTATTATTTCAAACTGCTGTATAAACTTCTTACAGCTTTCACAATAAACATAACGTTTACTGCATTCCTCTATCGATCTTTGTTTTCGAGATATTTAACTTTGAAATCAAGGACAAACAGTATTTTTATCGCCTGAGAAACATTTTACGTCGAGGAGATAGCACGTACACGAGTCGTAGCGCGGCCGCCTAATATATGCAGCAGTGGCCGCAGCGTTGCAATGCGCATGCGCGGCTGAGGTTCAAATTCTCTTCTGAACCCCTTGGAGGCACATATGGAAAATAATCTTTTCCTCTGCCGACTGTGGTCAGAGTTGCGTATGAAAGGAAAAAATTAGAGTGATACATTAAAGATAAGACATATTTTTATTTTTCTACATAATTTTCAAGTACATTGAGACATTTGTCAAACTGTTTTATAAGCTTCATGAGTCGTGCAGGAAAATATCAGGGTATTGTATACGGAAGAAGAGTAGAACGGCTTGTTTGAGGTCAGCATTGCTTCCAAAGCGCCTTACGCCGAGACTCTTAGTCAAAGCTGGATACAGATGTAAGTCAATTGGTGCGAGACCAGAACTGTATGGCGGATGGTATAGGCGCTCCCAACCAAGCATTGCAATACGGTTCTGCGTTGCCGTCGCCGAGTATGGTCTCGCATTGTCATCCAACAGCAGAAAGCCAGATCTGAGAAGGCCAGGCCGCTTTTTCCGAATCACCTCTTTCAATTTCGACAGAGTGGCAAAGTACCGCGCAGCATTGATGGTTGCATCCTCCAAAAAGTCGTTGGACGTCCCAGAAAACATGTGGGTAGCACTTCACCTGCCGACGGAGTGGTTTTGAACTTCTTTCGGATAGGTGACGACGGATTTTTCCACTCCATGGATGCGGCTTTCGATTCGGGCAAGTAATGGTGGATCCACGTTTTATCGCCCGTCACAATCCGCAACAGAAAGTTATTTCCACATTCATGGTCGACCTTCACCCACTGGAGTATCGGTTTCTTGCACGTGCGCGTTCACTACTGTGTTGTTTTTCGCCCATAGACGTTCAACGCTTCTTCTGTATACAAGGCCCTGACTTTTTCCTGGACGGGTTTTTGAAGCTTATAAAGTGGTTTGACAAATGTCTCAATGTACTTGGAAATTATGCAGTAAAATAAAGATATGTCTCATCTTTATTGACTCATTCTATTCTTTTTCTTTTCATACACAACTCTGCACATGGTAGAAACTTATTTTCGAACTCCCCTCATTATATATATAAGGTGTCCCATTCAACGTTTTTAATCCCAGATATCTCTGGAACTACAAGAGATATTGAATAATGACTTTCACGGTCATGAACGTACGATAGGGACTTATGAAAGTGGGTACTATGGTACAGACTAAACCGCAAAGAAATATTATTTTCAGCATAAACTGATGTTTTTTTATATGGATACCCCATAATATTTCTTAAGCAATGAATAGAATGAAAAATGTCAAAAACAATGGTGTTGGTTGCATCGCGATGCGTCAGTTGCATCCGGAGAAACTGCGAAGTGAAGTTTACCTTTGAAATAGATGAGGAGCGGTGCAAACGCCTGTCTGAGACTCAACCGTGAGTCTCGCCTGAGTCTCGGGACGCGTTAGCTGTGCGCTTCATGTATTTCAAACGTCAACTTAGCTTCGCAGTTTCTCCGGATGTAAATGACGCATCGCGATTCAACTAACGCCATTGTTTTTGAGATTTTTCATTCCATTGATTGCTTTAGAAATAATATGGGGTATCTATTTCAAATAACATAAGTTCGTGTTGAAAATAATATTTATTTGCATTTTAGTCTTTATCATAGTACCCACTTTCATAAGCCCCTGTCGTACGTTAATGACCGTGGAAGTTGTTTTTCAATATCTCTTGTAGTTCCAGAGATATTCTGGGGTGAAAAAGTTGAGCCACGCGGGAGTCCCGAGCGGTCTGGAGCGCCACGTTACGAATCGCGCGGCCTCCCGTGTCGGAGGTTCGAATCCTCCCTCGGGCATGGATATGTGTGTTGTCCTTAGATTAGTTTAACCTAGTTTAAGTAGTTTGTAAGACTAGGGATTTATGACCGACGTCGTTTGGTCCCATAGGATTACAAACATTTAAACATTTATAAAAGTTGAGTGGGACACCCTGTTTATGTGGGGATTTTGTCGAGCAAAAATGTCGTATAGTCCTTCGGTTTAGGTTCCACACAAGCGAAATGACAAACGGGAGCGGCATCGGTTGGCGGTGTCTGAGGCCTCCCCCTCGTAAGCAAATGTACGAGGGTAAGTCAATTATTATCCGCAATTTATTATATTTCTGTTTATGTTGGTAGTATTGTCGTTTTACGTTGGTGACGCATGCTTTGTTTATTTGTTGTTATATCTTTGCAATTTTCAAGCTGCTACGTTAGTTTCGTTGTCGCTGCCGAGCTGTTAATCATGGCTGCTCCGCTGTGTATTTGCACGAAAGGAGAGCAACGTTCAGTGATGGTTTTTTTTATGGGCGGAAGGTGTATCAGGGGCCGCAATTCATAGAAGACAGTACGGGAGCAGTGTTTTGCCACAACGAAGTGTGTACGAGTGGATTGAAAAATTCCAAAATGGTCGCTCGAGTGTTAAGCACGATGAAGGAGCCGGACGACCGTTTACCGTCACAAATGAAGAAACCATTGAGCGATCACGTGAAATGATTCTCTTAGCCGGCCATGGTAACGAAGGGGACAAATTCTTAGACAGAATCATTACTGGTGACGAAACATGGCTCCATCATTACGAGCCGGAGAGTAAACGGCAGAGTATGGAATGGAAACATCCAAATTCGCCGTGCAAGAAAAAGCTCAAGACACAACCGTCCGCAAGAAAACTGATGCATACGGTTTTTTGGGATGCACGATGTCCTGTACTGGAACATTATTGTGAAAGGGGCACAACAATAAACAGTGTACGTTACAGTGAGATGCTTACTGACAGGCTAAGGCCTGCAATTCGAAGCAAACGCCGAGGATTGCTGTCAGAAGGTGTTGTGTTGTTGCACGACAATGCCCGTCCGCATATTGCTGTCCACACTGCTGAAACGCTCCAGAAACGTAAATTCGAAGTACTGGATCATCCTCCATATAGTCCCGATCTTGCCCCTTCTGACTATCGTTTGGTCAAACAGGCAGTAAGGGGCCGTCGATTTGACTCGAAGCAGCTCAACCGAAAACCTTTTATGAGGGCATAAGGAAGCTTGTAGAGCGATGGACGAAGTGCATTGAAAAGCAAGGAGACTATGTCGAAAAATTATGTTCTTATAAGTTTCGTATTTTATTACAATAAAATTTTATAACTACTTTGCGGATAATAATTGACTTACCCCGTATGTTTAGAAACCTTATGGGACTTAAATGCGGGGTCATCAGTCCCCCCTCATAAGCCTCGAGAGGTCCACTGACAAGCTACTTGAAGGCGACGTAGCGGCTCCTAAGTCAAGAAAGCCGACAGCGGGTAGGATAACATACAGCTCTGCATACAGCATCGGAACCTCCAGTGTCGCACGATGACACGGCGGTCAGTCGGCCGCGATTGCGTCATCAGGGCGGGCCACAAGCGGAACTTCGCTTCGTTGTGTATAAATAATGCACTGGGTTTCTTCTTCATTCAAGTGTTGGAATAAGAAGTGGCTGTGATACACCGCTCAATTCAGACTTCAGTTGCTGAGCAAGCAGTGCTCGCGCGTGCGCTTTTTCGCCTGCGGGGTAAGACTCAGTGAACGTGGCCGAGCGCTGTGAGGCGGGCGGACAGTGGGGACATCGGCTTTAGAGCGGAGCGCCGTTAAGCCGCTGAGGAAGCCTGATTGCTCGACCACCACACACCGGCAAAAACACCACCGACGAGCCAACCGTCGCCACCGGCCGCCGCGAACACCGCACGTCTCCCCACCAAACACGCCTCCTAGTTACGCACTGACCAGCTATTACACTGCCATCACCAGTTAGATTCAACTAACAAGGAAAGTACTTGGGCTCGAACAAACACATATACACCAAAATCGTATGAGAGATAATGTAAAGGTCCCTTATTGCTCTAGCGATACTCCCGCATCTGCAAAACTCTGCAGTCGTCCGTTAGGGGTCTCTGCGTCTGCCATGCAGCATTGCACTTTGACCTGTCGGTTCGCCAGTAAGGACGGTGCAGTGTGCCCCCGAAGTTGCGTTTTGTGACGTTATTTGTTTGATGAAGCGTAAGATGGGGTGGCGATTGGTAATCAATCCTGCTAATGTATTGCGATTGGTTGAGATGAAGTTACGAAGATTCCTTCATCCTTAAGATGGTATAAGTATAGAAGATGAATCATTCGCATGGTTTCTCGTATCTGTTGTGGTACGAAAATATGAGCATAAGTTAGATACTGTTGTAACACTAGCACATAATGATGATAATAGGGATGATAATCACGAATAACTCATTGCAAACGGTAGTGCTACGGTAAGTGCGGGAAGAGGCGATGGAAGCAGTGGCAGTGAATACCAACAGTCTTCCGAGAAGAAGGTTAAAGTTGCAACTATCACCACGGCTTTTGAGGACAATACGCTAAAGAACATGTACGATGAATATTACATAAGTTATAGTTAAGATTTCTGCATTGCGTATGGCGTCTACAATTGTATCTACAATGCTATCTAGAGCATCAATGCAGAGTTTTGCATAAAAACGACACCCACCAGCACATTGAGGTGTACGAAGAGATCCTGTAACCACCACGCGACTTTGGCACTATGCGTTGTTACGCCCAAATCATTTTCCCTTCACCAGTGGGACTGGGAGCTGTTATTTCTCTGGGGTGGGTGTCAGTGCCACACGGCAATTTCTCAACGTCGGCCGCGCAGGCGAGAGAGTCTTGGGCTCCCTGCGGCCACGCAGACAACAGCTCCCAATCCCACAGGCGAGAGATCGTAATGGCTGTTTCAGCGGGGCCCGGGGCGTCGACGGCCGCGTCATTAGTCGCGCCCAGGGGAAGCCCCGGGCCTCAGTTCCGCCTTATTGAATTGCCGGGCCTCCCTCGCCGCCACGGGGACACTCCTGACGATGAGTCCGGGCCCGGAACGGCAACAGTCGCCAATGGACAGGCGTTCGCTTTTCTCAGAGGAGGCTTGCACTGCGCCACAGCAATGTCGTATTAGTTAACTGCAGGAGCGTCTATAGAAAGCTCCCAGAGCTGCTCTCATTAATAGACTGTCTCAATGCCCGCATAGTACTAGGGATGGCAAGTTGGCAGAAACCAGATGTAAACAGTAATGAGATTCTAAACTCAGACTGGAATGTATACCGCAAAGATAAGCTGGGCAGTGAGGTGGGACGCGTGTTTATAGCGATAAAAAGTGCACTAGTATCGAAGGAAATTGACGGAGATCCGAAATGTGAAATAGTTTGGGTGAAGGTCACTGTTAAAGCAGGCTCAAACATGGTAATGATTCATAATATTTTTCTCGGGTTTCCTGCCAGATAAATACGTCATCTGGACACAGTATTTGAAAAAGGAAGGTTCTGGTCTCTGACGGCCTACAAGTATGGCTGTAAATTTTGGTGCTGATTGGTTGAACGATTCGGCTTAAAAAGTGGCAACTTATTACGGACAGACAGACAGACATCTCAAAAGCGCCGTGTTTTTTTTTCTTTTCTTTTCTTTTTTTTTTTTTTTTGCAAATATCTCTGAAACGATGCGCAAAAAACATAATACAGCAAAGTTGTAGAGGAATTTCTCATTTACAGATGCATGTATTCAGTTCCCGTGTCAGATGTACGGTTAAGGCGTTATTTTCATTTAAATTTCGAGCTGTCAAAAGACGATCGCAAAGGCCCACTTTTAGTGTTACTACCGTAACCGTCGGCCGCGGTGGCCAAGAGATGAGGCTCTCCAGTCACGGTCTGCACGGCCACTACGGTCGGGGGTTTGAAACCCCCCTCGGGCATGGATATTTCTGCCGTCCTTAGTATTAGCTAGTTCATAAGTAGTTTGTAAGTTTAAGAACTGATGACCCCGCAGTTGACTCCCGTAAGCTGTACAAACATTTGAACTACCGTAACCTAAAGTGGGCTAAAATACATCTGAGCGTGTGCCCCGTCTCTATTCATCACGATCTCCATGGGATGTTAAACCCCAATCCTTACGTTTTCCTAAAAGAATAGTTCCGAATAATACGTTTGGCTTTGAATCTGGCTCTTTTGACGAAAGATTTCGTCGACCTCTGGCCTAGACGAATGAAAGCGACTAGGGACCAGTGAAAAAGACGTATGCATTTACGAAACGGGTTATTTATCAAACGGGGATCAACCACATACATCTGGAAAGGTATATATATATATATATATATATATATATATATATATATATATATATATATATATATATATATATATATCACGATCTCGATGGGATGTTAAGCCCCAATCCTTACGTTTTCCTAAAAGAATAGTTCCGAATAATACGTTTGGCTTTGAATCTGGCTCTTTTGACGAAAGATTTCGTCGACCACTGGCCTAGACGAATGAAACCGACTAGGGGCCAGCGAAAAAGACGTATGCATTTACGAAACGAGTTATTTATCAAACGGGGATCGACCACATACATTTGGAAAGGTCTACGGTAGTTCTACTTGAAACGAAAACGTTAGGCGCCTCAGGCTTCATGCTAATGAAAGGGGTACTTATGTAGAACGTACCGAGGGATGTTAACACATTAGTTTCTTTTCTGTAAGAGTGTTTAACATTGAACAGCAGCAACTTGCCTCTGCTCAATCTCGTTTGATGCTGTAGACAGTAAATCCGACATTTGAGAGGTTACTACAACAAGTTATTTATCTGAAAAGGCGAACAACTACTTTTATTTAAAAAGGACTACGGTAGTTTGATTTGAAAAAAAAAAGTTAGACACTTCAGCCCTTGAGCTCGTGGAAAGTGTATTTATGTAGAAGGTACCAAAAGATGTCAACACGTTTGTTTCTCGTCTGGAAGAGACATTGCACAACAGTAACCTGCCTCTGTTCATCCTCGTTTGAAGCTGCAAACAGCTTTTGAGACGCAATAGCTACGGAACTGAACTGCGTGGCAGCTGATGCCCTTTTACTTAAATCACTCCAGGTGAATGCTGGGATCGTTCCTTTCAAAGGGGAATTTCCTTCACCATCCTTATATATAAATGCGAACGTGTGCCCTGTCCCTATTCATCACGATCTCGATGGGATGTTAAACCCCCAATTCTTATTTTTTTCCTAAAAGAATAGTTCTAGGGAATGCGTTCGCCTTTCAACTTGGCTCTTTTGACGAAAGATTTCGTCGACCACTGGCCTAGACGAATGAAAGCGACTAGGGACCAGTGAAAAAGACGTATGCATTTACGAAACGTCTTATTTATCAAACGGGGATCAACCAGATTTATTTGAAAAGTTCTACGGTAGTATTACTTGAAACGAAAAAGTTAGGCGCCTCAGGCTTCGTGCTGATAAAAGGGGTACTTATGTAGAACGTACTGAGGGATGTCACCACATTAGTTTCTCGTCCGTAAGAGTGTTTAGCGCTGAGCGGCAGCAAGTAGCGTCTGCTTAATCTCGTTTGAAGCTCCAGACAGCAAATCCGACTTTTGAGAAGCAACAGCTCCGAAACTGAACCGCGCGCTCGCTGACGCTGTGTGAGCTGCCGCAGGCAGTGACCCGACGCTCGTGGAACGGCGCCACTTATAAGCGTCCTCCAGACATAATTGCTGACGGCCCCGCCTTCCCCGGGGCCTTTTAGCGCGGCTTTTTCGCGCAGATACTTGTCGCAAGTAATTCGGCCGCCACTCCGGTGTGTGGGGGTCGCTTTGATGTGCCGCGCAGCCTTCCCCGCAGTGTTGGCGGCGGCAACTTGCGCTCGCAACTAAAGTAATATAAACTTCAGTGGCAAGGCGCCGCGCCCAAACTACCTTGGGCCAAGTTAGCGAGACAGCGCACAGCGCAGCCCAGTCGGAGTTTGATCAAGCGCTTTCCACTTTCCGCAGCCCATAATGCAGCCGCCTGCAGTCCTAGCGTGCGGTGCCGTACGCAGACGCAAAATTCGCCGCTTGTAATCGCCGCCTATCTCGCAACGCAATTTCCGTTAACTTTATTTTGACGTGGCTCCGAACGGGTCTTACGCAGTTACGGCGCTATTCGCTGCGAGTCTACACGAATGCGATACATATTCGCGATGGAAATCATGTTAGGTAGTTAGGTGATGCGGAGAGATGTACCGGTAACATTTTACCCAGGGTTGCCACAAGTTTCCCTAAATGAAATTCCCAGACAAAGGGCTATTTTTCTTTGTTAACAATACGGTTCGAAATGCAGTTATTCGGAATGCTTTTAACGTTCAAATAGCATTTCCGGTCATTATTATTACAAAATAACTGTAATGTTTTCTGAAATTAAAGCGTGAAAATCATTGATCCTTAAGAAAAAGAATGATTTTTTATTACTTAATAGGAAATATGTGTCTGGTGGACAAGGCTATGAAAAACAAATCAAAAATATGTTACTCTTCTCGTATATTCGTATGGGAAAGGGTTGTACCTTGGGACGGTTTTACATTGGGACATTTTTAATAAAGGCAGTGCACTCTAGTGGAAACTTTAAGAACTATGAAATACAGTTGTCAGGCCTATTTTCAGACGGAATAGGGGGCCATGTTGTATTTGCATGGTGTTTGAGATCTGAGGAGGAGTTTTACTAGTTTTCGTGTTTGAAAGTAAAATTTATCCACTATCCTTAGAAGATATAAATTAAAGCTAAGCATCATTATTGATGTTTCTTAAATATAGCGTTGTAGGGCATTGTTTAAGTAAGCTATTGATACCATAAGTTCAAAAGATATAAATGTGTTCATAGATGAGGAATACTGTTTTCTATTATTGTGTATTTGATTTTACCTTGGGACACTTCTCTGGTTGCACCTTGGGACACCTGGAAGGTTTATGATTGTCACTGATACACCAGAAAAACAAATAATTGAAGAGAAAACAGAAAGAAAACAAGAAAACGAAAACAAGAAAAAGAAGTCTTTCCCAAAGAAAGAAGCCACTAAACGGACAAAGGAGTTTTCATCTTCCACTTCTTCTGATGAAGAAATTCTCGAGCTTGGCAGTAGCTCTGGAGGTAGCATATTTGATTTGAAGAGGATTTCTCATCCTTCTTTCTATCTAGAAAAGTAACACTTTCCAGTTCTCAAGCTAGTTGGGTCTTGGTAAAATTTGACATCAGTGGCAGATCTCATGTTTACTATGCAGGAGTAGTTTTAAAAAGCACAGAAGAAGATTTAACTGTGAAATTCTTAAGGAAGCAAAGGACCATTTTGTATTCTATAATGTTGAGAACATCATCATTGTTAATCGCAGTAATATAGTAAAAGAACCACCAGCTCCATTGGTGTGTCATGGGTTTCATTCATTTAATATTTTATTCCCACCATATCTTGTTTTAAGGTAAAATAACATGTGAAACATGTTTGGGTATAATGAAAAAATAATAATCAGTGGTTTGCTCAAGGCAGCCCTTACACTAAAAAACAAGAATTAAAATATTAATTAAACAAACACTGTTCCTAAGAGCTGCAACATCGAGAAGATTTATTTTAGTATAATTAATTTACGTACCAGCAATCTTGATCTCGTAAGATTGACTTTGTTTATTAGATGACCGGTTTTGATCTGAGAGAGGTCATCTTCAGATCTGTTCACCGATGATGGTGGAATAGTTGTGGATGTCTCTGAGATCGGAACCGGTCATATTATAAATAAAATCAATCTTAGGCGATCACGACTGTTTGTATCGAAATTAAATATCTATGTGACTTACAAGGAAAGTACTTGGGCTCGAACTAACACATAAACACCAAAATCGTACGAGAGATAATGTAAAGATCCCTTATTGCACTAGTGATACTCCCGCATTTGCAAAACTGTGCAGTCGTCCATTAGAGGCCTCTGTGTGTGCCTTGCCACATTGCACTTTGACCTGTCGGTTCGCTAGTAGGGACGGTGCAGTTTTGTGATGTTATTTGTGTGGCGAAACGTCAGATGGGGCGCCGATTACTAATGAATCCTGCTAATCTATTGCGATTAGTTGGGATGAAGTTACGAAGAACCCTTCTCCGTGAAGAGGGTATTAGTGTAAAAGATGAATCATTCGCATCCTTTCTCGTATCTGTTAGGCCTATGGTACAGAAATATGAGCATAAGTTAGATACTGTTGTAACACTAACAGATAATGATCATAATACGGATGATAATGACGAACAGCTCATTGCAAGCGGTAGTGCTGCGGTAAGTGCGGGAAGAGGCGATTGAAGCAGTGGCAGTGAATACCAAACTTCTTCCGAGAAGGTTAAAGTTGCAACTATCATCACGGCTTTTGATGACAATACGCTAGATAACATGTACGATGATTATCACATAAGTTATAGTTAAGATATCTGCATTATGTATGGCGTCTACAATTACATCTACAGTGCTATCTAGAGCATGATTGCAGAGTTTTGCATAAAAACGACTCCCACTAGCACATTGAGGTGTATACGTAGAGATACTGTAAGCAAACGTTCAAACAGATATGTTTGTTCGAGCCCATGTATTTTCCTTGTTCAGTAGTTCCTACACTCTCACGAAATGGCGTATCGGTTCGAAATTTTACATGTTTATACTGCTAAACAACGGTCTCATGGAGCAAGTTGGTAAGGTCCCTTATGTACCTTCCTCAAGTCAGTGATGACGGACAAGATATAGTGCAGGAAGTGGCTAACGTTAACGCGTGCTTTCGCCGTGGCAACGTGTCCGTTGTGGGAGTAACAACCCGCGAAATGTCCGCGCGAAGCTCCAGGAATTTTCTCATCTGCAGTTGAGTTCCAGTTGACGATACGCTGAATGCTCAACCTCGTTATTTTTGTAATTATTTCGGGTAACAAGCTCTCCTCGCAGGGGCCCCATTCTTCGCGAGCTTGCGTTCACTTTTTCGTGTCCCCCTCCCTTGGAGTCGGCCCGCACTGCTTAAGTGAGTTGTCAAGTCCGATGAAGGAAACATCTAATTTCAGGAGGGCTGCACGGCGCTCTCCATTAAAATGTGAAGGGGCGGAAAAATCTTAGGACGTGAGTATTCAAAAGATTATGTAATTTAACTTTTCAAATCGAGCTGCTCGCAAACAAATATTTACGGCGCTGTTTCTCGTGCTAACTTTAATTGGCAGAAAACAGGTTTGAGAAATGTCTCTCGCGAACGGAACGGAAGGCCAATAACGACTTACAGCATTAAGGATGATTTCTTTCTCCGATAACAACAAAAGAGCAGGTACGAGTTGTGAGAAAATAGAAGTATCTCTCATATAAAAGTGTAATAACCAGCCTTTTATTTCGGTGGTATTCTACTGTTCACAGTTTGTTTTGCGTTGGTTTACAGTAAACATACGTATATTTCTGTCGTTGTTTATTACTGGATGGTCGACGTCCGTGTTTAGGATTTTACGACTTCGTGTATCTTTCACAGTGTCAATATTTAGTTGGCTAATACTCTTTAAACATTGTATATCTGAAGAAATTTTCAGAAAGTAAATATCGTATTTTTTGTCAGACGTAGAATAATATTTTTTGTCAGACGTAGAATATTATATTAAATCTACAAGAGAACTATTCTATAAGAATCTATAATTGCTAAAAGGTAACAGGAAAAATTGCTAAACTATCTTACATAGAGAGCTACAATATTTATTCAATAAAAATTGTGGAAAATTCGTAATATTCAGCTTAAATTATTCGATGCGTTACTATAAAATTATTGCAGGCAACTTTCAGTTTAAAAAATAGTTTCACTGACTTTGATCTTTTTTATGTACAGTTAGTTTTATATTCGATAATGTATGAAAGCACTATGTGTCAGGTTAATCGTGATTTTGTGAAAATTCTCATTTGAGTTGAATATCTTAACCTTCTATTTGTTATAAACGAATTCCACAGAGTAGCTATTACTTCCAATGAAGCTAATTATAATAGTTTTCATTAATTAGCTATTCGAAAAATAGAGTAAAATAATTTATATAATATTACTTCACTGAAAGAGTGCGCACGGCTAACCTGCAGCGGCGATAGTCATTGCTATGAAAGTAACGACACTTGGAGCAACGCAGGGAGAGCCAACTGTAAGAATAACGATTGTTTAAAATAATATTTCTACTTAGGGAAAGAAATACTTATTATACTTTTGCTTCCCATCCAATGTCATAGGCAAAGGGGGAATGAAGGGGATCAATTAACCCCCATCCGGAAATTGTATTGCAATGCTTTACAAGTTACAATATATGTTTCCAACCCTTAGCAACTTGTCAAGAGATATGAATGAACATGAAATAAATAAAAAGTGGCGTATATCAGTGATTCTATGATGCAAGCTACAACATATTTATGTAAACATACTTATTAGTAACATTTCGCTCTGTTGTGCGCGTATAAAAGTTCCAAAGCAATCGGTCAAGAATTTTTGAAGATTTGGGATTAGGAACATCTACATTTACAGTTCGTTTGTTCGGAATGACAAATAACGGGAAGGTCTTGACGAATTGATTAGTAATTTTGACTGAACGTTGTATTCTAACATGGTATTACAACGCACACCGGGTAGAGCTAGTTAACTGATATAACTCTATCAACTTTCAAATCCACTGCCGTCCAGAATTCTAACGGTTCTCTGTACGCGCTGAATGTAATTGGATTTCAAACCAGGATATGATTGTTGTTCGTTATAAAATTATTTCTACTTTATGAATTTATCTAGCTTTGCACAAAGTTTGAACCGATTCGTACAAGTTTAAAATGTAGAGGTCACGTGCTTGAAAAGCGTCACACTAAACAGGTTTTTTGTATATAAAATAAAATCAGAACGGTGAACCTACATAAGGCGCCATTACCTGCTCTTTAGATTCAGCCCATTCGACATCTTTCGCAAAATGAAGTCATCGATCGCATAATTTGCTTTCGCGACAGCTCCTCTTCGTCGTTCAAACTTTGCTAATATACTGCAACATGGCAAAGATGAGACTAATCTTTTCAAGCAAATACAAATAAATGGACGCTGGCTTGAGGTAAACCAGACACTTTTTAATTAGTGATCCTATCTCAAATAAAACCCCAGGACCAAGACCTCAAAAATTCGGAATATACATTCGCGCGGTAGATCTACAATGATTCGTATCTTCATGTTTTGCTGTAGTGGGTGTAACGGTGCATTTTAAGCAAATAAGAGGGCGTCCATTAATTACGTGAAGCGCTTAGGAGACGGAGTGGTCTGGGCAAATATCACAGTTTTTCCGCAAGAAAAATAAATAAATAAATAAAACAGCGAGAAAACGTGATTAAATTAGGTGAAACGTAGTCTCCTCTAAATCATGGTTAAACCCTACACAATAATATTTATCGCGGTTACAAGAACAAAAATAATCTAGGAACTAAACTGTTGTGGTTATCGGTCTCTAGACTTACAGACTACGTAAACGCACGTTCGCTAAGGACAACACACACACACACACACACACACATACATACACATACACACTGATGCCAGAAGGAGGACTCGAACCTCCGGCGGGAACGACCGCGCCATTCCTGACATGGCGCATAGAATCGCACTATTCCCGCGCATCTATGCGAACGCCACGCACAGTAGTCTCAAATAAAATTAATTCATCAAATTAGGAGTTGTATACACGAGGTAAGTTTCGCCATGTTTTATTTAAACAAAGACGACATAGACACAAGAAAAGTTTATTGACAACGATACAGCAGTGTTTCAATGTTCCGAAACAGTTATCAAAAGATGATCATCTTGTGATAGTGCAGCTCTTGTATCTTCCATGCTTCTTGTATTAACTTTGTGATTAAATCCACATTAGGCAAGAAACCTTATTTTAACACCCAAACGTGTTTTGGTACTTATTGTGCTATCTTCCATAGGTTTTTCCCTTTTATTTTCTAGAATAACAAGTTACACATTTTGGTTATACAGGCATTTGGACGAGTTGTTTGATTTGACAATTTTGTTAGGTATATTAGGCCTAATTTTTTTAATAATACTTTAAGTCATTCAATTAAAGCAAATGCAAATCCTGTGAATGACATAAAGTAAGTATTATTAAATAAATTAGACCTAAAATATCTTTAAAAAATTATCAAATCAAACAACTCGTCCAAATGACTGTCTAACCAAAATCCATCCAGTATTTATTCTGTAGTGTATTTCGGCCTTATGTCCTCCATCACTTTGCGTGTAAGAGCCCAAGTATTTAAATTTCTTGACCAGCGTAAGTTGTTCCTCTTGCAGGTTAATGTATAGATCTTTGGCATCCTTCATACACAATCTGTAACATGTTATTCTAGAAAATAAAAGGCAAACACCCATGGGAGATGACACAATAAGTGCCGAAACATGTTTGGGTGTTAAAACAAACCAAGTTGTCTTGCATAAGGCGAATTTAATCATAAATCTAGTTACCAAAAGAAATGAGATGTTTGTCTTACCGTGGGAATCAGCTTTGGTATGCCTGTGTCGTATAAGTCTGCCGCTTGTGAATGGAACCAGAGTGTGATGGTCATCTTCAGCTCTTCGTCGATGTCAAAACGCTGGCCGAAGGACCGGAATTTCTTGACGTACACGAAAAGATGGAATGATGTGCTGCTCCATGACAATGCTCGTCCCCATATGGGTCGACGCAAAACAGCTGTCCAGCAGATGTTCGGCAGGCAGCTGTTTGATTATTCAGCACACAGTCCTCATCTTGTCCACAGGAATTTCCGCCTTTTCTTGCACCTCAATAAATTCTTGTCTTCTGGTCAGCGTTCTGAGAACGACAGACAGCTGAAGACGACGCTTACACACATTCCATCCACAGGCGGCAGACTTCTACAACACAGAAACCCTAAAACTAAACTTCTTTGGGTGACTGTCGAAAATAGATAAACAGCTCAGACAGCACTGTGCCTGTTGCCAATAAAGTTTTTCTTTTATGTGTCCTGTCTTAAACTATGATACGCCTGCTCCAAAAGGAACAGACGATTGGGATGATCCGCAGCCACGTATATATTAAGCGTTAGTTATTTATTCGCTATTTGTCGACTTTAGCTGCACTTCTTAATGTATTCTATTATATTGTGACAAATGAAATTTTATGCCCAACCGGGAGTCGAACCCGGATCTGCCGCTAAACAGATCCGGATTCGAGTGTCGATCCGGAACAAATTTTCATTTGTCGCAAAATAATATACCTTATTAAGTGAAGATTATGTTTTTAGCATCTGTAGATCTGGAGAAAGGTTTTGACGATATTAAATGGAATACACTCTTTTAAATTCTGAAGGCATCAGGGGTAAAATATGGGGAGCGAAAAGTTACATACAAAAACCAGACAGTCTGAAACAAACAACCAACCAACTGCATGAAAGCGACGCAGTGTTTGGGAAGGTAGTAGGACAGGGCTGCAGTCTTTCCCTAATGTCGTTCAATCTGTACGTTGAGCAAGCAGTGAAGGAATGCAAGGAGAAATTCGGAGGTTGAATTAAAGTTCAAGGAGAAGAAATAAAAACTTTGCGATTTGCTGGTGACATAGTAATTTCGTCGGAGACAGCAAAGGACCTGGAAGAGCAATTAAAACGGAATGGACAGTGTCTTGAAAGAAAGGTATAAGATGAACATTAACAAGGGTAAAACGAGGGTAATGGAATGCAGTGTCAGAAACTCGTGCGATGCTGAAGGAATTAGATTAGGTAATGAGACAATAAAAATAGTAGATGAGTTTTGTTATATGGGTAGCAAGCGAAATTGCTGACATCCAATATTAGTGTAAATATTAGGAAGTCCTTACTGAAGGCATTTGTCTCGAGTGTAGCATTGCATGGAAGTGAAGCGTGGACGATAAGGAGTTCAGACAAAAAGATGATAGAAGCTTTTGGATGATGAAGATTAGATGGGCAGATGACGTAAGTAATGAGGAGATGCTCAAGAGGATTGGAGAGAAAAGGAGTTTCTGGCATAACCTAAGAGAAGGGATACGTCGGTGGGACACATTTCTGAGACACCAAGGAATCGTCAACTTTGCATTATAGAAGGAAGTGTGTGGGGTAAAAATCGTAGAGGGAGACCGAGGGGCGAATACAGAAGCAGATTCAAAAGTTTGTGGGTTGTCGTTCGTATTCTCAGTTGAAGAGGCTTGCACAGGAAAAGGTAGCGTGTAGAACTGCATCAAACCAGATCTGCTAACTGAGGACCACAACAACAACAAAGTCGACAAACTGCGAATAAATAATTGCTCTTTTATGTTGACTTTGTTTTAGAAAAATGGGGAAACTCAGTCTCTGGACGCGACCCGTCCTTTTTTTTTTTTAATCAAATCCAACTAAATCAAACACAGATTAACGTATTTGCACTAGAAATAGCCGCGGCCGAGCGCATTGAGACGCTATGCTGTGATGCGCGAGGCCGTTCCCCGTCGGGGCTTCGAATCCCCTCCTCGGGCATGGAAGTTTGTGTCGACTTTAGTATAAGCTAGATCGTGAGCAGTTTGTAAGTTTAGGGTCTTATGACCCCGTAGTTAAGTCCCATAGGCTCTACAAACATTTGAACACTAAGTATTCACATTATGCAAAGTCTCACTTGAGATTGAGAGGAGGGGTTCGAGCAAAATCTTACGAGATGTCTCCATGGGGGAAGGTGTGGTCGAAAAATGCCAGAATCGGCTCACGTAATTAATGGACGGCCCCAGTTGTGGCTGTGCTGTGCTGTGTTGGGGTGTGCTGCGACAAGAAGCGCGTGCAGTGGGGAGCGGCAGATGGCATGCGGCGGTAGCGGGCGTGCTGGTGAATTGAACGCCAGCCGGGCAACAGGTGCGGATCGGCGAGGCCTACCTGTGTCCGCGTCTCCGGGTACGCCGAGGCTGTCCGAGTTGTCGTTGATGAACGCCTCGGTGGAGCTGGTGAACGTCTGCGGCGACAGCGTCAGGTCGTGCGCGCTCTCCGAGTCGAACAGGTCGAACGTCGCCGTCGCGCCGCCGTTACCTGCCGACACGTCAACAACACCGTCAACTGCTGAGAACACCACACGTCTCCACTCTCTAACAAGGGGAGTGATCAACAGTATCGGCGCACTTGTGCCACTTCACGCACAGGAGGTCGCTATCGCGTAGCTGAGTGGCTGGCCACTAGGGCCTAGTGGGTTGTGCCAACACCACCTAGAGACAAGGCCTTAAAACAGGACGTGCCTACGTCACACTTAGAGGCTGCGGTCGCTACCTCACTGGCTGGCCGCTGGGGCACGCCCTCCGCCGCGCAGCTGCCAGCCAGTCAGATGGCGTTCGGGGCCTCTAAGCGTGACGTAGGCATGGCCTGTTCTAAGGCCTTCTCATCTAGGTGGTGTTGGTTGTGCCACCACCACCTAGAGAGAAGGCCGCGGCGCTCTCGTGAGACGTCAGGCATAGTAGGTTGCGCGCGCATAGCTGACTGGCTCGCTGCTTCGGCATAGTGGGCCGTGCCCCAGCGGCTACCCAGTCAGCTATGCGCGCGCAGCCTACTCTGCCTGACGTCACACGAGATCGCCGCGGCCTTCTCTCTGGTTGGTGGTGGTTGTGCCCCATTGCACAGCCACTCAGGTACGCGATAGCGACCTGCTTGCGGCTTCTAATGAAATTGCGGGGGGGGGGGGGGGGGGGCTGTGGTGACAAAAGAAATTGGCCGCCCAGTGCCAGGGGCATGCTCACTCGGATTTGCTCGGTGAGCTGGCCACCACAAGCAGGTTGTAATGCTGGCACACATGTAACACCACATCAGTAGCATAAAACACAACATATCATACACATCACCCAGTATAAACATCAACAACCAGCAAGATGTCCAGTGGTTTCTGCAGAAACATGTAATGTAATGTCACCATTTAGCCGTAAGAAATTTATGTATTATACTATTGCCCATTTTAGTCTTAGGTAATGGGTTGTATTGTTTGACATTATAATAAATTATAATTATTATAATAAAAAATTGCGTGCTTATGGAATATCTTCCCAATTGTGCGATTGAATTCACGATTTCCTATCAGAAAGGACATAGTTCGTAGTAATTGACGCTAAGTCATCGAGTAAAACAGAAGTGATATCTGGCGTTCCCTAGGGAAGCGTTATAGGTCTCCTACTCTTTCTTGTGTTTATAGACGATTTAGGAGACAATCTGAACAGCTCCCTTAGACTGTTCGCGGATGATGCTGTCATTTATCGGTTAGTGAAGTCAACAGAGGATCAAAAGCAACTGCAAAGCGATTTAGACAAAATTTCAACATGGTGCGAAAATTGGCAATTGACACTAAATAAAGTGTGAAGTAATACACATGACCACTAAAAGAAATCCGCTGAACTTCAATTACGCGATAAATCAGTCAAACCTTAAGGTCGTAAATTCTACCAAATACCTAGGAGTTACAATTACGAACAACTTTGTCTGCAGAGAACTCATAGAAAATATTGTGGGGAAGGTGAACCAAAGGTTACGTTTCATGGGCAGAACGCTTCGAAGATGCACCATCTCCACCTGAGAGACTGCCTACATCACAATTGTGCGTCCTCTCCTGGAGTACTGTTGCCCATTGTGGGACCCTCACCAGGTGGGACTGACGGAAGATATTGAGAAGGTTCAGAGAAGGGCAGCTCGTTTTGTTTTATCACGTTACGGGGGGGGGGGGGGGAAGCGTCACGGAAATGTTGCACGAATTGGGGTGGAAGTTATTAAAAGAAAGACGTTATTCACTTCGGCTTGATCTGTTAGCTAAGTTTCACTCACCGACTTTTACTTCTGAATGTGAAAATATTTTGCTAGCACCTACCTACTTAGGGAGACATGACCATCGCAATAAAATAAGAGAAATCAGAACGAAAACGGAACGATTTAGATGTTCTTTCTTCCGGCGCGCTATTAGAGAATGGTACGGTAGAGAAAAGTTATGAAAGTGGTTAATGAACCCCTATTCCAGGCACTTAAATGTGATTTGCAGAGTATATATGTAGATGTGTGACATGGCACGAGCGCGCAGCGGCCTGGAGGGACCCAGTTGAAACCATATCCTCCAGTGTCCCCTTGTATGAGGTATATGATACACTGGTCGAAGCATAGATGGAAGATAACAAAGACTGCGCGTGTCGTCATTATACTGAAACCAACATCTAAATCACGTGACTCGGAGCACAAAGGCGTTTTCGTCTTTACGAAGTGCAACTGCCAATAGTAGTTTTGCTCGTTTGTAACTGAAATTAACTGTAGACGTAGACTGGAAGGAAATAGCGAAAGACAGGGACAGATGGCGAAAACATGTTGCCGCGGTAATGGACTTTCAAGTGCGTAAGTAAGTAATTAGGAAGAGGGTGAGTTATGTGGATGGGAGGTCGGTTGAAGTGAGGAGGGGAAATATGGATTAGGAGATCAGTTTACAGAGATTAAAATAAAAATGGATAACATTTAATTACGACTATAACAGTATATTATAGTAATTTCAAATGTATTTGTATCTTTCTCAGGTGCATCCAAATGGCAATTAGGTCTCACCTAGGGCGACCAGCTCTCCCGTATTGTAAGGGTTCTCCCGTATTTTAACACTTTATATTGAAATCTCCCGACTCCCTTAACGTCCGCCTGTTTCTCCTGTATATTTAGTGAGTAATCGCTTTTATAAAAACGAAACCCTTGAGGTACTATCGGTAGCTGAAATTCTCTCATAGAGATGTCTCGAAAAACTTTACTTGTAATAATCGATTCTATTCTCGATTACATTTCGTGCTTCTACAGCCTTTGCTACACAAGGGGCTCTGAACCAAATATTTATTTGTTTCTTGGTTAGTCCTGCCAACACAAGAATGCGATAGCGTCGTACCGATAAGCAGTTAAGCATTTTACACCACAACAACACACGGAAGTAATGACTCGCGGAAACGGATTATAGACATGTTGATGTTTCAACAGAAGCGTTTCATTAGTTATTTCTCAATTGACTCGCACAACACATTTCGCAGCGCTTAGAAAAAAATCAGTATTAATAGATCCATGCAGGCGTTATACATATTAGAAAACATAAGAAAACATACTTAGGACACATCAGTATACCACATCTTTCAGTGATATGTAGTCAGGAAGATGTAAGTGTAACTGATTCAAGAAAGAACGAAAATTACAACTTTCATATTTACAGAATTAATAGGAAGTCATAAGGAAAAATATGGCCTTTTAATATAAAATATTGATCATACATAAAAGACGTTATTTTATTTCAGATTGAAAACAAACAATCTATTTTTGTGCTAATAATTTTTGTTTATTTACGAACTAGTTTTTGGCTTATTATGCCATTTCTAGGTAAAGAAACGCTGGTGCCCATGTTGCAAACATGTTAAATCAAGATACAACACACAAAACTCTTGTTCTTTGCTTATCACATTAGTTGACGTTGACAAATTCATCTCTCGCCATGTAGATATATGCGTGTGATAAATGTCTTCTAAATTAGAATTGTACACAATGAAACACGTTACATACTTAATATTATTTTATTCTAAACTACAGTAACAATAAAAATATCTCTCAAAGAATTAAAAAAAATGTGCTTTGTTGAAACTTAACCTGTTGATGGCTACTGGAACTTGCCAAAAACAAAAATTAAAATATTAAACGTTCTGAATGATGGCCCCTTTGAATAGGATTTGGCATACTGTTCTTGAATTTTATCCAACTTGAGTTTTATTAATGCCATTGTACTCTCTTGAAAACTCTCACGTTGTTGAAATCAAAATAGATGAGTAAAATTATTTGTGTTCTTACTTGCATGTAGGCATACTTCCATCTCTTCAAGAATATTCATCTCGTATCCCTTCTGTACAGAATGCAAAATTTCTAATGCGTTATCTATGGTGTCAACTGTGTGATTTTCGGACTGCAAATGTTGATAAAACGTGGAAGGGTTCTTTTCACTATCTCTAGTGTGTTCTTTGTATCTTATAGTGGAATTTCGACCAGTCTGTCCTATATAATACTAATTACATGAATTACAAGATATTTTATATATTCCAGAATTAAGAAATTTGGAAGATTTTGTGGTATGTGTTATGAATTTGTATTTAAGATCGTGTCTGTTCTGAAACGCAAAAGTGGTGTTAGTGTTTCTAAAAATTTGTTGCACTTTATTAGATATTTTACTTAGATATGGTGTACTGATGTAAATTGGTTTATTTAGCTTTGAAGTTGCCCTCTGTAATGTAATTTCTGTACGTGTTGTTGGTGGTTTAGGACACGTTTTGTCGTTATACGACCCCAACATTATTCTAAAGCTCTATAACAACAAAACGAGTCCTAAACCACCAACAACACGTACAGAAATTACATTACAGAGGGCAACGTCAAAGCTAAATAAACCAATTCACATCAGTACACCATACCTAGGTAAAATATCTAATAAAGTGGAACAAATTTTTAGAAAGACTAACACCACTTTTGCGTTTCAGAACAGACACGCTCTTAAATACAAATTCGTAACACATACCACAAAATCTTCAAAATTTCTTAATTCTGGAATATATAAAATATCTTGTAATTCAAAAAATGTTCAAATGTTTGTTAGCTTAAGGGACTTAACTACGGGGTCATCAGTCCCTAAACTTACAAATTACTTATGAACTACTTACGAACTAGGACGGCACAAATATCCATGCCCGAGAGGGGATTCGAACCCCCGACTGTAGTGGCGGTGCAGACCGTGACTGGAGCGCCTCAGTCCCCTCGGCCACCGCGGCCGGCCTTGTAATTCATGTAATAAGTATTAAATAGGACAGAATGGGCGAAATTTCACTATACGATACAAAGAACACACTAGAGAAAGTGAAAAGAAACCTTCCACATTTTATCAACATTGGCAATCGGAAAATCACACAGTTGACACCCTAGATAACGCACTAGAAATTTTGCATTCTGTACAGAAGGAATACGAGATGAATATCCTTGAAGAGATGAGTAAAAGTTAGCAAAATACATCTGGTTTTTCATGTTTACATTTCCATTGTCATCAGTTCCAGGAAAAAACTTAAAAGTTGCGCAGTTGAAATTTATTTTGCTTAAATCCACCTTATTCTCCCTTATAATCAATAGTCATCTCCCTTAAACTCGTGATAAAAAGCTGGTCGCGCTAGTCTCGCCGGAGTGTAAAGTAGACGGCAAGGAAGCACGTGACGTATGGGACACGTGTGTCCAGACAGAAGCACCCGTTTGTCGCCACTCATTCACGGTCGGCGGAGTCGCGGCTGTGTCGGACACAGTTCGCAGTTCGTAGCCACGCCCCCCTCCCCTCTCCGTAATTGGATGGCATTCCGCGCGATCTTTTGGGTGGCCGTCGGGAAGAAGCCGAGGGGACTTCCGCCCCCCCCCCCCCCCCCCAGAAATTGAGCGGCGTGCCTCCCCCTAATGAGAGAGCCCGTGCTCGGCTAAACACTCGGCCCGCCCGCCCTTTGCTTGAGCAATGGGGATTTTCCTTACACTCGTTTCAGGCCGAGAGATCTTCATTCCCCCCTGAGATTTAAGTACTCATTAGTTTTTTTTCCTGGAGTTCCTCGAGCAAATGAGAAGCACCGCCGTCTACGTATCGCCTTAAAGATGAAAGGTCAGGGCGAGTTTGTAGATTTAGGGGCACGGGTGGTGTTTGTTTTAAAGTTAATGCAATGCAAATATCCCTCGTCTCCTCTCTCGCGCGTAGCTCTAGGGTTCTGGTTTACCCTCACCTGTCTGTGAGCCTTGATTCCTCTGTTCCACACAACATGAATTGGATTTATCTTGTTACTAGCAAACCCGGCAACGCTTCGCAGTAGCTTCTCCCTATGTCTATCCCTTCCTTTGTCCATCTCCTCCTCCCCCTACCTTCACACCACTCCCTCTTACCCCATACCATATCCATCTCCTCCCTTTTCTCTCTGCGTCGATATCATCGCTCCTTTTTAAATCCATTACATTCCCCCATACTCTGTCTCCTCATTCCTAGCTCTCCGATCTTATTTATTTTATTGCAATCGGAAACTTGATTAGGGATAGACGTCAAAATGGACAGGTAAATCGATTTGAAACGGGTTATTAGAGAGAGACGTTTCGAGCTGTCTCAGAAAGACACCCAGTTTTCATTTCAAGCACGCTTAGCTGCATATTTTGGGTATATATCAATGAGTCACATTCATGATGCTTTAATCTGTGGTAAAGAAGTAGAAACAAACCGGGTAAGCTTTATAAAGAACGGAGATGATGTTCTGAACCGAAGGGAAAATTTTCCGATCCCTTTCCAAAACAGCAGTCCTGTTACTCGCTCGAAGAAATTTAGGGAAGCTAGGGTAAATCTAATTCCATTATAGATTACCTGGAATATTTCATTTGATGGAGAACGATCTTAAAGTTTATGACGTATACACATTATTTAGGATTTTATGCCAATATTGCAAATCTTTATTTTTTTCGACAAATATAGGTTTCTACGATATAAATCGTTATGTTCATATAAAATATTGTCCAGACATGAAACAGAACAATCGCAGATTTTTACTTACTGACAGTCATCGGTTTTGACGATAGGAATCGTCATTTTCAGATTACAATATCGTACTGCTTCATGTCTGAACTAAAGATTTATATCGTCGCCACCGGCAATATGGTAAATGGGCTAAAGATTTGCGATCTTGGCTTCAAAATCCTTAAAAATAAAGTGCATATATTATAAACTATGTAATTCCAGATGACCGAACATGTATGTCAGCCTTATCTCATACAAAACACCTCCAGTGACACTCCACCTCGTTTCGTATTGAGGTTGTGTTGAAACTGCTTCAGTGAACTTCATATCAAGCTCGGATTTCCATTCGTGTGGCTTACAGCCAGATTGAAAAATTACAGTTTTTTATTCTATTTTACTTATTAATATATATATATGAATTGCTGTTCGTTAGTCTCTCTAAAACTCGAGAATTGCTAATTTTAGTCTTGAAATATTCGTGTAAGCCCTGGGAAGGTTTAAACGGTGATAAAATATGGAAAAGTTGTCCGGAAAAGAGGAAAATCGGGAACAACTGAAACAGCTTTTTCCAGTGAGATACCAATACCGTTGGTCCAAGTGCGATAAAAATTTGTACATTTCATGTTGAAATCAAGAGGAAGGTTCGCATCAAATAAAAATTTGAAAAGTCGCCCGGAAAAAAGGAAATTTTAGGAAAAATCGAAAGCGACTTTTTTTTTTAATAAAAAAAATTGCCACATGTTTGTAAGAGCATCACTTGAGTACGGCTCGACAGGACAAGGTTTGTAGGAAATAAATTTTTTGGCAAATCTACCGGAAAATTGGAAAATATGACACAAACTGAAAGTGCATTTTTCAATGTGTTTTTGATTGAATTCAGAACTATAGCTGACTATTCCCACGACGGAGAGGGGTAATTCTGTTTTTTGTTTTCTTCATTATGGCTGTGGAAAAGTTTTCAGTGAAAAAATAGGAACAGTTAAAAAGGAAAGTCGCAAAATTCGAGCCAAGTTCCTTTTGCAACGTGTTTCTAAATGTACTCAACACTATAAGTTGAGAACTGTTCATTCGATTGCGATAAAATTTTCATCTTTTGACGTTCAACGAAAGATGAACGTTCTAATGAACTAAAAATTTGGAAAAGTTACCCGGGAATTTTGAAAATTCGCGATGAACTGAAAGAGCGTTTTTCAATGGGATGTCACTATCATTCGTCTGATTGCGATAAAATTTTTCACTTTCGACGTTCAAAGCGAGAGGAAGGTTTGAGTGAAGTAAAAGTTTGAAAAAGTTGGCCAGAAAATAGGAAAATTTGTGGAAAGCTGAAAGAGCTATTTTCTTTGGGATATCAATATCATTCGTACGATCGCGATAAAATTTTGCACATTTGACGTTCAAAGCTAGAGTACACACATATTAGCAATTGAGAAACATTGACCCGGTGAACTTCATTCACTTACCTTTTAATATAAACCATATTAATTTAAATCATATGTATTTTAGACCCAGTACCTTTATAAAAAGCATCATCAGATAGTCTAATTATAGGCTCGATAGTGGGCAGAAAGAGTGGACAAATCACTCACACATGCACAGGGTAATGTTCATGTCACATTCGAGGAAGTTCAGGGGAGATTTAAACGGTGATAAAATATGGAAAAATTGCTTTAAAATTTAGATTTAATACATGTAAAATAATGACTTGGTTGTTATGTTGGGTGCGCCCAGAAATATACTTTGAAAGAGTAAAGTTCGCTTTACACGATCTCAACCCGTATATGAACTGTCAAAGATAAAAATGAATTGTTGTTCGTCAGTCTCGCTAAAACTCGAGAACGGCTGAACCGATTTGGCTATCATTTTATCACCGTTTAAACCTCCCCTGAACTTCCACGAATGTGACGTGAACATTATCCTCGACATGTGTGCATGATTTGCCCACTCTTTCCGCCCACTATCGAGCCGATACTTAGACTATCTGATGATGTCTTTATAAAGGTACTGGGTCTAAAATACATATGATTTAAATTAATGTGGTTTATATGAAGTGGTAAGTGATACGAAATTCACCGGGTCATCTAGTTTTAAATAGAAATTAGTCTTCGCGAAGCTCG
Source organism: Locusta migratoria (assembly GCA_026315105.1). NCBI lineage: Eukaryota > Metazoa > Arthropoda > Insecta > Orthoptera > Acrididae > Locusta > Locusta migratoria. Next base: position 132,419,463 of record CM048744.1, on the reverse strand, counting down.
CCATTCTATAAACCAACAAACAGAGAGACAGCACATATCATCCATGATTGGTTTCAGTGAACAAAACTTCGTCTCTCACTGCTTTTTGTGCATTGTTAAGTAACTCCTCTTGTCAATAACAAGTAACCTTGAGAAACGTTGCCAGGATGGTTTGGCTTTTATTTTCCACTGGCGGCCTTTTCGTTTCGCCGGCCCTTCACAGTTCGTGCTTAAAATTCGCGTCAGCAGTTGACTTGCATTGCGCTAGAGCTCGGAGTACTTTCCGTTTTCGGCATTCCCGCCGCGTAGTATAAAGTTAACTCGCAATTTCGGGGGACCCGTCCTGGTTCTTGTTCCGAGAACGTCATTCCCTTCTGTTGACGGCGGTTGCTTTTTGCCCTTTTGAATGAAGTTTTCCTGTGAATTCTGGTACGCGTCAGTAAACTTGAGCTTTACGATGTCGCAGGCGAGGTACTATGTGAATATCATTGGCGTCTGCATGGCTAAGGGGAGGCAGAAAGAGGACGCACTTGCCTGAAGTTCAGAGTTTTTATTCATTACAGAATGCTTGTACACTTCTAGAAGTGGGTGGATAATAATCAGTTTTCTGAAATATAGTAAATCTTTTGTATCATATATAACATTTATACTTGCAGTATAAAGTGAACGACACATTTATATTAAACTAGATTACATGCGCATTTATGTATTTGCATACGTGTCAAAGACCATCGAAAGCACAATAATTTTGCAGCTTTGTCCTTAAGTTATGACTCGGATCATCAAGATAAAAAAATGTTTTCCAATTTTTCGGCTTAAATATAAACCAAGCGTAGAATGACGGTAAATACTGTCCTTCTTTATCAAGATGCGACATTATTAAATACGAAAAGAAATTGTGTTTATTACATCATGACTACACCGTTAACTGAAGAAGCTATACGTTGTACAACGTGTAAATTATGCAGGATTCAAATGACATCGAAATCGATACGTCTTGTGTAAGCATTCTATTCATTATGTTGAATCGTATTTCGTACCACGTATGAACTATTAACAGCGTTTTAATAAACGTGATAAATTTCAAAATTCGAAGACTAAATAGCTTTTCCAAGAAGTCGTCAAGCGTCTCGGAAGCTATAAGAGAAACTTTGGTGTTCAACTAATCAATATTTCGAGTTATTTACTTAAAATCAACAAATATCGTGAATTACACGCTTTCTAAAGTAGCCTTTGTTCTTCTTCAGCTTTCATACTATCCCAATATCCATTTCAACAAAATCGTTTATACGGATTAATCGTTAATATCTAATGGACAGAGCTTCTTTCAGGTTTATAATATTAGTATGGATCTTATACTTACGGCATCTTGCGGTATGACGCTTGCTGAAAGTGATCGTAACATTTATATTAAACTAGCTGTAAACCCGGCGTTGCCCAGGTGTTTATTTATCATACACTCTCGTAGTCCACATCCCCTCCCCTCCCCATCTCTCTCTGCATCCACCTCTTTCTCACTCATCTCTGTTCGTTTCCACCTTTCCCTCTCTCGGCAAAGTTTTCTGCAAGATACCCACTGTCATGTCCATACAAACATTTATGTACTCAGTGATCTTCCTCTTGGTTTAAAGGCCATGCGAGCAAAAATTCATAAAGATTGGGGCAAACCTATGCATTTTGTAAAATTCCGTAAGTTAAGTACCCTCCCCCCCCCCCCCTCCACCATGCACCGAACGGAATTATATACATGCAATGACATTCATCTTGTTTTTAAGGTAGAGTGTGCTAAATTTCATCAATAGCTGAACAAAACGTCCGAAATTACACGAAAACTTTTTTGCATGTCCCTAAATATGGCCTCTTATTATTTATGACGTCATCTCCTGAGATATGTGTCGTGCTCTTTCGTTTTTGGATCAGGAAATTTCGTGGGCGTACGGTGAACAGTTCACCAAACTTTCATTGCAATCGAATGAATGGTTTATGAATACATAGAGGACATACACACAAACATTCAGTTTTATATATATATATATATATATATATATATATATATATATATATATATATATATTTATATTAAAGACAATTCTAGAATTTGACTTCCTTTTCGCCTCGCCCACTCTTATTAAATAGGCATAATCAACACAATTTATCTCGAAATGTGAGCATCCTCAGCCAATTATAACTACCGGTTTCGCGTCGATATACACGTATCTTGGGGATACTCCGACGTTAGATATAATACAGTGAAAATTACTTATAACTGAAGCATATCACCCGTCGGCTTTTACCCATAACGTCATCATGGCGAACTACAAAAAAATGGCATCTGACTCTTAAAATGACTTTACTACAATTCAACTGAATCAGGTGATACCAAGAAACACCCACCGGCCGCGGTGGCCAAGGGGACTGAAGCGCTTCAGTCACGGTCTACACGGCCACTACGGTCGGGAGTTCGAATCCCCCCTCGGGCATGGATATTTGTGCCGTCCGTAGTATTAGCTAGTTCATAAGTAGTTTGTAAGTTTAGGGACTGATGACCCCGTAGTTAAGTCCCATAAGCTTAACAAACATTTGAAGATTTGAACACGTATCTTCAGGTGATTTTGAAGTTCGGCTGGCTACTTAGCAGTGCGGACGTAATTAACGAAGTGGCGTCAGTGTCGCCTCAAACAAAGTAATCATTGTTATATATGCGTTGTAATCTGGTATGGGAGTGGAATGGAAAGGTTCTTTCTTTTGTGGTATAGTAATATTTTGTAGCAGACATGTCGTTATTTGGCAAGAAAAGAAGTATGAAGATTACTTGTGAGAAGTCCAGGTAGCTGAAGTTCAACATCGAGATAGTGTAGAAATCAGTGACATTAACATTGCGGATGCCGTAGTTTCACGGTAGGAGCAATATTTCCGTCACGAAGCAACGCGTCAGTTTTGTGGAGACAGAAATTCAAATGTTTGTAGAACTATGGGACCTAACCTTACAAACTTTTAAACTAAAGTATGCTAAGGACAACACACGCACCCATGCCCGACGGAGGACTCTAACCGCCAACGGTGAGCAGACGCGCACTCCGCAGCAAGGCGCCTTAGAGCGCACGGCCACTCCCGCCCGGTCCGAAATGGCTTGGTTCTAAAAGGGCCAATGTCAGTATTTATCAAAACTCGTTTTATTGGTATAGACCATAGTTTCACGAAGTCTTCATAATGTTAAAACGGCCAATGTCTAAGCCATATAGGATGAGAGATACTTGGGTTTTAAGATGTGAGCCCCAAATATACTGTTAATATTTTTCAGAATTGTCCTCTGCAGGATTGAGTATGGGTTCTGTAAATAACGAAGTAATCGCTCCATTTGTACACGAGACTTAGAAAGCAGCCAGCTAGACGCCGTATTTCTTGACTTTCGGAAGACGCTCGACACGATTTCGCATTGTCGCCTACTGAACAAAATACGAGGGTACGGAATATCAGACCAAGTGTGTAATTGGATTGCAGAGTCCAAATTCCAAATGTTCAAATGTTTGTAAAGCTTATGGGACTTAACTGCGGGGTCATCAGTCCCAAAACTTACAAACTACTTATGAACCAGCTTATACTAAAGACGGCACAAACATCCATACCTGCGGGGGGATTCGAAACCCCGACAGGGAACGGCCTCGCCCATCGTAGCATAGCGCCTCAATGCGCTCGGCCGCTCCGAACGCGGCTTAAAGAGTTCCTAGCAAACAGAAGACGATATGTTATTCTCAATTGAGACGAGTTTTCCTGTGATAAAGTTATTGCTACCGTGCCCCAAAGGAGTGTTTACGGCCTTTACTTTTCACATTATATATAAATGACCTAGTAGATAATATCAAAAATTCAATGAGGCTTTTCGCGAATGATCTGTAATTTACAACGGAAAATTCAGCGAATTACAGGAGACTCTGCAGCATATCGTCGTCTGTGCAGGAAGTGGATGTTGCCTCTCGGCATAAATAAATGTAACGCGAATACACAGATCCTATACTATATGACGTGGCAATTTCAGAACAACACTCTTTTGTAAAATATCTTGGGGTGCGCAGAACGAACGATGTGAAGTGGAACGAATTCATAGATTTAATCGTGAGACAGGCAGATTCCAGATTGAAATTCACTGTACCATTCATCAGGAAGTGTATTGCATCAGCAAAGGACGTAGCTTAGAAAACGCTGGTTGGACCAGTATTTGAAGACTGCTCGTCCGCCTGAGATCCTTGCCAGAGAGGATTGATAGTGGAGGTGCAGAACATCCCAATGAGAGCAGCTCGCTTTGTCACAGTTTGAAAGCGGCTCTGATACGATTGGCCAACTCCAGTGGCAGACGATGGAAAAATGACGTCCTGAATCGAAGTATAAGCTCCTGTCGAAATTACGACCGTGTACGTTTCTAGAAGACTCAACCAATATATTGTTTGATTCTATGAATATTTCGCGAAAAGTCGATGAGGAAAAAAAAAAAAAAAAAAAAAAAAAAAGTTAGTCGGCCGAGGTGCCGAGGGGACTGAGGCGCTCCTGTCACGGTCTGCACGGCCACTACGGTCGGGGGTTCGAATACTCCCTCGGGCATGGATATTTGTGCCGTCATTATGTTTAGCTAGTTCATAAGTAGTTTGTAAGTTTAGGGACTGATGACCTCGTAGTTAAGTCCCATAACATATACAAACTATTGAACATTTTTTTGAAAAAATTAAGCCGCGGTGTAGTAGCCGAGCTGTCTAAGGCGCCTCGGTGCGGAGCGCGCGGTTGCTCGCCGTCGGAGATTCGAGCCCTCCCTGGGGCATGGGTGTGAGTGTGTTGTCCTTAGGTTAGTTTAACTAGGTTGAAGTAGTTTGTAAGCTACGGACTGATGACCACGCAGTTTGGTCCGATAGATTTACAGACATTTGAACTTTTTTGGATAAAATTAAGGAGATAGAGCCTACACGAAGTCTTAGTTGTAGTCTTTCTTTTTCTTCTCGCGAACCATGCGCGACTAGAACAGCGAAAAGAGACGGTGATAATGGTACAGAAAGTATCCTTCGCCAAGCATCGTGTTTAGCTTAAGTATGTGAGTCAGATCCGCAGGTCGCCAAAGGGCATGCATGCCTGATTTAGTCACGGCTAACTCGCTCGCTTAATTGCCTTAAGTTGCAAATAGATGACGAAAGATATGTGACTACGTAGTGATATGAGAACAGTGATAGGAAATCTGATTGCCTAAACAAAACGCTAAAATTGTCACACTTTTGCAGTAGACGTTGCTAACACACGCCAGGTAGATCGATGCCAAGTTTTGGGCCCTGAGCGACGAAGCAATTTCCTTCACCTCTGTTTGTGTAGACTATACGAGAGGAGCCAACCCACAGTTGCCGGTGTAAATCCCAGACCTCTCCCCAGAATCTCTTGGAATGGGATCAAGTGACACTGTTGACAGTGTCCCGACCTTACGGTTCAAACTTTCATCCCGGTGTCTCCCTTCCCCGATTTATCTTTCGTGAGAGTAGGCTGCGTGCCAACAGCGAGTTTCACATGCTGTTTTTCTCTCGCGTTCGTTAACAACGCAAACACAATACTACACTGCACAAACACTCATAGCCGTAGCCTAATTTACAAAGATGTATCTGAGGTACAACAGTATTGTCTCGGTAAGAAAGATGCCAAACTGTGCTAACGAAAAACACGTTTCCAATCACATGACGACAATCGTGTGACATTTTTGACCGGCGGATTCCATCTGAGTCATGTTCGGCCTTCTAAGTACAAGTCTCTCTAGTTGACGCCATTTCGCAGATCAGCCTGTCGATGATGTTGGGGAAGATCCGCGACCCAAGCGGGAATCGAAACGTCCATTTGCACGTTGTGGACTAATATAAGATTATCAAGTGCGTTGGATATGCGTCTGTTTTGCGCTATTATAATTATGGGTTTTTGGCAATGGTGATAAAAAAATGTAAGAATCATCTGACACCATTGAGTTACGTACAATTTCCTTCCCATAATATTGATATCTTGTTACTTTGTTTCACTCCATTTGTCACTTGTGGTAGAATGCAAAGTTGTGTTTATAAATAACACAGATAACCGCCTTTTTATGATCCCGTCTTATTTATAAGAATAGCTTCGTGGGGTTTCGAGGTGAAAGATGTCACTTGTAAGTTGCCTATTTCTCTCTTTGCAAGACCAAACCAACAACATAAGGTTCTTTTACACTTTATCTCAGAATTAAATGTTCTTATGTGTATGAGGTCTTACGCGACCAAACTTCGTGGTCATCAGCCGCTAGACTTACACACAAATTACTTGACTGACTTCAACTAACTTACGCTAAGGACAACACAAACACCCATGCCCGACGAAGGATTCGAACCCCCGACCGCAGCGGCCGTGCAGACCGTGACTGGCGCGCCGCAGACCACTAGGCCACTGCGACCGGCGTCTCACCATTACTTCACGATTTTCGGACCATGTCGATTATAGCACCACATCCACACATTCCGTCTGCAGAAGATGATTGGCAATCTCCAAAAGGCAATTAAAAATCTGTTAGGCTTAAGATTCTCTTATTTCTTTTCCCCATTTCCAGAGAAATTTCTCTGAAGTTCATCTCTTTTACTGCTTTGAGTTCTTCACAGTAATGAGGACCAAAACCCAGTTTCCTTTCTTCGAACACCAACAGATGTATACGTTACTCCAAAGTTCATTGGCCTGGTGTAGCAACAGTGAATCCATATTTGAATTGAAAGGTAGTCTCTGTTGCAAATTATTATATTTATTTCTCATTAACGCGTTTCGCGCTATTGGCGCATCATCAGAACAGGTGGCCTGACCATCAGATGCCCGTGTAGTAACGTTTGCTCATGTGATATATCGATATTCATTCTGTGAACGCGGACCTATCCATCACAACGCTGCTGATGTGATTATCCAGTCCAAAATGCTGAGCATCATTTGCTTTTACACCAACTAATGCCATCCAGCTGTTTATGAGTGTTCTGATGATGCGCCAAAAGCGCGAAACGCGTTAAAGAGAAATAAATATAATAATTTGCAACAGAGACTACCTTTCAATTCAAAAACTAACAGCTCTCTTCTTATCTTGGACGGAGTACAGTGTGACGACTCAAGGTTGTAGCATAAAAACAGTTAAATGATCGATTTTCCTCGCCACAAACTGCACTGGCATCGTTCATATTGCGATTATTAACACGAAAAAAAAGGAAATAATCCTCTTTATTCCGCGAAACTACTCACTGGCCAACATTTAATTTCTCTAACATCGTGAAGACGTTATCTCGCGAAGAAACGTTTAGGGGTACGCACTCTGCAGCGTTTCACCGACCCGCCCGGATAGCCGAGCGTTTTGAAACCTTCGTTTCGGGGACGGGGTGACGCCCGCTACGGATCGAATCCATCAGGCCCATTAACGACGAGGTGCGGTTCGCCGACCAGCTTGATTGTTGTTTTTAGGCGGTTCCAACATCACACAAGGCAGATTTTCGTATATATAACACTATATGCATACACCACAGATTTCCTCCAGAGCAACGGAGGCCGGCCGCTGTGGCCGAGTGGTCTGGGGTGCGCCAGTCACAGTCTGCACGGCCGCTACGGTCGGGGGGTCGAATCCCCCCTCGGGCATGAAATTTTTTGTCGTCTTTAGTATAAGGTAGTTCATAAGTAGTTTGTAAGTTTACGGATTGATGACCCCACAGTTAAGTCCCTTAAGCTTATCAAACAATTGAGCATTTTGAGGAACGGAGGAAAATTAGGGACTAACGTCCCTTTGACATGGAAGTCATTAGATGAAGAGCACACGCTCGGATGGTTTTTGTCATGTATGGGAAAGGAAATCTGCCGTCTCCTTTCAAAGGAAACATCCCGACATTTGCGTGGAGTGATTTAGCTAAATCATGGAAAACCTAAATCAGAATGGCCGGAGGCGGATTTGAACCGATGACCACTGAAATGCGAGTCCTGTGTTCCTCCTTGTGAGTAATGGATTGGTCACAGAAAGGAAATCTTAACCATGTCAAAACCATAGTAACCCTGACGACCCCGCGTCAATGAGGGACAAAGTCAAAGATAAAGAAGAAGTTCCCAGGCGTTTCCTCTAGAAACCACACTGATTAGGGATGGCGGTTATCGCTCAAACAACCGGTTTTCGGTTATACCGGTTCTTTTCATCTCCAGTTTAACCGCACCGTAAAAATTCCTCAAGATAACCGTTTGTTAAATAACCGGTTTTCGGTTTTTTATTGCTATTATTTCCAGTAGAGTTCGACCGAAACATATTTTGCGGCCGAAACAGAAACCGTAATCTTCGGTTCTGCTAGCTTCGGCCGAAACCAAAACTTAGGAAATTTAGTTAAAATTTAGGTAAATTTACGTTATACGACAAATCACTAGTCTTTCCATATTTTGCAAGATCCCCTCCCAATACTACGCCTTCTTGAGTATGTGTAAGCCTAGCCGGGAGTCCGTAGAAGACGATATACGAAGCGTACAGATTTACTGGCCTAGTATTTCCATCCGGCTGTTGCGAATATTGAGCCAACCACTCTGTAAGTTGGACTTGTGAGCCAGCGCATACGTTTATCTCGTTATATACACAATATATTACAGTCAGTAAAAAAACTTCAGTCAGTGCTGCAGAAGTATTTCGAAAAATAAAATCCCAGTTCCGACTAACTATGATTGTTGTCAGTGTAAATTTTCGCAAATTGAAGTAGGAAAGCTCTGTACCTCATGATCAAAGAATGTTCAAATGGGCGTGAGTTCTTATGAGACCTAAATGCTTAGGTCATCGGTCCCTAGACTTACAAACTACTTATGTAACTTAAACTAACTTATGCTTAGGGCAACATATGCACCCACGACCGAGGGAAGCACCACATGATTAATGTTACCTAAACCCATATTGGTTATTAAAAAAGCCCCTCGCTTTCAAGGAATCACATTAATAAAACTTGGTAGCATAACAATATGATAATACATTAAAAATTGTTATTCAAAGCTTAGAGTTCATCACTTATATAATAGGTCTCTTCCAAGGAACATTTTGGATGCTTTCTCCTTAAAAGACGCAACATGTTTGTAGTACCTTCGCCCGTTTCAGCTTTTTAAAGCAAATGGAGCCTTGTACCTCACTGCCACCGTACTTCGTAAAGTACTTCCACACTCGGGATGGTGCCATTTAAGACACAAGCGATGTCTGACGACGACAGCAAGCAACTGCCGCATGACCAGACGGAGGCAAGTCTCGCTCACTGCCGGTGCACGCGCGTCGTCTAATAGGCCACGCCACACGGCAACAGGTGCATCGATGCCTCAATAGCTGCACCAGTCCTTAAGTTCTTATGCCACACGTCTGTTGCGAGTTTCTGACTGCCGGGATTGTTCTTAAATTATCACTGATCGCTTTTCTTAGTTTCTGCGATGACCTAATATTTCACAGCAGTGGAAATTTTAGGAATAGCCCTAAATATTATGGTCTACTAGTTTCAATTTTTCTAAATTATTTACAAAAAACACATTTTGAACCACTACTACAGGAAGTAGTCGTACCGGTTTTTTTACCCGGTTCTTGGCAATAACTAAAAAAAACCGGTTACAACCGACACCAAATAAATATCGAAAAAAACTGGATATTCAAAACTAAAATACCGGTATCGGTTTTAACCGGTCGGTTTTTCCCATCCCTAACACTGATAATATGCAAGACTTCATTTCTCAGGACGTTTATCGAAAATCCTGATAATCCTGAAACCTTACACGACATAGAAAAACTCTAGTATGTACTACAATATACACACAAACTTTTACTGTGGCAATAACAAGAGACACGTTTCGCCTCGTACCGTGTTATGTTTATTTACTGAAACAGTGTGTGTCTTCAGCTTCAAATTTATATGGCATTTTACTATAGAACTATCACGTAGACGTTTCAGAAACACCATTTCGGCTGCAGACTTCTCCGGCTGTGTAGGTAAATAATCAGTTTTTCCAGCAGTGTTGTTGCCTCTTCGTTAGGTATTATTTCTTCCACTGAAACGTCAGTTTCGTTCTCAACTTTACGATCACTGTCGGTCTCTGTAGTAAAACAGGTGAAAATACAAATTTCGACGTCGACGAACGATTAAGCCGTTATTTTCATTCAAATTTCGAGCTCTCAAACGTGATCACAGAGGCCCACTTTTAGTGTTATTACCGTAACCTAAAGTGGGCCAAAAAGTGGCATAACTTTACAAAGTAAGAGCAGATTGTGAGATCACAAGGAACAGTCATTTTAGTGTAGAGAACAGTGTTTGTTTGTGTGTGTGTGTGTGTGTGTGTGTGTGTGTGAGAGAGAGAGAGAGAGAGAGAGAGAGTTTGTGGGAAGGGTGGGGAGACGATATGTTCAGATGGATGTGGATTGTTGTAGTATAAGAAAGGAAAGAAAACTGACCCACACAATTACAGGCCAACATCGTTGACATCAGTTTCATGCAGAATTTTGGAGCATATTCTCAGTTCGAATATAGTAAATTTCCTTGAGATGGAAAAGCTTCTTTCTATGTATCAGCACAGGTTTTGGAAACATCGTTCATGTGAAACTCAGCTTGCCCTTTTCTCACACGACATCTTGAGAGCCATGGATGTAGGGCAACATACGGACTGTGTTTTGCTCGACTTCAAAAAGGGTTTCGACACGGTGCCACACTGCAGACTGCTAACGAAGATACGAGCTTATGGAATAGGTTCACAGATTTGTGAATGGCTGGAAGACTTCCTAAGTAATAGAATGCAGTATGTTGTTCTCGACGGCGAATGTTCATCAGAGACGAATGTATCGTCAGGCGTGCCCAAGGGAACTGTGATAGGACGATGAATGATCTGATGATGCAGTGGTGTGGAGGGTGTCGTCTTTACCTGACTGTAATAGCATACATGATGACTTAGACAAAATATCTAGTTGGTGCGAAGAATGGCAGCTAGCTCTCAATGCAGAAAAATGTAAGATGATGCGCATAAGAAAACTAATCCCATAATGTTCGAATACAGCATTAGTAGTGAGATTCTTGATGGAGTTGTGAGTAAAGCGGACAGCCGACTTCGGTTTATTGGGAGAATTTTGGGAAGATGTACTTCATCTGTAAAGGAGACCGCGTATAAAACGCTTGTACGACCACGTCTTTAGTGTTGCTCAAGTGTTTGGGACCCGCAACAGATCAGTTTAAAGGAAGACATAGAAGCTGTTCAGAGGCGAGCAGCTAGGTTTGTTAATGGTAGGTTCGATCAATGCGCGAGTGTCACGGAAATATTCCGGCAACTCAGTTGGCGATCGCTGGAGGAATGACGAGGTTCTGTTCCTGAATTTCTGTTCAGGAATATTTGGAGGGCCGGAATTTGAAGCTGAGTGTAGTACGATCTTGCTGCCGTCTACTTACATTTCGCGTAAAGATCACAAAGACAAGATACGAGAAATTACGACTCGTACGGAGGCATATAGGCATTCTTTTTTTCCTCGTTCTATGTGGGAGTGGAATAGGAAAGGAAATGCCCAGTAGTGGTACAGTGTACCCTCCGCCACGCACCTTACGTTGTATTGCGCAGTATGTATGTAGATGTAGATGTATTCGGAGATAAGAAAGCTTGCGCAGATTGAGTACAGTGGTGGCCTGAATGAAACTGATCCTCGGAGCGAAGAGCACACCACCAATAATTTACCTTCATAAATAGCAACTTCTTGTGCAAAACTTGGTACTCGCGGACACTGCGGATGCTATGGCGGATGTTGGTTTACAGCGCAGTAACTACTAGTAGAGCACGGCCTTTGGAACAAGAGATGACGCAAGCTGCGGCTATCAGCTGTTGGTGGCGGGCATTGTGGCTGGTGCAAGACGCGTTGGCCATTGTGGGGTGGGAAGGAAGCCAGATTGGAGGAATTCCTGCAGGTGTATTGTGGCCGGCGCGACAATGGCACGCCGCGCCGCCACAAAGGCCTTTGTCGCACTAATCTGCCCCGGCCGCACACATTCAATTTCTTAATGGTTCCTCGAGTGGCGCCCCTTCCTCCTGATAGGTCCCGGCCCGCCTCTCCTGGGACCGGCCGACACATCCTCCCGACGACGTCGGCGTTGCTTAAAAAAGGACGGAAATATCGCCTGCGCGCCCGAGATAGGAACATCACGCCAGCGAGCTGCTGTGTGCTCGCAGTGAGACGCAAAACATCGATTGCTCCCTTAGTACACTGTCTCAGTCATACGTTGGAGTCACAGAAGCGCGATAGCGATTTGCACAGGTACAAATGTCTGCCGCTTTCTTGGCTTGATTTGATTTGATTTTCTCAGGGAAGCCAAAACAGTCTTGGTCCAACCCGCCACTGCCCGCACCGAAACTAAGTTTATTGTGCGGTATCGCTCCATGTATATCTAGTAAAGCCAACCAATGCTCTTGAACAGTGCAAAGAGTCCCTTTACCAGTTCTTTATTAGACACAATTTCTTCGGGTCTGGTTGTCCCAAATGTTCTGCGCCTTTTACTCTCCAATGCAATGCATTCGAAGATTAGATGTGATGCAGTTTCATCACCGTCATCACAAATCCTACATTTAGGGTCCTCTTCTGTTATTCCCATTGTATGTAGCTGTTTTTTGAAATTCCCATGGCCTGTCAGCAATCCAACCATGAGTCTAATCTCTCTCCTATTCAGGCCCAGGATTTCAGAGCTTCTTTTAAAACATGGCTTTGGCATCATTACCTTGCCAAGTTTTTGTTGGTAGACTTTGGTCCAATATTCTACGTGCTGTCTTCTGAGCCAGTTACGTAACTCCAATTTGATCATTGCCTTGGTGATTGTCAGGACAGGTTCCGGTTCAATAAATGGAGTGTCTGCCCCCATCCTGGCTAATCTGTCGGCATGTTCGTTGCCACTGATCCCCGAGTGGCCAGGGACCCACAATAGGTTTGCCCTATTGCTTTCCTCTAGCTCCACCAGAACCCTGTGACATTCTGCAATAATTTTAGACCTTGTTGCAGGAGCTGCCTGTGATCTCAGGGCTGCCTGGCTGTCTGAATAGATATAGATGCTACGGTCTTTGTAGCACCTACGCTTCTTGGCTTTATGGCTGCCACTCACTGTTCCATATGTTCTGGTCTGCTGCCGCACATCTGTATAAGGAACATGTCGATCAATCCTCGTCGCGTACACAAGGCATAAAAGGGAGTACGGTGGCAAAGCTGTCACTTGCAACGGAACAGATACGATATGCAATGTCCGTGTTTATCGACAGAACTACTCAAGTCCTTCAGACAGGACGAGCGCATGCCTAACTGCCGCCCTGTGCGAACGACCATATTCCCCACCCCCACATTAAAAAGAACAAGTTTGTTTGATAATCAAAATATCCACGGGTGTACTGCCTGTCTATAGTGCCCAACGGGCACCGGCGACGTTACAACTCGGCCGCACCACATTTAGAAGGCGCATTGCATTATGAGCAGCGCTTGTGGTATCTGCCCCTGAAACTTTGAAGGGTTGTAGCCCCCAAACTGACAGTGATAGGAATGTAGTTTAAATTGATTTGGACGCAGCTGGTTTCAACGAATCCAATGCACGATAGAAAAAACTATTGTTCCGTTTCCGTTTCCATTTAAAAAATTATATCTTTGTGCTGTAACTCTTCGGAAAATGATACAATATACTATGTTCATAGCTCCGCAGAAAGTGTAACATTTCTTGTGTTGACCTACCGCATTAAAATTTTCCCTCACCTATTATTTTATAAGTTACAGAGGCAAACACACTTAGTAAAACACTCGCTACATAATGTTTGGAAGTTTATGCCGCGCTACCGAATTCAGCGTATCGGCGACGTATTCTTCAAATGTGGCACACGTGCCAAAACAGCTCCTCGTTTTGCAAAATAAATCTCTGTTGCGTGCCGGAAGCAATACCAAATAAATACACGGCGCGGCGCGCTGGCGTTTTTTGCCGCTGAGCTGCGCTGACAGGTTCGTAAATCACGCGACACGTTGTCCAGGAGCTCCGGCGCAGCAGGCGGCACAAAAATACCGACCCACCTTTTTCAGAACATTATTATTCGAAAAATACTCGCTTTAAACATATGTATTTAAGAACATGCGGGTAAAATATCGTCTCTAGCCGATAGCAATCGGATAATTATTCAGGAAAGTAGAGCCCGCGAGCGCTGTCTGGCGAGTTCGTTATCGCGCACGGACAAGTGGCACAGTTTCTGCAAATTAAATACCGAACGAAAAATGTAAATTTGGTTAAATGAAGCGCAAAACGAACCCCGGCTGCGGCAAATAAACAGAGCGCTGTGTGCGGCGTCGCGCGAACGCAGCGGTCGACTGCCGTCGGCGAAACGCCCGCCGCAGCCGGCGCTAACCGAACGCACGAGCGCAACGCCATTTGCCACGCGTCTGAATACTCGGCGCTGGAATTACGGCCTGTCTGAACTCCAGGGCGAACCGCGGCCGCCACCACGCATACTAACGAAACAAAAATATCGTTACAGAAATTTAGCCCTGTGCTAGGTTTCCGGCAGGGAACGGACGTCAGAGACGGGAAATTGGACGACATGGTAATCACATTTGCTACACCTATCTTCTTTCAATAACCTGGAGCTGTGCTACGCAGTTAGTGCAATGGGTAGAGTTTTGCATTGGAATGTACACAAGAATTTCGTTTATCCGGATTACCGAAAATCCAGAAACTTTACAATACACAGGAAGACTTTTATCACCTCGTTTACATGGCTCCCAAAACCGGATTTCGTAAACCGAGTTTCCAAATCCGCTTTTGGTTGGCCATATAAACACTCCAAAATCGATTCTGGAACTCCATTTCTGTAAAGCGGTTTTCCAGTTCCACAATCGATTTTTGTGCCCATGTAAACACAACCGTTTTTGAAGCGTTCTTGGTTTGTCAGATTGCGTTTTCTTGTTAAGAATTTTCAGCACATATGGACAGAGTGACTTTCTAATGTGAAATAAAAGTATACATATTAGTGTGGGCATGTATTTGTGTATTTACGTAAGTAAATATAGCGATTGTCCTGACTAAATCAGCTAGTTTTGAGCCGCCATATTGAGTGAGCTAGGAAATCCGATTCAGGCTATGACATGTAAATACCTCAGCGAAAAACGGTTTACACAGAGGTAATAATGAAAATATAGGCTTATACATGTAAGCAGTGGTTTAATTTTTCTACAGATTGTAAACATAACACGACATACGGCATGTTAAAAGTAAGCAACTTTTATTTAGACCAACTGAGGAGCTATTGTAAGGGCTGTTAATTGTGTTTTAGGTGATGCATGGGTGCAGCTGGCTTTACCCAGCTAGCGGTTTTTAAATTGTATTATTTCGCATTAATTCAGAGTTTAATTTAAATCTGTAGGCCTAAACCAAGCTGTGAACAGGATGTCTGAAAAATAAATAAATAATAAAAAAAAATTGAACTTCACAAAAAAAGTAATATTGAGAAAAAAAATGCGTGCAGGTAAGAAGTCGTACATGAAAGGCATTCAAAACTAAGCATGCGACGTTCACTTTACTTCAAAGTACATGCTACCAGAGAGGAAAGCGTAAGTGTTCCGTAGTCTTCAAATGCGCGCCTTCGACGTGGGATTCAAAATGGCGGATTGTTCTGCTTGTACTCTAGGTAAATCAATAGTTTTACCAGCCGTGTTGTTGCCTCCGCATGAGGCATTATTATTCTTCCACTGAAGTGCCACTTTCGTTGTCTACTTCACCATCATTGTCGTTCTCTGCAGTAGAACAGGCGGTAACACGAACTTCCTCGTCGGCCATCATCTTGTAACGACCATTACTGCCATTCTATAACCAGGCATCTATGTTACCATCATCAACACCTGAACAACGCACTGACTTTAGCGCCGTAATCGCAACTAATGTTTTCCATGACTTTCTTCCGCTTCGAAGCCATTTCAGTCACATACAGTCAAAACAAAAGTATAGTACTGGTAGGGATGAGATCAACAATGACCATAGTAACTGCAACTGAAAGCGTAGAACCAGCGATCTCTTTGTTGCTAGCGGTGTCAACATATGGTACATACACTGCAGCGTACAAAACATATATTCGCGAAGGGAAAGAAAGAAAAAAGAAAAGATCCGGATAAACTAGGTTCTTATGTACTCGTTTTACAGTGATCGAATCGAGCTACAGGAAATTTTTTCCCGTTTTCTATTTTTCGCTGCCTCGTATGGTTCCCATTCTTAACCCTCACACCTCACACTTGACTTTAAAATAGCCATCCACTGGGGGTGCACTGCACCCCAGTAAAATATTATCATTTACCACTGTACTAACTAATTAATATAATATCGTACGTTGTTATGTAAACAGAAATTTGTACATAACTATACTTTCCTGTAATTTTTTAAAAATTATTACAATGAGTAACACAGGGTATTTATGTACAGAGTGTACACAGTATTCTTGGTAGATCATGTTTAGTATTTTTAATGTTTGTAGCTTTCTTAAACTGGAATGTTTATAATGCAATAGAATGACTTATCCTACTTTATTTCGTTGTTACGATAGTTTCCGCAAATTTCAAACATGTCACACTTCAACACCATAATGAACATCAGTTTTTATACTTCCATTGTTACTTGAATCTGAACCTGAAAGACTACAGTTCTTTAATTTTTGCAGTATATTTTGGCATATCGTGTTTATTAAATGAGTAACTATTATCTTATATTTATGCAGAACGGATAAAAAGATGAAATTAATTAATACTGGAATTACGCGGAGAAACTGGAACTAATATCACAGTCAGTAGATGTATGTGTGTGAATACATGTGGACAAATTAGTGCCCTAGGCTCATTGGAGATCGTCCTCTTACAATCTTTGCAACTTGACACTATTGCAACAACAGTGCAAACGTTTGAGTTAAATTGCATACAAGTAATCATATTACGAGATACCTACAAAGTTTCAGTAAATTGAAACCATGATACTTTTGGCAAAACACAATAAAAGAAGTAGGGGGTTCCTAGAAACCCGTTGTGAGGGTTAATCGTTATACAGCCCGTGTAGACTGTAGATCAAGTTGGTATCTCGAAACATGTTGCCTTAATGTAGGCGACAGCTGTGGCCGCGGTTGCTAACTCGTACAATAATTACTGGGGAATGCGATAATCTGCAAGCTTGTATAATGCACGGTACCATATTGAACGACTCTGTTTAAACGTACAATGATTTCTTTTGGGCCAGATATAACTGTTAAACTGTCAAGAATGAAGACCTAAATCAATAATAATTGTCGATGACGACTAAGGAAAGTGAAATTACATTAAATCTCAAGGTAGATGTCTTTAATCGTGGCTGGGAAAGTTGCTTTTTCAAAGTAACGAAGTTATAATTAAAGATAGTTTTACTGGAAAGTAACTTAGTTACAATTGTTTAACTATTATATATTAAAAGTAAATGTATTACTTATAGTTACTTCTACAGTTCCTTTACAGTTACTTGTAAAAGTTATAATTGTAACTCATATGTAAACAAATATTGCACCCTACCCTTGTAGAAAGGATAACTTTTTGTGATTGGCTTATGGCATTAGATTAAGCAGTTGTGTATGGTGTAGTAAATTGGAAGGAAAATCAAGAAACGTCCAATCTACAGCGTAGTTATGAGGGACGAAGCGACAACACTGGATATTTTTTTTTTTTATTTATTTATTTATTTTTTTTAATGGGGCTGGTAATGCATGCTTTATGTGAGATGTGTTTACATAAGAGGTGTTCTACATGGCGTCTATTCGTGCAAAGAATAACTCATGGCGTAAGGTATGATGCATCCTTTAAGTATAATCGGGTGTTATAGTACTTGCTGGTACGCATCGAAGACGCGACCGTTTAGTGTCTGCAACCCTTGGAATTGCATAATGTCCCTATAACAAAAAGTCTATGGGACACCAATCCAGTGGTCCTGAAATGTCTGTGTCAGATGTTCGCGCACATTGTGACGAAAATGTTCTGTTGCGCCAACGTGCATGAACTACACCTGTAATCGTTGCTGAGACGGCACATCCTTCAGCAAGATACGCAATGCATTAACGTTGAAGTCCTAATAAATGTGCCCCATTTAACCATTGTAGTAGCAAGTCCTGATAATTGCCATATTTAACCATCGTGGTAGCACGTATGGCCCTATTAATCTACCGCCAAGTATGCCAAAGTCTCTAGCCAAGTGTCTTTCTCTTCTTTCGGAGAGTACTATAAGCTCTCAAAGTATTCGACACTTGTTTTTGAACACCTTGTATATGTGTAGTATATGACACCCATGTGTCAGTCTCTCCTCCTGAATCTCTGTACCGATTTCAACCAGAAGAGGTACGTATCACTTACCGACTAGAAAGAAATAGATTTTTGGTTGTTGCCGCATTATGCAAGACAGTTTTTTTGTTTTTTGTTTTGTTTTAATACCCAAACTAGTTTCGGCACTTATTGTGCCATCTTCCGTAGGTTTCTGGTGTTTATTTTCTATCATAATACGTTACATATTTTAGTTATACAATCGTTTGCACAAGTTGATTGGTTTGACAGTTTTGTTAGCTGTTTTAGGCCTAATTTATTCAAGGTACTTACATTGTGTCATTCGCAGTATTTGCATGTAATGACACAATGTAAGTACCTTGAATAAATTAGGCCTAAAATATCTAGCAAAATTGTCAAACCAAACACCTTGTGCAAACGATTGTGTAACCAAAATATGTAACACGTTATTATAGAAAATAAACACCAGAAAGCCGCGGTGGAGTAGCCGAGCGGTCTAAAGCGTCTCGCTGCGGAGTGCGTGGTTGCTCGCCGTGGAGGTTCGAGTCCTCCCTGGGGCATGGGTGTATGTGTTGTCCTTAGGTTAGTTTACCTAGGTTTAAGTAGTTTGTAAGCTACGGACTGATGACCACGCAGTTTGGTCCGATAGATTTACAAACGTTTTGAACATTTGATTTAAACACCAGAAACCCACGAAAGATGGCACAATAAGTGCCGAAACTAGTTCGGGTATTAAAACAAAAACAAAGTGTCTTACATAAGGCGGTATCAACCACAAATCTAATACTGCAAGCACGGAAGAGCTGCACCATCACAAGATGATAATTGAATGAAATACTGCGAGATTGGGGTGTGGGGGATAACTGGGAGGATACGGACAGAGATAGGAGGGAGCAACGACAGGATGGAGATGGACTAATAAAAGACTGGAACAAATAATACACGACCGACGCTGGATTTTCAGCCAGTAATGGAATAACAGACGAAGTCCACACGAATAAGACATCTGGCAGATTTATCACGCTTCAGATTGCGCCGATAGCAACATAAATTTGAGGCGGAAGCAGCAGTCGCGGGTAATTTATTGTGGAGGGGCGGTAACAGGTGCGAGCGGTGATTGATGGGCCGTTGTTGTTGTTGTTTTGGGCGGCTCGGTTTTCGGGTAGCCACGTGTTGCGACGCAGATAGCGGCGAGGCGAGGCGACGGCGTCGCGTGCCGCAATCAGAGCGCGGGACACGTTTACATGATTTCAATTAGCGTTATCGCGCCCGTCTGACAGCCGCCGCCGCCGCCGTTACGGCTGCGGGTCACGCACGCCGGCCGCCACTGCGCATGCGCGACGCCCGCCGCCGACTGCCCCGGCGACTGGGGCCATCTACAGCTGCGTCTGTGCACTGCGCCACTGAGCGACGAACGGCTCAGAAGCTGGATGTTCGCAAGCAACCGCCAGTGGCCGCTGAAGGCGCACTTATCCAGCCAGGGTTGCCAGATCTGGCGATTTTTCGCATTCTTGGCTATCTTTTTCTTAAAACATTCTAGCTTTCTGGCGACTGGCGATTCAATTTGGCTAGTAAAAGAATAAGTTGGCGATTTAATGGCTACTTCATTTTACTTCATACAAAACGAATGTAAAGCAATTCCACTTGAGACATTTCGTCAATGACACCGACTAAAAATCGATAGAATGCTGAGTGAACGTATCAGAGAAGTTAGATGAAATGTCTGCAGGTAGGCTATCTTTGATCTGTGGGAGAGTGTCACAGAGATGTAAAGAAACTCAACTTGTAGACTCATGAAGACTGCTGTTGTGAGACGAACTCTTTGCTTCACACTTCACTGTGATTAGCAATGGTTTGCAGAATATAAATGTGGATGTACAACACACGATAATTTCTCTGTCGTTTTAATGGCTGATTTTTCAGTGTTATTATGAATTCAAAAAATATTGAAATGTTTGTATAGCTTATGGGACTTAACTACGGGGTCATCAGCCCTTAAACTTACAACTACTTATGAACTAGCCAACTATGGACGGCACAAATATCCATGCCCGAGGGCGGGTTCGAACCCCCGACCGTAGTGGCCGTGCAGACTGTGACCGGAGCGCCTCAGTCCCCTCGGCCACCGTGGCCGGCCCCTGAATTTCAGGATTATTATTGTCGAGTCACATGACATAATTACCATTAACATAATAAAGTTAACTGATTAAAATTGCGATAATCGTCATTTTTACTGATGAAAAAGATGGCTATATTTTGGCATTTTATTGATATAAAGATGGCTATATAGTGGCATTTTATTAATAAAAAGATGGAGATATTTTGGCTATTTTTTGTTTAAAATTTGGCGACAGAGCTCTCGAAAAACCTGGCAACCCTGTATCCAGCCACTTCTAGAGCCCTGTATTGGGCTCTACCCACTTCCCTCGCTTCTGGCTGGTGGCTACTAGAGTTGGGCAACACGATTCTTTTTTAGGAATCGATTCTTGCGATTCAATCCCACATTGTGAAGCGATTCCTAAGATTCGTTTACGATTCTTTAATCTGCATTGGCACGATTCTTACTTCTACATCTTGCTCATAGATGGCAATCATGTCTGTGTCATGGATGTTGGAATCTTAACATTGGCATCTGTTCCTACGATTAGTTCACGATTCTTTCTGGTCTGCGACAGCATGAATCTTACAGAATGCCAAAAAGGTGGCAATATGGGTATCGGATTTTTTAAATATATATGGCGCGTAAAGTTCAGAATTATAATAATAATGAGGCAATGCCATTCGATTCAGCTCTCAAAAATTCTCGAGAAAATAGTCTTTGAAGTTTTGCTAGTGGTTATAAATACATATTACACTACCAACTATTTCTGTTGTCATCATAGCTCATTTAGCAGCGTTGTAGGTTTAGTGAACGTAGGTCACTTATTTCGAATCCTGCTGTAACCTTACCTTTTTTTGCGTTCTGTTTTAATACTTCGGCCATTTTAATATAGATTTAATTAAATCTATGGTGATTAACACACAATTAATCATTATAAAATACTTATTATGTAAAATCGATTAGTTTAAGGAAACACGTCCATATAAACATACATTAAAAATAAAAATTCGTCTCTAAATATCAAATTTCTTTCGAGATACAAGAAATTCGCGTTTATTAAAATGTTTCCTTTTTGTAAAATCGGTTTCTTTCAGGAAAGCTGATAATGTAAAAACCAAAATGGTAAAAAAGATTTTTGAGAAGGCTTTAAAAACATTTAAAATCGCGTTTTTATATAAAAAGAATATTTTTGTAAAATTGAGTTTTTACAAAAACTACACTATGTAGATGAACTCGTAAAGCCTAAACATCTCTAAACACAAAATATAATCCAAATCGTTACAGCCGTATCCGGGATACGCGAAATATAAATGTGTAAAGATTGCTCGTTTAAATACATAATATGTAAACTGTGTAAAGGACATATATTCGTATGTATTGGCAGCTGTGTATTTCGCTGCGTTTTGTTTCTGTCATCTGTAATTCGTGAATAGGCTAATAATTAACGGCTCACGATCTTCGTTCTATAATTCCTTTGTTCACACGCTTTCTGGTTTTCGTAATTATTTGGCACGATTCGCTACTTGCTTTCGAATCATGAATCGTTGGATCTTGGAATCGTCACGAGACAGGTGACTCTTGAACGACGATTCGTCCCCCCTCTTGACTTCTCTCCGGCATTCGGCAGTCGCCTTGGAGTCATGAATCGTTGGAACTTAGAATCATCACGAGACAGACGATTCTTTTGAAAGACGATTCGTCCGAATCAAAATTCTATTCTTACGATTCTTTATTTGTATTCGTTCAAATGAACGACTCATTCACGAATCTCCACAACTCTAGTGGCTACTATGCAGTGGGAGCGATAGAGAACGACTACAAATAAAGAATCGTCAAGACTCGAATCGTGGTGTGAGCGAATCGTCGTTCAAAAGAGTCGTCTGTCTCGTGACGATTCATGCTACGAATAGTGTCACGAAACTGACAGTGAATTTTTGCACCTTCGCGATTGGAGAGCTGCCAAGCGCCTGGGGCGTATTAGCATTCCGCGAAACGATTGCTTGATGAATGTGTATTTGGAGTGAAGCAGCACGTTCAAAATACCTTCGAATTTAGGAGCTATTGTGGCGCTATCAATTGCAGCAACTAATAATTCGGAAATCTCTCATTGGCAAAGGATGCTCAGAAGTAACAGAATAATGTTACGAGTAACAAGTGTTCGTATACGGTGATTAGTTATATGGATAGAAGTAAATCTTTAATAATTCACTCACGTCCAAACGTCTGCTCTTAATCGGATTCGCAAATATTAGACCACTATTTTATAGTATTACTGCTGTACGAAAGTAATGCTGAATGCTTCCAGTAGCAGTTAATCAACTATTTCAGTAGAGCCTGCTTAGTTTCGCACCTCAGTTACACAAAAATTATAGGGCTTATAGCAACATATTTTGACTGTTACCTCCTCGTTTGATAAAGTGAATGTGTAGCTACAAATAAATATTATGTCCATATATAAACTTTTAATATTAGCACATAACATTCTTGAAGATATTCAGTTTGATACCTGCCGAGTACCTAAAAAAAATATGATAGGCAAACGAAAAGCACAGAAGGAAGGACAAGAGGAAAAAAGCGTATATAAGGCGATGTAGAATCTAGTCTCCTACAGTATAAATATCGTATATACTTTTGAAAATATTACATTGGTCGAAATCTGCTAAAACAGAACTAGTACAACGTGACAGTACGCACCGAGCACGCGAAGATAATCTTCACAAGTTCCTTTTATACTTGAGCACATCAGGTTTCATTTCTGCTTTCAAAAGGTTTTTGGACTACATGATTACGACTCGGGTATTGTGAACTGTATGAATTACACTGCGCAGACAATTTGTTTTTATAGACTGCCATTAACAGGAATAGTGATATTAATTTAATGATGTTTTCATATTTGCATTAGAAAGTTCACAGCGACGTTCGGTGACTATGAAATATGAAAGTAAGAGCATTAAAAACAGGAACTTCTAGGTTTGTATCTCGCCATTCCTGTGTTACTCCCTACTGGCCGCTAGGAGCGCTAGTATCGCTTCAGCTGCAATTTTTCCCTACAGAGTTTCGCGACTGTCTGTGATACGAAGGCAACTACCCAATCATGCCGAATGATTACGAACCCCGGAGAGCAGTCAAGAGGCGAATGTGTGTGAACAGAGCACGGAGAACTGAAGTCAGAAACGAAACACAACGAATACACAGCTACCAGTACACACGATTAAAAAAAAAGTTCAAATGTTTGTAAAGCTTATGAACTTATGAACTTATGAACTACCTTATACTAAAGACAGCACTAACATCCATGCCCGAGGGGGATTCGAAACCCCGTCGGGAAAGGCCTCGCGCATTTCAGCATAGCGCCTCAAAGCGCTCGGCCGCTCCGTCGCGGCCACGATTTAAATCAAGAAATCAAAATATGATGAATAAATACGAACATTTTATTTGTTCCAGATGCAATGTAGCACACACACACACACACATACACACATACACACACACACACACACACACACACACACACACACACACACACATTCTTTATACAGTTTAGATGTATAAATATAAATGAGCAATTCCTGTTCATTTGTATTTCACGTATCTCGAAAGCGGTTCTAAAGATTTGTATTGAATTTTGTATTTAGATTGGTTTTTGCTTTTTGACTTCACTATGGTTATAATTTACGTATGAAAGTGTTTTTGAAAAATAATTTTTTTAAATATATAAGGCGATTTTACATGCTTTGCAACGCCGTCTTGTAAAACGTTTTTACCGTTATGGTTAGTATGTTTATTTGTATATATGTCTTACCTAAAAACACCTCTAAAAAAGATTATTTTTTTAAAACATAAAACGTGAATTCCGTGTATCTCGGAAACTGCTTTATGATTTGGATAAAATTTAGTATTCAGAGGCTCATTTCGATTTGTAAAGTTAATCTATATAGAAGTGTTTCCTAAAAGTACGCGATTTTACATAATGCGTTTTATAATAATTAGATATGTGTTAATAACCATACATTTTATGACATTTATATTGAAGTGATTGAAGTTTTCGAACACAAGGGATTCGAACACCAAATTTTCATTTGTAGATATCTTACGAAAATATTTAGTCTGAACTGGCGTATCCTTAAAGCCTTATTCTTATGTTCCGCTTAGTCCGTGAATCGCTTTACCAAAAATGCATAAGACACGTTTTGCCATAAAACAATATATACGAATAAAAAGAAACAATTAAAGTCGTCAGAGATGCCGGTAAGAAGCTGTTCAGTGATACATATCACAGCCTTTATGTCGTATGTCGTTTTCTTCGAAGTTTTGCTTGTAAAATGACCAGAAAAATTACGAATGTCGAAACTAAGGCTACAGAGAATTGTAAAAGAGGGCATAGCCGGAAAACATCCAGCAACAAAAATGATTTTTTTTTCCATCACATCCAATTTGATTTAGAAAGTGAAACCTTAGGACGTATCTGTCAATTATTTCACTACTGAAAGCAACTAAAATAAATAAATAACGTTTTTGACCACTTTTGCACACATCCCCTCTTAACATCTCCTCCGAGGAAACTTAGCCGGCCGCGGTGGTCGAAGAGACTGAGGCGCTGCAGTCACGGTCCGCACGGCCACTACGGTCGGGGGTTCGAATCCCCCCTCGGGCATGGATATTTGTGCCGTCATAGTTCGTAAGTAGTTCATAAGTAGTATGTAAGTTTAGTGACTGATGACCCCGTAGTTAAGTCCCATAAACTATTCAAACATTTGAACATTTTTTTAAACATTTTGGGGAAACTTACACTTAAAAAAAAAAACAAAAAAGGTTTGTTAAGCTTGTGGGACTTAACTACGTGGTCATCACTCCCTAAACTTACAAACTACTTATCTACTACCTTATACTAAGGACGGCACAAATATCCATGTCCGAGGGGGGATTCGAACCCTCGACCGTAGTGGCCGTGCAGACCGTGACTGGAGCGCCTCAGTCCCCTCGGCCACCGCGGCCGGCCACTTACACTTTCAGACAAACCGTATCATATCAGTATCTTAATTTGCTGTCATCTTTAGTTTTCCCGTTCCTTGTTGTTTTCATTGGTTTACCCCGAAACGGTTAAGAAAAGAGCATATGTTTATTATAAGTTTTTGTTCAGAATCATCAGAAGCATCCCTATGCAACCTGTACACTGATTTATCGGCCCAGCGATGAGAATGCTCAAAACTTCTGAGGGGTATCTTACACAGACATGTCACAGCCATTGCTCTGGTGTATTGTGGAACACGGATAATTCACTTCCCTTTTTTCTTTCTTTCTTTCTGGGGGTGGGAGTGTAATGCGAGGCCGGTAGGAAGCGGTAGCCGCGGGGGTGGAGTTTCAGCAGAGGGAAGTATGGAAAATTAAGGATTTAGCGGTGTCCTTTTGCACATTACAAGATGAAGGCAAATCAAGGAGGATCTGGAAGAGCGGCGTTGATTGAGGCGGAAGGGAAAGGAGCGCCCGAGGAGGCGAATCAAAGACCGGAAACTGCTGCGCCGTCGCAGGCTTTGTTGCGTCGCTTCACGGCTCGCCAGAAACACCAAAATTGCAAATTCTCTGAGCCGGCTCTCCTACAACAGGTTCCGCGTCCGCTGGATGTCCACATCTGACGGCTTACCGCTAAATTAAATCACCTACTCTGATGCATGCATGTGCTGTTATCGAGCATGTTACCGTACACGCAGGGTGTTCAAACACAAGTGACGAATACTTCGAGAGATGGTAGTTCACCGTATCAAGAAAAACAAGCCACCAAGCATGTGTTGGGAAATGCGTACTTTCTGAAATAAACAGGCTCAGCAGACCGCGAGCTGCTTTGAGAGATAGTCTGCACTTCAGCCTGTCTTCAGCTCTTTTCTGACATTCTTCCAGTAATCCCACTCTCTGAAGGTCTTTGGCTACGCAGTCACTCCATCGAGTTCTACGTCTTCCCACGGGCCTTCTGCCGATTGGCTTGGTATTGAGTACCGTTTTCGGCCATCGGATGTCCCGCATTCGAGCATCATGCCCTGCCCACTAGTCTTGTGTAGTTCGCGAACGAACTAATTAGGAAGGGCGCTCCCACAGGCGAACTACGCGAACTAGTTCGCAGATCTCTCGCCTCTTAATTCGTCCGCTCCTTTTCCGCAGAATCGCTTGATTCCCTTCTGCGATTTGCCGTCATTTCGAGCTGAGATGCAGCTCAGCTATAGTTTTAGTAGCGGTAGCAAAAGCCAAAACGAGCGGACGAACTGAAAAGAGCGACCTACTTCACGGCCGAGCTGCGAACTAAAAGGAGAGCTACCGGTCACGAACTAAAATATGCTCGATAGGTCGCGAACTAAAAGATCCGCGATAGGACGCGAACTAAAATATGCGCGATACGTCGTAGACAGAATTAAAAATCACATGTTTGCCTTCTGCTTATGAGAGCCATGTCGAGGTTAGCGTCTGCCTGCTAGATTACATAGTTAAGTGCTACCAAATTTCTGCTTTGAAATATTCTGCACTCTGCAATATCTGACTAATAGATTCCATAATGCCAAGATATAGAGATAACTCTAAACTTAAACGCGAGAAATTATCCACAAACTGTTTCTTTTGGTTTGCGTGATATCGTTAGCGGCTCACGCAGCAAGCGCATGAAGCAGCTAGGTGGGGGAACTTCTCCCTCCACGTGCATGCGCAGACCACGCCGCTCAGCCGTCGCTGGGAGCGGACGAACTAAAAGAACGAAGTAGTTCGTGGCAGAGCAGCGAACTAAAGTGAGCGCTCCCGATCGCGAACTATTATGCGCAAGTCTACTGCCCGCAGGAGTGTCTTCATTACAGCCGGTCGGCTCTTTGTAAATATCACACAACTCTGTATTGTAACGTATCTTCCATTTTTCACCCACATTATCGAAAACTGGTCCAAAAATCTTCTGAAAGACTTTCCTCTGAAATATCATCAGTCTGTTTGAATCTTGCTTAGTTGTACGCCAGGTGGCACAGTACTACTCGCTGTAGGAGTGTTTTGTAGATGTTTATTTTGAAATGTCTTGACTAACTTCTGGCATTGAGACCGTGGTAACAACGATTACCTGCCTGTAGTCTTGCCTGTATTTCCATTGTATTGGGTGGACATCTCTGAATATTATGCCCAGGTATTTGTACTCTCCGACTTAACGATAAGGATCCTCAGTTGTCTGTAAGGGTAGAAGTGATTCTTGAGTTTCATTATGTCTATAGTGTAGAACCATGTATTCCGTCTTGTCATGACTGATTTGACGTCCAAGTTTCCTCGCTGTTCTACATCTACATCTTGCCGGGTTTGCTAGTAATTAGGTGAAGAAAGGAACGTTCCGAAAAAGGGACGATTACAGTGAACTAGTTCCCAAAACTGAACTGGTTGGCCCATCTCTAGTAGTGACCCCGACCACGTGCACCTTGCGAGAACAACAGCAGGGCAGCAAACAAGAAGACTTGGAGTACTTAGTTGGGTAGCGGCTGGCTGGGCAGGCATCAGTATTTGCAGACGGCGGTTCCCAGGAGGCGAAGTGCTGACGCGGCGCCGGCGCTGCGGACTCAGCACGCCGTAACGAGGCGCCCGTAAATCAGAGCCCAAACACACCGCGCGCTCTAATTGATTTCGGATCCGAGTCGCCGTTATTGAACTAATTAATTATATAAAAAAGGCCGGCTCTGGGGACGCGGCGCGGCGGCACGATAACGCCTCGCAGGGGCAGAGCAGGGGCAGGGCAGGGGATCCCTTGCCAATTACCGGCCGCTGAAATATTAAGCGCGGCTTACGTTGCCCGTCACACATGCCAGCTTTCGCACGCCGCAGAGCGCCGTGTCTGAGGCAGCTAAAACTCTTACCGGGCGCTATAGCGCCATTCTGCTATTCACTTCACTGCGGGTTGACTAGATATCTGCTAACCATCACCGTTGCAAATATAAAATAGCTGTGGTTGCTCGTTACTAATATTGCTATGCTACTGAAAAAAAGACAACTCGTTGTTTTAAGTGGTTACCGGAACCCTCGAAATATTCGTGACAGATTTGTTTCAGATTTTTAGATGGTACTCTAACAAACATTAGGACGAGCTCACCTCTTGGCCCACTTTAGCTTACAGTAATGGAATGCGCTCTTAGAAAATCAGACGATGCTGAAGGAATTAGATTAGGTAATGAAACAATGAAGGTGGTAGATGAGTTTTGTTACTTGGGTAGTAAAATAACATATGACGATCGCAGTACAGAGGATATAAAATTCAGAATGGCAATGGGAAGAAAAGCATTTTTGAAAAAGAGAAATTTGCTAACATCGAATATTAATTTAAATGTAAGGAAGTCTTTTCCGAAGGCATTTGTGTGGAGTGTTGCTTTGTACGGGAGTGAAACATGGACGATAAGCAGTGTGGACAGGAAGAGAATTCAGGCTTTTGAAATATGGTGCTACAGAAAAATGCTGAAGATTAGGTGGGTGGATCGCGTAACTAATGAGGAGGTACTGAACAGAATCGGGGAGAAAAGAAATTTCTGGCATACCTTAACTACAACAAGGGATAGATTGGTAGGGCACATTCTTAGACATCAAAGAATTGTGAATTTAGCGTTGGAGGGAAGTGTGTGGGGTAAAAATCGCAGAGGGAGACCAAGAGACGCGTATAGTAAGCATATTCAAGTGGATGTGGGTTGCCGTTCTTATGAGGAGATGAAAAGGCTTGCTCAGGATAGAGTAGGGTGGAGAGCTGCATCAAACCAGTCTCCGGACTGAAGTGCATAACAACAACAACATAATAACACTAAAAGTGGGCCTTTGCGATCGCCTTTTGACAGCTCGAAGTTTTATCTTATTTCGAGGCGCGTCCAGAAAGTAAGTTCCGTTTCAATTTATGTCCGCTGCAGCGCTGCGATTGCAGTTTCGCACGTCCGCTGTAGACGATGCCTATCAAGGAGAAGAACGTGCGCCATTTGGAGATCGCTGTCAGTTACGTACGCTTTGTTGTGCTTGTTTGAAATGTCGGCGTTGATTGAAAATCCCGCCGCCTGTGAAATCAGTCGGACATTCGGTTTCTGAATGCGAGGAAAGTGAAACCGAGTGAAATTTACCGGAAAATTTGCGATGTTTACGGACCAAATGCGATGAGTGATTCAATGGTGAGTAGATGGGTCCGACAGTTCAATGACAGGCGTAGTGATGTGCACGATGAAGAACGAAGTGGGCGTCCACCTTTGGTTACAGAAGAACTGGTTCACGCGATTGATGACAAGATCCAGGAAAACCGTAGGTTTACAATTAGTGCTCTCGCTATGGACTTCCTCCAAATTTCACGATCAGTGATGCATGAAATTGTTACCAAACAACTGAAATTCCGTAAACTTTGCTCACGTTGGGTACCAAAGATTCTCACTGAGCAACACAAAACACAACGGATGGGTAGTGCACTTGAGTTTTGACCCGTCATGCTGAAAGCGGCGAAGAATTTCTGAGACGGATAGTCACAGGAGATGAAACGTGGGTTTCTTACGACACCCCTGAGAGTGAGCGGCAATGTAATCGAGGCACACTTCATCCCCACCAAAGGTAAAGCCGAAGCAAATCATGACACCTCGGAAAATGATGTGCACAGTGTTCTTGGACTGGAAAGGCATCCTACTCATTGACTTCTTACCGCGTGGTCAAACAATCAAAGCAGATGCTTATTGCGAGACAATTCAGAATAAGCGTCAAAAGGTGTTGTTTTGCTTCACCACAACGCACGACCATACACTGCAAATGTGACGAACAACCTCCTACAGGGATTTGGCTGGGACGTGTTTGACCACCCTGCGTACAGCCCTGACCTCGCTCCTAGCGACTTTCATCTGTTCTTACATCTCAAGTCTTTCCTTGGCGGTCATCACTTCATCAATGGCGACGAGCTGAAACAAACTGTTTCCAACTGGTTGAAGACACAGGCGGAAGCCGGCCGCGGTGGCCGAGGTGACTAAGGCGCTCCAGTCACGGTCAGCACGGCCACTACGGTCGGGGGTTCGAATCCCCCCTCGGGCATGGATATTTGTGCCGTCCTAGTTCGTAAGTAGTTCATAAGTAGTTTGTAAGTTTAGGGACTGATGACCCCGTAGTTAAGTCCTATAAGCTTAACAAACATTTGAACATTTTTTAACACTGGCGGCAGATTTCTATGAAGAAGGTATACAAAACCTGGTGCCACGCTATGACGAATTTTGTGCAATAAAAATTTCTTCTGTATCTGTGTACAATTTCATTTTATTACCAAACGGAACTTACTTTCTGGACGCGGCTCGATATTTTGGCTGTTTGTTAAAATAAGGCCAGAAAGAATATTAGTCTGTTTAGCCGACAGTCAACTGTGCCCCGCGACCAGTAGGCAATACTCAACTGAGACGGCCGCACCTCCAAAACTCAGTGATGGACTCGCCCAGCGCCCAAGTTTAGAAGGAAGGAGTCACGACTTCTTGCACAAGCTATACAAATGGGAACGATCACAGATAACAAACATTAAAAACAGTCATGAGATAAAATGGCGCATAATTCAAATTCGTCCTTACTTTCCGTACGCCCTGTACAATGTCTTCGCAGAGATTTTGTCGGTCCGTGTAGTGGAGGCACTCAGAGAGCGTGGGGAAGAGCCTGCACTATTTTGGCGTGACAATACGGGGCCGTTAAATAGCGCACACGGCTGAATTGGTGCCCGCCGTGCCTCTAGCTGTCTGCAGCGCCGCTGCTCGCGGCTGACTAAGCTAGGAGGCGCGTACACCTGCGCCCCGCTGCATTATCTGCACGCGGAACTATTTGGCGCGCGGCTTTGTGTCACGTGGAACTATTCCAATCTGTCTCTCTGCCCGCCCTGTTTACTCTTACACGCCTGTCCCGCTTTGTCGCCGTCCGTGCGAGGGAGGCACGCCTGCCGCCGTTGTATCATTAATACCCAGATATAACCGTTCCGCGGCTAACGTCATCTATCCCTTGTCAGACGTATGCGCCGCGGTGGACGCTGTTACTCTGTCGACCTCCAGCGGCTGCGTCAGAAAATAAACCAGGCGCGTTGTTAGGCGATTACGTCACCCACAAACACTATTATTACAACTGCAAAAACCGAACACTGAAATGGGGTTATTTGAAAATAATACACTGACGAAAAATAGTACATAGTCTTATGCCGCGCAGAATGGCCTCTTAGTCTAAGACAGAGGTCGGCAAGTTCAAATGTTTGTATAGCTTATGGGACTTAACTACGGAGCCATCAGTCCCCAAACTTACAAACTACGTATGAACTAACTAATGCTAAGGACGGCACAAATATCCATGCCCGAGGAGGGATTCGAACCCCCCGACCGTAGTGGCCGTGCAGACCGTGACTGGAGCGCCTCAGTCCCCTCGGCCACCGCGGCCGGCAGGTCGGCAAGTAATCTTAGTGGGGTCCGGATAGTTTTGAAAATTTTTATCGAGGTCCAGAAGTAAAAGCTCATATCCCTTATTAAGTTTTTATTTTAATTTTCATTCTCAAATTTATGGCCGGCCGCAGTGGCCGAGGGGACTGAGGCGCTCCAGTCACAGTCTGCACGGCCACTGCGGTCGGGGGTTCGAATACCCCCTCGGCCATGGGTATTTGTGCCGTCCTCAGTATAAGGTAGTTGATAAATAGTTTGTAAGTTTAGGGACTGATGACGCCGTAGTTAAGCCCCATAAGCTTGACAAACATTTGAACATTTTACAACATACGTAAAATAATAATAATGTTCAAATGTTTGTTAAGCTTATGGGACTTAACTACGGGGTCATCAGTCCCTAAACTTACAAACTACTTATGAACTACTTACGAACTAGGACGGCACAAATATCCATGCCCGAGTGGGGTTCGAACCGCCGACCGTAGTGGCCGTGCAGACCGTGACTGGAGCGCCTCAGTCCCCTCGGCCACCGCGGCCGGCAATAATGTATAAAAGATCCAGAAAACATTATATTATATGGTATTTTTTTACTAACAAAAATTATGAAAAAATGGATAATATTTTATGGAAAAGTCCAGAAACTGCTCATGCAATAGAGAACCTATTTTTGATTTTCACTAAGAAAGTATCAAATACAACGAAATTTGCTTATATCTGGTAAGAATCCATGGAAAAAATTACATTTGCTGTCTTGAGGATTATCTTAGATTGAGGTTCACCTCCGTAGCAGCTTATGCGAATAATGTCTTTAAAATTGGTGGCCGTTAGTCACGAGCGAAGATTATTCTCCAACCAATTAATTTTTGAACATCAAATTTCACAAATATATGTGGAGCCAAACGTAGCAAAAAACAACAAAAAATGTTTGTTTGTATAGCTTATGGGACTTAACTACGGGGTCATCAGTCCCTAAACTTACAAACTACTTAAGCACTAAGTAAGACTAAGGACGGCACAAATATCCAGGCCCAAGGGAGGATTCAAACCACCAACCGTAGTGGCCGTGCAGACCGTGACTGCAGCGTCTCAGTCCCTTCGGCGACCGCGGTCGGCCCTAAATTCTTAAGTGGATACAGTTTAATACGTTTGTAAGGAAATGTTCTCCTGAAATTCTATTATTTCCATTTGTGGTAAAGGCTTTAAAAGGTGGAACAACTTCGCAGCCACGACTATCCATTCTGCTACAGGAGAAATTTCAAAGGGTGATTTTAAGAATCGTGACGATTCGTATATTTCTTCGAATTTTACTGCAAATTTCTTTTTAAGACCTGCCAAGAAATGTCTGTTTCAGGGTTATTTTTATATTCAAAAATTGCTGCAAAGTGAAGAAATTCTTGACTAAAAAGTCTCTTTGAAAGAACCAGCTTGCGAAGGAATGATGATACTTTGAACCAAATCATGTTTTTACTTCCCATTACCTTGTAGCTCGGTGTTAGCTACAGGAAAAAATTGCATTTTTTTAATAATTAGAGTATGTAACTCACTCTTTGAGAATACATTTGGCGGTCCGGTTTTTGGCCTTCTGCGGTTCGAACGTGGGCCGCGGTCCGCCAGTTGCCGTCCACTGGTCTAAGGCAAGAGACGGATATAGTAAGGAGATTCAAGTGGATGTGGGTTGCCGTTATTATGAGGAGATGAAGAGGCTTGCTCAGGATAGAGTAGGGTGGAGAGCTGCATCAAACCAGTCTCCGGACTGAAGACCATAACAACAACAACGGTCTAAGGCGAGATGCCGCTGACTGGGTGGCCGTTCGAGGGTTCGAGACCTCCTTAAGAATGGGTGTGTATGTTGTCCTAGGGTTGTTAATAATAATATTTTCAATCACAAAACATTTTTTACAGTATTGGCTTCATTATTAGTTCACGACGGTTGTCTTTGATCGTTCATTTTGTGAAGAGCTACGACGCTGTTTTTGCAAAGTCATCATCATTGCTACTAAAGGGCTTTCCAAGCAGCTAATCTACTCAACCATCATTTTAGGTTCAAATGTTTGTTAAGCTTATGGGACTTAACTGTGAGGTCGTCT
This sequence comes from Locusta migratoria, assembly GCA_026315105.1. Lineage (NCBI taxonomy): Eukaryota > Metazoa > Arthropoda > Insecta > Orthoptera > Acrididae > Locusta > Locusta migratoria. The sequence continues at coordinate 132,385,566 of CM048744.1, read as the reverse complement.
GTCCCTAAACTTACATACTACTTACGAACAAACATCCATGCCCGAGGGGGGATTCGAAACCCCGACGAGGAATTACTTTTAGGTGAAGACAACATACACATAAGCAGAAACTGACAACAGGATTTAGAGATCCCAAAATGTTTTAGATAACTGAATTTGAAATAGTGTAAAAAAAAAGATCACGCTGGGATTCCAAACACCGACCTCATGGTTGTAAGGTCAGAATGCTACCACTGTAGCTACACCGACAGATGCTACAACTCTTTTAATTATTGGTACTTACAAGTACTTGCAAAGCTTCAAAGTTGATTATCCCGAGAATTAATTATAGTTGCGTCGAATGGCTTTGGTTGATCGTTATTTAAGTTCTGAACTTCACGTTGTATAACTATAAAAAAATTCTAAAGTCCGATACCCATGTGGTCTTTTTGTAAGAGGAAGAGGTCCCCACTGGGAGTATTGACGTTTTGAAACCATAAATATTGTACACCTGTGTAAGTTGGTCATTCACCATGGTGAGCCCTCATTTATGAGTAATTGACAAACTGAATAACGTTACTTATTATAACTTTTTCTTCTGAATCTACTGTTTGACTGCGCGTATTTGCACGATGCCGAGCCATTTCAGCAGACTCTCAGAATACTCAGCCGCACTGTGACAGTAACATGACTGTACAAAACCGAACTATGTGCGTCGATCGTATAGTGTCGAGTATAGTTGCCACTGTCTCATTGTTTAGAAACAATGTTTCGATATGCGAAATTGTTTCTGTGTTTCAACACACTCATGTTTCACGGTTTTAAACCGTCGTGTTTCATTGTGCTCAGTTTCGGATCACATTTGCAGTCGATACGGTACTGAAACTGTTCCGTGCTGTCGGTTTCAAAACAGCGGCGTTTCACACCAATAATGCAGGGAGCCGAAACAGACGAATTGTATCGAAACAGTGGTTTTTCTTTTTGCTGCATCTCGACACTGACATTCAGCCTACTAGTGTGGTATATGATCAGTTTAAAGTGTGTCACTAACTTACGGACATACTTCAGCATGCAGTTTAAGATTACTGAAATCAAGATTCGTTTGTAAAGTGACTGCTGTATTCCGAAATGACAGAATGTCTTCTTTAAAAACGTAAATGACAAACTACGCTTACAAGTTTCATTCAAAGATCAAGTAAAATTCTGGGTTTATCAGTCCATTTACAGTAATCATATTAAAACACACACGATTAAACCTACAACTTCGTTTATTTTAAAATAAGGAACAACAAAGCCATAAAGCCGAAATGACATGACGAATTTAACACAATGTCCCGTTTTTCGTTTTTCTACTGAAATATCTCTTCCCTTGTTATCACATGAGACAGTTCACACTGCAGGCCACGGCCAGGTGGTGCGCCAGCTACGCTGGACACGTGTGGCTTCCGTTCGCTCCCTGCTAGATCTTTCTAAACGTCGCGGACACGTTTGCAATTCGCGCATGCGCAAAGTTAAGGTTACACCTCGTGCAAGATAAGCCTCGAGCACTACAATGCACTGTTGCCTACCGTAGGGACATGTCCCTATGTGTAGGGACTTTTGACTCTTTTTTTCCAGACTGAAGGGACGGATTTTCAAAACGTAGGGACTTTTCTCAGGGATGATGCAGAATGAAAGTACCTTTTTTGTAATTCAAAACAGTAACAATTCATTGTACGATAATATTAATGAATGGAAAGTCATCCTACATGTAAGGTTTTCTTCCCTTTTCCTCTCTTTCTATTTTTTATTATTTTTATTTATTTATTTTGAAATCAGTTAGGACGTAGGGACTTTCATGGCGTACGTAGGGATTTTTGACACGGCATTAAGGGACATGGTTGGAAACGAGTTGACAACACTGCCACACTGCGCATAATCTTCGTTGTCTGAGCTGTTGTGTTTATTGTGGATCATTTGCAAGTAGTTGCTTTTCAGTAACCTTGCTTTTTTTCTTACCTTAAACAAATTAGTCAGTCGTTCCCTGCTACTAATTGTTTCCCTATAGTTGGTGGTTATTTTTTTTTCTTGATTACATCATCAACCATTGTCAGGATCTCATTGAACTGATCATTACCTAACGTAAAATAGGCGATATACCATAACCACGCAATTTGATTAAAAGCCGTTTGTGAGGTACGGTGTCAAAAGCCTTCTGGAAATCAAGAAATACGGAATCGATTCGCGAATCCTTGTCGATAGCACCCATCACTTCGTGTGAATAAAGAGCTAGTTGTGTTTCGAATGAACGATATTTTCTAAATCCGTCGCGCTCTCAGCCGGCTTCATTTCATAGTCATTGTGAGGCCTCTCTATGTTATTCTGTGCTCGCTGGTCCAGATACGAACGCCACGTGCAGTGTGGAATGTCCTGGGGTTGCGAACGTAGGTTGCTATGTGAAATGTGCTTGTTATGAACCACTCTCCCAGCCCTCTCATTTTCTGCATTCATTTCACAGGGGGAGACAGCCAATCGTGAAATTCAGATTCGATTCATACTGCGCATAATGAAAGCTCATGGCCAGAGGTGTAATTTGGCAAAGCAGCAAGATGCACTTCTCAGCCGTTGTCGAGAAAATCGACAGTTAAAAAAAGCCGTTGCGGTGAACTACTCTCTACGATGAGTAATATTGTACAGAGGCGTGGCGCAGCAGTAAGCGCTCGGGTTGATAATCCGAAGGTCGCCCGATCGAATCTCGCGACATGCAACTTTTTTTATTATTTGTTTTTTTTTTGTAATTCCACGAACCAGAGTGATATCATAGAAATATGGAAAGAAGAAAACAGCACGACATCGAGCACGTCTGATAAACGATGCGTTTTTACAAGAACAACTGTTTTTTAAATTATCTTTTGGGAAATACACCTTATTGACACTCTGAAAAATTGTACTATCATTCGTCAGGTTTGACTTACACTATACGTATTCGTTTCGGAATATCGTTTACACTTCTTCCGTTAACTATACGTGGTAAACATTATGAAGACAATTAGTAACATTTGTGAAATACAACTTTGTTTGCGGAAAACATAATGATGTTCGAAGTCGCCAGTTGCATATAATAAATTGTTTGAATGTCGTTTGTTGTCGAAAAACTGGCGATCCGACGACCATCGGATTACGAACCCGAGCGCTTACCGCCACGCCACGCCTCTGTACAATATTGCTCATCGTAGAGAGTATTTCACAGCAACGGCTTTTTTTTAGTTGTCGATTTTCTCGACAACGGCTGAGAAGTGCATCTTGGTGCTTTGCCAAGTTACACCTCTGGCCATGAGCTTTCATTATGCGCAGTATGAATCGAATCTGAATTTCACAATTGGCGGCCTCCCCTTGTCAGATACATCCCACATGTATGACTTTCTTCTGGGCTTATTTTCCCCTTGTTTTCAGGCAAGGAAACTTTATTATATATTGTGTGTGTGTGTGTGTGAGTGAGGACGGAGGGGAGTGTTCAGTGGATTGTATGTCTCCACATATTTGTAGCCGGGCCAGAAAGAGGGCTAGGAGGAGCGGAATACAGATGAGATCGTCATACATAATGCTTAGTTCCGGTGAGGCAGGCTGCTGTGGCGACGAACAGAGGCGCCATACGGGGGAGGTGAGACGGATAATCCCCGGAGACAGCTGAGGGCGTGCACGTCACAACGGCGCTGCCACGTCTGACGTCATGTGACGTGACGTAACATCTGCTCCTCACCCTCCGCTCCGTGCTTCCCGTTCTCCGCTCGACATCACGGAAAAAAACAAACAAACAAAATACGGGAAACGCTGTGCGTGCCTTTGATAAGTGAGTGCAGTAATTCAGAATTTTTTTTTCAGGATTCCACTGAAGCGCTGACCACCAAAAACAACTCTCAAATGTCCGCGTTTTTTTGTTCCTCCCGGTGCATTCCTTTTATTTTTTTTAATGCGCGCGACTTATTAGACCCACATTTAGCCCGCACGTAAAACTCGCTCATTTCCGGCCCGTGAGTACGGAGCTTTGAGCTACAGTCGGGAGCGCAGGTAACGTATTACGCTGCTCGAGCTGGTATGTTTACGAGAAGCGGCCGGCAGCCGTGTCGAGTGGCGATTATTTCAGAAAAACGTTCGCACACGTCTGATTACCCGACAAGCAAACGTTTCGAGTGCGCTGGATGAGTTTTGTCCAGATTATACGCAGATAAAACCTTTCAGTGGACTCCTAACACTCAAATTTCCGACATTCTTCGCCGACTCTCAATGAATTACTGATCCTACGGGTTATTATGCGCCGTGAGCGCATGATATGTGTTAAAAACACTGCTAGCAATATAAGCTTAACCGCCCAGAAGAGGAGGTAGTAATGAAGATATACAGGGTGTTACAAAAAGGTCTGACAAACTTCCAGGAAACATTCCTCACACACAAAAGAAAGAAAATATGTTATGTGGACATGTGTCCGGAAACGCGTAGTTTCCATGCTAGAGCTCATTTTAGTATTTCTCTTTAAATGTAAACTGAAATAATTCGTGCCGACAATTGTCAAAATACCCAATTGTTTCGTTAGTATGTACTGTACTCCCTCGATTCACCGCCAGTTGGCCCAATTGAAGGAAGGTAATGTTGACTTCAGTGCTTGTGTTGACATGCGACTCATTGCTCTACGGTATTAGCTTCAAGCACATCAGTACGTAGCATCAACTGGTTAATGTTCACCCGAACGTGGTTTTGCAGTCAGTGCATTTGAAAGGTCTTGTCTACGCAACTTCCGGTACCAAATGTAGAGACTCTTCGTAATCGTATTGTGCACGGCTGTGATACAATACGCCATCCTCCAGGGATGCATCAGCGCATCAGGGATTCCATGCGACGGAGGGTGGATGCATGTATCCTCGCTAACGGAGGACATTTCGAACATTTCCTGTAACAAAGTGTTTGAAGTCACGTTGGTAAGTTCTGTTGCTGTGTGTTTCCATTCCATGATTAATGTGATATGAAGAGAAGTAATAAAATGAGCTCTAACATGGAAATTAAGCGTTTCCGGACACATGTCCACATAACATATTTTCTTTCTTTGTGTAAGGAATGTTTCCTGACAGTTTGGCCGTACCTTTTTGTAACACCCTGTATAATGTTTTTTCGACGATCACAAATACTGCAAGGAGAGGTCGCAAGATGGGTCTCACCAATTTGGCTCAAACTGTGTGAGAAGAAAGTTAAGTGGACCTTTCAGATTCCTAAAATGACTCGCCTGAGTCGACCATAAGAATAAAGAAAATGTCCGCCAAAGATTTTCGATTATTTTGTAAGTTTTGTGTCCCAGCCTCGTCACCACTTTTGTGTCTCGTTTACGTCGTAGGTGTCGGTGGCCGAGTAGAAAGACCGACACAGGAATAAAGGAGGCACGCTTGTGCAGGTACGAAGGTGAGCAGCCAGTGGGACAGCAGAAACTAGAAACACTAGAGTAAATTAGAACGAGATATATATTGCACAGAATTTATACAATACTTAACTTTTACATAGCTCAGTACTGCAGAGTGCTGATACATAGTTGAGCTAGAGGTCTGCCTAGTGCCTGTCCGATAGCAAAGTCTTCACTGGTGCCTATCTGATTCCGGAGTGTTAACTGGTTCCTATCTCAGTCCCAAGTGAACGATGTCGTTCAGTGGTGGCCACGAGCGGAGTTGTAACAGAGGGCGCTCGTGGCTGACGTCGTAAGAACGCCGCGCCGTGCGTGCATGGCGGCGCGCGGCGAAAGTAGGTGGCGCGCACTTTGGACTTGTGCGACACCACAGTAAGCAGTCTCAATAACATGTTCATTGGTGTAGCAGGGAAACCTGAAGTTCAGTTTCCGTTATTTCCTAATTTTTCTTAATTTTTTGTAAAGTTTAAGTTTTAATTACAAATTATAAATATACTTAAACTGTTCAGTACTTCCGAATTGCTAAACGGGCAACAGAGAGTTAATGTGAACTACATGTATCTTGAATAAAACTTTCACTCTGCCGCGGAGTGTGCGCTGATATGAAACTTCCTGGCAGATTAAAATTGTGTGCCGGAACCGGGACTCTAGCCTGTGACCTTTGCCTTTCGCGGGCAAGCGCTCTGCCGACTGAGCTATCCCGACACGACTCACGATGCCGTCTCACAACTTCGACTGCTGCCCTGGCCAGCACATTCTCCAGATCTCTCACCAACTGAAAACGTCTGGTCAATGGTGGCCGAGCAACTGACTCGTCACAATACGCCAGTCACTACTATTGATAAACAGTTGTATCGTGTTGAAGCTGCATGGGCATCTGTACCTGCACACCCCATTCAAACTCTGTTTGACTTTATGCCCAGGCGTATGAAGGCCGTTATTATGGCCAGAGGTAGTTGTTCTGGCTACTGATTTCTCAGGATCTATGCACCCAAATTGCGTGAAAATGTAATCACATTTCAGTTCTAGTATAATAATATATCTGTCCAATGAATTCCCGTTTATCATCTGCATTTCTTCTTGGTGTAGCAATTTTAATGGCCAGTAGTGTAACTGAAATGATACATCCGTCTGCAATCTCCGGGACAGTCACTCTTCGACTGGCATGCGCGATTTTGGTTAATGTTCGTGACTTGAGCAGCATCATTACACGTCGAAGGGTGTCCTAAACGAGGGCCTTCTTTAACTTCCGTCTGGCAATTTTTAAAGCTTGAAAACCATTTGTAGCACCGAATACTGGTTTAGTGACTTGAGCAGCATCATTACACGTCGAAGGGTGCCCTAAACGAGGGCCTTCTTTAACTTCCGTCTGGCAATTTTTAAAGCTTGAAAACCATTTGTAGCACCGAATACTGGTTTAAACACTCATAACAGTAGGCTTCCTGAATTATTTGGTGCGTCGCTATAAACGTTTACTGGAGTTTCACACACAATGTAACGCATGTGCTTTGATCCACTAGCTCTTGTCATCTCGAAATTCGCAAACTGTGCAACACAACGCTCTATGCAATACAGTACTAAAAAGAACTAAGTAAAAATAATGAAACTTCCAATAATTATACAATCAAAACAAGTGTGTACACGGATGATAATCGCAATTCGCTCCAAAACTGCATTGGCGAGAAACTGCGAGTGTTCTGGAATGTTTTGAACAGACCTCTCACGAAAAGAAGCCGTGTACGTCCGCTGTATAAGCGGTGTTAATTTTTTTTCTGGTTATTATTGAGTTTTATCCTTAATTGTACCGCATTTTCTGAAGTGAATATTGGAACTCGGCTCAGTATTTGGCCAAGGCATATGGAAACACACAAAAATCACAATTTCAGTTACCGTTATAGCAGACCAAGACGCAATCCGTTGTCAGTTCGGGTCAAATTCATTTCCTTTTCTCGCAAACACACGGTAAGCTGTGGACTTCATTTGAAGAGTCCAGATTCAAAGAATGGTCCCAACAAAAAAGGTGTGGCTGATAAAAGAATGTTCTGCTTCTTGGTACTGTTTGTCATTCCGGTTCCTTTCGCAGGTAGGTTGAATAGAGGCACTTCTCAGAAAATCGTCGCTCGTTATGAAAGCGCGAGATCACGAAGGACGATGGAGACACCGATAGTATTATATCGCTTGGAGACACCCAATGCCCATCTTGTGACATCTTCCACTAGGATGCGTCTAACCTCACAGTGCCGGACGTCCCAAAATAGGCATTGTGTGGCTGGATGCAGTGTACCAGTTAGTTTGTGAGAGCATACAGGGCTACTGTAAATAATACATCGTTACAGCTCTATATATTCAAAAGTGTTATACAGGGTGAATCACCTAACACTTGCACCGCAGATGTTGCGGAAACGGAAAGTGCGATTGATGTGTTGTTTTCACAGAATGGATTGGTTGTCAGGGACTCGTACTGTTAGCCAATAAACAGATTGCAAAAATACCTAGAAAGTGTATTTTTTATGCAAACGTACAATTTTACAAATGGAACAATTGTTGTTTCCATCAGTCACTGGAATCTTTGACACCAGCTGTGTACAAATAATTTTGAATGACTTTTTATCACGTTTAGTTTGGCAGCTACAAAAATTCAAAGTTTTGGGGGTGGAGGCTAAGACAGCGTATCTGACTGGCTGGTGGTCATGTGACAGTGGACCGTGCCTCAGGGGCTAGCGACTCGGCCAGTCAGCTACGCTATCGCAGCCTCTGCCCCCGAAACTTTGAACGATTGTAGCGCGCAGCCAACAAAGGCAAAGCGTTATTGTTGACTGAAACCCTCCCGAGCGCGACCAGGCTTCATTAGTAAGTTGGAGAAACTAGTTTCGGCAAAGCCGAAGATTCAGCTAATTTTTGGCCGAAACCAGAACTGTGGGCGAAACCAATATTTTGGGCGAAACCGAATATTCGGTCGTTCGTATGTGACACTTTATCTTTTGGTTCTTCAAGTCGTGTTCGGTTCAAGTGTTCAAATGTTTGCACATTTATGGTACCAAACTACTGTGGTCATCAGTCCCTAGGGTTACACACTACTTGATCTAACCTAAGGACGACTAGCATATCGCCGGCCGAGGTGGCCGAGCGGACTAAGGCGCTCCAGTCACAGTCTGCACGGCCACTACGGTCGGGGGTTCGAATCCCCCCTCTGGCATTCACGACGAAACAGGCCTGTCGTATTAAATAATTTAATAAAAAGCAGCGTCTTTGGTATCAATAATTTACAATGTCCCTATTGAATTTATTAATCTATGACTTAGTTTTGCACTTTTTATAATTTAATCAAGTATATTACGAAAACAATTGCACAAGAAATAAAATGATTAGGTTCGAATTAATCTGAAAGTGGAAGAGGAGCAACGTGATGGAAATGGAGTGTATATAATCAGCTCGTAAAATAGTTAAGCAGCTTCTAAGTTACTAGCCAAAGAGAAAGGTCTTTTCAGTTTAATTAACATGAGACTGAGTCAAAACTGAACTAAACTAGCACTATTGTTGTTTCTAAGATTACACTAGATGGCGCCACTGACCTGCTAAGCAGCGAGTCGCCACATGTGAACAGTCGGCTCGTAACTTCAGCATAGCAGTAACAATAGCGGCAGCATCAAAGCTGGTCGCGACGGCATTAAAACCGTTCTCAGTAACAGCAGCACACGTTCTCAGTGGCGACATCACGTTGGCGACCCATTGTCACGTTCACTTGTGCTTGGCAAATTATAGTTACGCTGTGATTTTTTACATGTGTACTACGAGGCACGTCCAGAAAGTAAGTTCCATTTGGTTATATAAAACGAACGGGTACAGATACAGAAAAAATATTGATTGTACAAAAATCTACAACTGTTAAACTACTTTTCTACATAACGTCCGAAATTTTGTAGGCAATTTTCATAGAATGGCACAAACTTTTGTGTGCCTTTTTCATAGAATGTTGCCGCCTGTGTACTCAACCATGTGGTAAGATGTTCTTTTAGCTCGTCATCATCGTTGAAGTGTTGTCCACCAAGGACAGATTTTAGGTGTAAGAAAAGGATTACTGTCAAAAGATTTTTTTTTTTTTTTTTTTTTTTTTTTTTTTTTTTTTTTTTTTTTTTTTTTTTGCGTGACCTCACACACCAAATGTGACCAAACAATTCTTACGGAAATTTCAATGGGACCTGTTTGATCATTCTCCATTACAGCTCGGACCTCTCTCCTAGCGACTTTCATCTTTTCTTACACCTAAAATCTGCCCTTGGTGGTCAACACTTCAACGATGATAAAGAGCTGTTACCACATGGTTGAATACACAGGCGGCAACCTTCTGTGAAGGATGCATGCAAAAACTTGTGGCACGCTATGACAAGTGCCTACAAAATTTCGGCAGTTATGTGGAAAAGTAGTTTGATAGTTGTAGAATTTTGTGCAATAAAATTTTTTTCTGTATCTGTGTACAATTTCAATTTATTACCAAACGGAACTTACTTTCTGGACGAGCCTCGTATTTCAATTTTCCAGTGCCAACCTGTTAAAAAAATTAAAACGATAAAAATAATGAAATAAAAACATCTTTCGGGGAGGGGGCTTTCTCCTTAACCCCCCCCCCCCCCGCCGACGCTGCGCCACTGGCTGTAGGGTTATTATTAGCACTTCCGGTCTGTGTGACGTATCTTGTAGTTTGATTTGGAAAGGATATGGTCAATTTCCTTCCACATCCTTCCCCAAAATGTTCAAATGTTTGTATAGCTTATGGGACTTAACTACGGGGTCATAAGTCCCTAAACTTACAAACTACTTATGAACTACCTAATCCTAAGGACGGCACAAATATCCATGCCCGAGACGGGATTCGAACCCCCGACCGTAGTTGGCCGTGCAGTCCGTGACTGGAGCGCCTCAGTCCCCTCGGCCACCGCAGCCGGCCATCCTTCCCCAACCCAAGCTTGTGTTCCATCTTTAATAACCTCACCGTCGACGGAATTTTAAACCGTAATCTTCCTTTCTACTCTCAGCCTCTCTGGTCACTCCACGCTTGATTCGAGTCGTATTTTATTAGATAAGGTTCTAGTTCCCGTAGCTCGGCCAGCGCTAACGAGACGAAAAATTCGGCGTATCTTTCCCCCTGAAAGCGTACAGTACTCCTTTTACGTTATTCGCTTCATTTCGGCAACGATTTCGGCAACAGTTAGCGGCTTTTGATGTCGGTCCCAGCGCCGTAACATGTTTACAGTCTCGGTAATCTGTGGGATGGACGCTCAGAACGCGTTCGGATGCGACGCAGCTAAGAGACAGTAAGTGAGTTTGCGGCGCTTTGAGGCCGCGGCCATTGTGCTTTTGCGCAAACACCCACGCGTAATAACGGCACGCCCTTCATCTGTCACAATTTAACAACCCCTCCGTAATCGCATGCAGATTTAGTCCCGCCGGAGAAAGCGGGCCTTTTCCTCCGCGAATGAAACGAAAACAAATCGCTGTACTCGCTGCCTACCTTTGCATGAATGAATGTAAGGATACGAGCAAAAAAAGAGGCAAAAAAGAAAAAAAGAAACGACCAACTCGCCGGAGTTTTTCAGTTACATTTAATTCCTTTTAATCCCTCCATCTCGCAGAAGCAGCGAAGGACTCTTTTTAATGACTTTAGAAACGTTGTTATTTGCATGCCGGTCGTGGAGTATTATACCGAGCGAAACCGTACGTAGAAGCGAGCTTAGTTTCCCTTCGTATGTTTTAATAACGTCACGTTTTTTGTATATTCGATATAATCGCAGGAACGCGAGAGCAGGAACTGGAATCTGTATTCTAGAAGTCTGCTCTGTCCACAATGTTACTTCGGTATTGAACGAGGTGCACAGAAGGAATTACACGGCTAAATACTTCGAAAAACACCATACTTCGTGTGACGGGGCTACAATTGGTAATAATACTAGCTGATGCTCTTTCATTATCCATTCGCAAATGGTATAAGAGAATTACGACTTGTTTCTTCCAGGATTCATGTTTGCTGCGCTTTTCGTTACAGTATTACAAGGACACCCACCTGATGATGCCTTGTGAAAAAGGCGAAACGCGATGGGTGAATTGTAAAAATAGAAAACCCTTCATTTGCAGTAGCAGAAGGCGTTCTCTTTAAATAATTTTTGTTGTTGTTGTGGTCTTCAGTCCGCAGAATGGTTTGATGCAGCTCTCCACGCTACCCTGTCCTGTGCTAGTCTCTTCATCTGACAATATGTTCGACAACCCACATTCTTTTGAATCTGTTTCCGTCCCTCGGTCTCCCTCTACGATTTTTACCCCACACACTTCCCTCTAATGCTAAGTTGACGATTCCTTGATGTCTCAAAATATGTCCCACCAATCTATCCCTTCTCTTAGTCAGTATATGCCAGAAACTCCTTTTCTCCCCCATTCGGTTAAGCACCTCCTCATTAGTTACGTGATCTACCCATCTAATTTTCATCATTCGTCTGTAGCACCACATTTCAAAATCTTCTATCATATTTTTGTCTGAACTCCTTATCGTCCACGTTTCACTCCCACACAATGCTACACTCCAGACAAATCCTTTCAGAAAGTACTTCCTAACATTTAAACTAATATTGGATTTAAACAAATTTCGTTTCTTCAGATATCTTTTTTCTTCTTTAAAAAATGCTACTGTGAAAATACGTAGACCACAGTATAATCTACTTTTATCGAATATGGATTTTTTGGTGACATGTAAGAATTGACCCATTTTACATTTTGAATTATTAGGTTCGTAACTGATGTCAATACTGACAGTTTCGAAGTATGCGATAAGCATCATTAACAACTGCTTTCCATAAAACCTAACATGAAATAAGTTCTTTATAACCGTTTTGATAAATGTGCAATCGTATTTATTTTTGTAAACATTTATTCATAGACAGATTTTTTCGTGTACGACAGATTCTAAACACGGTATCGTGTATTTCTGTAATTTATTCCCGCGGTATGAGACTTTATAAGTTCTACCCTAAGTAAATTATTTTCTATATATTCAGTTGCCCCCGAGTTGTTGTAGCACAGATTAACAGCTTCTTTAAGTTCATCCTCGCTTCCGTAGCGTTGTCCACTCAATACCTCTTTCATTTCAGAAATATTCAGGAATAAATGCAGCACTTGAGGCTAAACTCGGATTGTGAATCTCTTATCTTCTTGCAATTTTGTATCAATCCTGATCACCTCACACTTGACGGCATCGACAATTTTGTCACACGTTTTAAAGTCGTTCAGCTGAGCAGTGATCGACCGCCCAAACTGAAGAGGATGAGTACCAAGGTCTGTGCTCGTTCTTAAGTGGTGAAAGGGGAACGCGGTGACATCTCAAAATAGATGTTCTTTCCTTTTAGAATGACCCTCGTATTTCATGTCCAAGATACGATTGATGCATGAACAGAACTGTAGACGCACAGAGTTCCCAAAGTGATTTGAATCACATTTTTAATATCGTTTGTTTGGATGCCATCTCACAACTGTATGAACTGTCGCACTAAAGTTTCCGCTCCAGTTGTCACAATGTAAAAATGTCCGAACGACATGTTTCCCACCTACATCAGCCGATTCTCAAGTTCTAAAAAGAAGAAAGCAACGGAAAACGTAAATTAAAACGAAAACACTAAAACATTAAATTCGATCCATGTCAATATAACCAAGTATGTTCATCCTAGACTGACTTACCTTGAATTCTAAAACATTGGTTATATTGACATGGATCGTATTTAAGGTTTAGTATTTTCGTTTTAATTTACGTTTTCCTTGGCTTTCTTCTTTTTAGAACTTGAGAATGGATAATGTAGGCCCGAAACATGTCGTTCGGACATTTTTACATTGTGACAACTGGAGCGGAAACCTTAGTGCGACATTTTTAACAGTAACGTAATGGTGACAAAGCAAGAAAAGAGATTTCGAGTTCTAGTGTTTGCGAAATGTTATCTGTTACAACAGGAAAGAGGAAGGAAGGATGGGAATTAACTGCCCCGCAGATTATTGTGCGTTTTTATCACCAATTTAGGAGACAAAGGTTGTTGATAGTAGACCAAGAGTGGCAAATGAAGTCGTGGAGATGGTAAGGGGAAATAAATAAAACAAAAATAAAATTCCTCCGCCTGTGGAAGCTGTTGTTGCGGTCTTCAGTCCGGAGACTGGTTTGATGCAGCTCTCCACCCTATTCTATCCTGAGCAAGCCTTTTCATCTCCTCATAAGAACGGCAACACACATCCATTTGAATCTGCTTACTATACGCTTCTCTTGGTCTCCCTCTGCGATTTTACCCCACACACTTCCCCCTCAATGCTAAATTTACGAATTCTCGATGTCTAAGAATGTGTCCTACCAAGCGATCCCTTCTTTTAGTCAGGGTATGCCAAAAATTCCTTTTCACACCAATTCTGGTCAGTACCTCTTCATTAGTTATGCGAATCACCCAACTAATCTTCAGCATTCTTCTGTAGCACCACATTTCAAAAGCCTCTATTCTCTTCCTGTCCGCTCTTTTTATCGTCCACGTTTCACTCCCGTACAAGGCAACACTCCACACAAATGCCTTCCGAAAAGACTTCCTTACGCTTAAATTAATATTCGATGTTAGCAAATTTCTCTTTTTCAAAAATGTTTTTCTTCCCATTGCCATTCTGCATTTTATATCGTCTGTACTGCGACCGTCATATGTTATTTTAGTACCCAAGTAACAAAACTCATCTACAACCTTCATTGTTTTGTTACCTAATCTAATTCCTACAGCATCGCCTGATTTTCTAAGACTGCAATCCATTATCTTTGTTTTCCTCTTGTTAATGTTCATTTTATACGCTCTCTTCAACACACTGTCCATTCCGTTCAACTGCTCTTCCAGGTCCTTTGCTTTCTCTGACGGAATTATAATGTCATCAGCAAAACGCAACGTTTTTATTCCTTCACCCTGAACTGTAATCCCAATTCCAAATTTTTTCTTGCTTTCCTTCACCGCCTGCTCAATGTACAAGTTGAATAACATCGTAGAAAGGCTACAATCCTGTCTTACTCCCTTCCCAACTAATGCTTCCCTTTCATGCCCTTCGAGTCTAATAACTGCGGTCTGGCGTTTGTACTACGCATTTGGAATACAACAAAAAACTGTGGAAGATTTTGCGATGGTGGTTACATGCAAATTATACTGTGTGCTGACTTTTAGATGGCAGAGTTCAGAGGAATGATTGGGGAACGGAAGAAGAAACCCCGCCTCACACTTAGGCTGCCGCAAAGCTATAGGTGCCCGCGCGGTCTGAGCCGCCATGTCACGGATTGCACAGCCACTCCCGTCAGAGGTTCGAGTCCTCCCCCTAGGGCATGGGTGTGCTAGTCAAACTGGACTGTAAAATACAAAACTGGGTATACTATTTAATTTAAGAAGATAATTGTACTTTGTACATACATTGGTAGCTCTTCTTAACCCTTGTAAGATCGCTGCTTCTCTTATATACATATACGTTCTTATTTACATACGAAAAAGAAATGTTGTTGTTACAGCTCTTATATAGCTGTATATATACTTCTTAAAAATAATTCTTATATTATCGATGTTTGACAGCTATTTTGACAGATACGTCAGCGATATTACAAGTTTACAATGCAATTATTTCTTTGCTATTATATAGAATATATCTGGTCCTATTTGTATGTCAATAGGATGTTTCATTACTAGTATGTAAATGATTAACCATATATTATTTTGTGGAATTAATTTTGGTGTAATTTTTGGGTTTTTATGGATGATAATAATAGCAAAGAAATAATTGAATGGTAAACTTGTAATATCGCTGATGTATCTGTTAAAATAGCTGTCAAACATCGACAACGTAAGAATTATTTTTAAAAAGTGTATAAGGTGTCCCAGCTATCTTGTCCACCCAAAATATCTCTGGAACAACAACAACTATTGGAAAACGACTTTCGCAGGAATCAATGTACGGCTGGGGCCCATGAATGTAAATATTTGGAAACATTCTAAAACGAAAGAAAATGTGTTTTTTAACACAAACTTATGTTTTTTAAATGGACACCCTATATTTTTTCTTCAGCAATCCATAGCATGACAAATCACATAAACAATGGCGTTGATTGCACCGCAATATTCCAATTACATCCCGAGATATTGCGACGCGAAGTTGACGCTTGAAATACGCGAAATACGCTGCTAGCGCACGTCCTGAGACTCAGGCGAGAACCCCATGTTGCTCAGGGGGAAAAAATCGTTTAACAGCAATCTGGTAAAGGTAAAGATTTGAAACTTGGGGTGTTTTACCATAAGCTTTCATTGGAAGGGAGTGAATTAGTTTCTTCAACGGGAGTGGTAGATGGTAGTCTGTCTGGAAACTGACTAAAATTTTGTTCGGCAAGCAGATCTATCCCCCCCCCCCCCCAAGCCAAGTCCTAGTTACGCCACTGGTTTGCAGCGTGTCACTGCAATCCCACTTGAGATGAGATATTTCTCGTTTACACTTCTTCGTTATTAGGAAGGAAAGTATTTTAATTATTCCTTGAAAGTCACCTTCGCCTGCAGCCAGGAACAGTGCAAAAAGTGTTCCAGCAATGCAAGTATCAAACAAGGGTTTTTACGTCATAGCTGCGCATGCGCAGTAACACATGTTTGTTAGCGCTTGAAAGTAGCCGTCTGGCAGATGCTGGAACGAACCTTAAGGCCGCTATTAGCCGAGAGCAACTAGTGTCGCCACTCGTGACGTCACGAGTGACGACGCTAGTCGCCGCAGGCTTAAGCAACGGTCAACTGGTGGCGCAACTGTTGAACACCTGCTCCCTTCTCATCGAGATACGGGCAGTTAGGTACAGTATGTACGATTCGAAAAGTTGTTACTGCAGGCCAATTTTTACACTTACACGTTAATAAAAGTAATGTCCACGATCAGGTGGGAACAGTGGTTCAAACTGAGGGCTAATTATCTCATGATGGGTGAAATGAAATTTTCGGAGGGGTGAAAAGAAGTTCAGCACTGGACTTGATACAATGAAAATATTATAAAAGAAAGTTCTGACGTGACATGTCAGACTATTTCCTTGTTAGCTAAAACTCGTTAATAATACTGAGTAATTAAAATATGCACAAATATTGAATAATTATGAACTATTTACGAATATTACTAAATCCTGTATTGAAGAAGTGAAAACTCACCTAGAACATTCTTTTCGCTAGCTGCTCTCTCCTCGAACTCTGAAATGAATTTCCTTAAAATACTGCACCAAGCACCCAGTTTGTCGGAATAGGCTTCGCTCGTGACATCCCAAAGCGCTGGTTTGCTTTCTACCTCAGCAATTAGCTCTTCGGTATTTATTTTACTTTCGAAGAGCTTATTCAGCTCCTTGAACTTTATCTCGGTCAACCGTATTTACTGTTTCCATATTCATAAAATACGGTAAGACAGAGCAAGTACAGCGCACACAGTGCAGCAGTTCACAAGCTACTGAATGACAGCTGCCAGAGCGACGCGCCGTTACTGTCGCCGCTAGTGCCCCACGACTAATAGGCTCCTGTCCATATGCCGCACTGCCCCGTGACGGCTGTGGACGACTAAAAGTGTCCGGGGCAGTCGCCGGGCCCCTGTATGACACCTTGCTGGTGTCTCGGCGTCGCCACCGGTGTCCTCCGGGTAATAGGCGCCATAAGGCGCAATGTCCCGTGAGTCGCCCGAGACACTAGTGGCGACGCTAGTTGCCCTCGGCTACTAGCGACCTTAGTCTACATTCGGAAGCAGACATGCGGCACAGTAGGAAGAAATTGGCTGCGATAGTCGAGGCACGTTGGAGAGAAGTTACCTAACACGCCGGCAGCTGGCGTTCTTCTCGGCCGCGCCTTACGGTTGCAGTAGGTGCCCCATTAGATCAATCAGAGGCGTGTAGCTGGCACGTGGGCTCCGGCGCCTGCACCTGCGCGATCGACCGCCGGAGCGCGCCCAGCCTTGCTCGGCTCGGCTTTCTTTACGACAGTAGTTGGCCGCCGCCGCCGCCGCCGCCAGCCAAATAACTTTCCCTGGCGCGGCAGCCAGTTTAAATTGCAGCACTTTAAAGCGGGCCGCGATAGCTTTTAGCGGAATGAGGGCCGCGAGATGAAAGAGGCGCGCCTAATGCGCCGTGCATCACGTCGCGGCAGCAGCAGCCGTTCCTTCCGGCCGCTGCCCGCCGTGCCACTGCCGTACGTCAGCGTTCCAATGCTGCCGACTCGCAATAATTACATCTCGACTGCAGTTGACAACGTTACTGTGCAGGCTCCAAATCTGCTTCAGTGTTGCCATCTGTATTTAGGTTTTACGTACTTACATAAAGTCGATTATACAGGGTGTTACAAAAAGGAACGGCCAAACTTTCAGGAAACATTCCTCGCACACAAAGAAAGAAAATATGTTATGTGGACATGTGTCCGGAAACGCTTAATTTCCATGTTAGAGCTGATTTTATTACTTCTCTTCAAATCACATTAATCATGGAATGGAAACACACACCTACAGAACGTACCTGCGTGACTTCAAACACTTTGTTACAGGAAATGTTCAAAATGTCCTCCGTTAGCGGGGATACAGGCATCAACCCTCCGTCGCATAAAATCCCTCACGCGCTGATGCATCCCTGGAGAATGGGGTATTGTGTCACAGCCGTCCACAATACGAGCACGAAGAGTCTCTACATTTGGTACTGGGGTTCCGTAGACAAGAGCTTTCAAATGCCCCCATAAATGAAAGTCAAGAGGGTTGAGGTCAGGAGAGCGTGGAGGCCATGGAAATGGTCCGCCTCTACCAATCCATCGGTCACCGAATCTGTTGTTGAGAAGCGTACGAACACGTAGACTGAAATGTGCAGGCGCTCCATCGTGCATGAACCACATGTTGTGTCGTACTTGTAAAAGCACATCTTCTAGCAGCACAGGTAGAGTATCCCGTATGAAATCATGATAACCTGCTCCAGTGAGCGTAGGTGGAAGAACATGAGTCCCAATCAAGACATCACCAACAAACAATTCCTGCCCAAACGTTCACAAATCTGTGTTGATGACGTGAATCGAGGAAGTACACTACATACTAACGAAACAATTGGGTATTTTAACAATTGTCTGCACGAATTATTTGAATTTACATTTAAAGAGAAATACTAAAATGAGCTCTAACAAGGAAATTAAGTGTTCCCGGACACATGTCCACATAACATGTTTTCTTTCTTTGTGTGTGAGGAATGTTTCCTGAAAGTTTAACCGTACCTTTTTGTAACACCCTGTATTAGGCTTTTGGATGATTCCTCTGAAATGTGTATACCGCTGGTGCTATGTTGGTACTCCCTTCAAACAGGCAGGTTTCAGCTGCATAGGTCCTCCGTCAAGTGAACGTCCCAAGATCAGCGTTACCAACACAGATGCGGCTGATCCTTCCAGATTTAAGGAATACAAAAGCGGATAGTATTCTTTTTAGACGATACCCGAAAATTGGCAGTTTTCTCGTTAATTTAATTTAACTTATATTGTTATTAAAACATAGACATCCAAACAGCCGGCCGCGGTGGCCGAGGAGACTGAGGCGCTCCAGTCACGGTCTGCACGGCCACTACGGTCGGGGGTTCGAATCCCCCCTCGGGCATGGATATTTGTGCCGTCATAGTTCGTAAGTAGTTCATAAGTAGTTTGTAAGTTTAGGGACTGATGACCCCGTAGTTAAGTCCCATAGACTATACAAACAAAACAAAACATTCAAACAAGTAGCGACACGCGGGAATGGCCGTGTGGTCTAAGGGGGCGTTCATTAATTACGGGAGGTTTTTAATGGG
The DNA here is from genome assembly GCA_026315105.1 of Locusta migratoria. Classification (NCBI taxonomy): domain Eukaryota; kingdom Metazoa; phylum Arthropoda; class Insecta; order Orthoptera; family Acrididae; genus Locusta; species Locusta migratoria. The sequence goes on along the minus strand of CM048744.1, from coordinate 132,366,322 downwards.
GTGTCGACCCGAATCTCACCAAATCTCACGTGGGAGAGAGGGGGGTCTCGGCAAATCTCATGTAAGTTTTTACCACGTGAAACAGAATAAAACTGTGAGATAACTGGGTTAAATTAAATAAAACATGTTTCACGTCTAAAATATGGCTAAATCCTACACAATAATCTTTATCGCGGTTATGCAAACATATTCCCGCAGAATTACTGAAGTCTCTGGGAGAACCAGCCATGACAAAACTATTTTACCTGGTGCGTAAGATGTATGAGACAGGGGAAATACCCTCAGACTTTAAGAAAAATGTAATAATCCCCAATCCAAAGAAAGCAAGTGCAGACAGGTGTGGAAATTACAAAACCATCAGTTTAAGAAGTCAGTGTTGCAACATTTTAACACGACTTATTTACAGAAGAATGGAAAAGTTGGTAGAAGCCGACTTTGGAATGACCGGTTTGGCTTCAGGACAAATGTAGGAACATGGGAGGCAACCGTCATTTTACGGCTTACCTTAAAAGAGAGATTAAGGAAAGGCAAACCTACATTTCTAGCTTTTGTAGATTTGGAGAAAGCATTTGATAATGTTGATTGGACTACACTCTTTGAGATCCTGAAATCAGCAGGAGTAAAATATAGGGAACGGAGGGTTATTTACAAGTTGTACAAAAACCAGACAGCAGTTGTCCGAGGTGAAAGGCACGAAAGAGATGCAGAGGTTGGGAGAGGTGTTAAGACAGGGTTGAAGCCTTTCTCCAATGTTTTTCAATTTGTACATTGAGCAAGCAATGAAGGAAAGCAAGGAGAAAGTTGGAGAAGGGTTTGAAGTTCAGGGTGACGAAATAAAAACCTTGCGTATTGCCGATGACTTTGTAATTCTGTCAGAGACAGCAAAGGACCTGGAGGAACAATTGAACGAAATGGACAGTGTGTTGAAAGGAGCATATAAGATGTACATTAACAATAGCAAAACAAGGGTAATGGAATGCAGCCTTAGAAAATCAGGCAATGCTGAAAGAATTAAATTAGGTAACGAAGCAAAAAATGTGGTAGACGAGTTTTGTTACTTGGGCAGTAAAATAACGCGCGGCTGTCGCAGTACAGAGGATATAAAAAGCAGAATTGCAATGGGAAGAAAAGCGTTTTTGAAAAAGAGAAATTTGTTAACATCGAATATTAATTTAAGCGCAAGGAAGTCCTTTCTGAAGGCATTTGTGTGGAGTGTTGCCTTGTATGGGAGTGAAACATGGACGATAAACAGTGCGGACAGGAAGAGGATAGAGGCTTTTGAAATGTAGTGTTACAGAAGAATGCTGAAGATTAGGTGGGTGGATCGCGTAACTAATGAGGAGGTACTGAACAGAATTGGGGAGAAAAGGAATTTCTGGCATCCCTTGACTAAAAGAAGGGATCGATTGGTAGGACACATTCTTAGACATCAAGGAATTGTGAATTTAGCGTTGGAGGGAAGTGTGTGGGGTAAAAATCGCAGAGGGACACCAAGAGATGAATATAGTAAGCAAATTCAAATAGATGTAGGTTGCCGTTTTAATGAGGTGATGAAGAGGCTTGCTCAGGATAGATTAGGTTGGAGAGCTGCATCAAACCACTCTCCGGACTGAAGACCATAACAACAACAATGCAAACATCACATAGTAACATAGTAGGCAAATGCCGGTGTTAAAGTACATAATGCAAATCACAATTTTGTCACACAATTTTAATGATGCATTGATTACACATTTGCTGATTACCTCTGCCCCCTAGAGGACTACAATATCGCAACGAGTTTCTCGCATGTGTAGCCAGCGCCAAGAGCGAGAAACGCGCCGGTATAATGTTCCCGAGTGTTTTCTCGCCGCGTGAAGCCTGACAGTCCGCAGGGGGCGCACGTCTTGTGGCTTGCCCCATTCAACAGTGAGTGGCACGTATCAGTGTTGCCAACCGTTGCGACATGTCCCTACGAGAAGGGACTTTTGACTCCTTTTTCTCCAAACTGTAGGGACGGATTTGCAAAACGTAGGGATTTTTCTCATGGACGATGCAGAATGAAAGTACCTTTTTCTTTATTCAAATCAGTAACAACTCATTGTACAATAATGTTATTGAAGGAAAGTCATCAAATACCACGTAAGTAGCAGTTTTATTAATTTATTTTTCGGAAATCAGTTTGGTGCGTAGTGACTTTTATGGTGAACGTAGGGATCTTTGACTCGTCATGTAGGGACATGTTTCGAAACGAGTTGGCAACACTGGCACGTATTCTCGGCCAGCGATACGCGGGACGCGATGAACGCTGATGAGTACGAGCATGGTGGCAGCGACAAGCTGTATTTACGCCAGTAAATGTTTAGTGATTCGACGGCTGAGTCAACGTGTCACGTATTCAGAATGAGTAACCACGATTATTGCGTGCCCTGCTTGAAAAGACACGTTTAATCTAAAATAGAAAAAAAAAAGCAAATCATGTTTTTTAAAAAATAAATCCAATGTAATCCATCACAGATTAACGTATTTACACTAAAATACGCATTTTGAAAAACATCACGTGAGATTTGAGGGGGGGGGGGGATCGAGTAAAATCTCCCGATAACTCACTAGGTGGGAGGGGGGGGGGGTCGAAAAAAACGCCGAAATCATCTCACGTAATTAATGAACGGCCCTTAAGATGCCTTGCTGCCGAGTTCGACACTGCTCCCCATAGGAGGTTCGAGTACTCCCTCGGGCATGGGTGTACGTTTGTGTGTTGTCCTTAGCATAAGTTAGTCCGCCTCCGTAGCTCAGCGGCAGCGTCGCTGACTACCACGCAGGAGGCTCGGGTTCGATTCCCGGCAGAGGACTGGATGTTGTGTGTTGTCCTAATCATCATCATCTCATCATCATTGGCACGTAAGTCGCCCACACGGCGTCAAATAAAAAGACTTACACTCAGGCGGCCGAACAATCCCGCAAGGGATCTCCCGGCCAAGAAAGCCATACGCTCATTTTTTTTTTTTCAGCATAAGTTAGTTTAAGTAGTTTGTATGTCTTGGGACTGATGACCACTGCAGTTTCGTTCCACAGAGTCAGAAATATTTAAACTTTTTTATTTATTTATTTTTTTTATTTTTTTTGAAACAAGAAAAATATCGTCAACATAAATTAATAATATATTGAATAAAGAAATTCGACTTCGAACGTTTACTGTACTATACCACAGTAATCGGTTGGGTAGACTTTAACTTAATAATAGGATTATTATTTTGTATGGACTTTTAGATAAGATTCCGTAATACATTGTTTCAGTCCGTATTATTGTTATTATTGCCAACTGCGCGACGTTTGTCGCAAGAGGACTGCAGTAGATTACCTGAATAGGCCAACTATTACACTTTCTACAATACAGTCTATAAGTGCTAATACGGGAATTCTTATCAACAATATAGTGACAACAGTCTCTAATCGTAATCAGTGCATGTATTTAATGCTATCGATTTCCTTGAAATAGTTCTCTTATATGGATTGGCCTATTCGACTCAAATTCACATTTCGTATTCGTGATGTGAAATTTGAATATTGAGTAGACTGACAAAGGTACGGCATTCAAATAATGAACTTGACGAGTAATAAAGAAAAAAATGTTCCCAATACAGCTATTTTCCCCCGGATAAAAACGGATAGTATTTTACGACAGTCTTCGATACCAATCTACAGTTTTTTTTTCTTCAATGTTGAAGAACTTTTGCACACTTTACCTTCAAAAATGGAGGAAGATCACTTCATAATATGTTACACGGAGAAAGATGCAGATAGCTTACAACAGAATACGATATCGTTTCTCCGATCAGCATAAAGGGTGGGAGATATGCGCCATTTTTCAGAGGCGCAGGAGATGGTCAGAGTAAGGGGGGGATGGAGAGAGAGAGAGGAGAGAGAGAGAGAGAGAGAGAGAGAGAGAGAGAGAGAAGGGGGGACGAGAGAGGGAAGGGTAAGAGGAAGTAGGACGAGAGAGTTGAAGGAGACGATGGTCAGGGAGAGGAGGGGACTGACATTTAGCGCTCGTGGGTGCGGGAGGGGAGTGAAACTGAGACAGGTGATGTAAAAAGAGTAGGAGGAGGACGTGGAGATGGGTAGGGCAGAGGTGGAAATGGTCAGAGAGGAGATAAAACGATGTGGACTAACAGGGTAAGCAACGTAGTAATTCTGGCATGAATTATTTTCACTATCATCCACGTAGTAATTATCGTACAGTACATTCATCAGTGAGCCAACCTGTTAGAACGAGCGTCTAGAATAAGAGCTCCGCACGTCCCAACATTGCAGAAGTCACACACGTGCGCTAGGGGCCGATACGTGTCTGAACAGACATGTTCGCTCGACATTTGTTGATAATTACAGACGCCTCATACAATGAGTCACGTACTTTAGTCCACTGTCAGACCTCTGTAGACTTATTCCAAGCACTGATGAATATTTACGATGAAATGCTTTTCCGCGAAACGAAACTCTATAACTGCTCTCCGTTTGAAACGAATCACCGTTACAAACGTCATTTTGAAGTCTAGTTACAGCGCTGCCATGAACTGAAAAATAACAGATGTAATAAATAAATAAATAAATCCAAAATTATCACTTGAAACTGGTCGAGGAAAAATGTGTGGATTTAATTATTGAACGACTGTCACAATATAAATATTACAGAATGCAGAGGAATAAGACGAGAAACGAAAGTATGTACTGTAACTGAAGTCTTACACTATTTAATTGCTTTTTGTGATTGTGTACCTGGTTGTAGCTTCAATAAAAGTATGGAATGAATTAGTTTCTGACTCGCGTAACTGTTGTAGTGATCTTCAAAATACAGACTGGTTTGATGCAACTCTCCACGCTACCCTGTTCTGTGCAAGTCTCTTCGGCTGAGAATAAGAATGGCAACCTGCACCCTTTTGAATCTGCTTATTGTATTCGTCCCTTGGTCTCCCCCTACGATATTTCCCCCATACACTTCCTTCAAAAGCTAAATTGTCGATTCCTTGATGTCTCAGAATATGTCCTACCAATCTAACCCTTCTCTTAGTCAGGATATGCCAGAAACTCCTTTTCTCCCCAGTTCTGTTGAGAACCTCCTTATTTCTTACGTGATCTACCCATCTCATCTTCATCATTCTTCTATAGCACCACATTTCGAAAGCATCTATCATCTTTCTGTTTGTACTTCTTGTCGTCCAGGTTTGACTCCCATACAGTGCTACACTCCAGACAAATGCTTTCAGAAATGACTTCCTAACCTTTAAATTAATATTGGATGTCAAGAAATTTCGCTTCTTCAGCAACGCCTTTCTTCCCAAAGCCATTCTGCATTTTATATCTTCTTTACTTCGCCCATCAGAAGTTATCATCTACCCAAATAACAAAACTCATCTACTACTTTCATTATCTCATTTCCTAATCTAATTCCTTCATCATCGCCTCATTTTGTGACATTACATTCCATTAACCTCGTTTTACTCTTATTAATGTTCACCTTCCTTTCAAGACACTGTCAATTTCGTTCAGTTGCTCTTCCAGGTCCTTTGCTGTCTCTGATAAAATTACAAGGTCATCGGAAAACCGCAAAGTTTTTATTTCTTCTCCGTAAACATTAACTCCCTCTCCAAATTTCGCCGTGTATTCCTTCACAGCTTGCTCAATGTACAGATTGAACAGCATTGGGGAAAGACTACAACCCTGTCTAAAGGCGCGTTCACATGAGTCAAATTTAGTTGAACGAGTTTACTTGATCAACAAAAGCTGAAAGCGACTTGAATCAGTTTTCTTTCACACGTTTCTACTGAAATCGATCGAAATGGGTGAAATTAGCAGTGCGCGAAGTCGTTTTTGGGTGCGTCAGTGGATATTAAGAATTAACAGACTGGGAGCGTCGGAGGCTCTGTTAAAGGGAACTATCATTGGGGACATGGAAGAATATCGAAACCATTTGAGAATGTCGGAAGAAAAATATGTAACACCAATCAGAAATATATATGCTCTTTTATACCACAACAGTTTGGACACAAACAATTCCTCCGTTCCTACTCCACTCTTTTTATTTGGACACTAATATATATTCTTTTTTGTACATTTGATTGTTTTTATTTTTTTATGTTGTCGGTGGTTAAACCGCTAATGTCAATTTTTTTCACGATACATCGCAAAGCATTTTCTCGCACATCTTTGTTTGTTTTCATAAGTATCCATACGACGATTCCACAGGCATTCGCGCTTATATACAGTTCTAAAAAATAAATAAATAAATCATCATCACGCTTTCTGACCGCTTGACACTCATTCTGTGAGATATTTGAAAATGCAATACTTTAACAATACGGAAAACACAGGCACTATATCCGCAATGAAGTTTTAAAACAGCTAGTAGTTTTACACATGTAATTTTACATGGTTCAACTCAAAGTTGAATCGTCACTTGAACGGAAAAGTTTGACTCGGTCAATCTTTTCTTGATCAACTCAATTGAAACGAAGGTTCAAACGAGGTTTTTCATTCAGCATTTATTGATCAAGTAAACTCGTTCAACTAAACTTGACCCGTGTGAACGCGCCTCTACTCCCTTCCCAACCACTGCGACACTTTCATGTCCTTCGACTCTAATAACTGCTGTCTGTTTTTTGTATAAGTTGTATATTTTACTCGTGATACCTTCAGAACTTGAATGAGTGTATTCCAGTGAATATTGTCAATAAATTTATCCAGATCTACAGATGTTAAAAACGTAGGTTTGCCTTTCTTTAAGCTACCTTATAAGTCGTAATGTATTACCTCGCGTGTTCCGACATTTCTCCTATATCCAGACTGTCATATATTGATTTTACTGTTGGAATTGGTGAGAGGCTGTGTGAGCCACAGAGACGCACTCCAGGCTGAGAAATAGAGACCATTGCAGATAACAGGCTAAAACAGACACGTATATCTTACGGGATGTAGGCACTAAAGAAATCTCCTAGCGAACTGCTGATGCCCTCAGCCACCGTCCCAGGGTGGAGGTTACCTTTCGAGAAGATGGGCGTAACTTCATATAGCGTCTAGACGCTGTTGTAAGAGGTTACATTAGTACTTGGTGGCCAACAGGCACGTTTTAATATACGTAGCAAAGTTGATACCAGTCACTTGGGAACAGCAATGTCAGTGGTTTCACGAGGCTAGAGTGAGAGGGTAAAGTAGAAAAACTGCAAGTTAGCAGCTCCCCTGAGGCGTGGCCTAAGGCGGAGCCTAAGGCGTGGCCAACTGACGTAAAACATTGTTGTTGTTGCCCATATTGGGTAGCGTCGTGACGTTTTACTCTCAGCTGAACAATGTTGCTACCAAGTATTGATTTTGTTAGTGCACAAACAAGCCACCTCCCCACCCGGGGAATGGCAGAAAGGACAGGGCTGAAACGTGGTTCGCTAGAGGACTCAATTTAGATTGATTGAACCAAGCAGCGGCCAATAGGAAATTGTTAACTGTCGGAAAGTGGGGAAAAGAAGTGCGCTCACACCGGCCGTTAAAACCCCCGGTTTTTGGATCAAGAAGGGAGTTCTCAGTCAGACGAGTCGGGCGCCAGCCCGTGACTATCGCCGTCGGCCTCGGGGTGCTCCATGACAGTCTGTTTCTCGCGGGGAGTGCGTCTGTCTAGTAGATGCTGCTAGGGAACGTAATTACTGGCTTCTGTTGTGGCAAGCGATTTATACTTCTTGTTTTTTTAAAATAACTAACCCCAGTGTAGTAGCTTAGTATGGGATGCAATAAATTAATGCAAGGTACCTAGGAGTTCCATAAAGTTTCCTAAACAAGTATCCTCTCGAGTCCCGAAATCCGCATCTCTAGTAGATGCCTGTACTGTCTCTCTGCAGTCACTCCTTTCCGCTCGGGATATGCAGACTGACCTTGCTACCTCGTCCCTCTTTCCTATGTAGGACACGACAAGACATCTTCACTAAGATCGGATTCGTGCAACAACTCTTCGAAAATTTTGGTAGGCCCCACCACTTATATTTTCAGAGGCAACCACTGTTGAACTTTGCCGCAGCTGGAGTCTGGCGAATAGCTTCTAGCGCTCAGGAAAGATGGTAGCGCGGCTTCGAGGTGGAAGTAGAAAAAAGAAGGCCGACAGCTGGGGTGGGGGGGGGGGGGGAAGTCTCGTCTGTTAATGAGAGCGGCTCATTAGCGGGCGGGCCCGCCACTCAAACAGTCATTTAAACTTTTCTTGCTCCGCTGTCTTGGCCGCCCGCTCTCGAAACACTTCATTTAAGTTGCGAACTTGAATTATTGTTAGCCTGCCAATAGACGCGGCTCTTTTTCCGTTCCTTACCGGGAAGCGCAAATTCCCGGAAGCAGGACGCGCAACCGTATCTGCCTGTCGCTTCTACGCTTATCGGGTTACTTCTTTGTTAGTCGCTGCCTGGGCTTCATCGTAACAGAAAGCGACTGGTCGAAGTAAACAGGCTTTGGATCGAAGTATCGACGTAGCTTACAGTATTGTTATTTCGCGAAGAACTCTTGGGTACACGAGGCGAGGAAAAAGGAAAAGGTCAATGTGATTCATAAATTACGAGAGGAATATCGTAAATAATGCATCTCGGTGGAAACTCTGTTGGTGGAGTGGCAGAATAGTAGTGGAAAATGTCAAACGAAGCCTTTGGGCAGAAGCAAGTGTTGTCTTTTACCTGAAGCGTACACTTGTTTTTAGAAACGCGATATTGAAATAACAGATGCGGAAGTTGCTAGGGGTTTTGGCTGTTGTAGATAAAAAAATCGCACTGACGTGCTTTACGGCCCACTTTACATTTGTAGTTTTATAAGTTTTTGCAAATTACAGAACTATCAGTTTAATAAGTCATGGTTGCAAAATTCTAACACGAATTATTTACAGACGAATAGAAAACTGATGGAATCCGAGCCTGGGTAGATAAATTTAGATTTAGGAGAAATGTACGAACACGTGAGGGAATACCCTCATTACGACTTATCTTAGAAGATAGATTAAGGAAATGGAAACCTACGTTTTTACCATTTGTGGATTTGGAGAAAGCTTTTGACAATGTTGGCTGGAATACACTCTTTCCGATTCTGAAGCTAGCAGGAGTAAAATATAGGGAGAGAAGAACTATTTTCAACTTTTAAAAAACGAGAGCAATTATAAGAGTCGAAGGTCATGAAAGGGTCGCAGTGGTTAGGAAGGCAGTAAAATACGGTTGTAGCCTTTCCCATTGTTGTTCAATCAGTACACTGAGCAAGCTATGAACGAATACAAGGAGAAATTTGGAGTGGAAATTACAGTCCAGGGAGAGGGAATAAAAACCTTGCCGTCATCGGACGACTTAGTAATTAATGAAATAAACCACAAATTGCCATCAGTTATGGTTTCGCTGTACTAGGTTTAGATGGAATACCAAAGAGAGGCGAATGAAAATTTGCGCCCGGCCGGGATTCGAACCCGGGATTTCGTGCTTATTAGGCAGACGCATTGACCACTCCGCCACCGAGGACACAGGGACCAGCCCCACTAAAGTGGACTCATCCTTGCACGTCTCCCGCCACACCCAAATCTCCATTCGCCACACTGTCTCTTTCCTATTACCACAGCTCAGTAATTCTGTCAGAGACAGCAAAGGACATGGAAGAACATTTATACCGAATGGGCAGTGTCTTGAAAGGGAGGTATAAGATGAACATTAACAACAGTGAAACGAGGGTAATGGAATGCAATGTCAAAATCTCAGGCGATGCTGATGGAATTAGATTACGTAATGAGACAATAAAAGTAGTAGATAAGTTTCGTTATTCGGGTAGCATGATAACTTCTGATGGGCGAATAGAGAAGATATAAATTTGAGAATGGTTTTGGGAAGGAAATCGCTTCTGAAGAAGCGAAATTTCTTGACATCTAATATTAGTTTAAATGTTGGGAAATCCTTTCTGAAAGCGTTTGTCTGGAGTGTAGCATTGTATGGGAGTGAAACGTGGAGGATAAGGAGTTCAGACAAAAATATGATAGAAACTTTCGAAATGTGGTGCTATAGACGAATGATGAAGATTCAATGGATAAATCACGTAACTGATGAGGAGGCGCTCAATAGAATTGGGGAGAAAAGGAGTTTCTGGAACAGTGGCGGACTAAAGAGTGGGGGGGGGGGGGGGGAGGGAGGAGGCGGAAAGGACGGACCGCCCCGTACCTCTCGTCGTGGAGTGGCCTCCAAATCGAAATGTAATGTAATGTTTGTGAAGCTTAAGGGACTTAACTGCGGGGTCATCAGTCCCTAAACTTACAAACTGCTTATGAACTACCTTATATTAAAGATGACACAAACATCCGTGCCCGAGGGGGGATTCGAACCCCTGACGGGGTAACTTTTGAGATTTGGAGCGACGCGGCGAAGTGCCCAAGCGCATAGGGACGCCGTGCTGCGATGCGCGAGGACGTTCCCCGTCGGAGGTTCGATTCCCCCCTCGGGCATTGATGTTTGTGTCGTCTTTAGTATAAGGTAGTTCATAAGTAGTTTGTAAATTTAGGGACTGATGTTTCCGTAGTTACGTCCCTCGAGCTTTACAAACATTTGAACATTTTTTTAAATTTGTTGGGACACATTCTGTGACTTCAAAGCATCGTAAACTTAGCATTAGAAGGATGTGTGTGGGATAAAAATCGTAGGAGGAGACTTAGGGACGAATACAGTAAGCAGATTCAAAAGTATGTAGGTTGCCAAACGTATTCTCCAATAAAGAAGCTTGCACAGGACAGGGTAGCGTGGAGAGCTGCATCAAACCAGTCTGCGGATTGAAGACCACAACAAGCAACATACTCAGGGTCAGTTGCAAATGGTTTTTGTTTACACTTACATGTCCCGATCCTTCTGGATCATTTTCGTCGTGAAGATAATCCAGAAGACTGAAAAAAATGTTCAAATATTTGTATAGTTTATGGGACTTAACTACGGGGTCATCAGTCCCTAAACTTACAAACTACTTATGAACTACTTACGAACTAGGACGGCACAAATATCCATGCCCGAGGGGGGATTCGAACCCCCGACCGTAGTGGCCGTGCAGACCGTGACTGAAGCGCCTCAGTCTCCTCGGCCACCGCGGCCGGCCCAGAAGACTGAAACGTGTTAAAAAGTCACTTGCAAATTGAATATAATCGAATGTTCAAATGTTTGTAAATCTGACTTTAGCGCTGCGGTTATCAGCCCCTAGGCTTACAGACCACTTAAACTAACTTACGCTAAGGGCAGCCACCTACACCTACACCCATCCATTAAATATGAAGAAGAGCAGATAGAAGAGGTTGACGGTATTAAATTCCTGGGATTACAGCTTGATAATACATTCAGTTGGGAGGAGCACACCACAGAACTGCAGAAACGACTCAACAAATCTGTATTTTCAATACGATTGTTATCAGACATAGGAGACATAAAAATCAAAAAGCTTGCATATTTTGCTTACTTTCATTCCATAATGTCATATGGTATAATACTTTGGGGTAACTCTTCACGTCAGTCACAAGAGTCCAAAAGCGTATTATTTGTGGAGTAAATTCACGGACGTCCTTTAGAAGCCTCTTCAACGAAGTGGGAATATTAACTACTGCCTCTCAGTATATTTATTCCTTAATGAAATTTGTCATAAATAATATATCTCTTTTCGCAACAAATAGCTCAGTTCATACATACAATACTAGGGACAAAAATGCTCTACAGAAGGACTTAAAAGCGCTTAGTTCAATAAGGGGTCCATTACTCAGGAACATAATCTACCAATAATCTACCATCAAGTATAAAAAAATTTAGCTAGAAATAAAGATCAGTTTAAGAGGAGTCTCCAACTCCTTCTACTCCATTAGTGAATTTCTAAATTGTACCAAATGATGGTTGTATCGGTATTCATACTGTATTAGTATTATTGTATTATCAACTAAAAAAACTTAAAAATGTATGTATCTGTATTTATATTGTTAGTATTATCTATTATTCAGCTTGTAAATTATGTTTTTTTTTTACATGTTCCACATCCACGAGGAGCTCCTCAACATGGATCTACGGAACTAAAAACTAATCTAGAAAAAATCTATCTCTATCTCATCCATGCCCGAGAGAGGACTCGAACCTCCGACGGCGAGCAACCGCGCGCTCCGCAGCAAGGGGCCTTAAAAGGCTCCGCCATTCCACCGTAGCTCAAATGTTTCAAATGTTTGTATAGTCTATGGGACTTAACTACGGGGTCATCAGTCCCTAAACTTACAAACTACTTACGAACTAGGACGGCACAAATATCCATGCCCGAGGGGGGATGCGAACCCCCGACCGTAGTGGCCGTGCAGACCGTGACTGGAGCGCCTTAGTCCCCTCGGCCACCGCGGCCGGCCCGCCGTAGCTGAAGATGATCCACAATGACTTAAAGATGTAAGTGTAAAAAAGAAAACATTTGCATCTGTTGTCTGAGAATAAGATAAAAAATTGTCATAATGTGCCCCTTCCTGTGTGTTCAAGTAAAAGCTCGAAAAAAAAAATTAAATTTTAGCAAGCCTACTTGTACCGGAAGACAAAATTTCCAGTTTGTTGTCACTTCTGGCAGATTATTTAGCTAAAAATTCTTAAGATTATTATGATAATAAATGTAAGCTCCGGTAAGTGCTGAAAACATCCTCTCGAGTTAGTACACCCTAAGTTTTGTTGATAGCGCCCGCACGCCGGCAGCCGGTGCTAAGCCTGTTTCTGTTTGTTCTGCGGATTACGAGCAATCTTCTTACCGGCCCGCCGAGGCGATAACTCTCTCCGACAACGCCGTCGGCGCCGGCGATGTTCAAAATATTTTGCTCGCTCCCGGAAGCCCTAAATATCGAGATTATTTTCCGCGCTGCGGACTTTATACGGCGCTCTGTTTGCCGCTGCAGAATGCCAGAGGTGGCGACCTCACCAGCACAGCCGCCGGCGCTGAATGTTTCTGCAAATAACTGACCAGTAATCTGACAACCAGTCTTCACGACTTTGCCTTATTCGGGCGTGTCAAATGACATCGTACCACTGACAGAACGGTAGCGAGGAGAGCTCAAAATGTGCTGAAGGAAAAATAGTCTGACAGCATTACACAGAAGTTTATAGCACGAACTCATGTGAACATTACATATACTAGCACCGAATTCAGAAATAGCATAATTAATAACAGGCCACATTAACAAGAGCAAAACTAGGGTAATGGAGTGCAGTCTAAGAAAATCGGGTGATGCTGAAGGAATTAGATTAGGTAACGAAGCAATAAAGGAGGTAGATGACTTTTTTTTTTACTTGGCCAGTAAAATAACAAATGATGGTCGCAGTACAGTGGATATAAAATGCAGAATGGCAATGGGAAGAAATGCATTTTTGAAAAAGAGAAATTTGCCAACATCGAATATTAATTTAAGTGTAAGGAAGTCTTTTCTAAAGGCATTTGTGTGGAGTGTTGCTTTGTACGGGAGTGAAACATGGACGATAAGCAGTGCGGACAGGACGAGAATAGACGCTTTTGAAATGTGGTGCTACAGAAGAATGCTGAAGATTAGGTGGGTATATCGCATAACTAATGAAGAGGTACTGAACAGAATTGGTGAGAAAAGGAATTTTTGGCATACCCCGACTAAAAGAAGGGATCGCTTGGTAGTACACATTCTTGGACATAGAGGAATCGTAAATTTAGCATTGGAGGGAAGTGTGTGGGGTAAAAATCGCAGAGGGCAACCAAGAAACGCGTATAGTAAACAGATTCAAGTGGATGTGGGTTGTCGTTCTTATGAGGAGATGAAAAGGCTTGCTCAGGATAGGGTATTGTGGAGAGCTGCATCAAACCAGCCTCCGGACTGAAGACCATAACAACAACAACAATAACAGGTCCGTATAGCTACGGTGTAATTATCACTTTATTACAACAGGCTTGTTTCGGATTTTATTGCCATTTTGTAATGGCGTCTAGATGACCTTTATGTCAATATGACATCACTAGAACACTGTCATATTGGTAAAATTATTATGTAACAAGACCTGATAATTTTACCAACGACTAAGCAGTGTCATTTACATGACAGTGTACCAATGATGTCATATGGACACCGGGTTCATCTAGACGCATCTTGGAAATGCCAATAAAAGCCGAAACAGGCTCGTCGTAATTAAACTAATAATCGCACATCTGCTATTTGGAACTAGTACTAAAAATGTTATTTGCTGTTTTAAGGGGACTAAACATCTAGGTCATAAGTCACGTGTGTAGTGCCAACAGTAAAATTCGGAGGCAGTAGTGTTACGGTCTGGTCGTGTTTTTCGAGGAGGGGTCTTGCACCCCTTGTTGGTTTGCTTGGCACAGTCACAGCATAGGCCTACACTGACTGCTTCCCACTGTTGAAGAGCAATTCGGGAATGGCGATTGCATCTTTGAACCAGTGGCGTAGCTGTATCACCGAGGGCCCCGGGGCAAAAATGACATCGGGGCCCTCTTTAAACTAAAACTATACAGATACAAAATATCTCCATTATCAGCTTCTTACCGACCACTAGAAGACATAATAAGGCAAACCTAAATACTACGTACGATGGACCAGATAATATTTAATCGTACGCTCTAATATAACTGTGTAAGTTAGTTTGTTATGCTTTCAAGCAAAAATTAATGGGTGGATTTGTTGAAATTTTGCAGAGAAATAGAGTTCGACCTGGGTACGACACACAGATAAAACTACCCCATGAGATAGTTTTGGAATTTGTTCCATACTAGGCGAATGAAGTTGCAGGCAGAAGCTTCACTTTTTGACGTGCCTATTCACTATCCATATTTTCTCTTCTTCTTGCACGAATTTGAGAGTGCAGTTGGTTAGAGCACTTAATTGGGATTTATGATTAAGAAGCACTCCCTTGGGGAGTTCAAATGTTTATATAGCTTATGGGACTTAACTACGGGCTCATCAATCCCTAAACTTACAAACTACTTATGAACTAGCTAATGACGGCACAAATATGCATGCCAGAGGAGGGATTCGAACCCCCGACCGTAATGGCCGTGCAGACCGTGACTGGCGCGCCGCAGTCCCCTCGGCCACCGCGGCCGGCAGTTAGTATAACAATACTGTTCTGTAATAATACAGTATAGATACTTCATATTCAAATGTGGTCACGCCGTGTATTATCACTGCTAGTAATTCAGCGCCATTGACTTTTATTTCGCAACCGACAACACGCTGATAGTGACACGTTACACGTCTTAGCGGACAAGCAATAGACCTGTTATGGTTATATCCTGAGGTGGTAATAATTTTGGATTTCACTTCCTGCCTTTGAGGATTGTTGGTCAAGGGTAAAGTCGAAAATCCTTCATTCAACTCAACTAAAATATTATATAGATTAGAACGTCGATTATCCAAAGTAATTGGGAGACATGGATGTTCGGAAAACTGGTTTATACAGATAATCGTACTGTACACTTCTATTTACCAATAAGAAGTTTATGCAGTATGCGACGCCGCAACACTTGGAGGGCGCAGCTGTTGGTGTAAGCAGCTCTGATGCTGCCGCTACTTCTACTGCGACGCCGACAGAAGTGTTCTGCACAGCGACTGGCGGCTTGGCTGGTCAGCTGCGCCACCGAATGGCGTCGTGTGAAGTGAACGTCCTATTAGGAAGCTTTGCTCCGCAATGCGGTGGCCCAATGCGGTTGCTATTGGAAATTTGGTGGGAGGGGAGGGAGAGGGACGATAGGTCGGACGCTCTATTGTAACTTTTTCCAGAGGCAGCTCACGAAGGCCGAGGGGCCCCTTAAGCTCGGGGGCCCCGGGGCACTGCCCCGCCCAGCCCTATGATAGCTACGCCACTGCTTTGAACACTATTCAGCACCTGTTCATAATGCGCGGCTTATGGTTAAGTGGTTACACGACACTATCTTCACTGTGATGCAGTGGCCTGCACTAAGTGCTGACGTGAATCCTATGGAACACATTTGGGGTGTTCTGGAACGCCGACTTCATGCCAGGTGCCGGCCGCTGTGGCCGAGGGGACTGAGGCGCGCCAGTTACGGTCTGCACGGACACTACGGTTGGGGGTTAGAATCCCCCCTCGGGCATGGATATTTGTGCCGTCCTTCGTGTTAGGTAGTTCATAAGTAGTTTGTAAGTTTAGGGACTGATAGCCCCGTAGTTAAGTCCCATAAGCTATACAAACATTCGAATTCATGCCAGGCGTCACCGATCTACATCGATATCTCTACTCAGTGCAGCATTCCATGAAGAATGGGCTGCCATTCTCCAAGAAACCTACCTGTACATGATTGAACGTATGCTTCGGAGAGTGGAATGTTTCATCAAGGCTAGGGGTGGGCCAACACCAAATTGAATTCCAGCATTACCGATGGATGCACAAAGAATTAAGTAATTTTCAGCCAGGTGTCCGGATACATTAGATCACAAAGTGTAGTTATGGAGAGTGTCGCTCACACAGTGAAAAGTAGAGTTGGCTACGATTTCATGGTTTCGAAACAAGGTTTCGATACACACAACAGTTTCAGTGTTTCAAAAGCGTCATTTTTCACGGTTTCGAAACCACGCGGTTTCATTCCGTTCTGTTTCGGATCACATTCAAGGTCGATTGTCGATACACTGCAACCGTTTCTTCCTCTGTGTTTCTCGGTTTCGTGTCGGTTTCACGATTTCATGTCGGTTTCACAACAACGGTGTTTCAAACCACTAATGCAAAAAGGCGGAACAGACTAATTGTATCGAAATGTGGTGTTTCATTTTACTGAAGCTCCACACAAAGCAAATGTTTGTATAGCTTATGCGACTTAACTACGGGGTCATCAGTCCCTAAACTTACAAACCCCCGAGGGGGGATTCGAACCCCTGACCGTAGTGGCCGTGCAGACCGTGACTGGAGCGCCTCAGGCCCCTCGGCCACCGCGGCCGGCGAAGCTCCCAGCTTATAATTACTGAAATCAAGATTCGTTTGCAAGAGACTGCTGTATTCCGAAATGACATAATGTCTGCATTATAAATGTGAAAGAACAATAAAACAACGTTCACTATTTGCATTGAAATAACGAGTTAAATTCTAGGTTTATCTACCATATTAAAAACACAGGAGTGACACTACATTTTTTAAAAAATAAGATACAACATGAAACCTGAAATGACAGATTTTATACTAACAAGGGTAGATCGCATATTTAATCTCGTGTTAAAACAGTTAATTTGATACTAGCGATAACGAAGTTACCTACTGTCGTTATAATTTTTTCGACACTCATGTTAAAGGAATTGCGGCGGTGGTGTAACGGTCAAGACGTACAAGTAGAGAACTTGTCTCCTCTTTTATTATTTTTGTAATTCCAAAGCATTATATGCGATTATTTAGTGTGCCCTTTATTCTCTACAATTTATTTAGTATGAATAGAAAGTAGCATTTATGATCCATCACTGTAGTATGCGTACCGTATTGCATTTTGTGAGTTCCTAACGGGGTAAACTTTTACCAACCATACCGATGGCCTCGTGTGACTATGTCGGCAACATCAACAACACGGTAGAAAATCTTTATCGACATGTTTCTTACAGACCAAGAAGTAAATATATACTCTATGGTTGAGATGTTCTTGTATGTACCCTTGTCCACATAGTGAGTAATATTGCCCTCCTAGAAGGAAGATTTCATGACAAAACATACATTGCTTCACAGTTTCATGGTTTCGAAACCACAGATGGTACGGTTTCATGCGTACCGTATTGCATTTTCTGAGTTCCTAACGGGGTAAAATTTTACCAACCATACCGATGGCCTCGTGTTACTATGTCGGCAACATCAACAACACAGTAGAAAATCTTTATCGACATGTTTCGTACAGACCAAGAAGTAGCCTGCCGCGGTAGCCGAGGGGATTGAGGCGCTCTAGTCACGGTCTGCACGGCCACTACGGTCGGGGGTTCGAATCCCCCTTCGGGCATGGATATTTGTGCCATCCATAGTCTTAGTTAGTTCATAAATAGTTTGTAAGCTTAGGGCATGATGACCCCGTAGTTAAGTCCCATAAGTTCTACAAACATTTGAACATTTGAACCAAGAAGTAAATATATACTCTATGGTTGACATGTTCTTTTATGTACCCTTGTCCACATAGTGAAAAATATTGCCCTCATAGAAGGAAGATTTCAATGACAAAACATACATTGCTTCACGGTTTCATGGTTTCGAAGCAGTGTTTTGAAATCACAGATGTCGCGGTTTCATTCGTTTCGAAACCGTCAGATGTTTCAGTTTTCCCATCCCTAGTGGGAAGCTACTTATCTGTCGCTCAGGCGGACGCCGAGTTGTCTCAATACAGACTCGCCACTCGATGTGAGCACCTGCTGGCGCGTTCAACTACACTCTGACTACAGTGGCGGGAGGCACATCTGTCGCGGCGCGCTACGCATCCAAGCTGCTAATTAGGTTTCTGCCGCTTCCACAGCGTGACAGCTGACACACCAGCAGCAGACAACTGCGGCCAGTCGCTCTTGCACGTGCACTCCCCTTCTGCTGAGCTCTTGCACCGTTTGCTGCCGCGTGAATCGCACTTCGGAGCCGTGTTTTAGTCACACTTAAAGTCCCCTATATATAAGGCGGCCAACTTCTTCAAAACTTACTGTACATCCGCACATTGGGGAGGACAATGCCACTTCCATGGCATACATACAAAGTGCCACAGGCCTTGACTAATCGATAAAGTTTTAAATTAGATGTAAATACAAAGTTAAATTGAAATTGTCATTAATACATCGAGAGGGGTACCTTACGGACCGAAATAAAGGCCCTTACAAGTTAACCCCTAACATTTATTGTCATAAATAAAGTTATAGTTAACCCCCATATCCTCAACTGTGAAGTGTAAATCGTCCATGACGATGGTACTTCAGTTACTTTGTACCAATTTAAAAATAAATAAATAAATAAATAAATAAAATTCAAAACTCACTGCGGGACATTTTGAGGATGTGAAGTAGGACTAAGATCACGTGACTCATTGTGTCAGTTATTCTGAAACTAGGAATGAAATTTAGGCGAGCGGAGTAGGTCAACTCAAAATGTTCAAATGTTTATTATGCTTATGGGACTATGGGGCTTAACTACGGGGTCATCAGTCCCTAAACTTACAAACTACTTATCTACTACCTTATACTAAGGACGGCACAAATATCCACGCTCGAGGAGGGATTCGAACCCCCGACCGTAGTGGCCGCGCAGACCGTGACTGGAGCGCCTCAGTCCCCTCGGCCACCGCGGCCGGCAGAAGGTCAACTCATTTACTTTTAAAGTAACATATCTGACATGAATGACATTTAGAGTCTGGCAATTTTTACATATTCCTTCTCCGTTACGTTTGTCCGATCACATTCTTTGTGTGTACTACTTTTATTTGTTCCACCACTTAGAGAGCGTGAGTGCTCCACACATTTTGACAAGTAGCTTACCCCGCCCAAAGAATTATATTTTGCAATAACCTCGAATTAAATTTGATAAAAACTACTTTTTAAAACCATTTGTACTACTCTATTACAGAAGTTCTTACGATGAAGTGCAGAGTTTAATTGTGTCTTCTACATGCTATGCTCACTCACTTTCGTTTTTCTATTTCCAGAATTTCACCATCTCTTTATTCCTGAAGCAAGTAAGATGAATACTGATATTGAATTTGCAGCCACGGCGGAGCGGCCGAGCGTATCCCCCTCGGGCATGGATGTTTGTGCCGTCTTTAGCATAAGCTAGTTCATAAGTAGTTTGTAAGTTAAGGGACTGATGACCCCCCAGTAAATCCCATAAGCTTTACAAACATTGAACATTTTTGAATTTTCATGTCAGTTTTTAAATATGTTTGTTAAGCTTAAGGGACTTAACTGCGGCCGGCCGCTGTGGCCGAGGGGACTGAGGCGCGCCAGTTACGGTCTGCACGGACACTACGGTTGGGGGTTAGAATCCCCCCTCGGGCATGGATATTTGTGCCGTCCTTCGTGTTAGGTAGTTCATAAGTAGTTTGTAAGTTTAGGGACTGATAGCCCCGTAGTTAAGTCCCATAAGCTATACAAACATTCGAATTCATGCCAGGCGTCACCGATCTACATCGATATCTCTACTCAGTGCAGCATTCCATGAAGAATGGGCTGCCATTCTCCAAGAAACCTACCTGTACATGATTGAACGTATGCTTCGGAGAGTGGAATGTTTCATCAAGGCTAGGGGTGGGCCAACACCAAATTGAATTCCAGCATTACCGATGGATGCACAAAGAATTAAGTAATTTTCAGCCAGGTGTCCGGATACATTAGATCACAAAGTGTAGTTATGGAGAGTGTCGCTCACACAGTGAAAAGTAGAGTTGGCTACGATTTCATGGTTTCGAAACAAGGTTTCGATACACACAACAGTTTCAGTGTTTCAAAAGCGTCATTTTTCACGGTTTCGAAATCACGCGGTTTCATTCCGTTCTGTTTCGGATCACATTCAAGGTCGATTGTCGATACACTGCAACCGTTTCTTCCTCTGTGTTTCTCGGTTTCGTGTCGGTTTCACGATTTCATGTCGGTTTCACAACAACGGTGTTTCAAACCACTAATGCAAAAAGGCGGAACAGACTAATTGTATCGAAATGTGGTGTTTCATTTTACTGAAGCTCCACACAAAGCAAATGTTTGTATAGCTTATGCGACTTAACTACGGGGTCATCAGTCCCTAAACTTACAAACTACTTATGAACTAGCTAACACTAAGGACGGCACAAATATCCATGCCCGAGGGGGGATTCGAACCCCCGACCGTAGTGGCCGTGCAGACCGTGACTGGAGCGCCTCAGGCCCCTCGGCCACCGCGGCCGGCGAAGCTCCCAGCTTATAATTACTGAAATCAAGATTCGTTTGCAAGAGACTGCTGTATTCCGAAATGACATAATGTCTGCATTATAAATGTGAAAGAACAATAAAACAACGTTCACTATTTGCATTGAAATAACGAGTTAAATTCTAGGTTTATCTACCATATTAAAAACACAGGAGTGACACTACATTTTTTAAAAAATAAGATACAACATGAAACCTGAAATGACAGATTTTATACTAACAAGGGTAGATCGCATATTTAATCTCGTGTTAAAACAGTTAATTTGATACTAGCGATAACGAAGTTACCTACTGTCGTTATAATTTTTTCGACACTCATGTTAAAGGAATTGCGGCGGTGGTGTAACGGTCAAGACGTACAAGTAGAGAACTTGTCTCCTCTTTTATTATTTTTGTAATTCCAAAGCATTATATGCGATTATTTAGTGTGCCCTTTATTCTCTACAATTTATTTAGTATGAATAGAAAGTAGCATTTATGATCCATCACTGTAGTATGCGTACCGTATTGCATTTTGTGAGTTCCTAACGGGGTAAACTTTTACCAACCATACCGATGGCCTCGTGTGACTATGTCGGCAACATCAACAACACGGTAGAAAATCTTTATCGACATGTTTCTTACAGACCAAGAAGTAAATATATACTCTATGGTTGAGATGTTCTTGTATGTACCCTTGTCCACATAGTGAGTAATATTGCCCTCCTAGAAGGAAGATTTCATGACAAAACATACATTGCTTCACAGTTTCATGGTTTCGAAACCACAGATGGTACGGTTTCATGCGTACCGTATTGCATTTTCTGAGTTCCTAACGGGGTAAAATTTTACCAACCATACCGATGGCCTCGTGTTACTATGTCGGCAACATCAACAACACAGTAGAAAATCTTTATCGACATGTTTCGTACAGACCAAGAAGTAGCCTGCCGCGGTAGCCGAGGGGATTGAGGCGCTCTAGTCACGGTCTGCACGGCCACTACGGTCGGGGGTTCGAATCCCCCTTCGGGCATGGATATTTGTGCCATCCATAGTCTTAGTTAGTTCATAAATAGTTTGTAAGCTTAGGGCATGATGACCCCGTAGTTAAGTCCCATAAGTTCTACAAACATTTGAACATTTGAACCAAGAAGTAAATATATACTCTATGGTTGACATGTTCTTTTATGTACCCTTGTCCACATAGTGAAAAATATTGCCCTCATAGAAGGAAGATTTCAATGACAAAACATACATTGCTTCACGGTTTCATGGTTTCGAAGCAGTGTTTTGAAATCACAGATGTCGCGGTTTCATTCGTTTCGAAACCGTCAGATGTTTCAGTTTTCCCATCCCTAGTGGGAAGCTACTTATCTGTCGCTCAGGCGGACGCCGAGTTGTCTCAATACAGACTCGCCACTCGATGTGAGCACCTGCTGGCGCGTTCAACTACACTCTGACTACAGTGGCGGGAGGCACATCTGTCGCGGCGCGCTACGCATCCAAGCTGCTAATTAGGTTTCTGCCGCTTCCACAGCGTGACAGCTGACACACCAGCAGCAGACAACTGCGGCCAGTCGCTCTTGCACGTGCACTCCCCTTCTGCTGAGCTCTTGCACCGTTTGCTGCCGCGTGAATCGCACTTCGGAGCCGTGTTTTAGTCACACTTAAAGTCCCCTATATATAAGGCGGCCAACTTCTTCAAAACTTACTGTACATCCGCACATTGGGGAGGACAATGCCACTTCCATGGCATACATACAAAGTGCCACAGGCCTTGACTAATCGATAAAGTTTTAAATTAGATGTAAATACAAAGTTAAATTGAAATTGTCATTAATACATCGAGAGGGGTACCTTACGGACCGAAATAAAGGCCCTTACAAGTTAACCCCTAACATTTATTGTCATAAATAAAGTTATAGTTAACCCCCATATCCTCAACTGTGAAGTGTAAATCGTCCATGACGATGGTACTTCAGTTACTTTGTACCAATTTAAAAATAAATAAATAAATAAATAAATAAAATTCAAAACTCACTGCGGGACATTTTGAGGATGTGAAGTAGGACTAAGATCACGTGACTCATTGTGTCAGTTATTCTGAAACTAGGAATGAAATTTAGGCGAGCGGAGTAGGTCAACTCAAAATGTTCAAATGTTTATTATGCTTATGGGACTATGGGGCTTAACTACGGGGTCATCAGTCCCTAAACTTACAAACTACTTATCTACTACCTTATACTAAGGACGGCACAAATATCCACGCTCGAGGAGGGATTCGAACCCCCGACCGTAGTGGCCGCGCAGACCGTGACTGGAGCGCCTCAGTCCCCTCGGCCACCGCGGCCGGCAGAAGGTCAACTCATTTACTTTTAAAGTAACATATCTGACATGAATGACATTTAGAGTCTGGCAATTTTTACATATTCCTTCTCCGTTACGTTTGTCCGATCACATTCTTTGTGTGTACTACTTTTATTTGTTCCACCACTTAGAGAGCGTGAGTGCTCCACACATTTTGACAAGTAGCTTACCCCGCCCAAAGAATTATATTTTGCAATAACCTCGAATTAAATTTGATAAAAACTACTTTTTAAAACCATTTGTACTACTCTATTACAGAAGTTCTTACGATGAAGTGCAGAGTTTAATTGTGTCTTCTACATGCTATGCTCACTCACTTTCGTTTTTCTATTTCCAGAATTTCACCATCTCTTTATTCCTGAAGCAAGTAAGATGAATACTGATATTGAATTTGCAGCCACGGCGGAGCGGCCGAGCGTATCCCCCTCGGGCATGGATGTTTGTGCCGTCTTTAGCATAAGCTAGTTCATAAGTAGTTTGTAAGTTAAGGGACTGATGACCCCCCAGTAAATCCCATAAGCTTTACAAACATTGAACATTTTTGAATTTTCATGTCAGTTTTTAAATATGTTTGTTAAGCTTAAGGGACTTAACTGCGGCCGGCCGCGGTGGCAGAGGAGACTGAGGCGCTCCAGTCACGGTCTGCACGGCCACTATGGTCGGGGGTTTGAATCCACCCTCGGGCATGGATATTTGTGCCGTCCTTAGTATTAGTTAGTTCATAAGTAGTATGTAAGTTTAGGGACTGATGACCCAGTAGTTAAGTCCCATAACCTATGCAAACATTTGAACATCTTCGTTCCGAGCTTCCTTTGTTCACACGCGTCCCCCCTCTACTCTACTGTTTTCTGGCCTGCGTAATGATTCGTCACAATCTGCCAATTTGCTTCGATTCATGAATTGTTGGAACTTGCAATAGTCAAGAGACAGATGATTCTTTTGAACGACGTCTCGTCCGCACTGCGATTCGGTTCTTTATTTGTATTCGTTCAGATGAACGATTCATTCTCGAATCGCCACAGCTCCATTGCATTTTGCCCGCTGAGTCGTACCAACGCTACCTAATACAAGGCCTGTGTGTTGCCTGCCAAGAGTAGTCATAACAAAAGCCAACTATTTGTCGTATGTAGCGTTTTGCTGAGTTTGGGAATACGTACACTATGCACACTGTGAATCAGAATGTTCTTATTGTTACGTGGTTCACAGACAAATTTGTTTTGGTTTAAGATATGTATGAACTATTAGCAAGATATCTGTCAGATATTGGAATCAGGCGATTCATATTAGGCATTTTGCATCATATGAGCAAATATATGCACGGAGAATCACACAGATAACACGGAAAACATTCTGAAACACAGTGCGCAACGTGTACGTATTCCCAAACTCATCACAACGCTACATACGACAAATAGTTGGCTCGTGTTATGACTACTCTTAGCAGGCTGCACACAGGCCTTGAATCTAGGTGGCGTTGGTCTCACCCTTCGTCTGACAGCTGTCAAATGCGCCCTGCGCATAAGACGAGAATGCGTTTCTGCGCACGGACAACTTCTTGCAAGAGCACACGGTGTCTCCAGGTGACAAACCTTTTTGTCCGCTGCGGTTACATCTGTCTGCCGGAGTCCAGGTTCGACAAAGGAGAAGTGGAGCGGGCAGGTACACTGGAGCACAAGTCAGCGACGCCGATAGGACAAAAGCCGGTCTGCGCCGATATTAACTCGCGCAGGGCGGAAGGCGTGCCCCATAAACCATAGGCTGCCAACCGCGTCTGAAATGAAAGTAATTCTGGAGGCGGGAGGGCCGTATTAATATTTGAGGGGCTGCGGCGTCGCCGACATAAAAGTGTAGCACCGCGTTATCGGCGGGGGCGGTATTGTGGGGGTGGCAGCTGGCGGCAGGCAGCTGTTTACTGCCGCAGGTGCGCTGCTGACGCGGACGTCGACGCGACGCCGACGCCGCCCCCAGCTGCGACAGCCGATATCGGGCCGCACATCTCGCCGCTGCCGATCCACGGCGCGCCGGAATTGTATCCGGCCTGAGAGCAACGGAAGAAGCCAATTCATCGCCAGGAGAACAAAAGAGGCTTTCGTATCTCCCAATAAAGCCCCAACCTCGAGCGGATCAAAAAATACTACTCCGGATTTTGACTTTTCGTGATTTGTTACTATCATTTTCCTTCCGTTTTGTTCGACAAGGAATCTTGTTACGCCTCGGTGGAGTAGCCGAGCGGTCTAAGGCGTCTCGCTGCACAGCGCGCGGTTGCTCGCCGTCGGAAGTTCGAGTCCTCCCTGGGGCATGGGTGTGTGTGTGTGTGTGTTGTGCGTAGATTAGTTTACCTTGATTGATTGATTTATTTATTTTTCCAGGAAAGCCAAAACAGTCTTGGTCCAACCCGCCACTGCCCGCACCGAAACTAAGTTTATTGTGCGGTATCGCTCCCTGTATGTCTAGTAAAGCCAACCAATGCCCTTGAACAGTGCGGAGTCCCTTTATCAGTTCTTTATTAGACACAATTTCTTCGGGTCTGGTTGTCCCAAATGTTCTGTACCTTTTACTCTCCAATGCAATGCATCCGAAGATTAGATGTTATGCAGTTTCATCACCGTCCTACACTTAGGGTCCTCTTCTGTTATTCCCATTGAATGTAGGTGTTTTTTTAAATTCCCATGGCCTGTCAGCAATCCAACCATGAGTCTAATCTCTCTCCTGTTCAGGCCCAGGATTGCAGAGCTTCTTTTAAAACATGGCTTTGGCATCATTACCTTGCCATGTTTTTGTTGATTGGCTTTGGTCCAATATTCTACGTGCTGTCTTCTGAGCCAGTTACGTAGCTCAATTTGATCATTGCCTTGGTGATTGTCAATCCAATAAATGGAGTCTCTGCCCCCATCCTGGCTAATCTGTCGGCATGTTCGTTGCCACTAATTCCCAATTGGCCAGGGACCCACAATAGGTTTACCCTATTGCTTTCCCCTAGCTCCACCAGAACCCTGTGACATTCTGCAACAATTTTAGATCTTGTTGCAGGAGCTGCCAGTGATTTCAGGGCTGCCTGGCTGCCTGAACAGAGAGAGATGCTACGGTCTTTGTAGCACCTACGCAAATTCTCCTTCACACACGCCCTGATGGCAGTGATTTCGGCCTGGAATACTGAGGCGAGTTTCCCTAGAGAGATGACACCCTCCAGTCTTGGCTGCACCCCGTATATCCCTGCCCTTAGTTGACCTAAGTTTGTAAGCTACGGACTGATGACCACGCAGTTTGATCCGATAGATTTACAAACATTTGAAAATTTGAATCTTGTTACACTAACATTTTCTTCATTATCACAATAATAATCCTTTAAGAGTGTAGCTGATCAGTTGCACACCTTATTTTTTCCATTATCTCTCAAACTGATGATTTTACCACAAATTCATTTGTAGATGGTTATATACATAGCATTTCATATTCTAGTAGCTCGACCTAGAAGTTATAAATTGCAGAGTGCTATTGAATCATTTAGACAGTTAGCTGCATTGAGTTACTCCTAACAGTGTGTTTGTTTACTTTAGTACTCCTCCTTTGCCATGTAACAGTAGTCAATCACATACTACTGTTGCATTATGAGTTACTTTCTGGAAAGATGAGAGGCATAACTGACATTTACCACATCGAGTACATCATGGAAAAACTATATAGCCGACCGGCAATGAAATTTTTGTTGCTAGTAGTGCATAATAATTTTAAGGGCTTTTTTCCAATATTTTTCTCAGAATGTTCACACTATACATTAAGCGTGGTAGTTCTTATGGCTTCAAATAAAATGTCATGAGTTAAAGAGTTAATAGGGCAACACGAGACTTGAAGTACCCTCTTTAATATTTATTATACAAGGAGGCCAATAGAACATTACGTAATTCAATACGTGCTCCGTCACAGTTACGCACTAACGAAAATCATGTATGTATATAACCGTTAAGAATGTTAATAGGAAGTAAATGTTCCCATATCTTCATACGTTCAATACAGGGTGTTTCAGGAGGAATAGTAAATATTTTGGAAAGTGGCTGTATAGACGAATTGCAATACAAAATTCCGTATAACTTGTGTCCGCAACGGTGGAATGTTCTACTGTTTGTAAAATATCGGACCAAACTGCGTGGTCATCAGTCCGTAGCTTACCAACTACTTAAACCTAGGGAAACTAACCTAAGGACAACACACAAACTCACGGCAGAGGGAGGACTCGAACCTCCACGGCGAGCAAACGCGCGTTCCGCAGCGAGACGCTTTAGACCGCTCGGCTACTCCACCGCGGCACGCGGTGGAATGTCCGAGTGCTCTAAGGCGCCATGCTGCGGAGAGCGCGGTTGCTCCCCGTTGGGGGTTCAAGTCCTCCCTCTGGCGTGAGTTTGTGTGTTGTCCTTAGGTTATTTTAAGTAGTTTATAAGCCTATGGACTGATAACCTCAATAGTTAAAGTCCCACAAATTGACAAACATTTGAATATTTTAACATGTGTCCAATTTTTATTGATTACAGAGAAACATCCATTGGTATGTAACCCAAACAAACATAAAACTAACTCAAATA
The DNA here is from genome assembly GCA_026315105.1 of Locusta migratoria. Taxonomy (NCBI): domain Eukaryota; kingdom Metazoa; phylum Arthropoda; class Insecta; order Orthoptera; family Acrididae; genus Locusta; species Locusta migratoria. The sequence goes on along the minus strand of CM048744.1, from coordinate 132,338,512 downwards.
ACGACTTTTAACTCATTATTTTGTTGGTTCTTGGTAATTCATCGTCATACTGATTTAAAAGCACGATTTTGTAGATGTACTACGAGTTTATTGTCATTTAGTTAACCTGTTTTCGGCTTACATGGATGTCTTTTGATTTTAAGGTTAATTTTTATTGAGTTAACCGCTAGTATATTAAGTTTTAGTTGTGTAATGTAGTTCACCAGACGTTAAAGCTTGAAGGTGGTCTTGCAAGCCGATATCTGGTTAACAAAAATAAAATTAAGTTGTAGAACACACCATTTTTTTCTTCCAACATAGTATTATGATTTGTACCAAGAACCGACGGAGGAATGAGTGAAAATGTCCACTTTTGTTTGGGTTATTGTACTCAGTAAAATTGGTCACATGTTGTATGGCATTGTCGTTGCAGTTGGTCTCTATTACCCCCCCCCCCTACAATATTTACTAATGTTCCTAAAACACCCTGCATAAATCGGAGAAGCTGTATAGTACCTCGACAGAAATTGTTATAATAGTACATTAAATATTTAACAAAAGTCATTATTTTGGAGTTTGGCACTTTGCTGTCTCAAAGACGGCATGCCGCGGTGGAGGTTGTTCGCCGTCGGAGGTTCGAGTCCTCCCTGGGGCATGGGTGTATGTGTTGTGCTTAGGTTAGTTTACCTTAGTTTAAGTAGTTGGTAAGCTACGGACTTATGACCACGCAGTTGGGCCTGATGGATTTACAAAAATCTGAGCATTTCAAAGACAGCATAAGGTTGGGTGCCAATAACCTGGTTACTCTTTAGCACTGAGAAACATAAGATCAAAACAGGGACTCGAAGCCACAATATTTCCATGTCTTCTGATGAAGGAAGTATAATACCCGAAACGTTTCATGGAAATGGAATAAAAGTGAGTGATTACAGTAATTTGATGTTTCAGTTCACATTCAGAGCAGTCAAAGTCAGATCTAACCTAAAATATTCCCCTTCAAAACATTTATTGACTTTATCCTCACAAGAAACAACTTATGTTCTTTCACGAACCAGTGGAAGTAGGAAACCTATTTCCTTTTTGTATAATCTGCTGTTACGTAATTGTGAACGTCAAAAAGCAAACTTTTGAAATACCTGCTATTTCGGGCGAAGGAATTTGACAGCGCCGAATATTGCACGATTTTTCTTTGTGGTTCGTAACAGAAAGTTCCGCGAAAAGTGAAAAATTGTTACAAATGTGGTATGCATTGTTTACAGACCGTTCGCAAACTCCGCGGAACGTTTATTCAACGTAGTGCAAGGAGTAAGTGACATGTGATGGGACTGCTAAATTTGAGAAAGCGTCTCAGTTGTGGACAATACACCCAATAGTGCGAGCAGAATCACGAAGGGCATATACATAATGTATAATAGCCAAAACTGCAAAAATATTTAATTTACCTAGGGTTCAAAAAAATGTTCAAATGTTTGTAAATCTATCGGACCAAACTGCGTGGTCATCAGTCCGTAGCTTACAAACTACTTAAACCTAGGTAAACTAACCTAAGGACAACACACACACCCATGCCCCAGGGAGGACTCGAACCTCCACGGCGAGCAACCGCGCGCACCGCAGCGAGATGCTTTAGACCGCTCGGCTACTCCACCGCGGCACCTAGGGTTCGTTAATAAATGTGTACTGTATATAATATGCTCTCAAAAGCTGTTTTCCTTATGTGATAAATTTACTAATGAAATAACGCTAACATTTTATTTTTGTGTCTCTGTTGTTCGTTAAATCAATAACTTAATGACTTTGTAAACTTGTATAGTATACAGAAATTTTTTCACTTGTTTTGCTGGAAATGACAGATTTCGGTTTTTAGTACTTTGTAAAAGAACCACGGTATGACGTAAATCTCATTTTCCCATGTTTCGAAACTCTGTAGTTGCAATATTTTGCATAGGATCTGTGTCAGGGAAATGTCTCACCGTAGCCAATAATCGTTTTCTACAAACAGACTCCTCAAACATCCCAGCCAGAGTGGACGGCAAATCCTGGAAACCAAACATTCAGAGGCAAAGCTCCACGCGGAAGAAGGAAGCGTATCGCACAGCTTGTGGTACGGAATATTCAGTTGCAGTTCTGGTGCAAGCAGTGGCCTGGCATGCAAAATAATGTTTATTCATTTCAGACTGAAGCTCAAAAACCTAGTATAAACGTTTGCGAAGCTTCTTGTTTTGCAATGCATATGCAGGACCTCTGCTCTTACAGAATCTTAGTGTGCATTACCGCTATCCTTTCCGTAAAGGCCCTCGTTCTACTGCTGTGCGTTACAGCTCGCCCGCTCAGTAAGTGCTACCTTACTTCTATGTATATCGAGCGTACATTGCACCACAGTTACAGCGAAGTTAAGCTAGGAATTAACTCTCTGTGTCTCTATTTGTTCTTTTAGTATTGCAATAGGCCGGTAGTTTATCAGCTAATTACTAAAAAAAAAAAAAAAAATATTAAATGTTTGTGAAGGCCGGCCGTGGTGGCCGAGGGGACTGAGGCGCTCCAGTCACGGGCTGCACGGCCACTACGGTCGGGGGTTCGATTCCCCCTCGGGCATGGATATTTGTGTCGTCCTTAATCTTAGCTAGTTCATAAGTAGTTTGTAAGCTTAGGGACTGATGACCCCGTAGTTAAGTCCCATAAGCTATACAAGCATTTGAACATTTGATTTGTTTGTGAAGCTTTGGGACTTAACTGCGGGGTCAGCAGTCCCTAAACGTACAAACTACTTATGAACTATCTTATACTAAAGACGGCACAAACATCCATGCCCAAGGGGGTTTCGAACCCCCGACGGGGAACGGCCTCGCGCATCATACATAGCGCCTCAATGCGCTCGGCCGCGGCTAGCTACTTACTAAAAACGGGCTGTGTTGTAGTTATACAGACCCACTACGTTGACGCTATTTTGTCAAAAAATGACATTGCTGGCAACAGGTTCTACACAACGCTGGTGGCTGTGGTATTGCAATGTTTAGAATCGAAAACAGCATCAGCCACAATTGCGATTTATAAAATATCTATTTAGTCACACTATGATCGCGTTCAAATTTTTTTTTATAAATGCATCCTCAGATATTGTACAAGATTTCTAGCAGTGGCCTCTTTTTGTAATTGTTTTGTTAGTTCGCTGACGTAGGATAGACAAATTATATTTTGTTCACTATTTGATGAAATTTATGTTAGGTTAAATTACGAGGGTTGGAACTTTAATACTGGCTACACTGATGTGGAGACAGTATGCAATGGAATGTACTACTGTCGCTGATAGCACACGTTGACATACCTACCTTACCTCCAAGCAAATGGAATCGCCCGTCCCTGCCGGCGCGGTGGCCGAGGGGACTGTGGCGCTCCAGTCACGGTCTGCACAGCCACTACGGTCGGGGGTTCGAATGCCCCCTCGGGCATGGATATTTGTGCCGTACTTAGGATAAGGTAGTTGATAAGTAGTTTGTAAGTTTAGGGCCTGATGACCCCGTAGTGAAGTCCCATAAACTATACAAACATTTTTTCGCCCGTCCCACGTCATCGGCGTGCGCATAATCGAGGAAACAAAGTCACTTTATGAGCGAGCGGTCTAATAACGGTGTCACAATGTTTTCGAAACAGGAAAACGGAGTTGGGTCAAGATTATTGCTGTTCGTTTTTGGAGCATCACCTGCGACCAGCTTTCCTAAAGAAGCGGCAACACTTTCTGCGCAACCCACCCATCATTTTGCACGACAATGCTTGGGCGCATACAGCGCAAGCTGTGGCTGCTCTGTTCGGTCGATGGGACTGGAAAGTGCTGTACCATCCACCATACTCCCCGCACTTAAGTCCTTGTGAATTCGCTTTGATTCCGAAGATGAAGGAACCACTTCGTGGCATTCGCTTCAGAACTCTTCCAGAGATTCGACAGGCAGTAGACCACTACGTTCGCACCATCAACAGAACAGGCTCTGCTAACGGAATACTACGCCTTCCAAACAGCTAGCGACGGGTTCTACACAATGCTGGTGACTTCTTTGAAGGACAGTAACAGATGCAACAATGTAACGGTTTTGTATCGGTTGTGATTAAATAGTTGCCATTCTTTAAGTTCCATCTCTCGTATTTTCGCCTCTACATCCATTGTTGAATCATCCTCGATGTCATTTGTTGAGTTCTCGTCACGGTCTAGTTGTCAGGAAAGGTACGGTGCAGGATGCGTAGCTGAAACAACTATTCAGATCAGTGATACAAGTTTTATTGACTTAAGGTCGTAAATTCTACCAAATACCTAGGAGTTACAATTACGAACTACTTAGATTGGAGAGAACACACAGAAAATATTGTGGGGAAGGCGAACCAAAGGTTACGTTTCATTGGCAGAACGCTTCGAAGATGCACCAGTTCCACCAAAGATACTGCCTACATCACACTTAATGAACCCTCTGCCAGGCACTTAAATGTGATTTGCAGAGTATCTATATAGATGTAGATGTAAATGTAGAATGGAGTTAAAGTGTCACTGAGTATATTCAACACCACTCATACTCTGCATGTCCGAAGACTTGTGCTTTTTGTAAATACAAAGCAGAATCGCACAACGATTTCGTCACATAAAGGTACAGCCATTTGTCAGTCTCCTAGTGTCCCGTTGTAGTGCAGCAGGTTTCTGAAGCTCCAAAAATACACCACTTTGCGCTAAGGAGATATAATTTTTTTCCAGCCGGCCGCGGTGGCCGAGGGGACAGAGGCGCTCCAGTCACTGTGCACGGACACTACGGTCGGGGGTTCGAATTCCCTTTCGGGCATGGATATTTGTGCCGTCCTTAGTATTAGTTAGTTCGTAAGTAGTTTGTCAGTTTAGGGACTGATGACCCCGTAGTTAAGTCCCATAAGCTATACAAACATTTGAACATTTTTGAATTTTTTTCCTGTTAAGAGGTGCGTGAAGCTACTTAGTATAACGCCCTCTTATAAATTTTCTAGCTAAGTTTAACTGGATTCGCTGCCAAAAATACAACGTTTGGTACCACAAAATATTCGTTGGTGCTCGACGGAAAAAGTGCTTTTTATGTGGAAGGTATCCATAATAAAAACTGTACCAGGAAGTGATCACAATTGTATCTAGTGTGGTACATTTTCGACCAATTTTTCTTAATTCTGTAACCTTTTTGGTGGTTATTCCAACATTTGTAATTGTCTAATATTTGTGTTACATTTTCATGTAACATCCAAGAACAAGCGCCATAGTTAAAATTATTTCTTTTCTCGACATATTTCCAGCTACAATAATATTTGTCCGAAATGATCGCAATTGTACCACCTTACCCTAGACCACAACTTTTTTCTTCTCTACTCGGCTTTTTCTTATTGATTACACGATGTACCCAATGTATGTTAAAAAATACGTAACCAAAATGAATCGTCATAATAGATTAAAAGTGTGTGTCATACGTAGGTCAGAAATAGTCACATTTTATCTTTTGGCATAACCACCTAAAGGATGTGATTTTCAATTAAAGATAAATAGACTCTTTCAAAGTACCGTATCTATTGAAGTAAAGAAGAAAAAAGAAAACTTATAGAATCACTTCGTTGTCCGATTGTTCTGAACCCCTGGTCATAGGGACTGGTAGAGGTACCAAACAGAAATTTATGTTATATACTGAGGCCCAGTGTACTTCAGCTGTGAAAAAAAGCTTCTAATCAATGCAATCAACGGGTATATCCATTTATGCATTGACGACCGCTGATATTTCGACCGGAAAACACCCTGCCATTTTCCGGGTAAAATAGCAGAGACAGAAACCCTCCACACGGAAAATTAATACCTCGGTTTTCAATGAAAACACGAAAGACAACACACGCGAACAAGTAAACAGCATTGCCATCACACACCCAAAAATAATAAACCTGAGAAATATCGATGGTGAATAACATTACCAAGGGGTGACGCGTCATTAATTCTGACATTTATTTTTTTGTCAAGAGAGAGAGAGAGAGAGAGAGAGAGAGAGCAGGATTTAACGCAGAATTTAAGCAACATCAATTTCTTCATAGTTTGTGTTTTATAGTTCAGATTTATGTCGGAGGGGAGGAATTAAATTTTTGACAAATATATTTTATGTCTTAAAATATTATCTTTACTCTAAAACGATTTATGTCGTACGAAAAATTTAGATCAGTCTTTCATTGTGCATCATTTATGATCGAAAAGAATTTTGACAAAGTTTTCAATATACGTTTTATTTTTTAGTTCCGTTTGTTCGTAAGACATAAATCGATTTAGAGCAAATATAAAACTTGAATTATTGACGAAGATATTGTATGCCTTTAACTCCTCACCTCTGACACAAACTGATATTATAATATCACAAAACATATATAATAACACGTAATTAATAAATAATATTTATCATCCTGTTGCGTAAGCCAAAAGTGTAATAAGGTCTAATATTACTTTTTCATACATTTTATCAAGATTTGTGCACTGATAACTGCTTCTTTATAGGTACCGATTGAAAATGTGCGAAGTTTGAAACCGGTAGCGCAAACAATAAAAGAATATAGTAACACATCTCTGGTGGTCATTTAATTACAATGGATTTCATGCAATTTGTAGGTACGGAAAAGCAAACAAGAGAAATATCGAAAATATATTAAGTCGAAGTAATTGATTAGATTTCGTCACATCCAAACATTACTGGAACATACCCGCCTACGAAGAGCGAATTAAGGTAAAATTTGTCGTATAAAGGGGTAGCAAACAGACAATCCTCTGCGGAGACTGAAATTTAAATCCGTAGGCGATACTTTGGGTAGCCAACTGTTCCTCCTCTTCCTTTTTTTAAGCTCGGCATCCATAAATAAGAGGAGACAGCTGTTTCCGTCGGAACAGCATAGCTAGCGGCTGATGAATATTAATGTCATTCTTGGGGCAAACATTGACATAGTGAAATGTTACTCTCGGCTGCTTCCCCGTCTGTGTTATCTTTGTTCTGCAGTAATTACACTGAAACACTTCTGTAAATAATGTGTAAGTTCCAGCGCAGTCCCGAGCAGGCAAATCCTTCGGAAAGTGGAGACGGGATTCGTATAGATCGAGTAAACTACAATCCAGCCATGTCGCTTGTCGCATACGCAGATGATTCGCTGCGACATTGCATTTCTGATATCTCTCCTGTACGTTTGCTAGCATCCACATTTGTTTTTGTGTGAAACATGTATGTTTTGATAATGAACTAGAGGAAATGTTACTTAAGAAATTTCCGATAACTCGCAGTGGTATATTGTTTCAAGAAGAGATACAGTGTAGAGCAGAAATGCATCACAAACCAACACGTAAAAGAATATCGAACTGTGTTATAAAAATGAGATACCCTTACGTGTGACCACATCCATAGCATGATTAACGTTCGTCAAATACTGCAGTTCTTTTTCTACTTCATAACCACTACAAATAGCTAACAAAAAATTACTACAACAGTAATATTGTTAGTTCCTATTTGTCCTGTTTTTCCCAAAGTTGCTGTATTATATTATAGTGTAGATATCTAGGTTATCCGTCTATGCAACTGATTAATAATATATTTTATTATATTTTATTGCTATATGCATTTCGCCTTTATTTGGAAGGCATAATCAGTGGCAATATTTCGTGGATACTGCTTTACATGTAGTGCTGATTGGTGTCTTCCGGTTGTTTTGCTTCAATTATGTTCCTTTTGCGTTTTTGGTTTTCAGCATGTGCCTAGTGGTGCTAGCTGTGAAGTGCTGTAAAACAAAAACTCAAAAGGAACATAATTGAAGCGAAACAACCGGAAGACACCGATTAGCACTACATGTAAAGCAGTATCCACGAAATATTGCCACTGATGATGCATTACAGATAAAGACGAAAAGCATATGGCAATAAAATCTATTATTAATCGGTTGCATAGACGGATAACCTATAAATATCTACACTATAAACTACAACAGTGTATCATTAAGAAAGATTCAAACTATTTTTAAACTTTCATTTGTTTATGTTGATTATTTTTCATCATTAGATCGTGACAGGAACATATGCAATTGTTTTTACGTATCTATTCTGCAGCAGCAGATGTTTTCATGAATGACGAATCCGGAGCGAAATTTGCACATCATAATCATGTATCAGCAGATATAATTTTTATCATTGAACTCTCTGATACCTGATGTCTTTCGTTTGGCTTGAACATACGGAAATATTACATCTTATAGCCGCTTGTGTAAGCAACACAAATGTACTAATTTAAAATTGTGTAATAACCACATACAAACAAGTAAGTTAAGCACACAATTTGTTTCTGCCAGTAAGTTTCATATCAGCGCACACTCCGTTCCAGAGTGAAAGTTTCATTCTGGAATATTTTCTAGTTGCCAGATTGTCTTCACCGGATACTGTTTACAATAAGTTTAGAAGGGAACAACTCTAGTTGCGTTTATATAAATAAAAAAATATTACTAAGTATATAATTTAGAGAAAGGAGGTTACCAGTTTTATCTCACACTAACTCAGATGTAGAGTCAAGCTGATTCCGTAATGCGCCTCACTAAATTCAGAAACAAATATGTGCCGAGGAAACAGATACGTGACCTCGACATTGCACGTGCAGACTGAGAAAAGATTAGTTTGAAACTTCGACCATAGCTACTAGTATGGTCGAAGGTTTGAAGGTACTGAGAGTATGGTGCATTTAATGGAAGTACAACAATGTGCAACTGATGAGTATCTACCAATGAGGAGTCAAACTGACTCCCGTATGTTGTTACGGGTGAAAGTTCGAGAGGGAAACGAAATATTGCGGCTTTTTTTTCGGTATGTAAAGGAGAAGAGAGCTGGTGAGTAGAAAAGAAAAAAAGAAAAAAAAAATGTTGCTGTGGAAACACGTCCGCTGTTTTCGAATCGTATTTGACAGCGGTGCGTGACAAAGTAATCTCGGGGGTGCAGTGTTTCGCGTAATGTGGTGACGTCATGCATCATGTGCCATATTTTATCGGGCCTGACAAAAACAAATTACTGGTCGTTCCCAGCGCTGAGGATTGCTGCCGCTTTGAAGTCTACAAATTACTGCATTTGACAATACAGATGAAAGTTTATTGTACGTTACAGATTGATAAACGGGCAAAGCTCCCGATACATCCGTGTTCCATTTAGTAAGCGCTCCATACCCCGCGGGCCTTTTTTCGCCGCTTTCGTGACGTTATAAGGGTAAACACGTAGATGCGGGCGTGTCCTATTCTCGTTGCGACAAACGCGCTGTTTGCCGCTCTGTCAAGCAGAAAGTGTGTGAATCACGGAAAAATATGGCTTTACGAATGAAATACAGGGTGATTAAAAACGAATACCACCACTCTGAAAAACGGAGAATTCTGCAAAGAAGAAAAGTAGGGATTTGCTGTTTCTGACGCCGATCTAAGGAAGCTCTGAAGCAGGGTAACCAGTTTCAGAGCTTAAATGATCGAATGTTTGTAAAGCTTAGGGGACTTAACTGCTGGATCATCAGTCCGTAAACTTACGAACTACTTATGAAATAACTTATACTAAAGACAGCACAAACATCCATGCCCGAAGGGGGATTCGAACCCCCGACGGCGAACGACCTCGCGCATCGCAACATAGCGCCTCAATGCGCTCGGGTCAGAGCTTAAATTGTTTCTAGTTTGAACATGAAAAATCACTAGAAAGGCGCTAGATTTACGAAATTCAATAAATTACTGGGGGTACTAATAATATTCAAATGTTTGTTAAGCTTAAGGGACTTTACTACGGGGTCAACAGTCCCTAAACTTACAAACTACTTATGAACTACCTACAACTAAGGACGGCACAAATATCCATGCCCGAGGGGGGATTCGAACCCACAACCGTAGTGGCCGTGCAGACCGTGACTGAAGCGCCTCAGTTGGAGGTACTTATGCTGGATTCACATGGTGACAAAATTCACGTCAATGTCAGTGACGTCACACCGTGAAAAATGCAAGTGCATTCCAACTGGACGTACGTCAAGGGACGTCAAAAATAAAGCACAATTTGGCGTAGTAATTAGAAAGCGCAATAGCGGTTGTATTTGTTTACAAAAGAGAACGTTAAACATTAAATTTAGTGTTGAAGCATTAATTGTAAATGCAGTCGTCTTAGAAGACGAGAATAGAGAGCATAAATTCACGTAAGGCAAGCAAAACGAATAGGGATTAAGAACATACTTTTGAAGAAATTCTGTGAAGGCAAATTTGACACACCGTGTAGAGAATTTAAGATCTAAATTTCAGAAAATACCTTCGAATGGCGGGACAAATTTAATATTCCCTGATAAACCGGAGGATCAAACAAAGTAAGAACATATGGTCTATCAGGCCAATTCTGTGATTGGATTGAGGAATTCCTAGATAACAGAAAGCAGCAGGTCATTCTCAATGGATAGAAGTCTTCTGAAGTAGGAGTTATGTCAGGTGTGCCACAGGGGAGTGTCGTGGATCCGTTGCTGTTCACTATATATATATAAATGACCTTGTGGATAACATCGGAAGTTCATTGAGGCTTTTTGCGGATGAAGCTGTAGTATATAGAGAGGTTGTAACAATGGAAAATTGTATTGAGATGCAGGAGGATCTGCATAGAATTGACGCATGGTGCAGGGAATGGCATTTAAATCTCAATGTAGACAAGTGTAATGTGCTGCGAATACACAGAAAGAAAGATCCTTTATCATTTAGCTACACTATAGTAGGGCAGCAAATGGAAGCAGTTAATTCCATAAAGTATCTGGGAGTAGTCATTAGGAGGGATTTAAAATGGAACGACCATATAAAATCAATCGTCGTTAAAGCAGATGCCAGACTTAGATTCATTGGAAGAATACTAAGGAAATGCAGTCCGAAAACAAAGGAAGTAGGTTACAGTACATTTGTTCGCCCACAGCTTGAATACTGCTCACCGGTGTGGGATCCGTACCAGGTGGGATCGATAGAGGAGGTAGAGAAGATCCAAAGGAGAGCAGCGCGCTTCGTTACAGGATCATTTGGTAATCGTGAAAGCGTTACGGAGATGACCGACAAACGCTCTGTCGCTCGGTACGGGCTTTTGTCGAAGTTTCGAGAACATACCTTTACCGAGGAGTCTAGCAGTATATTGCTCCCTCCTACGTATATCTCGCGAAGAGACGTGAGTATAAAATCAGAGAGATTAGAGCCCATACAGAGGCATACCGACAATCCTTCTTTCCGCGAGCAATACGTGTCAGGAATAGGAGGGAAAATCGATAGTGGTACTCAAGATACCCCCGCCACACACCGTCAGGTGGCTTGCGGAGTATGGTTGTAGATGTAGATGTAGATCAAGAAAGCAGACACAAATATGATTAGAGCAATTTGTCCATACACACACACACACACACACACACACACACACATACACACAACCTACCTTATGGTGTGCTTAAGGCCCTAACTAGGGTCGTTTTATAAAATACTAGCTGAAAACCCGGCGTTGCCCGGGTATTTATTTATTTATTCCTGCCATTTTTCTGTATATGGGCTGTATACAAAATCTCTTGGGAATACAATTAGTAGTAAAGAAGTAATACATTAAAACTTGGTGCGTTATGGGGCGGTTTTCCATGAACTTTATTGTTTATGTGCTCATATCTTGTGAACTACGTCTCGTACTGCCATACAATTTAGAAGGTACACTCAAGCATATGCGTGTATACTGTCTATAAAATTTCCTGCGGCTACAGTTTGTAGTGTATAAATTATAAATTGTAACGTCATCCAAATGCCGTAGTTTTAGTCCATGAACAGCGGAACGTTACTATTTACGTGCTCATATCTCATGAATTATGTGTCGTACTGTGATGCAATTTAGATCGTACATTCAACTATATGTGTGTATACTGTCTGTAAAATTTCCTGCGGCCACAATTTGTAGTGTACAAATTATAAATTGTAACGTCATACCGAATGCCGTAGTTTACTACATAAACAGGGGAAAAGTAGTAAGCGAGAGGGTGTCAGCGAAAAAAGTTTAATAAAGGTTTGAAATTATGTTTCAAGTTTGTTGCAAGTCGTTAAGTACTCTTATTCTCATATAGCGTATTTATAAAGTCTCGCCGCATTATGTGGCAGTTTTCTGCGATTCCTATTGTTTACAACGTTATATCTGCTGAACCGGTGTCGTATGTGGTTCGTACTCGTACAGAAATTATTATCTCACGTAAGGAATCTGTGTACCAAATTTGGTTGAAATCGTCCAGTGGTTTAGGAGAAATTGAGCAGCATTGTCGCTAAATGCAGCAGTTCTAGACACATTTCATTGTTTATAACTTCATATCTCGTGAACTATATATCGTATGTGATTCTTACACTTACGGCGACCGTCCTCATGGATTGAAGCTTACGTGTACAAAATTTCATAAAGATTGGAACACAACTGTAGATTTGTATGCAACACGTACAAATATACGGACTCTGCTTTATATATTAGAATAGCTATTTACATTAACATACCGTAAATAGTGTTGTAAAACAACAGTACGTAGTGATGATATGTAGAACTATAACTGGTACAGTTTATCCTGCATAAACTTGTTTCTACTACAATAACACAGTCTGAAATGTTTTTACTATTCATATCATAGAGTAAGGCGGCCGACCGTCCCGCACTGGAAAACTTTATAAAAGTGTCCTGCAAAATGCCTAATTTGTCCCGTTAGTCCCGCATCCCTATACTTTTTCACATTCCACCGACTGCAGATTATTCCCACGTATCGTAATCATTACGAATCAGGATATGAAGATTTTATGACAGTGATTATGTGCAGTACTTTTGTTGTCTAGAAAAGAAATAAATATTTAGTACGCCTAGGTCAAAAATCTGTAGCTGTTAGAGCGGGGTGATCACTCTTTAATTCTCTGAGATTGATAACGATCTCAATAACAATAGGTTCCAAACTAAACATTCCGGGAGATGCGGAAGTACGACGGACGGTTTTCTAGGTTGCAAGTTAGTCGGCGCGGAGACTCGACATTGTTGATTTGTGTATGCGTGCTTCGCCGGGTTCCGTGAACACTTTCTTTTACTTATTAATGCCGCCGACTATTACAAGAATGGAAAAAAAATTGTCAACTGACCAAGGACTTGCAAAAGGGGTTACCTTTTTTACAGAAGTGTACACCACCTTCAGAAGTGCGATGCAAAACGTGTAATGAGGTATCCTCAGTTGCTCACGACAGTAAACATGTCATTTAACACCTGAAAAAAATAAAAGGGCTCAGACCGCCACAGATACAACATCACTCTCAACTTATTTCTGCCAGGAAAACTTCGCTGACTAAGAAGAACTTGTAAGAACCGAAGGTTTGTGGACTTTCCACAATGTAAGTCACTATCAGACTTTTATATCGACGGAATTGATTCAAAAAGTGTTTCAAAAGAAGTTTCGTTGCGGGAAAACTAAGTGCGAAGCAGTAATAAAGAATGTGAAAGATTCTTTTTCTTTAGCTAACCTTCAGACAGAACTTCAGAACAAAAGACTTTCCATATATCAGTATCTGTACAGAAATTTCAAATCACAAAGACCTCAACATATATCCAATATTAGTGCGGTATTTTCATCCAAAGACTGGAATTAATGTAAAACTATTAGATATCCTGAATTTCCCTGGTGAAACTGCAGTTATTATATATCACTCTTCAACGGGCACACTGGAAAATCAATGGGGGAAAGAGAAAGTCATGGGAATTCGTGCATATAGTACTAATAGAAATTTTGACGGAGTTCAAAGTGAATGACAAATGCAAAGCTTTCTTCAGACTTCATGAGGGAGAAAAAGAGTTGGCGTGGGGTGGGCAGCGCATATTGCACACAGCTCTACACCAGGCAGCAGCAGATTTGTTACCAGTGGACGTCGAATATATTGTTACGAAGATTTATTCATACTTTTACACAGTGCGTGTGGAAGGTCTCAAAATGTTTGCGAACACAGATATGTAATACAAAAGAATCTTGGGATATAGTAAAACACGATGGCTTGCACTTTTGCTTGCGTTAGAGTCTTGACACTGAGTCGCGTGTTCGTAGTACCCATACACATCCTCGAAACGTCCCGCATTGGGATTTGAAAAAGTTGGCCGCCTTATCAAAGAGTACCACATTGCACACGGTGGTGAACAGGTTTAATATACATCGTTCATTTTGTAATACAGATATAGCTGGAAGTTCAGTAACGAAATATTATTTTAAATGCGAAGAACTTGCCGTGGTGGAGTAGCCGAGCGGTCTAAAGCGTCTCGCTGCGGAGCGCGCGGTTGCTCGCCGTGGAGATTCGAGTCATCTCTGGGGCATGGGTGTGTTTGTCCTTAGGTTTGTTTACCTAGGTTCAAGTAGTTTGTAAGCTACGGACTGATGACCACGCAGTTTGGTCCGATAGATTTACAAACAACAAATGCGAAGAACACAGCTGTGAATCGGAAGCAGCAACGTTAGCCACCCACAAACCAAACAAATCCGTAACAGCCAATCGTAAGTAATATTCATAGAATATATGACATCAACTGCGATTGGGCAAAGCTGAAAATGTGTACCCAGCCGGGATTCGAACCCGGGTCTCCTGCTTTCTAGGCAGTTGCGCTGACCCCTACACCACTGGGGACACAGTGATCACCGCACCTGCAAGGACTACCTAGGCACGCCTCCCGTCAGATACAAATTCCCAGCTTCGCCCTGCCCACAGTACTCAAACTCGTAGTTATGACTAATTCCCGTAAGAGTAAGGGCTTCAAACTTGCCCACCCCTCCCCACTAACGATAGGATCATTATATATATATATATATATATATATATATATATATATATATATATATATATATATATATATATATATATATGTGTGTGTGTGTGTGTGTGTGTGTGTGTGTGTGTGTGTGTGTGTCGGCTGTTCCGAAAGAACAGACGTCACTTCTGATCCTGCAGTTGTTATTATTTAATATTCATAGTATATATGACAGATGACGGGAGGCGTGCCTAGGTAGTCCTTGCAGGTGCGGTGATCACTGTGTCCCCAGTGGTGTAGCGGTCAGCGCAACTGCCTAGAAAGCAGAAGACCCGGGTTCGAATCCCGGCTGGGTACACATTTTCAGCTTTGCCCAATCGCAGTTGATGTCATATATTCTATGAATATTAAATAATAACAACTGCAGGATCAGAACTGACGTCTGTTCTTTCGGAACAGACGCTACAATCGTAAGTAGTTGATCGGCCACGTGACCTTCACCGTCGACGTCAAACTACCCTTTCGAATCACAATGACCGGCAGACAAATTAACGCAGATCTGACGTTCGTTGTCCACGGCGTGAACGACGCCGCTTGACAGCTGGGGAGAATATTTTGAACTCACTTTACCGCTTCTAGCTAGCGAGACGTTGCCTACCGTGTGAATCGGTGCCAACACTATTTTGTGGCTGCTAACGAAGAATGAAAAACGCCACGTCTAATCATTGTGCAATTGTTTGTGAACTGAAACTTTTTAGTGTATTTTTTCAATAACTCCAGATTTGTCGTTAAAGCGCTTTTAAAGTCGCTAGGAATGAGACATGTCTCAAAACGAAAAATCTTGTCGCTAAAATAAATTAAAAATCGCCAGATCTAGCGACAAAATCGCTAAGTTTGTCACCCTGCTCTGAAGTTTCATTTGGTTGATCATTGCTAGGAGCACTGTTGGCCCATTTCTGTTGTTAAAGCAAAGAAGGCGAAAAACAAAAAGCTTTTTGTGTTGTTGATTATGGCAAAAGTGAAATGACGACAGTTGTTAAGCGTGCATTTCGAACCAATTTTGTATTCAACTTCCTGTAGGTGGTGTATCAAACTTAGATGTAAAAAATTTACAGAGGGACGGCCGACCAAGAATAAAGATGTTGACAGAATTCGGGAAGCATTTGCTGTAACGTCGCCGGTGTCACGGAGCGAGAAGCTTCAGTGGCATCGTGTCGGCACTCGCCGAGCATAAGCAACATGTCAACGTACTCGTTGTTCGTGTATGGTATGCCATCGTCATCCGATGTCAGTAACTGTATTATACTGAGTCCCGGTTGTTTGTGTGGCTCTAACTGCCGGGTATATACGGCCGTGTGCGGCGACAGTCGGCAGTCTAACAGCTCATCGATTAAGCTTCTCGCTCCGTGACACCGGCGACGTTACAACTCGGACGCACCACATTTAGAAGTCGCATTTCATTATGCGCAGCGTTTGTGGTATCTGCCCCTAAAACTTTGAAGGGTTGTAGCTCCCAAACTAACAGTGATAGGAATGTAGTTTAAATTGATTTGGACGCAGCTGGTTTCAAAGAATCCAATGCACGATAGAAAAAAAACTATTGTTCCATTTAAAAAATCATATCCTTGTGCTGTAACTCTTTGGAAAATGATATAATAAACTATGTTCATAGCTCCGCAGAAACTGTAACATTTCTTGTCTTGACCTACAGCATTAAAATTTTCCGTCACCTGTTGTTGTTGTGGTCTTCAGTCCGGAGACGGGTTTGATGCAGCTCTCCACAATACCCTATCCTGAGCAAGCCCATTCATCTCCACATAAGAACGGCAACCTACATCGGTCTGAATCTGCTTACTGTATCCATCTTCCTCTGAGGTTTTTACCCCACACGCTAAATTCACAGTTCCTGGATGTCTAAGAATGTGTCCTACCAATCTATCACTTCTTTTAGTCAAGGTATGCCAGAAATTTCTTTTCTCCCCAATTCTGTTCAGTACGTCCTCATTAGTTACCCACCTAATCTTCAGCATTCTTCTGTAGCACCACATTTCAAAAGCCTCTATCCTCTTTCTGTCCACACTGTTTATCGTCCATGTTTCACTCCCATACAAGGCAACACTCCATACAAATGCCTTCAGATAGGACTTCCTTACGCTTAAATCAATATTCGCTGTTAACAAATTTCTCTTTCTCAAGAACGCTTTTCTACCCATTGCCATTCTGCATTTTATATCCTCTGTACTGCGACCATCATTTGTTATTTTACTGACCAAGTAACAAAACTCATCTACCTCCTTTATTGCTTCGTTACCCAATCTAATTCCTTCAGCATCACCTGATTTTCTTACACTGCACTCCATTACCCTAGTTTTGCTCTTGTTAATGTTCATCTTATATGCACCTTTCAGCATACTGTCCATTCCGTTTAACTGCCCTTCCAGGTCCTTTGCTGTCTCTGACAGAATTACTATGTCGTCGGCAAAACGCAATGTTTTTAATTCTTCACCCTGAACTTTAATTCCTTCTCCAAATTTCTCGTTGCTTTCCTTTATAGCTTGCTCAGTGTACAAATTGAATAACAATGGAGAAAGACTACAACCCTCTCTTACTCCCTTTCCAACGACTGCATCCCTTTCATGCCCTTCAACTCTGACAACCGCTGTCAGGTTTTTCTACAAGTTGTAAATAACCTTACGTTTCCTATATTTTACTCCTACTTGCTTCAGAACTTGAAAGAGTTTATTCCAATCAACATTGTCAAAAGCCTTCTCCAAATCTACAAAAGCTAGAAATGTAGGTTTGCCTTTTCTTAATCTATCTTCTAGGATGAGCCATAAAGTGAGTATTGCCTCCCGTGTTCCTACATTTCTCCTGAACTCAAACTGATCTTCCCCGAGGTCGGCTTCTACCAGCTTTTACATCCTTCTGTATATAATTCGCGTTAATATTTTGCAACCATGACTTATTAAACTGATGGTTCTGTAGTTGTTTTCACACCTGTCTACACCTGCTTTCTTAGGGATGGGGATTATAACATTTTTTTAAAGTCTGAGGGTATTTCACCTGTCTCATACATCTTACACACCAGGTGAAACAATTTTGTCATGGCTGGTTCTCCCAGAGACTTCAGTAGCTCTGAGGGAATATCATCTACTCCAGGGGCCTTGTTTCGACTTAGGTCTTTCAGGGCTCTGTCAAATTCTTCTCTCAATACAGTATCTCCTATTTCATCTTCATCTACATCCTCTTCCCTTCCTACAATATTGTCTCGAAGTTCATTTCCTTTGTAGATCCCCTCTATATACTCTTTCCACCTTTCAGCTTTCCCTTCTTTGCTGAGAACTGGTTTTCCATCAGTGTCCTTGATATTCATAGATCTGTTTTTCTTATCTCCAAATGTTTCTTTTATTTTCCTATAGGCTGTATCTATTTTTCCCCTATTTATACATTCTTCTACATCCTTGCATTTGCCTTCTAGCCACTCCTGCATAGCCATTTTGCACTTCCTGTCAATCTCATTTCTTAGTCGTCTGTACTACATTTTGCCTGTTTCATTTACTGCATTTTTATATTTTCTCCTTTCATCGATTAAATTTAGTATCTCCTGTGATATCCAAGGATTTTTTGTAGGTCTTGCCTTTCTACCTATTTTGTCCTCTGCTGCCTTCACTTTTTCATCTCTCAATGCTTCCCATTCCTCTTCTACTGTTTTATTTTCCCCTGTTTGTGTCAATTGTTGCCTGAAGCTCCCTCTGAAATTCTTAAGAACTTCAGATTCCTTCAATTTATCCAGGTCCCATCTCCTTATTTTCCTACCTTTTTGTAGTTTCTTGAGTTTCAGCCTACAGTTCATAACCAACAAGTTATGGTCAGAGTCTATATCTGCCCCTGGGTATGTCTTACAGTTTAAAACCTGGTTCCGAAATCTATGTCTTACCATTATAAAATCTATCTGGTATCTCCCGGTGTCTCCTGGTCTCTTCCACGTATACAACATTGTTTTGTGATTCTTAAACCAGGTGTTAGTTATAACTAAATTATGTTCTGTGCAAAATTCTACCAGGCGGCTTCCTCTTTCATTCCTTTTGCCCAGACCATATTCACCTAGTATCTTCCCTTCCCTTCCTTTTTCCTACTACCGAACTCCAGTCCGCCATAACGATTAAGTTTTCCTCTCCCTTAATTGTTTGAATAATTTCCTTTAGGTCCTCATATATTTCTTCTATCTCCTCATCATCGGCAGAGCTAGTTGGCATTTAAACCTGTACTACTGTTGTCGGTGTTGGCTTCGTATCTATCTTGACAATGATAATGCGATCGTTGTGCTGGTCATAGTAGTTTACCCGCATTCCTATTTTCTTATTCATTATATTATTTTATAAGTTACAGAGGCAAACACACTTAGTGAAACACCCTGTATATATATTTCTTTTAGGGACTCGAACCTTCGATCTTAGACCAAGCGGCCATTACGCGCGGCTTAGTTGTGGCACTAATTTTTTTTTTTTTTTTTTTTTTTTTTTTTTTTTTTTTTTTTTTTTTGAACAGCCTGTATTTCGCGGGGCAAGGGGCAGAGGGCGTGTAACAACCGGTGCCCCCTCCCGCGTTTATTTAGACGTGGGAGTGACCGCTGACGCAGGCGTTGTTAGGGCGGCGCGGCGGCAGGTGCTGGCTGGCGGCTGACAGTAATGAAGGCGCTGTGTTTGTGCCGCGGCCTGCAGAATGAAATGCGCCGTCAGCGCGCCGTAATTGGCGTCACGGCCAGGCGGACACGCTCTTGTTAGGCGCCCTTGTTACCGCCCTGCCTGCCCTAGCTGGTCTGGCCCTACCTAACCTAACCTTAGGCCCCGCCCATCCCACAGGCCGCAAAATACGCCCTGTGTCCGGCCTAGCTTCTGTACACTAGCGTGCGGCCGTTCCGGTGCCACCATAATAATACTGCTCTTGCCCGCGACGGAGGCGCTCTGTTGTCTCGCGTATAGTGTATAGGTCGAAACAAGGCCCCGGGAATAGAGTAGCTCTGCCGCGAACTAGTTCGCTCTTTTAGTTCGTCCGCTCCCAGTGGCGGCTGAGCGGCGTGGTCTGCACATGCAGGTGGAGGGTGAAGTTGCCCCACGTAGCTGCTTCGTGCGCTTGCTGCTTCAGCCGATAACGATATCACGCAAACCAAAAGAAACAGTTTGTGCAGAATCTCTCCCGTTTACGTTTAGAGTTATCTCTATATCTTGGCATTATGGAATTTATTAGTCAGAAATTGCAGACTGCAGAATACTTCAAAGCAGAAATTTTGTAGCACTGAACTATGTAATCTAGCAGGCAGACGTTAACCTCTAAATGGCTCTCATCAGCAGAAGGCAAACACGTGATTTTTAATTCTGTTCGCGACCTATCGCACATATTTTACTTCGCGACCTATCGTGCAACTTTTAGTTCGAGACCTATCGCGCAACTTTTAATTCGAGACCTATCGCGCAACTTTTAGTTGGAGACCTATCGCGCATAATTAGTTCGCGACCTATCAAGCATATTTCAGTTCGCGACCAATCGCGAATCTTTTAGTTTACGACCTATCGCGCATATTTTAGTTCGCGACCTATCGCGCATAATTAGTTCGCGAACTATCGCGCATCGTTTAGTACGCGACCTATCGCCCATAATTAGTTCGCGACCTATCGCGCATCGTTTAGTACGCGACCTATCGCCCATAATTAGTTCGCGACCTATCGCGCACATTTTAGTTCGCGTCCGGTAGCTCTCCTTTTAGTTCGCAGCTCGGCCGTGAAGTAGGTCGCTCTTTTTAGTTCGTCCGCTCGTTTTAGCTGTTGCTAGCGCTACTAAAACTACAGCTGATCTGCATCTCAGCTCGAAATGAAGGTAACTGGCAGAAGGAAATCACGCGCTCTCGCGTCCTCTCGCTGTTCCCCGTCAGTTTTCGGAAAAGGAGCGGACGAACTAAGAGGCGAGGGATCTGCGAACTAGTTCGCGTAGTTCGCCTGTGGGAGCGCTCTTCCGCACTCGTTCGTTCGCGAACTACACAAGACTATATGCAACCAGGTACAGCAATCGAGTTCGCCGATATTTCGCGAGTAGAACACGCTGCAATTCTGAAGGCAATACTGCAGCGTGAAAACAATTTGCAACGGCGTTTGAAACCTTTGTTTTCAATGACAACAGGAAAGCAACAAACACAGAGCAAGCAAGTAATCAGCGTCATCACACGACCGAAGTTGATAACCGTCAGAAAACCAAAGTTTTAAATGCCGTTGCGCATCGATGCATTATTGCTTTGACAATGGCAGGGTGTTCTCACGCCGAAATTTCGGCGGACGTAGAATTATTCAGGACATAGAATTACAGTGGCGGCGCTTCCTATGCGTTCACTGATTTAGTGAACCTCCGAAAAAATCTCGTCGTGAAAATAAAAGCAAATAAATATATAAAATAAAAAGTGTTATTAAACTATCATTCTTCTGTCAGATCGTTTTATATGCACATTCAAAGCAGTTTCATCGCACGAAAACGATTTACGTCGGGGAGACAGAAAGTATAGAGTCGTAGCACGGACGCCTAATATAGGCGGCAGTGGCTGCAGCTTGCAATGCACATGCGCGGCTGAGGTTCAAATTCTCTCATGAACCCCCTGGAAGCAGCATAAAGGCGCTCCCGTGGCAGGGAGGGGCGAGGGGAAACGCCGCTTTTAACATTGCAGTTGGAGCTGGTAGAGACACCAGCTCCTCGATACTCGAGCTCTGGCGATTACACACGAATGGTCCCGAAGCAAGACAATGGAGCTACTGCGTACCTCGCCTTGCGCATGCGCAAATCCTCCATGACTGCAACATCCACCCTTAATATTTGTTTTTGGCGCATTGAAGATTCACTCATAACTATTAATTAAAGAAGCATCAACTGTAAAAGTAGTCTTGTGTAGTTCGCGAACGAACTAGTTCGGAAGAGCGCTCCCACAGGCGAACTAGTTCGCAGATCCCTCGCGTTTTAGTTCGCTCCTTTTTCGAAGACTGACGGGTAACAGCGATAGGACGCGAGAACGCTCAGAATCCCGTGATTCCTTTCTGTCAGTTGCCGTCATTTCGAGCTGTAGTTTTAGTAGCAGTAACAAAAGCCAAAACGGGCGGAGGAACTAAAAAGAGCGACCTCCTTCGCGGCCGAGCTGCGAACTAAATGGAGAGCTACCGTTCGCGAACTAAAAAATATGTGCGGTAGGTCGCAAACTAAAATATGCACGCTATAGGTCACGAACTAAAATATGCGCGATCGGTCGCGAACTGAAATATGCGAGATAGGACGCGATCAGAATTAAAAATCACGTGTTTGCTTTCTTCTGATGAGAGCCATTTCGAGGTGAGCGTCTGCCTGCTAGATTACATAATTAGGTGCTACAAAATTTCTGTTTTGAAGTATTGTGCACTGTACAATATCTGACTAATAAATTCCATAAATTCCATAACTCTAAACTTAAACGCGAGAAATTATCCACAAACTGTTTCTTTTGGTTTGCGTGGTATCGTTAGACGCTCACGCAGCAAGCGCATGAAGCAGCTAGGTGGGGGAACTTCTCCCTCCACCTGCATGCGCAGACCACGCCACTCAGTTGTCACTGGAAGCGGACGAACTAAAGTGAGCTCTCCCGATCGCGAACTATTATGCGTAAGTCTAATCTGGTGCACCAGCCGCCACTGTAGAATTGTGTCTCGAAGTAAGAACGGCGAGGGAGCACTAGAAAAAAGGAGGTGCAGCGATGCGCTCGTGTTAATGTGGCGTCTCATCTGAAGGGACTTGCATCGCGCATGCGCGCGTCGGACGAGATTAGGCCGTTTTTTTTTTTTTTTTTTTTTTTTTTTTTTTTTTTTTTTTTTTTAACTGTGTCGGCGCAGCGGCGTTTAAATTTCACACACTCGTGCACAGTGTGGCCACTGGAGTGCGAAGCCGGCTAAAGCTCCGACGCGCCCGCCCCTCGCGGCGGCTGCGGAGATTACTGCGGCCGGGCAAACAGAGGCGCCTATAGTCGGGCCGCCGAAATAACGACCCTGACAGTTCTCGCACGTGGGCCGAAGAGGGTGTGGGGGCACTCAACCACCAACCTGAGCTCTGGAATTCGTAAACGTTACCGGGGTAACGGTGCCGCGTTGCCACCCTGCCACTCAAGGTCGCGCGGGGTGGCATGCTTCAGCCGCTGCAGAGCATCTGTCGTGCGTTCATCGTTACCGGTTTTGTTCGTGTCGTGTTACGTGTCGTTAATTTCAGACGTGTGTGAGATGGCTTCTTCCTCTAACCGTAAGAAAGTCATTTCTGTGACCAATAGACTGGCTGTCAAAACTTATCTGATGACATTACTCGGACACTATACTATACTATGTCCTTTTTTATGTAAGAAGACAAATCATTTCACTGGAGAGGCGACTTTACTACTTGTAAAAAGGTAGTCCTTCATTGTTTACCCTCTCGGCAGACTGTCACAGTACAGTGTCCGAGTAATAACACCGAGTTTGTGGACAATGGTTATAGAAGATGAAATATACAAGCAAAATTCTTCAACTAGCGACCTTTGGCTGAAGACTAAATTATACATTATATTTAATGGAATACTGAAACATATGAACCTTTACTTTAACTCGACATATATTTCTAAACCTTTCTTATTAACTGTAAAAAAAAAAATAAAAAAAAAAAAAAAAAAAAATCATCACTTCATTGTTGTTATCGTTTGTTCACGCTTTAGTAGTACATAGCAACGGTTCCAAAATATTCGGACGTGATATTCGTATGCCGGCGACTGGCACGGCGTAACAACAAACAGCCGCGTAGCAGCATTGGCAACATAGCCGCTAGCTGTCAGAGTCGTTCTTTCGGCGGCTCGACTATAGCTGTCAGAGTCGTTCTTTCGGCGACTCGACTATAGAAAGGTCGCGGCAAGCAGGCGACTGGCCGCAAAAACCGGCGTCCGCGGTTCGTTACCGGGGTGCAGCTCGGCGTTTACCCAGACACTCCGCCGGCCGCCGGCCGCGCTATCGATTCCCGAGCAAACTCCAGCCGCCGAGGCGAGAAGTTGTGCTCGGGATGGGAGCCCATTAGCGCGGTCGGACTGCATCAGCGGTTTCTGTCAGCGCCCTTCCGTCTTGCGAGAAACTTGCCGCCCCCGCGCTATCTGCCCGACAAATCTGGCGGTGTCGTTTCCCCGCCATGGTAAACAACTACGGCCGCCAACTTCCTCCCCGCGCGGGCAGGGTATCTCGCGCCAGACATCTTTAGTGCCCCCGCCCGGACCGACGTCTGTCTCGCCCCCACTACCCTTACACCGCCCTCTTCGCTTCTGATCCTCGAGCTGATTATCTGAATGGCAACCGAATCGTGATGCGCGTTCTCCAAAAACTTGCTAACCGTCACTTTCGATTTCTCGGAAGTCCGTTCCGGTTGTTGAAGGATTAGCCGCTGATGTATCAACGTTGCCCGGGGTGCTCCCGATTGCGGTTTTTGTTTTGGACCACTTTAGGTTACGGTAGTAACACTAGAAGTGGGCCTTTGCGATCGTCTTTTAACAGCTCGAAATTTAAATGAAAATAACGCCTTATAACGACTGAGGCGCTTCAGTCACGGTCTGCACGGCCACTACGGTCGGGGGTTCGAATCCCGCATCGGGCATGGATATTTGTGCCGTCCTAGTTCGTAAGTAGTTCATAAGTAGTTTGTAAGTTTAGGGACTGATGAGCCCGTAGTTGAGTCCCATAACCTTTATAAACATTTGAACATTTTTTTAACGGCTTATATATTCACCTGACACGAAAAGTGAATAACCTAATATGTAGAGGAGAAAATTCTCTACAATTTTGCTCTCTAATGTTTTTCTTCATATCTCTTAGCGTTTCAAAGATATTTGCAAAAATAACGACCATTTTGGGATGTATGTCTGTCCGTCTGTCCGTAACGTGTTCCCTGTTTTTAAGACCAATCGTTCAACCGATCAGCACCAAATTTTACAGACATGATTGAAGGCCGCCAGAGACCAGAACCTCCGTTTTTCAAACTTTTCGGACAAAAAATATGGTAGTAATACCTAAAAAAGGCCGTTTGTAATATAATTGTAATTGCATACGAACCGTTCATCTGACACGAAAATTGAATGGCCTAATTGGTAGAGGAGAAAATTCTCTACAACTTAGCTCCCTTAGGTTTTTTTTCATATCTCCTATCGTTTGAGACATATTTGCAAAAATAACGGAGATTTGACACCCTCCATTGAATTAACGAAAACCAGTCGTTAGGAGATGTCACGTGACATTCCTCGCGCAGAACTCTCTGTGGCATACGCCATCTTGCGTTGCGTATTTGATGATTTTCTTATTGTAACTTACACGTTGTCATTTCAAAGCAATGGCGCACTGAAGAATTAACAAAAACACGTCGTTCTTCGTACGATAAATGATTATCTAGTGCCTACAAATGCCATATTAACATCAGTTGACAACGGCCATAAATAGTATAATATTGTAGGACTTATCTTCTGATTGATAACGATCCATGGAAAAGAGAAAAATTTTCGCCGTTTATTCACTTTTTGTAAGTCAACTTGTTTCACAAAATTATAACTCTTTGTAAACACATTTTGTAAATAAAGTTTTCCTTTTTTTTAAAAAAAAAAAAAAAAAAAAAAAAAAAAAAAAAAAAAAAAAAAAAAAAAAAAAAAGAAAGAAAAGAAAAAACGTAGCATAGTGGGCAAGGCCTTAGACTGTGATGCCATTGCCAAAGGTCGGTGGTTCGGAATCCGTCACTACCTAAATTTTTTTTCCTAAAAGGGTTTCAGACACTCTAATTAACTAATTTTTTATCATTTAGATTATTATTTTGGTCCAAGTTTGCAAAAACTTATAAAACTATAAACCTAAAGTGGGCCGTAAACACGTCAGTCCGATTTTTTATCTTGCTGTCGCAATCTTCGGGGAGTGCAAACCCAAAAGTCCTGAGAACTTCAGCCCTTGCGCTTAGTGTGTCAGCTGCGGAATACGCCGCTCCAGTATGGAGTTCGTCAACACACGCGAGAAAAGTTGACATCGCGGTGAATGAAATGGCACGGATTGTGGCTGGGTGCCGGAAACCAACACCAGTACACAAGATGTACTTAATTATGGGGATTGCACCGACCAACATACGACGTGACATTGCTGCCGAAGCTGAAAAAACGAAGCAAGGAAAGGACATGCGTCACTCTCTATATGGACACCAGCCTGCTGACCGACGGCTTCGATCGAGGAAGAGCTTCCTGTCACGTACCCGAGCACTGGAAGGGTCGGCCGCAGAGAACCGAATTGCAAGGTGGGAAATTGATTTGAGAAGTCCCCATAAAGCAGCAAAAGAAGAACTGGCACCTGGTGGAGACCTGCCATACACAATCTAGAGAACCCTGAACCGTATGGGGTAGAAGTGCCAAAGTGCAAGACAAATATACAGTGATGCGGCTTCCTAAAAGATAATGAGAACACTCTGTGTCTTTGTGGTGCTGTACAGGATCCTCAACACCTGCTTACCTGTCCATATTTAGAAAAGCCCTGTACAATGGAAGACTTCAAAGAAATTTTCAAATGTTTGTAAATCTATCGGACCAAACTGCGTGGTCATCAGTACGTAGCTTACAAACTACTTAAACCTATGTAAACTAACTTACGGACAAACACACACCCATGCCCCAGGGGGGACTCGAACCTCCACGGCGAGCAACCGCGCGCTCCGCAGCGAGACGCTTTAGACCGTTCGATATGTTGAAATGCATCGAACATTCTTTACACCGAGACTGTACGAACTTAATCTTAACGTCGAAAACATGTGGTTTCAGCAGGACGGAGCCACGTCACACACTGCTCGACAATCGATGACAGGAGTTCTTCAATTGTTTGAAAGACGCATAATTTCACGTAACGGTGACATTGCATGGCCTGCGAGATCACCTGATCTTAGTGTGTGCGATTTCTTCCTGTGGGGATATCTTAAAGGCAAGGTGTACGGTACACGTCCTGCAACAATCTATGAACTGAAGGAGAACATTGAAAACGAAATCACTGCCATTCCCCAAGATTTGCTACACTGCGCAGTCCAGAGTTTTCATAACAGGCTGTTAGAGTGTGAACGCCGAATGGGAGCACATCTTTCCGGTGTCATCTTTAAAAAGTAAAGAGACACTTTTGGACATTTTGATTGTAAAGACATATCGAATAATGGCATACTGAATACATTCACTTTCGTTAATAAATTACTAGTTTTATGAATTTATTCATGGAAATGACGTTATTTCGAAATTTACCGTTTCCCTGCGCCACCCTGCACTAAAAACGACACAAACATCCCTGCCCAAGGGGGGATTCGAATCCCCGACGGCGAACGGCCTTGCGCATCGTAGCATAGCGCCTCAATAGACTTGGCCACTCCGCGCTGCGTTAAATTAGCCTTTCTGTTTCCCTCTCCCTGCACATTTGTTCCACATAAATTCCGTTCCACATTTATATTGCGTGACACTGAAAGAAACATACCAATGGGAAGTCTTGGTTGCAGTTCAACAACAATGATGACATTTTGCAACGCATGACAGAGACCTTTGTCGAGTTGCGTCACGAACATAAAAAAGACTCCCATGCGCGCGACTTTACTTTCGGGCACATTCTTTCTCAGAAGCAGCTCTCATTCACGCAATAACATCCCTGCAGAACGATACCCAGAAAGCAGCAGCCGGAGAATACGTTGTCTGTCTGTGAATTGTGGAAGGTAAGAAGGAAGATTAGTGTTCAATGCCCCGTCGATAGCGTGGTCATTAGAGGCGGAACTTACGCTCGTTTGGGAAAGGATGGGGAAGGAAGTCGGCCGTGCCCTTTGAAAGAAACCATCCCCCCATTTGCCTGGAGTGATTTAGGGAAATCACGGACAACCTACATTTGGATGGCCGGAGATGGATTTGAACCACCATCATCCCGAATACGAGTCCAGTGTGTTACCACTGCGCCACCTCGCTCGGTCTTTGTGAAGTGTGCCTGTATGATTGTGTGAATGACAGTGTGTGTGTTTTTCTGATGGAGGCTATGGGCGAAAGCCGAAAGTTGCGTATGTAGGAGTGTCTTTATGTGTCTGTCGGAGGTCCACGAACATCTGATTGGCGAGTCACGCACTGAGAGGAAAAACAATCGAATGGCATTTTTGGCTGGGAGTGTGGTGTCGCACAAGTCCAATGTGCGCGCCACCTACTTTAGCCGCGCGCCGCCATGCACGCACGGCGCGGCGTTCTTACGACGACAGCCACGAGCGCCATCTGCTACAACTCCGCTCGTGGCCACCACTGAACGACATCGTTCACTTGGGACTGAGATACGAACCAGTAAACACTTCGGAATCAGATAGGCACCAGTGAAGACTTGGCTATCGGATAGGCACTAGGCAGGCCTCTAGCTCAACTATGTATCAGCATTCTGCAGTAATGAGCTATGTAAAAGTTAAGTATTACTAAGTCTCTAAGAAATATATATCTCGTTCTAATTTACTCTAGTGTTTCTAGTTTCTGCTGTCCCACTGGCTGGTCACCTCCTACCTGCACAAGCGTGCATCCTTTATTTCTGTGTCGGTCACCGACACCTACGACGGAAACGAGATACAAGCGGCGACGAGGCAGGGACACAAAAGGGAGGTCCCATGTCCCATACGGTTCTGTTCGGCAGCCTAGTGAAAATCTTTTTTACTTGGTGCCTCTTGGCCGACTTGCGTACTGATTATGATCAAATGATGGTCCTCTTTATACCGAAAGACGTATGTGTGAAACCAACAACGGTTCACATTTATTAAGATCCGAAACGCTGAAAGCTACCCAATAAAAACTCATTACGTTCAAATCTACCTGGACACACACCCACACACTTAGGCCCATAAAAAGATTTTGATCTTACCAGTACCATTACTTTTGTTTCTCTCTTTTGTACTGATTTTCATTCCATAAATGTTATCTTTAATTTGCATGGTATGTTCTAATTCGTTTTTCATCTGTTGCTAGAAAGACCATGTCCTCTGTAAATCTCAAAAACCGTGTTCTTCTTCCGTCACTTTTTAATCCCTTCTCATTTAGTTGGCAATCTACGTATAGACTTGTATTTTGTAAGCTGTCATGTTTTTAACTTATGTATTATTTTATATAGTGACTAAATGCAATGTTGCACTTGTTATTTTATATCCAATTTTTTAACAAGATGACCAGATTATAACATATATGTGACCAGATGACGGTGACACAATGCACCAAAACCGGTCGTCATTTAATAAATTTTTAATGTGCGGTCTTGGCTTGTCATTTTGAAAACTATAAAACGATTAGATCGCCTCCAGACCCGACTATGTCAGGTAATCTTAACAAGACAGAAACGCACTGTTTGTGAAACAGCTTAGTTTGTGCAGCGGCTGGTAGTTTGGTTTGCAGCCGCAGGCGGCGCTGGCAACGCGGCGGAAAGCGCACCTGCCGCCGGCGTCTAATTATCTGTGGCGCTGTCTGCCGTAACGCCAGATAACGCGCTTTTACAGCCGTCTGCCGTTCCAAATTACCGCTACCCACGGGCCAGCTCACACACGTACTTGTGTCGCAAATCATCCAGCTCCCTCTGCATCACACGACGTCTTCTGGTGCAGTACTGTAGAAAGATTCATCCGTGTTCACTACATATCACGCAAATTACCTTCATAATCATAGGATATGAACGTCAGTCCACATCTACAAATATACTCCGCAATTCACCGGAGGGTACACTGTACGACTACTAGGCATTTCGTTTCCTATTCCAGTCCCAAATAGAACGAGGGGGAAAAGAATGTCTATATGACTATACGAGCCTTAATTGGCCCACTTTAGGTTACGGTAGTAACACTAAAGGTGGGCCTTTGCGATCGTCTTTTGACAGCTCGAAATTTAAATGAAAATAACTGCTTAACTATTCATCTGACACGAAAATTGAATAACCGAATTTGTAGAGGAAAAAATTATCTACAACGCTGCTCTCTTATGTTCTTTTCTTCATATCTCGTAGCGTTTCAAAGATATATGCAAAAATAACGGCGATTTTGGGATGTATGTCCGTCTGTCTGTCTGTCCGTAACGTGTTCCCTGTTTTTAAGACGAACCGTTCAACCGATCAGCACGAAATTTTACAGACATGATTGTAAGCTGCCAGAGACCAGAACCTCCCTTTTTCAAATTTTTCGGACAAAAAATACGGTAGTAAAAAAAAAGTCGTTTGTAATATAATTGTAATTGCAAACGAACCAACCGTTCATCTGACACGAAAATTGAATAACCTTATTGGTAGAGGAGAAAATTCCCTACAACTTATCTGCCTTATGTTTTTCATATCTCTTATCGTCTGAGACATATTTGCAAAAATAAAGGAGATTTGACACCCTCCATTGAATTAACGAAAACCAGCCGTTCGGAGATGTCACGTGACATTCCTCACGTATTTGATGATTTTCTTATTGTAACTTACACGTTGTCATTTCAAAGCAACAGCACACCGAGGAATTAACAAAAACACATCGTTCTTCGTACGATAAATGATAATCAAACGTCTACAAATGCCATATTAAAATCAGTTAACAGTGGCCATCAATGGTATGAGATTAAGTAACTTCTGCTTTGATTTAGAGTCGTAGCGTAGTGGGCAAGGTGCTGGACTGTGGCCTGAAAGGTCGGTGGTTCTAAGCCCGCCACTGCCCAAATTCTTTTTCCTAAAAGGGTTTCAGTCACTCTTATTAATTAATTAATTATTATTTAGATTATTATTTTGGTCCAAAATGTTTGCAAAAACTTATAAAACTACAAATCTAAAGTGGGCCGCAAAACACGTCAGTGCGATTTTTTTTCTTATCTTGTCTTTGTGATCTTTACGCGAAATGTAAGTAGGCGCCAGCAAGGTCGTTCTTCAATCAGCTTCAAATTCTGGCCCTCTAAATTTCCTCCACATAATTTCTCGAAAAGAACGTCGTCTTTCCTCCAGCGATTCCCATTTGAGTTCCCGGAGCATTTCTGTGACCCTAGCGCATTGGTCGAACCTACCAGTAACAAACCTAGCTGCTCGCCTCTGAACTGCTTCTATGTCTTCCTTTAAACTGATCTGCTGCGGGTCCCAAACACTAGAGCAATACGTAATTCGTGGTCGTACAAGCGTTTTATCGCGCTCTCCTTTACAGATGAAGTACATCTTCCCAAAATTCTCCCAATAAACCGAAGTCGGCTGTCCGCTTTACTCAAAATTGTCCGTTCATAAGTTCGTTCCATTTCATATCGCTCTCCAATATTACGCCCAGATAATTGAACGACGCCACTGTATCAAGAATCTCACTACTAATTCTGTAATCGAAAATTATGGGATTGTTTTTCATATTCATGTGTATCGCCTTTCATATTTCTACATGTAGAGCTAGCTGCCATTGTTCACAGCAACCAGAAATTTTGTCCAAGTC